>JAZGTH010000078.1:3825000-4425000 GCA_036877525.1 Chromobotia macracanthus | reverse complement strand
AAGCATTTTAATATGTTATTTAATTAAATATTTAATTATTTATTTACATAATGTGTATATTTTGTATATATTTCTGTGTGTATAATTATTTATATGTGTAAATAATTAATGAATATTTATATTTTTGCATTACACACATTTAACCACGCCCCTTCAGTTTCAAATGTTATTGTCATCGGAAACATTATATTTAAATGATCCTATATTTTTGATACTGTTTATATATGTGTGTGTGTGTTTTGTGTGTACAGTATATATACAGTTGCAGACCAAACCAAAAGCTGTAGTTCTAAGTTAAGACTAGAATATCATCAGAATATCAATGTGACACCTTCCACCCGAGGAAATGCAGGGGAACTGCACAAAAACACAGTCGTAGTCACAAATGTCTAGTCATCACCATGGCAACCGAGTACCAGTGACCCTTCATCTCCCTGCTTGCCTTCACTGTTAAAAGTTATTTAATGGGAGCCTTCGTCACATATTACCAGTCTTTTATTCCCTCCCTTTCCCCCTCACAAGCCACAGAAGTTCCTTTTCTGTTCCTATTTTTATGTACAAGTGATCTCAATTAAGGACCTCCACGAAGGCTACAGGCGGCAGACGGTTATGCCAATGAGAGCAAAAAGGAAATTGTCTTTGTAGCCCACCACCACCCCCCCACACTTCTCCATCACCACCACAGGCCCCCCCACTATAATTTCCAGACCGAACTGCCATAACGAAGGCAGCACTCATCCAAAAACACTCCAAGGACAGCACAAGCGGAGAGCCCTGGTTTTCTGCTATATACCCCAGTATGGAAATCGCCCCACGTTTTCCCATTTTCTCCCGGATTGACTCCATAACTAGCCAGATCTTGTACCTCACTGTCTGACGCCTGGGCAACTCTGGCTTGAAGTCCTCACGGTCTGTTTAGTGTGATGATGTCATTAACTATTTAATGACAAAACAGCAGTTATAGGCTCAGATTAAATCTTGAGGTTGAGAAGGTCTTCCTGATGAGGTAAGAGGTACAGATTCTGTGTCTGAATCATCATCAGCTCTCTCCCCATCGCTGGATGTTCTCGTGAGGCGCGCCAAGGATGGAAAGTAACTATTTAAAATTGGAAGCCTCTGTAGCCCCATCAAATTGCTCTCCGTATAAAGCCATAATTAAGTGTCTCCAAAAACGCACCACTGTGAAATGGAGCCGTGATCCAGGGATTCAAGTGGCTGTACTTTTCCTCTCGACCGACGAAAGAATGCAAGACGAGAAAGAATCAGAAAAAACGCGGAGAAAAACATTCATGTAGCACGTTACATAATAATCCCAAGGCTTTATGAATCTGAATTGGAGTCATTTGGATATCATTAAAGCCCTAGAGCTCAATGTCTCTTCATGTTTACATTACCAGCCAACAATGGTGCCTTTGTCTTGTGTCATCACTTATAATGCTTTGTGTGTGAATGGGGGGGGTGTAGCTGCATGATTATTGTATGACTGCTTGTCTGGTTGTGTTGAAACCTTGTTGACAGTACCTCTTTCAGTAGACTTCACTCGAACGCCTATTTGATGAGCTAGCCGTGCTGGATTACTCTGTCAACTCTGTTACAAGCCCGGCGTGTCATGCCATCAGCAGATAAGGGTTCGGTTACATTGGGCTTATCACATCATCAGCGCTGTAGCTGGTTCTGATCCAGCTTGAGTGTCTGGTGACAGAAGGCTTAGAATAGCACACGGTAATCCCAGGTTCTTGCTCACTGGACGGCTTCAAAACCCTCATCTCTGTAGCACATCATAGCCAGCTGTGTGGGCTCCCCTCGGCTCATTAGGAGATCAAACGAGACGCCCAAAACGACGTAGGCAGAGTCTCATTCTCAGGGCACAGTGAGCGACTGAAATTGCTGTGCACTGATATTGCTGGCAGATGGCGGCCATATACCGTTGGGCAAAGTGGATTCAGATGTGACAAATGCTTTTTGATATCTGTGCATGTATATGATTTTACGGGTCTCTCTGTTTAGACATGTTTGACAGACGCTTTATTTCTCTTATTAAGTTTTATTTGCATCATCGTTTTGTTGATAGCCGTGATTCTCACATATAGCGTATCCGATTCATTTCACGCGAGAACGGACTGTTTGCTGTTTCCATCTGCAAGGAATTATCACAACTCACAAAGATAAACATAAATCATCTAATTTTCCATCACGATTTATTATATTCCCCAAACAGATCAGTTATGAGAATGAGTGAAAATGAGATGAAACTTTCAAAAAATCAGTGATTATGCAGAGCAATTTTAGTTTAGGCCTGTTTAAAACCTTTGTGACTTTTAGTTAAAGCTGTACTCTGATTTATCTTTCTATAAATTGTAAATTGAGCTTTAATTATGTTAGCCAACATTGAACATATTTTCTTTCCCATGTCACCCTGTCTGTCACACAGTACGTTAGGCCTGCTCGATAACAAGCTACTTTACTCGTTTTCAAACTATACCTGATTGTGGTAGATTGTTTACTTAGTTATGAATCTATGCTCCTGTACAGGCAGTCAGGTGATAATGAGAATTTTTGATTTAGTTCATTTTGCTGTTCTTTCTTCAGGAGAAAGATCTAAGCATAAAAGATGGTACCAAACATTTGACTGAAATTTGATTGACATCTATCAGTAAGTGAACAGGTTTTTGACATCTGCCATAAATAATACCTTGTTTATGTCGTATTTTGTTTATTGGCAATGTTTGCGTTCCCATTAAAATGATGAACGTATTATTTAAATCATTTTTTAGTGTGTGAAATCTACTGCAGCATTACTGGCTTGAGTTAAAATGTATCCACGAGTCTTGAGTTAGAGGCAGAGATTGCCATCTACAGTATCATTGAGAGATGGAGAGCTGGTGTATATTTTAACACAATATATATATATTTGGACAGCTGTGTATGGATATACTGTTTAGAAAGGCGAAAGAACTTTGCTCAAAATGTGTAAAAATACTGCCTGTGTATTCTGTGCTTTATACAGTAGATTAATCATATATATGCATGTGTAAAGTGTTTAATAAGACTCCTGCGCACTCATTATGATCCTCCACTGTGGTTTGTTCAGATAAAAGCCCTTCTTTTTGGATAAAACATAGAAAAGCATGGGGTGGTAATCTATAGCCACTGATTAAACATCTAGTTTTGTATTTTCAGTGTCAGTGCTCAGGCAAAACATATACATTTCTGAATATAATAATTGTAATAAGCTGAAAAGATTTACTTTATGAATTCCATATAGTTCTTCTCTTGATCCTCCTCACCTGAGTTTGCAAAACACAGACTGTTCTGTTCAACTCAGCCACCATACGTGGCTTTCATTTGGGCATATTTCATTGCCTTTTGACTCCTGAAATCTCCTGAACTGATTTAATAATACCCTTATCGTGACGGATTTGAAAGAAAACATAAAAATGGCATTATATTTTCTCATTACACCGTTAACTGAATCTACCCCGACATTGGGAAATGACAGCATGATGCTGGAACTATATCATCCACACAAAAAAGAGAAATCTGTGTCTTCAAACACCAGCCACACAACAAACATTTCTCCTCCTGAGCGCCTTGCATTGTACCCACCGCAACTATCTGAATTATAATATCTTAATATGATTAATAAGAGAGGACTGCGCACGTATGCACACCAGAGACAAAATATGAACTATAATGTTTCGTTTCATTAATCTTTCTATGTTGTTATGTCGTTCACAAGCCCTGAAACCTACCGTCTGCGCGTTTTATTCGCACTAACAGCAGATGCGCGCCGGTGCGCTCCGGTCACACGTACTGCAACGTTTCCAAATGTATTCCCAGACGGTCTGTCTAATCTGCGCCGATAAATGCGGATCTTAAACGTTGACGGAGGGCCAAATCGTACACATTTGTCTGGTGACGGTGAATTAAGCGCTCTTTTAATACAGGAAAACGTAGTTAATGACGACTGCGCACAAAGCGCCAATTGAAGTCTGGGTGCGTGTGCGTAACCCGCAGCACTTCCGAAACTCCTCGCAGACGGGCAGCGCCGAGCGCACGGAGAGGGACTGACTTGAGCTCCGCAGACGAGAGGCGTTTGTCTTTGGTTTTCTGGCTCGTTTTTCCTCTCTTTGGCTAATCCAGACTGTTGTGATGCGCATTCCCGTAGATCCCAGCGCCGGCCGGAAGTTTAGTCCGCCGGTTTCGGTGAAGATGAACGAGTTGAACTCCAGCGCGGCGCAGCAGCAGCAGCAGGACAGCGCGGTGGTGCCAAGACTCCGGGCGCAGGAGAACCGCTCCATGGCCGAGATCATCGCCGACCATCCCGCCGAACTGGTCCGGACCGACAGTCCAAACTTTCTCTGCTCGGTTCTGCCTTCTCATTGGAGATGTAATAAAACCCTGCCGGTCGCTTTTAAGGTGAGGACTTGTTTTATGGGTTGTGCGTAAAGCTTTGCGTTATATGTGCTTTTATGACACTGTGGATGAATGCATAATGGTTGTTGTATTTATTATAGAAATGGATTAAAATGAAATGCAGTATGTTAAACATAAACATGATAGTAGTTGGATGGATGCTGTAGCCTACATTTGATCACAGCATTACTTTAAAGAGTGAAAAATTAGTTTATTTTTATCTTTAACAGTAGTAATGCTGACTGCACAAAACGTGGGTTATTAAACAACAATATTATCAGCTACTTAATAAACACATTTTGAAGATTATACTGTTTCTGTATATTTTAAGTTGCATTATATTAAAGGTATTTGCTGAAGAATGTTATTTTTTATTTCTATTTTGATGAAGTTATTTGGGCACAGTTGTAGTTACACATCAGGTTTCATTGATTTGTTGGAGAAAGTCATTTTGTAAATGTTTTTGGCTTTATGCTTTCTTGTGTCAATGGAGAACAACACCGTGTCCCCACACACACTGTCGTAGGAGTGTATCATCAGCAGATTTTCTCCTGATAGCAAACGCCTCTTCATTTTTATTAAGCAATATATAAATGCTTCTCACATTATTCACTGTTTAATGAGGAATTCTGGCCTGTGGCAGATTACTCTTGGCTTGTGTGTTTATGGTTGGGTCTGTGCATGTGTGGTTAAGTAATTGACAGATTAGGCATGTTTTAAAGCAGAAATTGATAAGGAAATTGATAAAGAAGTATGTAAATATATACCTTTAGGTGCAACACACTGTCCCATATATAAACTATACATTATTAAATCTAATTCTAATCCAAATAGACATGCATTGCTTTATATATGCTTGTATGTTTATGCACAGCATTTATTTCATAAGTCACATTCATATTTTTTCTAGAAAATGTACATTATTTTTTTGTAAGTAATTTTTGAATATTCTTTATTTGTTAAAGATGCATAAATTGGCAAATATTCAAAAATATTATTAAATAATTATATCAGGCCTTTGAACAAAATGTCTTGCATATGTGCTCCCACACACAGCATAATGAATTATGTATTGATACTGTTACATCATTGCTGTGGTCATCGTTCTCCATGCAGGTGGTCGCCCTGGGAGACGTTCCCGATGGGACGGTGGTCACGGTGATGGCAGGGAATGATGAGAATTATTCGGCTGAGCTCAGGAATGCCTCAGGTGTTATGAAGAACCAGGTGGCTCGCTTCAATGACCTCCGGTTTGTGGGCCGGAGCGGAAGAGGTCAGTCCACCTTTCCTGAAACATTTACAGAATGACTGAGCCTAAGCTAATGTCATGACTGTTGGAATTCTGGAATTGTTAAAATCCTGATCATGCATGTTACATATAGAGAGTTTTTTTTTATTTTAAAACCAGGCTGTTTAGAGATCATGTTTTCATCACACATTTATCAACATTGCATTTGTGCTGTTTGGCAAGATGCCAGTTTGTCACTCACTGCATGTTTTTACTTGATTGCACGCTGCCAGTCAAACACACACCTGTTTTCTTTAGTATTACCTTTTACGTATTTTTGTATTTTAGAATAATTATAAAGTTATGGGAAGTATGGGAATTAAATAATGATGACCAATGAAATTGTATTTTTTAGCTTTTTTTAACGTAGCTACCCTTTGTCTAGATTACAGCTCTGAACACTCTTAACATGTTTAGTGAGGTGCATGCTGGGAAGACTTTTACATAAGAACTGAAGCGTTTTCAAGCACACTGGAAACTCCCCAGGGAACATTCTCAAAACACTGGCTAATGTTCTCTAAAAGTTCTCTCAAAGCTGTCAAAAAAGATTCCTGCAGTAACAATGGTAGAACTTTTTAACATTAAATATCATATATCAAAAAAACATTATTCTTAAATTGTTAGTGGAATGCTTTAAAAATATGAAAAATAAGATTTGGTTATGAATAACCAAACACTGAGGTTAATACAATGCCTAAAACACTGGACGTTTTGAACATTTCTAGAACTTTCAAAATAACGTTTTATAAGTTTTTATTATCTAATGGAAACGTTAGGGAAATTATCTTACAAGTTAAAATTGTTAGTTGGATCGTTGGTTTTTCTTTTTTGGCTGGATAATCCATCTCTTATCCATTCTAAAGCAAATGAAACAATTAAAACATTACCTCTGTAACATACAGTCATTTTTGTAGTTTGTTTTGTAGCAATTTTAAAATGTAAGGATATGTTTTTAATTTTTAATAAAGCTATCATCATAAACTTAATTAAGCATGTCCAGACCTTTGACTAGTATTGTTACTGACATGCAGACACAAGCTTACCTTCTGCCGTGGTTGAGGCAGATTTTATTATTTACACCATTATACATGCATATTATTTTACGTTTTCCTATTAAACATCATAAATTGTAGCGTTTATCTACACATCCTCAGTGTGATGTGGAGATCTATTAACAGCCGCAAGGTCACACAGGGACACATGACATTCTTAGAATAATTATAGCCAGTTTGTGTAATCAGCTATCAGTTACGAGTCAACACCATTGTGAAACCACATCACCAAACTTCCAGTAAGAAGGCACTCATTAAATTACAGGTCTGTGAGTGTCCTATACTAGAGTTACTCAAACAGTACGCCAGTGGTAACTGAGGTGCCTGCCTAACAGTTGTTTGTGTGCTGTTTCATTTGTTGAGTTATGAAGATTGTTTGATGTGCTTCTGCTTATTGCCCAGATAATTTTCTACAACATGAAGTATGTCATTTCTGTGGCTGTTGTGTCAGCATATGCAGTTGCTGTTTTATAATAGACTTTCCATACATTTCCCTTGTCTCTCATTGGTCAGACAAACAGATAGTCCCTCCCCAAAGTAATATTTCGCTAGCACCACAGAGCCACAGTGGTTAAACTGTACAAACCATATTTCTTGTTTACAAGTTGTGCATTTCGTAAAAAAGAAAATAAGTAAGTAACAGGAATCTTTTGGTTCCTTCAAATTATTTATTTATAAAGCTTGAGGATATTCGATACTTGAGGTCTGTTTGATTTTCAGAAGATTCCAGGGCATCATGATGTCATATATTGTGTTACCAATGTCTTCGAATTATTTTTACATTATTTGGTGGTTTTCTAATATTTTATAATCGATGGTCATGAAATCAGTGTCAGCAGTTTTGTGCTGCTGTGTGGTGCCGAGATTCCGAGCGTCCTGCCAGCTGTTTCCCAGCGTTGCCAAAGCATTCCGCCCACTACTTCCTGTCTCCCCAGCAAACCAGGGGCATTCATGAGTAGGAACCACTGGAGCGTCATGTTAATCCCTTGTTCCCCCATATTAAACTACCAGAGAGCACAAATTGTCTGGAATCTTTGTTTAGGGAAGTGAGCTGTCTGACAAAGGCCAAGATAGCTGATGCCACGCTGTAGCGTTACACAATTCTTAGCTGACATTTCCCAGCAGCCCACTGCCCTGTTTATGGCCAGTCTTTGTTCAGAGAATATAAGCAAAACAATTAGGTATAACTTACTCTTCTGAGTCAGAACTGCCACTGGTGCCCTCTTAAAAAAGAAGCATATAATCAGGGTAGTGAGAGCATTTCACATTTAACATTATGTTTGTGCTGTTTAGTGGAGAATTAAAGTAGAACTATATCGTTAGCCGCAAACCAGCTAACAATTTTAGGCTTGTAAGAGCATTCCTTAATCTTTCAATTAAGTTAAATTAAAACAGACAGGTTAAAACTTTTAAAAGTTGTAGGAACGTTCAAAACATCCAGCTTTTTAGACAGAACATTTTTTAAATTCTGTAATGTTTATAAAATGTTCCACAACAATTTAAGAATACCGTTTTTGATATGTATGATATATAACAAAAAGTAAAATTTTTGATAACTTTGAGAGAACTTGTGTTTCCCAGGAAACACAAAACCTGATAAATGTATAAATTCAACGCACTGTAGGTAGCTTTGAATTAATGTTTCTGCAAAATGCGTAAATATAAATGTAGACATAAAGAAGACAGACACCAAAATGATATTGTGTCACCAGATCCTTGCTGATTCCCAAAATTGGACAGAAATCCTGCTTCTGTTCCTAATCATTCAAGTGTTTAAAATTTTCCTCAAGTGATGAGTTTCAGTGTCTGAGAAGTGTGTGTTTGAGGGCTCCTCTGACAGGAAGAGTAAAGCCCTAAACTGTGTCTGTGTTTACACAGGAAAGAGCTTCACACTCACCATCACAGTATTCACGAACCCACCACAAGTGGCCACTTACCACAGGGCCATTAAGGTGACGGTGGACGGACCGCGAGAGCCCAGGAGTGAGTACATGTTATATTACATACTGCTGTGAATAATCACATTCATCACTGTTGTATGACATTCACCTCACGGTGATGGGCCACAGTCAAATGCTTGCGGCCGTTTGATACATGTGCTGATGAATGATTGATTGATTGCTTTGTTTTCTTGATAAACTTGATTACATGAAATCTTTGCCAAAGTATCTGGTAAGCAGATTAATGTCCTTAATTTAACTTTAAACCGATAGCGATTTTTTGTTTTGATTGTTGTTGTACTCATAGTGTAATTTTGTATGACAGTAACTTTTATAACTTACAGAAAAAACCCTACGGTTATTTTTTTTCAGTGATTTATTTTGCTTTTGTGATGACTTCGCAGCTTTCTGTGTGATAAAACAAGATTACAAGAGGCTCAAAAGTAAGAGGGAGTTGTGATGTTTCAGAAAAGTCATTCTGTCTGCCTCCCCCCTGCAAAAAACAAATCCTGTGGTGTGAATCTTGCACAATAAGACCAGAAACTTGGATTGAGAAATGAATTCATGTTGAATTCAAAATTTTTTCCGAGTTCTTACTGTAGCCGATCGGTCTGTAAGTGTTAAGGAGCGTCTGCTTGGCCAGCAGGTTAGTCTGCACAGAAGTTTCACCACCGTATCCTAGTGCTCGCATCAGCTTGTTTTAAAGGCCCTTATAAAACTGTAAAAATATATACTACATGTGTCAGTGCCAACTGGTCTGGAAGACAGCTGTTTTACTTTATTATGAAAAAAATATATACTTTCATCTTGGCGTTGAATTCAACCCTATCACATCCCTAACAACATTTCTGTCTCTCTCTTTATTTCTCTTTCTCTCTCACTTTCAGAGCGTTCAGACTGAACACATATGGTACTTGTATTTACAGGCACTTAGATACAAGGGCTGTATATGGTCTTGATTCCTCATTGTATTACAATGGCCTCCGGCGACTACAGGCCTCTCTTTGATGTTGAAGACTTCCTCTCGTTCTGCCTTATCTATACCTGAAGTTTTTGAAAAGCTTGCAGGCTGTGTTATTGTGTGCAGAACAGATGAAAGGTTCAGAGTACCGGAGGTCTTTAAAAGGCTGCTTTTTGTTTAGTGCTAATCTGATATTGTAAAACTCCTGCCTGGCCTGCGTTTTAACTACTCTTCTGTAGCCGATTTGCGCCGTGAGATTTAAATAAGAATTCCGCATTTTTTATTTCGCATACCAAAGTTTTTAGGCATGTCAGAGTGGCTCACAGCGCGTGAATTAAGGCCGTGTTCGGAATGGAATGCAAGCATACAAGCCTACTGCATATTGTGTACTGTGTACTGCTGACTATTTAAAAGTAGAATGTAAAATAGTATGCAACAATAAATGTTTGCATCAGTTGTATGCTACATTATTGTAAACGTAAGTGGAATACTTACTAATAAAAAAATACTTTTTAGGCAAAAAACTTTTGGCTGTCCAATCCATAAACAGTTATGTTAATTTTTTTCAGTTGATCACACTGGAGATGGAGGATTAAGTCAGGTGCATTTCATTGCATACTGCAGTAAGCAGTTTGTTGGGGTCGTATTCTACGTTACTGGAATACTGCAGTGCAGTGCACTTCACTTGAACTTCTGTTTCTAACGTGATGAATTAACCGTAAGTAATATTAGCTGCAGTTTTTAACATTTGATCTTCCATCATCACGTGGGCTGCCAAACATTAGAACATTTATACACAAAACTGGAATATGCAAAATAACCATTAATTCTTCTAAGATGAATTAAACCTGCAATGTAAGGTCATGTGACAATAGTGTAGATAAGTCTGTTCAATAGTGTTCTGTTCGAAAACATTTGTCATAAAATAATGCCTGCTATTATAATAGAACTACAGCTAACATTTTTAGGTTGTAAGAATGTTTCCCTAATGTTTCCATTGAGTAACAAAAACATTATTGTAAAGAATTCTAGGAATGTTCTATAACTTTTTAAAATGTCTTTAAAATCTTCAGAATAATATTTTTGATATATGATATATAACGTTAACTAACTACTAACAGTACTGCAAGAACGTTTTTGATAACTTTAAGAGAACTTTGAAAGAACTTTTAGAGAGCGTTCGCCAATGTTCTGAGAACATTCCTTGTTAGCTGGGACAGTATGTAGAATATACTGCAGTATTCAATACTATATAGTAAAGCCGTTTAGAACATAGCCCATATTTTGACAAATAGCAGAAGGTAACATATTTTCCAAACATATTTTAAACATGTCAGGCAGGTCGGAATACGAATGCTTACACTGATTGCTATAGAATTAATCACATGTGCCTTCTTAAAAATATCACATTTCTTCACACTGATTTTATCAGAGAAAGCCTCGTTTACAATTCTGCCTCATTAAACCTCAAATTGGTGTTAATGAGCAGATAATTGAGGAAGAGGCCCGTCTCACACATTCAGACAATACCTACAGTGTACGGTCCAGAAGAGCCAACAGGTTCTCTGATAAAGCATCTCTTCTGTCTGTAGTTATATTTTTTAAGAATCATAGAAATAACTGGAACATGTTTTCGTACATAAAATTATTATTATTTCAGTGCAAATAGCCTGCTGTCATTATGCTCAGTACGGGTGGCTCTAATGTTCAATTAGTCTGTGTTTTTCCTCGTCCGCCACACAGGCCTCATTCTGGGGCTAATATCCAGCACAGGAAGTGTATTAATGTGTTTGTGTATTTAATAGATCTTGATGGGTGCCATATGAACTCAAGGAGGAGCTGCAAATCAACGGGCAGAAAAGCGCGAGACAATGAGACTGTTGAGAATTTAGTTATGACGGCCCTCTCCCCTCTGATTGGCTCACACACGGGTTGTTCTCATAGCCAGAAATGTTCAGCAAGTCAACACACCTGTTTTTTATTGTAATTGTATCACAACAGTGCGAGTCTGTTGTCATAATGCTTGAATGGAATTATGCAAAGGGTTTTTCAGGGTTTATGTAGTTAATATAAAAGTTACTGCTGCCCTTCCAACCAGCTGGAATTTGTTGCTCTTTCGTATTTTGGCGACTTTAAACCACAGAGAGGATTATATTATGTATATTATAAGATCTGTTGTCAGTAGCTGCAACTAAAACAAAACTATGCCTGAATAATTTACAGTGCATTAAAAGAACGCCTTTTATTCCTCTGCGGTATGCAGTATGATTACACAATGAAATGTTTCAAGTTTTTTTTTGTACTTAAAATAGCTATAGTAACAATTTGTTTTTCAAAACATAGAAGAAATAAAAATATCCACAATGGAAAGTAGTTATAAAAAGTCTTCCTAAAAAATATTCCTTTTTCAGACTGATTGAAAATTGATTTAATAATTATCATTTATGTATTCAAAACTGTGTTCAAAACTCATACATCCATTTTTTGTTAAAAAAAGTTGATCTGTGGATTTATCAGAGCGCAGCAAAAATCAAGTTAGAAAACAAGTACAGAAATGTATTTAATTTAAAAAATGTGGCTTTGTCACCAGCATTTTATTGCTTATTTTAAGACAGCCCTATGTATTCCAACAATACAATTTATTGTGTATAAAAACAGTAAAAAAATGAAGGAAAATATTATGTTGCCAAACAGCATGGCACACCACAGAGGAAGATCAGAATGTACGTTCCCTGAAATTTGAACCTTAGTTTTGCAAGCGTTGCATTTGATTGAGTTTTGTTATATGCCTCTCACCAGCTTTCACTGTGCTAACAGAAGACGACTGCTTCAACATACCGAGGTTTTGCCGCTGCCTCCATTAAGTCTGTGTGTGTCTGAGTCTTTGTGTACACACTAACTCTAATAGCGCTCATTAAACATCATTTGATCTAATAGGCGGGTGGGGTTGGTTAAACTAACATAGCTGCACTGGGGGCTCGGTGTAATTATGGATTCTGTGTTAGACTGTCACCCGTTGTAACACCTTTAGGAAGTACTCTATGCATCTTTTGTCTCGCAGCTCAATCAAACCAGTCAAAAGGCTTGTTAGAAATTACAGAGACCGCAAATAATCAGCTCAAAATCCCCGTTCGAGCCCATTAGCTTGAAGCAAAAATTCCAAATCCAATGCATAAGTCTTATTGTTTTGACAGTCTCACACATCATCGAGTTGAATAAGGATAATAATTTAGTCGTAGCAATAACAAGGGTCGATATTACAGTAAAAAACGACAGATTTGGCGTTTTGCACAGAGTTTCTTACAAAGCGGACCACACAAGACTGACAGCCATTATTTAACCTTACAAAGAAAGTAAAAAGAAGTTGGTTTCGCTTAGCAAAGGCGTCACTTTGGGGCGAGTTTAAGTTTACAATGGGAACTGCTCACATAAAACCAACCCAAACAAGAGAGAAGTCTAGAAAAACAGCCGCGAGTCTCCATCCAGTCAGAGTGCGGGGGAAAGCGCCGGGCCTGCGTGTAAAGGTGCCAACCGTCTCGTGTGTGTTTGTGTCTGGTTTGGATAGTTTAGCGTACATCAGTGTAGCATCATTAGGAGTCGAGAAACACTGATGGGATTCTGTTCCGAGTCGCACAGCTTTCATATCCGCGTGGAGGTGATGAAGACGTGTGCCTGCGGTTTGAAAAGGGCCAAGGGCTTTTTGGTGTGTGTGTGTGCCCCTTTCCCTCTTGGCTTGTCTCCTAAATGCTGAAACGTACAGACCACACAGACGCCTGGCAACGCTCCACAACAGCCTGGCTTTTTTCTCGCCTTCTTTTTCGATCTCTCTCTCTCTTTCTCTCTCACTTTCTTTTCCAGTTTATTCCATCTTTCCTTTTTCCTTTTACTTTCTCAAAAAGTCTGTTGATGACGGGTGGTGATGAATTTCCATAATTTCCGGGCTGTTCCTGTTGCCTGGATGTCTGTCGGATATGCTTTTATATGGAAGATGAAAACTTCATATGTTGATGTAACATCATATGCAAGTATTGTATCGGGCGTCTGACAGTATCAGTGATGGAGACAGAAAACAATGTTGTTTTAAGGTTACATTTTAAACACTGGATTGTGGTATAAATAAGATCGAAAAGATTCCACAGCAAAAGTTTTAGAATGGAGCTCCGTTCTAAAAATTTTTTTTGGATCACAGGAAAGCTGTTTAGCCTAACCTAACCAAATCTGCTTTTATAGCGTCTTTAGACTGATGGCACTCAGATTCTTTATTTTTTGTCTGCTGTACATGCAAATTCAAGATAAATTCATTTATGCCACTTCTGTATAAGTCAGTGTAAACATACAGTATATTTCCAGCTTAGATGCAGCTTCTATGCAATATAAAAACTGCTCTAGACAGACTAATTTAACTGTAATATAATTGGATGTGGTGAGGGGCCCCCCACATATGGTTAGGGGGCCCCTTGCACCGTGGGTCAGGGGTGTCCCATACAGCAGTGGTGCTTATGAATGTGCGTGAAGCTGCTCTTTTAACATGTTTATTATTTGTTTTTATGCAATAATTCACATGTGATGTTTTCCAGATGACCTTCTCTTTAACAGACATCTTGGCGACGCATGTGTGCTGACTTGGCATGAATTCTGATCATTGCATTTACTGCATGTGACTTCTTACTGCATGTGTTCTGATCTGATCTGGAACTAGATGGTTCATTACAAAATGGACACATCCTGTCCTGGATGCTCTTTGGTCAACAGAGCATTCCAGCCATTCTAAAACACACAATATAATAACAGCCTCCATATCTTAAAAGTAGTCACTGTTTAATTCACACACTGGCTGTGGTCTAATTTTAACCTTTCCTGTGTTCATTTCCCTACAATCGGAAGCACACAGCTGCTTGCCTAATTCCTCTATCGGATTGTCAGCGTTTGTTTAGACTTGCTTGTCCAAACAGACCTTTGCGCTGATCTACGAATTGTCCAAGAAACCTCAGATCGTATATTTCACACTCATTTCATTTTTTACATCATTCCTGGATCAGTTAATCTGGATAAACAGACTCCCCGGTCATCACAGAAATCCTGAAAACAGGAATTACTTCATTATACTCTGATCTTTTCTCTGTGATTCTCAACCTGAGATAAGATCTGTGTCAGCCATAGACTGGACCGCATCCCACAGGGCCATTTAAACATCTGGAATGAATGTGTTAGCACTTCCGCTCTCTGATTGGACAGGGAAGTGCTAGCTATCAAAAATCTCACTCTGTTGGCTGGGGGATGATAGGAATTTTTGGGACTTTCCCTCCAGTGGTGATATCATCTGGTTTCCTGACCCTCTTAAATACGTTTCCTCAAACAAATGATGAACCTCTGCTAATGTCTTCACTTAAAACCCAGCTAACAATTTTGGGTTGTAAGAATGATTCCCTAACATTTCCATTAAGTAACAAAAAAGTTTAAATTGTTATTTTGAAAGCTCTAGGAACATTCAAAACATCAAGGTTTTTGGACGTGGTAAGAACATTATTCAAGAATAACATTTTTGATATATATGATATAATGTTAAAAGACATTCTACTAAATTTATTGCATGAGCGTTTTTTAAAACCTTCAAGAACTTTTAGTGAATGTTAGCCAACATTCTGAGAACGTTCCCTGTTAGCTGCATCTGCTAAGATGCTAAGACTGGTCAACAAAAGCGCTTATTTTCTCGTGTTTTTGATTTGTAGTATAGGGAGAGCATTAAGGCACATCATAAGCCAGGTTCAAAGTCCTTGGGCTCATACAGTTTGCGGACTATATGATTCTTTGTGTTTGGTGTATAGATATTCAAAACCGATAAATTCATTTTTTTTTACTCATTTGTCTTTCATCTGTGTTAGACTCATGAATCATGGGAGTTTATTGGCTTGTTTTCAATTTGGATTGTAGTTGGAAAAAATGCATGTTGACCCAATGCTACAGTATGTTTTATCTTTATACTCAATTGCTTTCAATGGTTCATTTTCTATATACCCAATATTGTCATATGAAAAATGTAAAACAAAATATTGATTTTAGACATAAGAGTACTGATACAGCATTTGCAGGTAAAATATCACAATACTTTGAAATATTATACAGAAATTGTGGGGCTTCCAGTAACTTCCACACTTTAAGGTTTAAGCAAAATTGTGATGTAAGTTAGACTTGTTACTGGGATTGTATTTTATCCCCACCTCTGGGATTAAACCTAAAACCTTTGTGTTAGCAGCCCAGATTTTTAACCACTTGGCTGGCCTCACCTTCCCCAAGAGATACTTCTTGGGAGAGTCAGTGTAACCAGATGCATTATCCAAACTGAGATGGCTACAAAGTCTCCACAGACATACACAATTTCAGAATCTGAAACAAGCCACTGAACATTCTGTAACTCCCATTGTAAAGCTATACTGTGATCTGGAGTGTCAAGACCTCAAATCCCCCATTAAAAAACACACACAAACCTGTCTTAAGGGGGCTTTAGCAGACAGATCTCAGCGGCCTTATTCGCCGTCAGCATGGAAGCACATCATACATTTAAAATTTACAGGAGACCGGAGTCCACTGTCTCTCCATACACAGAACAATGTGTGTAATATAAATCTCTAGGAAATAAGTTCACACAAAGCACATCTTTGTCTGTTTTATTTCCCCACCAGAATTTATGCTAGCATAACTGTATGGATTCAGCCTCTCATGAAAAATTATAGTTCTACAAATTGACTTTGTGTAAAAGTACTGCACTGGAGGTTAAGATATGTTAGCTTTACATGTAGCTTTACCTTCCATATATGACATGTTGCCTGTTGTCTTTATTTGCACATTAGGTGAAGAGTGAAGCACAACAGTTGTCATGGTTTTAGACTTAGGGCAGGTTTGCAACACCGAGGATTAATTTTAAACCTGTATTAAAGTTGTATTTAATTCCATTATTCAATAATTTCACCTTCAAAAATCTTTGATTTGGTTTGTGCAAAACACAATGTGATGATAAAAACAGTGTATGGTTACATTGCTTCATAAATTGATCAAATAGTTTAGTAGCTTATGAAATCCATACACTCATTTTTTCAGTCTGTCTGATCAGCCCTTAATATTATCTATCTGTCTGTCTGTCTGCCTGTCTGTTTGCCTGTCTATCTTAATCATAATTTCTATTTCCTTTACCTGCATTTAGATATTTAATTTAATTCGCTATTTTTTTGGTTTAAAAACAAATGGAAACGAGTCATGTTGTAGCATATTTAATTGTCATGTGAATTTATTATGATAATTCTTAATCGACAATTTGTTTATCTGTTTACAGTTAAGCGGTAATTGGTTTTATTAGCTCCAATGTTGTCATAGTGATATAATATTAGGTTTTTTTTGTTTCTGCTGTATGTTTTTCCCATGCTTTCACAAAAGATGCATGATATTAAAATTGTCTTCACATTTAAGTTTTAATAGGAGAGACATTACACACATGACTTAAAACGTCATTGGTTAGATTCTACACTTACTAATGTACTTAGTGTAATGTCTCTCTTCTCTTTCTCGCTGCATCTCTTTGTTGTTCTAGTGCAGTCCGGTTACACTAGATCTAAAGGTAGCTGCTGCTTTCTCTGCCAGCTGGAGTGCAGCCAAATCCAGCAGTAGTTTTTCTCTCTCTCCTGTTTAATATTTACTTTACTGCCTTTTTAGAAAAAAAATAGTACAGGCTGACACAGGGCCATTTTAATGTGGAAAAAGGGGCTAGTTGTATATTGCTTTTATTCCTCTTCTAATTTGCCGAGAATAGACTTTAGGCTACAGACTCTTAAACACCCCCATAATGGCTTTCCAGAAAGACGCTCGCCAGTGTCCGGACGCATCCTACAGAGAGGAAGAATATGCGGCCTTGAATTATATACGTTTTGCTGAGGCTGCATGCGTGTGCCCACTGTATGTTGTTATATGCCAAGCATTGCACTTAATAGTCAAAGCCAAATATCCGCCCTGATGGGACAGATTAATAGATGATATTTGTGGGATATGGGATACGTAATACGCAAGGTTTTTTGTTGGAAATTATTTTAGATGTGGTTTAATTCCATATAGCAGAGTCACGGTAGATTGTGGCTTAAAATGCTAAAATGCCATCGGGTGAAATGAAAGCTTTATGCAGAGGGGAAATGGAACACCTGTTTCGAACCCGTTCCATACGTATACATCATAGGTTCGGGGTGCTGAGGCCTAGTGGTTGAAGCCCACATGTAAGACAGCTTTACTCATGGTACTGTCTTGTTTGCAGGACACAGACCAAAGCTGGATGACTCACCAAAATCCGGACTGTTCTCCGACCGGCTGAGTGAACTGGAGCGTATCCGGCAGAGCACGATGCGGGTTACCGTGCCAACGCAAACGGCCCGGCCCTCACTCAGCAGTCCCAACTCCTTCACCCCCCAGGGACAGACACAGATAACAGGTATAAGACCAACAGCCCTGCATCTAATGATAACTACAGAGTCTGTTGTGCTGTCAGCATTTATTCGAGAACTGAAATGCACAAAGTTTCACCATTAACAATGATCTGCATTTTAACAAGCTTTTGTAAGTCTTTTTATAACATTTAAAATGCAGGACTATGTCATAAAACAGCAAGGTAAACTATGTTGTAATTTCAGAATTTTCCGTTTCATTCCAGCATAGAAGGGAGGAAATCTGATGTTATCATGCATAAAGGCATAGTTCACCCAAAAATGAAAATACTTCAATGATCTACTCACCTTAATATCATTCCAAACCTGTGTGACTTTGTTGCTTCTGAAAAATACAAAAGAAGATATTTTAAAGTGTGTTGGTAACCAAACAACCGTGGCACACCCACGCCAATAATTAGTTATTGTCATAGCGCCACCAGCTTGTAGCAGGAAATGTGGCACATATAAACGACTATTCAGGTGGCGGTGGCACCACTGCGATGGTCTGAACAACGCTGCTTGCAGCTTTAATTTAGCATGTGGGTCTCTGAAAGTTGGTGTCTGTTCGTCTTAGCACAAAGTGTTTTTTATCTACCCTGAAATCGCACACTGTGACATGATGGGCACATAGAAAGTGAGTGCGGCTGGCCTGGGGAAGTGTGTTCTGTCACAGGCAGCGAGCGGGATATCACCTGTTCTTAATTACCACATGTCCTGGCCTCTGGCTTCTGTGACTGCACTGTGTGTAAACTCACTGAGTGAATCTGAGAAGGTGATGTGAGGTGTATCTTGCTGACATTGGCAATTATTTGCCTGATACTTGGCATGACAGATTGAATTATGAATCATACTTTATATCAGCTTAGACAAACATTTGAACTGCTAGTGCGTTCAAGATATATTGAGATAAAGATGTATATAAAGATACATAGAGAAAGATGTATATATATAAAGATGAAGATATATAGAGAAAGATAAATTGATATATATATATATATAATCAGAGAGAGAGAGACAGACAGATTTGATTTTCTAAGCAATCAGACTTAAGATATTTTTGTTGGCAAAGCAAAACACT
This sequence comes from Chromobotia macracanthus, assembly GCA_036877525.1. NCBI lineage: Eukaryota > Metazoa > Chordata > Actinopteri > Cypriniformes > Botiidae > Chromobotia > Chromobotia macracanthus. The sequence continues at coordinate 4,405,803 of JAZGTH010000078.1, read as the reverse complement.
ACATGCTGTTTTGCCAAACAAAAGCCTTTACCTGTGTTAAATTCACAATAATGTTTCTTTTCTCATATCGCTTTATTAAACCTGTTCTTTCTTTGTACCCTCAGATCCACGTCAGCCTCAGTCTTCTCCACCGTGGTCTTATGACCAGACGTACCCGTCATACCTGAGCCCTATGGCCTCTCCATCTGTTCACTCCACTACTCCCCTCTCGTCCAGCCGAGCCACGGGCCTGCCTTCCATCAGCGATGTGCCCAGACGCCTCCCAGGTAACCTTCAGCCTCAGGCCTACAGCAGGTGCGCCCCCTACCCCTCCCGTACAGCACTGCAGTGGGCGGGGGGATGGGGTGGGCGTGTGTAAACACATTTACAAAGGGTGGTGGTTTGTGGTTCTAATAAAACGTTACTCATGCACGTTTTGTAATATATTTGAATACTCATGGGACAGCTTTTGCACTTGGTTTTGGACGTTTATCAGTGCATTGATACAAGCCCTAATCTGAAACACACGTGGACCTGAGGAACACAAGGAGGGCTTCGTTTCGCAAGGGCTATTTTCTGAAATGATCATTTTTCTGTAATGGTCTGTCAATCATATTAAAAAAAATCATGGGCTTAAACGTTCATGTCATAATTCATTAGAAAGGCAATCTCACGTTTTGCTCCGTTTTTATTAGCTAATAGCGCTGTAGATATGTAAACGGAGACGCTTTTAAAATTGAACTAACCCGAGAGCGTGTTTTTAAAACCCGGGGAAGAAAAAGACGCTCTCCTCTCTTTCCATGCCTTTGATCCTGGGTAGGATATCGTTAATAACAGACCAAGACATAATAACAGACCAGCGGCAGGCAAATAAAGCTGCTTTATAGTGAAAAAATATTCTGTAGGAACCTTCAGGGAACTAAAGGCCACTTGGTGCCTTAGTTGCACCCCATTGGCTAATTTGTCCTGGTGTGCCCTGCACACACCCAGAAACGTACCCTGTAAAGAATAAATGTAGACAGAGGAGTTTCTATTTCCAAACACCTGTTTGACTCAGTGCCAGGTTAGCGTTTTCGCTCTCTCATCTACCGGCATTCTACACCCTTATTCATTCCTGAGAACCTGGATAGATTTAAAGTGATTAAATAAGAATCTCCCTCACCTGAGCGCTGCTTGGCAGGTTTTGGACACCTGCCACACGCCCTGTCATGTTTAATTAATTTGGGTATATCATCCTTTCATTTGATGCTGGCACACTTTGAGCTTTTGTTAATAATAGCCCTGATGTGAGTTGAGGACACGTTCTTTCATGTGTTTTGCTGGGGGTTCTTAACCAGAAAGAGTAACAGTGAAAATATGCGTTGTTGACATGTACTGCAGATTAAACAGATACAGATACTGCAAGAGTATTAGTCCAGTTCTGGGCCCAAAACAAACTCCATGCAGGAAATGCAGAAGCAAATGCAGAAAAATGCATGGGAAGTGTGTGTTCTAGTTGTACGTACTTTAAAGCGAAGTGTGTAATTTTGGTTTTGTTAAAATACTTTCTGCTATCCCAGCTTAACAAGCAGAGACAAAGTAAACCGTTCGTAGGTTGATTCACCTGGAAAATGTCAACAGTGTGGTTGCTACCAAAACATTGCTCGACAAAGCAAAGTTAGCTTATAGGTGTTGGGGCAGAGCTATCTGTTTGTTGGACCGATAACAGACGGGGAGTGTTTGGAAAGCCTGTTTAAAAACAGCCGTGTTAGCAATTTCATTTGGTGATTAAAATATTTAAGATCTAATATGTTTTGCAGTATGAAACTGTAGGAGTTAATAGAATTACTCTTAGATCTCTGGGGTTAAATCAGATGTGTTGTTATTTAGGTCGCTGCTATAAACATGTCAAGATTAGCTAACTTGCTTGGCAAGATTCTCGTTTGTTGCTCGTTTGTTGCTCTTTTGTTGCTCTCTTGTTGCTTTTTAACAGTAGCTCAGCTCACCTGTGACAGAACATTTGCTGTTTCAGTATTTATGCCAAAGCCCTTTATAGCAGCACATACTTGTGTTGTGTAATGAATTGTGGTCACACGTTTCAGAACGCATCAACATGTGAAATTGAGCTTGCATAGAAGCATTTGTGTTCAACTACTTGTGTGCCTTTCCAGCTAACAGGAAACATTCTTAGAACAATGGCTAATGTTCTCTAAAAGTTCTGTCAACGTTATTAAATGTTCTTGCAGTAACGTTAGTAGAAGTTTCTGCTAAGAAGGTTATATATCATATATATCAAAAACAGTATTCTTAAGTTGTTGTGTTGTTTGTGTAATGTTTTAAAAATGTTACAGAAATATAAAAAAGTTGAAGTAATGTTCTTGCAACCAAACAGTAATGTTAATACAACATCTAAAAAATGAGGCGTTTTGAATATCCCTAGAATGTTCAAAATAAAACTTAACGTTTTTGTTACGTTAGGGAAACGCTCTTACTAAAACCTAAAATTGTTAGCTGGGAAGTTGTCTCCTCGGCTCTGTGGTGTCTAGCACCAGTGAAAGTTTAAACGCAGTGTAGCATAACCCTCCTTTGTGTAGTGTGTTAAAAAAAAAAGCTTGCTTTTATCATGGGGTCCTTTATTCAGAGCACAGGCTCTATGTAGCCCGGGGCGAGAGAACCATTATTGTCAGCAGCTCAAACCAAAGATTTTGAATATAAAAGAAAAGGCGAGTGGAGCCAACATCAGCGCCACGGGGGCACCGGCGACAACCCGTGCCTCCGCAAATCGCCCACGTTTAACCATGCCACCCAGTCGGCCCACAGGCACAAACATGATGACAGAAAAGACGCGGTGTGATTTATGAAAACATCTTCATTCCAGGGGTGGTGGTGAGGAGGAGGGGGTCTTGTTTGTTCATTCAACCCTTGGCTCTAGTTTGAGCTACAGGTTATTAGTGGTTTCTGATTTTTGGAGAGAAATAAAGAATATGTTAAGGACAGAAGGGCACAAGGACAGTTTAGCAGGAGCCCACATCAGTGCAGACGGGTCTGTCTGTCTCCGCGATGCTGCTTTGCTCCCCTCAAAACGTTTCCAAATGTGCGACCGATTATGCATCCTAACTGTTTTATGTGCTGCAGGCAAGTGAATACAAATACACATACACATACACACACACACTTTTGTGTTCACAGAAACAATTTAAACATGCAGACAAGCGTACACATGCATATAAAGAGCCCTAGAGACACAGATGAACTGGGACATATAACCACAGACATGAATACACATGGACATGAACTCTGTGATGAAAGAAAAACCGCAGTGAAGTCGACTAATCGATAAACTGTTCTCCTATGCATGTCTGTCGTTTAAAATTGATGGTTGGGTTTTTAATAGCTAATTTAAATCGAGTTTTACTGTGTTAGAACATGCTTTGCTGGTTTAATATTAAATATTAAATCAAGTATTACTTGTTGTTATTATTTATTGTAGGTTATTTATTATAAAGTACTATTTGCCACATTTGTATGTAGCTGTTTTGAATTTGATTAATTTTTATTAAAAAAGTAATCACAAATTGTCTGTTTGGTTATCTATTTATTTTTTGTATTATTGGTGTCACTACTTAGTACAGGTAGTCAGGTATGGATTTCTATTCATAAATGAAAACCTGGAAGATTTACCATCCAAACATTTGTTTCTGCAGGTTCGACGGATTTGAGTCCTTTTCCTGGCCAATTTGAGCGTCAGTTCCCCGGTTTCTCCTCACTCACGGAGAGTCGATTTTCCAGCCCAAGAATGCACTACCCAGCCACCTTCACGTATACTCCGACCCCTGTCACCACCGGAATGTCGCTTGGCAGTGCCCACTACCACACCTACCTTCCTCCACCATACCCTGGCTCCACCCAGAGCCAAAGTGGACCCTTCCAGAGCAGCAGCACACCCTATCTCTACTACGGTGCCTCTTCTGGCTCGTACCAATTCTCCATGGTTCCAGGGGGCGATCGTTCGCCATCCCGGATGATGCCACCTTGCACGAGCGCCTCTACAGGAACCAGCCTCGTCAATCCGAATCTCCCAGTCCAGGCTGATGGAAATGGGGTGGAGGGGGACGGTAGTCATAGCAACTCCCCCACCCTGCTGAATCCCGCTGGTAGAATGGACGAAGGTGTTTGGCGGCCATATTGACAAAACAGTGACGAACACAAGCAACACGGCCCTTTATGAAACAAACAGCATGGTTTTCAAGCACAAATCTTACTGGGATTTCCATCCTGTCTTGCTGAGCAACTAACTTTCCCTGGCTGTGTTTTCCTGTCATTTTTTAAGAAGTATTTATGAACCTGTTAAAAGGGAAGTATTTTTCATATTGTTGATTCTGGGGCTGTAAAACGTTATTCCGAACTTGCTGACCTCCGGGAATGATTGTTATAGGGGATTATTTGGAATTGAAGGAGCAGAGTTGGTTTTGAGTATTTCATTAGCATCATTTTATTATTTACTTCGCATGTCCATAATATATCATTTATAGCACTGAACAGCAGACGATTTGAATGAATCTGACATCTGTTTAAGACGTTCAAGCGTAAACAGACAGTTTGGCATCCAAATCGCTTTTTTGTGCTTTTTTAAATTAAGCATTTAAGTTATACGTATTTGATAAAAGGATATAAAGTAACTTATGAAGCCATAGATTAATTAATGTATTTGGAACTTGAGTCATAGAGGGGGTATTTTTCTAAAGCATCTATGTTCAGGTTTATGCAAGTAATTTAGGGTAATTTAACGTTCTGTGCCTTATCAATTATAGCATATTTTTCATGCAGAGTCATAACTGTATGTTTTAGTTTGTTTAGTGCATTGAAACAAATGTGGAGTAGGGTCTTTGTGTTTATGTACACTACGTTGTAAAAAATGCATTGTTTGTTACCAAATGCTCTTTCGCTGTATAAAAGCTTAAAATCAAAGAAATGGTCACACATGCTCAAATGTGTTTCTAGCGTTTTGGATCAAAGTTTCTTTGAGTAGCATGCATGTGCTGGGATAATTTATTTAGCACTTATATAGCTTATTAAGAGGTGGCTGGGAAAAGCTTCCAGTGTGAGAATACTGAAGGGTTTTGGATTTATCCTACATGGATATTCTTTCCTTATAACTGGATGCATACACTCAGTTATGGCACTAACCGCGATTGTTAATTTGGGATATAATGTATGTCATTTACAATTTTCAGACATTCATTATCCCTGTTGCTAATGAAAATAAGGTTCCAGATCAGAGTCGTAATATCAAACAGTTTTTCCTTAGTTATTCTATCCTTTACCGAATAATTTATCCATTTGCGTTTGTGTAACTTAGTTTTTTCTCTAGTGCCTTACACGAACTGTACAAACCTCAGTAAACAACTGAAAGCTTTAATCTGCTTTGAATAAAACACTGCTTGTAAAGCCTATGTTTAAAAGCAATCAAATGAAAAAAACAAAGCTGTTAGCCATTTTTATGTTGAGTATGTTTCTAGCTTTGTTTATGCAAACATTGGTCCAGTATTGGATCTCTGGTGGGGAGTGTCTGGTAGGGGCAACGTTTTAATGTCGGCCCCCCCTCATCACAGGGCCTGGGTGATGTTCCTTTGGTCCCCTCGTCAGGGTGTTAACCTACAAATTTGAATAGCTGTGAGTGTGTGCGAATTGTTTACAACATCCAGAGTGTTGTATAGTACAGGAGGTGAATACACGCCCCTGTTTTGTTACATTATTATCTTGTTTCTTCTTTTGTAAATTAGTATTTATCTGACAGGTTAACAGGCAATTTGTAGCAAATTTGTCTCTGGTTCATGCATGCTTTGATTTCTTTGCACAACTGTGTTTAAATTATCTTGCTTTCCTTTCCCGTGATGCCTGTTTGCTTTAATCTGCGAATAAATTAAAGGTTCAAGGGAAAAAAACCATGACAACAGTGAAAGAAATTGGCTTTTTGATTGTTTTATGTTGTTGTAATAATTTTCTTTGTAAGGGAAATAAAACATTTTGCAACAATCTTGTCAGTCTCCAAAGTTTGCGTTGCGTTGTGGTATTTGTCACAGTTTCTTGGCATTATCGTATTCCTCTTTAAATATATCATGTCCTTCATTAAACTTTCTCCTCTCTTTTTTCTTCTTTTTGACATTGATTGAAAGTCACAATGGGACCTCGGAGAAGACTAATGGCCAAAGGTCCAAGCATCAGGTTGTTCCATTTACAAGCAGTTTCATTACCTTATCATTGAACCCTGAAGATACCTGGCTGGAGATGAAAGCTTGGAACAGCTTGGGGCTTTGCACTACTGTAGAACGTACTGACTTGGACCACAGACTGGATCAACATTTGCTTTGGAGAGCCCTGTGAGTGCACGGCTAGCCGCATGTGCTGTATTTGTCTCCATCTCTTACTGATCTCTGTTAAATCAAGCTTAGGAAACGAGGGCTGTTACACATTATTTCAAGACATAACAAGCATAATCAGAAAGCGCTCCATCTCTGTTTGAACCGAGGTGCATCTTGGATTTCCCTGAATGCAAACTGGCCTGGAAATTCGCGATCACATTCTCGACGTTACAATCTGCATCAAGCAATTAGAATAATGGTTCAAAGAGGACGAGAAACCAATCGTGATGTTCTCTAATCTGTGTGGATAACCAAGAGAAAACATCTCCAATGATACAGAGGCGTCTAAAAGTCTGCATCCACGAACGTGCTTTTATTTTGCATTTTTCTGTTTGAATTCAAATGCTTTTCTTAGAAATTATATTATCAGCATAACAAATTCAGTCAAAAATTGAATTGACAAATTTTCCACGAGTTTGAGAATTACTTCGCATTTGGCATGTCATGTCATGCATGATTTGAGCATTATCCAGAAAGCATCCTGTGTGCTTCAATGGAACAAGATCATCTGACCTGTACAATGGAGTTAACATGGTCATTTTCAGTAATTTGCTTAGTGGCACAGAAATACTGCACAATCCTGAATATTTAATTTTACATTCTTTGTATTATTTAACATTCTTTGTTTTAAAATCCTAAAACTGTAAGTCTAAATCCAGGTTTAAATTAGATTTTGAACCCCAGATTTTAAATGTGGTCTGAGACGTTTGGACGTCGCTGTACATTACGAAATGCAGTGTGGGGAAATAAAGTAATGTTGGGTGTGTTGAGCGTTTGAGAAGGTACCTGATAGTATATTGTTCTTGGTCAAGAAAAGATTTTTCCTTTGACATTAATCTTTCAATTACTCTGTTACCAAGTGTTTGTGTGTGTGCATGAGAGAGAGACAGAGAGAGAGAGAGAGAGAGAGAGAGAGAGCACCCACAAACCAGTCAGCACCTCTCTGTCATGCAGCCCAAAACAAACTTGACTCTGGTTGTAAATGGTGTGTGTTAGTTTGAAAGGACCCATACTAAATACAGCATTTACTGAATTCTACCAAAGCGTCTTGGGACATCTTTGCATAATGCACGGTGCTGTTTTCCTGAAAGTTGAAAAGAAAAACGAATTGTAAAAAGAAACAGGGTGGCATACAGTTTTTGGTGATTGTTGGCATAGTTCTTTCTTGGCAGTATTCAGCGTATCAAACGCGGGGCAAGCAGAAGAATCTGTGCATTGTTTTAATAATCCATATAAATGTGAAGAGGTTTTAATACAGTCCCTTTAGCTCGATTACGCCATCTAGCGTTTGATGCACTGCTGTATTTTTCTTGCCTTTTCTGGAGATGCTCCACATGAACTCTGTTAAGTGCTGTGGCTTAATTTACTAATTCGTATAACCATATAAACATTAAAATGGCTCCCACAGACTCAAACAGGAATCCTAAAGCATGAAAAGCTACAGTACAGGAATATTTACTCATCATTCTGATGACCTGTAAAGCTTTTGGAAGGAACTTTGAATGTCCACAGACAGTTGCAATGCTGAAATGTTTTACAGACAAATAAATGTGACACATTTTGGTGAAATTACTAATAAATCCTAAAGACAATAATTAAGGTACGGTATTTACCTTATAGGACAAAAATGCACCGACATCAGTACCATGGACAGCTACCTTGTGAACAATAGATCTCATTGTTGGCTCTGCATGCTTGTGCCAGCAGGCTCAACTTATCTGCCATCTAACCTGTCAAAGGTCGTTCGATATAACTGAGCCTTTCAGCTAAGATCCACTTGCATATGATGGACAGGATCCTGCAGCTTGCCAAATATTCATGCAAAACAGCCCCTTTCCATAAAATTGAGCCAAACACTAAAATGTGAAATATTTGGAACGAAACTTCATCTTGAGTCCAAGCCAGGCATAGAGCACCAAAGACATGTTTCTCGTCAAAGAAACAGCACTATAAACATCTGAGGTGACTGAGTGTTAATTGAGAACTAATGAACTGGTAATACAAAACAGTCAAATCATGTTTGCAAACGTCTCTTATGATGAGTGACATGAAGTACTACTGACATTATATCTGTTATTTCTGATTCTCTGTTTTGGAAAACGACAAAGCGATCTTGCCCAGCGTAGCAAGCCAAGAAGTTTTATCGATGCCCAGGTCTGGTCCTCATTTAGCGCTGTCTCCAAATATCCCAATGCATGTTATTATATTAATGACAGATTTTATGGTTTATGACTGGAAAGTCAAACTTTCTCCATTTCCTGTGGAGCTCGCGATGATTTATATGGCTGAATGATAAAACGAATTTTCTTGACAGCAGAGGACTTCTGTGGGTAAAGCCAGGCTCAGAAACAACATATTGTGCTCTTATGTGGAGAGATATATTGTATGATGGAGCACCGAGTGTAGGAACCTCAGCTGTGTTGGATCCTTACGCAGGCACCGAGTCATGTCTTAAATGAATTAGAACCCTCTCAGCACTACCGTGTCTCTAGCCACATCCTGCCACTACAGGAAGAGCAACATTTTCATACTTAAATGAAAAACTAAAATGACAATCTGTTTTTACTGAAGCTATAATCGCCCTTTCTGGTCGCCATATGATTCCATGTTAAAGCTAATGAAGAAAATCTCTTTTACGGCACTGGTTTTAATCAATCCGTTTTGTGGAAAAAATGGTGCAGCTGACTCCATTACTCAATATGAAATATATCAGAGTAATAAATTTCTGATCTGCTAGGCAAAAAAGCTGTGTATTCTAGTTATTGACTGAGTTGTGCTCCCAGCTGTAATTTTTAAAGTATTTTCAAGATCTGCAAACATTCTGTAAGATTTCAAAGTTATTAAAATGCATTGTGTCGCTTTAACAAAATTAGCAAACTATTACCATTTCAGAAACAGAGAGGACAGTTTTACATTTTAAATGTGATATTACACACCTGGTGCTTAAGCTCAAGAAACTACAATGTGTTTCTTAGAAAGACAATTTAAAGCTGACAGGTAAAAAAATATCCACTTACTTAGTTAATAAATTAGTTAACATGAACTAACAAAGAACAAAATATTTTTACAGCATTTATATAATATCTGTTACAGATAATTGTTAGTTCATGCTAATGAATGTAGTTAATGTTAACTAATGTTAACAAATAAAACCTTATTGTAAAGTGTTACCCAAAAATCTATATTAAAAACATTTATTGGAAGTTATCATCAGCGATTCATTGTTGAAGTCATTTTTGACACATATGTAGCCTATATGAGAGACACAAATGGCACCCGTACTGTAGAATGACCCAAATGTCTGCGATTTCTCAGTTGTCGTGGATCTGGAGTGGTTCTATATAACAGGGTCATTTCTAAACCTCCTAAAGAACTACTGCTCTGCTTTGATGTCCAGCATGACTGCCAGACTGCAGTATTTCAGAGCCAGAAATCTCTCTGGTTTGGTCGTCAGTGCTCCACTGAAGCCGCAGGCGTGTGTCTGTCACATGAACGATCTCCATCAAAACCCCACTGAACGTCAGTCACATGGCAGCTTCATTACGATTTTGAGGAAAAAACTGATATTTTGTTTCCCCAAGAAAAGTCTGGATTTATGTTACTTCCACTTTGTCATAATAAAAATGATATAATGCATTTGTGTCAGTTTTCTGGAGGCCGGTTCAATCTGTTCGACCACATCTCAACAGTAAACTTTCATGTGATCTTAACAACTAAATATTACTCAAACTTCAAACAAACAACAGAAATGCAGCAAATATAGGCTGAGTTTGCATCAGTCTTACAAGCCGAGCACTGATATATGGTTTTGTATACTCAATAAATGTCAGGAGCATCTTTTTTTACTTTTGCAAGCTGTAGATCTTACTTGTTTATACAGAGAAGTCTAACAGATACTCATGCATTAGCTTTAACTGTTAGTGACTGGGCTTATTTGATACTTGTGTGGTTCAGAGTTGAACATTAGTTTGAATACACTTGTAAACAATGTGAGAGGTGTTAGATGGGTGGGCTGTGTGTTCAGTGTAATGTGTGAGCTGTAATACCGCCATCTGCTGGACATATTCTGCAACAGCATCACATCTCTGCTGTATTGTTGATTCTGATTGGTTCACAGACTTTACCACGTGGTTTTTAATCTAACATTTTACTGCTATGAAGTCATTTTAATTTTGTTGACTATTTTTGTTTTATACCACTTTGCAATGTTTATTGTAGCCGGGGTTGTTTTAAAGGTTGCAATGTAAGCGATTTTTGTTACCGAATGATATCTTGAAAGCGTCCCTAAAACCTGACAGATATCATCAGAGTAAATAAAACTAAAAATCACTTTGTAAACCATAAATAAAAATACCCTTTGTTTAGCCACTCTGAATGCTTCGGTGAGCTTTCTGCCTGTTTATCATTTTGCAAAACATCGCTTAGGTCACCTTTATTCAGCTGTGCATAAATGCAGAAGACATTTGGCACATGTGGCAACCCTAGACTAAATAAACTCTTCAAGATGTATGTTTTAATGTTTATTAATAATCAACGTGATTACTTAAAGGATTTAGAAGCATTTTAGTATGACATTAAAGGAATAACTTAAAGCTGTGAGGACATTAGCAAGCTTATCTAAAGCTACATGCCTGCTGTTGGTTTTAAACCTGGCCTAAGGAAGTGACCCATATATATATAGCAATTACCTTGTAAAGACTGCACACATGAGACTCGGTTTCACATGCTTGGCTTTATGCCTACGGTCCCTTAGCTGTTGGCAGGATCTGGGGATTAGCACAGGAGAGACCCTCATTTTTATGTTTTCCTCCATGTGTAATTCTCAATTAATAACTTGCCTCGTGGAAACACTGTTGACAAAGTTACAAATAGTAAACCAAAAAATCTTTTTTGGGATACGCATCTGCCCTTGTTGCGTTACAGCTGTGTATTTTAAAACACTATAGACATCTCGGCGGTGTCTTTGCAGTATCTCTTGGTGGAGTGTAAGGGCAGGACTTCAGTACAAACAGATTAGAGTTACAGCACTAGATCATAGTGAGAAATGTTTGACATTAAACGCCGCATTGTATATTATCAGAAACGCTGAATGTGGACGCAGAGATCCAAGACAGAGAATGTTTAAGAACTAATTATGAAACAGCGAGGCACGAGTCCTGAAGCATATTTTCTTACTTGTGTGGAAAAATATAGCAGGCTCCATTTATTTTCTCTGGACTGTTATTTCTGGATGGCTCCTGCTTCGGGTAAATAGTCAGATTCTCTATTGTAAATCTGACGGGCACTGGTCTTCTGAGACTTGAGGCTCTTTAAAGGAAAAATAGAGACAGGCTTGGATGGCTTCTGGCCATAATGAGAGAGTGGAAGCAAAGCAAGAGCTTTGATCCATGGCCTGAAAGCTCATGTTTAAATCTGTTAGCAGACATTACTCTTTTCTGCCCAACGATGAAACCATCAGATCAAAGTCTGTTTCTTTGGGTTTAATGGACAATGAAAGCCAGTTTAGATGGAGACTGTCTCCGTGACCTTCCGTCAGCTAATGTAAAAGCCCTTTCAACCTTTCACCACCTTGAGAATATATATATATATACTTCATATATAAATGTAGACATTTTTATTTCTGAAAACATGTATGTAGATAAACTGACGGATGGATGAATTAATGGGTGGATCCATTAGACAGACAGACAGAGAGATAGACAGATATGTGACATTGAATCTATGTATGTTTGGACATATATAATCACACCCAGAGTAATCTAGAAATCTAACCGCACAATTAGCACTCATCATTCAATTACAATAAATATCCATTTCCTTAGAAACTGCCCTATAAAACCGTATCAATTAGCAAAAACGTGTGCACGGGGAAAAAGGAATAATGCAAGTCAAACTGTGAAAATATTATTTTATTCACAGAGCTTCACTCTGAATAGGTCTCTCCGGCGCCACACTCTCATTTCATATCAAACGCTTTCCAAACCACACAAGAGCAAGAGCTCCACAAGGACCTATCACAGGCCCTAAGATATTCCAGCGGCCCTAAGTGGAGAGGAGGAGACCTGGACACTGCCCAAATCAGATTCACTCAGTCTTTAGTTTGGTGGACCACTGTGTGCTGCGGATCTCCGTTCTCCCTCATCTCATGAATTACCCATAAATATTTAGATATGATATATTAATCACTGACTGATGTTAAATTCTTCAAGATACGCCAAAAATAAATGAGAGGACAGAATGATGTGAGTTGTGAGGAATAATAAGGGGAAAGTCTGAACGATTTGTCGAGTTTTACAAGGGTTACAAAGAGGCAACTCGAAAACAAATTTTTCTCCACATCTACAGTAAACTACTGTTTTCTGTGATGTTACAGAAGAGCGGGATATTTGTGTAGAAAAATGAACAGAATTAAAATGACGTACCTGTCACTACATTTTTAGTAATGAAGGCACATCATAAATTAGTTTGATTAGTTTGATCAATTGAAAAAGTGCACTTAATTATTTTAAGTGCATCTTAAAAAATACAATAAAACAATAAAGGAAGTTATATAAAAATCAGAAATCTGTGCGTAGAACAGATAAACATTTAGACTTGTTCTCACATTATGACTGTCCATACCCGTACGCCGTTTGCTTTCCATGAAACACAAAAGATTCTCATTTTTTGAGAATCATTTTTTAAGCATAAAATGACTGCTTATGGTGACCACTGACTGGCTTTGAAGCCGCTCATATGTCATGTGTCTAATTCTAAATGAAAACTCGTCTAGACGCAAGCCTCATGGGATGGCAAGATTGTTGGTGACTAATTGCTTACATTTTGTTAAAATGAGTAAGTAATGATTCATTTTTATTTTTGGATGAACTATGCCTTTAAGTTTATCCTGCTGCTCGTATTTCAATCCTTTAATTCATTACAAATAATAATAAAGACAAAACTCAAAGCAATTAAACTGCCAGCTGGAGCAGTGAAATTCAGATATCATGGGAAGAAAATTCTCACATTTGTAAGATTTAAAATGAATGAACAAGCACGTTTTTTTTAAAAAAGTGCAATATATGACTGATGAAAGCAATCGCAAAAATGATGTTATATGAGTAAGGAAACAAAACAGGAAGAACCCTTGGTTATGCAGAGAGTGAGAACAACAGGAAATAGTGTGAAGTGTGTCTCTTTAAATAGAGACAGCAAAGTCTCTCGGGATATGCTTACATGAGCAGCAGATTAAGTGAGAGCTGCTGAGTCTGGCCTGATCACATCAGGGTCACTGTACACACAGATGAGCAAGAGCTGAAATAAAAAGTGATGTTTGTTTCTAGATTTGAGCCCCAGCAACAGGGAACAATCTCAGAATGTTGGCTAACATTCTCTCAAGTTCTCTTAAGGTTATCCAAAACGTTCTTGCATAAGTTTTTTATGTTAAATCATATATATATCAACAACGTTATTCTTAAGTTGTTGGTGGAACATTTTTAAAAAGTTTCAGAATTAAAAATTGTTTGAATAATGTTTTATAATGAAGCAATAACGTTAATACAGTGTCTAAAAAACTGGGCGTTTTGAATGTTTCTAGAATATTCAAAATAACATCTTAATGTTTTTTGTTACTTAATATAAACATTAGGGAAACATTCTTTCTAATTGTTAGCTGGGAACCAACTGATTATCAGGGCTCTGGTCAAATGAAACTAATAACTTGTAGTTTTGTGTTAAAAGTTTTAAATTATATGGAAAATCTGGTCTCTACAGCTAATTCTACCCAAAGTCTGTTTGTTGTTGGTTTACTGTTTGTTTACTGAGCTAGCCTCTTAGCCACATCCTGATATGCTAATTCGATCTCATTGTCAGCTGCACACGTGTTGGTGAACTCTTCCTGTGTGTATGCCCTGTTCAGGTAGCCCCAGACGGCCGTCAGATCTGAAGGAATGTCATAATTGCGATATTTCTTGGCAACAACCTGCAAAAAACGAAGGCATAAATGCATCACTGATATTATACCGTCTATAATGCCTCCACTCCATTAGAAATGTATTAAAATGTATGTAAAATGTATGTAAAACTAATTTGACCGTTTATTATGCATAGATGTGCCTGCTATCTTCTTTTAATGCTCAAATCTGCATTTCCAGCATTAGCACCACGGCTTAATGTGTCTGAGCGTGTGCGTCAGAATCTCTTTAAAGATGCAATCCGTAATTTTTGCCACTCTTTCACCATCTCTGTTTGAAACATAAACCTGCAGGATACTTTACATATGTTAAAGTCAAATGAATCCAGAATTACATTTCCTGGGAAATCGGACCTAACAGCTCAAATGATAAACTTACCGTTGTGAATTGGGGTAAGTAGACCGTTCTGAACACTGATCTGTTATGTGCTTGCTCAATAACTGTTTATTGTTTATTTTTAACCATGAAAAGTTGCGGATTGCAGATTTAACTATGGATTTATCTTCATTACAACAGAAATGCACACGTTCCGGTATTGTGTTACCCAACTACTGTACTAGTGTGCTGCTCTCACTGGTTTAGCTCACCTTCACTATGTGGAGTTTTGGCAGCAGGTTGCAGTCTGCCAGGGTCAGCTCATTTCCATCCAGGAACCTGCGGTTGGAGCTCTTCTCCTCCTCTGTGCTGTCGGCATCAATCTCTTCAGGCAGGGGACTGTTTAGGTAGTCATCCAGCTTCTTGAGGGCCTTTGTCAGACTCTTCTCCAGAGCTAACACGACATCAGATACATTTAACAGCCAAACATATTAAAAACTGGGGATGTACATTATATCAGTATTGGCCAATATTAATATTGTTTTAATATTGTATTGCATATGATTAGGCCAATATTGGAAACCGATAATAACCATTTGTTTTTTCCAACAACAAGTTTATTTCTTTTATGCAATATTAGCCAATTTTTTTTACCATTTTTAAGGATCAAATCTAATGCTTTTTTGATCAAACACATACTTATTTTGTCCTATTCAAATTTGTGTACTACTTTTATAATAACATAAACATGACCTCATATGACTATCAGGCATACCTATAACTATTATTGAGAGGTCGGTTTCTGCTCAAAACGTCTATTCTGATGCATCCATGCTTAAAAAGTAACATTACATTAGTAATGTTTTTTAAAAAAATGTTTTTTAAATATTATATATCAAAACATTATTCTTGAGTAGTTTGTGTAACATTTTAAAAAGGTTAAAGAATTAAGATGCTTGAATTATGTTCTTATAACCAAGCAATGATGTTAATACAACGTCTAAAAAACTGGACGTTTTGAGCGTTCCTAGACCTTTCAAAATAACATTTTTAACAGTTTTGTTACTAACAGAAACATTAGGGAAACATTCTTACAACCTAAACTTGCTGATGCTAACTTGTTAGCTGAGAGAATCTGATGCTGAGAGAATCTGATGCTGTGACATATAGCACTATGGATTCAATATAGAGTTAACAGTGTATAACTTTGCCCAGTTCCAGTATACAGAGCAAAACACAGTATATCCATTCATTCATTCATTCCATCAGATTTATCCAGTTTGACATGCATACCTATATTGGCATCTGGCTTTGTATTTTTTATGAAAGCTGAGAACTTTGCAAATATGTCATTCCCAGCTGCGTTTGACTCCCTGTGCCTGGCTGCAAGTTTGGGGTACCTTAGACACAAAAACAATATGTCAATATTCCTTCCAAATCACAATAATTTAATATGATGTTTAATAAGATATTCATCTAAGACAAAAAAAGGCCTTTGGACGTGTAGTCTGGAGTTCCTGTACAGTAATGATTTCTCTCAAGTGTACTTGTAAAAATGAACTTACTTCGGTGGTGCCAAAACCTCCTCCAGAAACTCTTCGATCTTGTTGATGTCCGTCTTCACCTCACCGTTGAAGGTAAGGAAAGGCGGATGTGTGCCTGGAGCCAGATTATGCAAATCAGCTGGTTTCCTGAGTGAAAAATAAATAATTTATGCATTTCTTAATTGCATTACTCCATCTTGTACCGAAGAGAAAACACAGAAATTAGATTAATTTCTGAAGTCGATTAGTTTCTTTCCCATTCTGCAGAGGATCCAGTTTTGAATTATTATTTTTTCCGATCTGAAGACACAGGCAAATGGGCTTACAATTTTAAAAAATAACATGTTTAATGATCTAATACTGACTGCACAAAAGAAAAAAGGCCATCAGTTTTTATTAAATATATTAGTTATATTAGTTTTTTTAGTTTTCATGTCATTTAATAACATGAATGCATGACTTTTGTAACATTGTTGCAATTGAAACTTATAAAGCTGAGATACAAGACTCAGTTTGAGCTATAAGACTGGGTTCAGTGTGAGCCATAAGACCTGGTTCAGTTTGAGCTATAAGACTCGTCTCAGTTTGAGCTATAAGACTCAGTTCAGTTTGAGAGATAAGACTCAGTTTGACTCAATTCTCACCTCTTCAGGTCAACAGTGGTGACGTTGAAGACCACCCCTTTGAGCCAGAGGATCATAAAGAGACGCTGAGAAAACGGACAGTTTCCGATGCTCTCCCCATCACTGCCAGCCTACAAACACAAACACTGTTTTTATCTGTCAGATCTACAGCAGATACTGTGTTCTCAGAGAGCGGAGAGACTGGACAGAGAATGAGAAAGTGTCACACTGCCCCCTGCTGCTGTTTTCATGTCTTAGCTTTCAAAAACAATTAAACATTTGCCTAAAGTTTAACTTAAAGGAACTGTGAAGGTAAAATAAGGGTTATCTTTATAATTTAGGCCTTTATAATTTAATCATTATTGATGTCATGTTACGTTTTTATGTTTTAATATGGGAGGGACTATAAAACATTTAGAAAACTTTACCTTCCTAACTATAACAGTTGCAGTTGAGGTAATATTACATTTTTGTTGCAATTTATTTTATTCAAAAACAAATAGTTTGGTGAATCCCTGCAGTAGCAGCTCAGTTCCACTAGGGCCCTCTCTTTGAATACATCTGCTATGGGGACGTACCTAACACAAGCAGCATATAATGTCTTATACATTTCATTTTCTCAAAACTGTGACCCTGTCTGTGAAAACCTAGCAAAAGTCATTTTTTATTATTTACTTTTTTGTTTTCTAAATAAAATCATCCTACATAATATAAATACCATTTTGTGAAAATATAATCTTGATATCTTTAATATTGACTGAGTAAGACCATATCAAAGATTTAAATCATAGTGAAAATAATGATTGAATCAAACTTTGATGCTCCTAATCTCATCATTGGATTATTACAAATTTTAAGAATTAAGAATTACAAAAACAAATTAGCAAATGCTTATATGGTAAAAACATCAAGCCATTGATAGTATCAGGACTCGGGTTATTTTGACAAAATTTTTTAGTGAGTTATGCTGAACTGAATCACATTGAGACTGTTAGTGTACATCTCTGCAGTGGTGGAGATCAGGTGTCCTAAAAACAGCAGCACGAGACAGCTATAGTTTACAGTGTGACATAATACCCAGAACTATATAAATTATGCACACTGCCTTCATTAACCGCAGTACAGGATGTAGAACATGGACAGCTCTCAGTATTCCATCCCCACACTTGTAAAGTTCCAGGGAAGTTCTAGGAGCGTTCAAAATGTACCGTTTTTTAGAGTTTGTGTTAACATTGCTTGGATAACATTTTTAAAACATTCCACTAACCACTTACAAATAATGTTTTAAAAATATATCGGACGTTAAAAATGTTCTCCTAATGTTACTGCAAAAACATTTTTGATAACTCTGAGGGAACTTTAAGGGAACTTTTAAAGAACATTCCCTGTTAGCTGGGATATTGTTTTAAATTGACACCAACACTGTGTTGTTTGTACACTAGAGGGGGCACACATTAACTTTTTCCTGTAAAAAATACTTGAATATGGTTCAAGTTCTGTTTCGGTCTTTAATTAAAACCGTTTGTGTACCCTCATCATCACCTCGTACCCCAGTTTAGGAACCACAGTTTAGGAAATTAAAACAGACACTCATGAGTAAACTGGTATGTTAACAATGTGGAGGTAGCCTGTAAAATCTGTGTAGTCACATTTTTGAGCTCATAGTGAAATCATTGATTGTTGATTGCAGATTTTGATATTTTGGCATATCTGAGCACAGTTTGAGACATTGTTGAGATCTCTTCTGAAACTCTAGAGGAGACATATATGCTTACTGAGGTCTTTTCTCTCAGGAGAAAAATCTGAGAAGCAGTCGATTAAAACAAACATTCATGCCTCTCCATTTAGAAGAAACATTTGAGACATTAATGAGATCTTAGTTGTGAATGAAGAAGATATTCTTAAATCTTTGTCTAATTCAGACAGTGTGTACAAAACAATGAAAACATTGTTAACAAAACAAAAATAGAGTATGCAGCTACAGGGAACATTTTTATTGTATTGTCTATCATTTTTTCAACATTCAAGTTCTCTTAAAGTCATCAAAAAGTTCTTGCAGTAACATTAGTAGAACTTTTTATTTATCTATATTAAAAATTTATCTAAGTTATTAAAAGAACACTTTCAAAACCTTACAGAATAAAAACAATGTTTGAATAATGTTCTTATAACCAAGCAATAACATTAATGCAATGCCTTAAAAACTGGACATTTGAACATTCCTGTAACATTCAAAATAACATTTTTAGCATTTTTTTGTTACTTAATGGAAACGTTAGGTAAACATTCTTACAAGCTTAACTTGTTAGCTGGGTAATGAATCTACTTTTCTATGTAAATACTCTCTTCCATACAGTAAATTTCAGCAGCTACAGTGACATCAGCACAGAGATTTGAAAGGAATCATGGGAAGAACGTCCATTGGCTAACACAGTTAGATGAAGCACAAAGGTCAGGGCTCTTCCTTCATCAATCATCTGCTCTTTCTGGCAGATTCAAAACAGACAGAGCACTGGAAGCAGAACAATGGCCAGTGAGCGTCTAGAAAGAGCAGGACAATAGGTCGGTTTGCTGTGGGACTGGCTGCTCTGATGGGCAGCAGTTCAGGGCTGGAAACAGGCAGGGGTGTGACAATGCCTCGTGTGCAGTGTATGTAATGTTTGTTGTGAGGTGTTTGTAATTGTATGAGTAAGATTTGTTTGTTTCTTTATCATTCAGTCCACCTGCTATTGGTGTGAAATACCTGCTGGTCCCTTATAGAATCTGACATATGACCATATATAAACATACAGTATATATTACGTTTATACTTTATATATGAAAACCTATATGTATATATTTCTGTTTACACTGTTTGTTCAAGACATGTATTGTAAGTTATATGTACAAACATGATTTTTCAGTCTAGTATCTATGTGAGAATTGTATTTGTTCATAGAAATAAATGAATACGGCTAGTTTTATAGTATTTCGAAATATATGTACTTTAACTCTTATATATATATATATATATAAATAATGTAATAATATTTATACTTATAGATTTGCATGCAGGAAGACATCATCACTATGTGTTTGTTTCCACCTGCCAACATTTCAGAAGCTTAACACATAACATTACCATTGTTTGTGATGTAAGCAAATTATGCATAACGGTTGGTTATATCTGCTCTACTGCAGTATACTTAGATGGGATGACTAAGGTTTAAGTATGTGGTTTACTATTCATGGTCATCCACTGATTGATTGATTGAGTTCATTCATTCATTCATGATAATAATTCAGTATATCTGAGAATATATTGTTTAAACACTGCTCCGGTAAGTAACTGATCATCTGTAATGCAGTGTACAAGGACTACTGGTATTCAAAGGCCAGTTTGCTAAACCCTGGTCATTTCCATGGTCAAATTTGCAGGTGTTACTCTAGAGCTACTATTAAGTTACACTGATTTGATAGTTACATTACTAGAGCTTCATAGTAGTTTCATAATCCCCTATAAAGATTCCCTTCAGCACATCTAATAGTACATTTTTCTCCTTACCTTCACAAACAACTCAATATCAGGTTCCTGGCTGTCCCCCATTGTAGACACTTTCTCTGATTCAGATGATTCTCCTGGCTGATCTCAGACCTACATCCTCCAAACAGGATCCTGCAGTAACTGATGCTACTGTTTTGGAAAAAACCTTGAAAGTTCTTTCAAATTCTCTCTGCTGTTTTTTTTTTTGACAGGCAGCTAATAGCAGCAGGTGTTTTGATGTCAGCTCCAGCCCTGATGAAACATGAAGCTCTATCCAAACAGGAGTGATGGAAAGGAGGGTATAGGTGTGAATAGGTTTTAGCTGGTGGGCGGAGCTTTTACTTGCCCCACCCCTGCCTCACAAAACTCTGATGAGCCTGAGTGACAGATGAGAATAAGCAAGAACTGTAAGTGTGATGTTAAGAGATGGTCTTGAAACCATTTTTAGTGGTTCTGCTTTTTTTAAGTGTGAATATATATTATATACTTGTTAGATTCAAACTGCACACACGTGTGTAAAGCTCTTTGCACAGGTATGAGCTCCTTGTGACATGTTCACGGACCAGAAACTCCACGGACCAGAGTAGAGGAATGAGTTGCATGCATTTTTAATGTGCTCGCAGTCACGAGCTGCGTGCTGGCAGGCAACGGCAGGTTATATTTGATCAGTACGAGAAGCTCAGGAGAATAAGATTCCCTGTTAAATGTTTAATGAGCTGGCTTTGGTTTATAGTGTGAACCTGCGACCAAAGTTTTTGGACTTGAGTGGTAGGGACCTGTGATGTCAAGATTAATCATTTGGCTTCCAAAAATAGCTGACTATCCTAGTTATCAAGAGGAAGAATATATAAATAATCTACAAGTAATCCAGCGATGCTGTTCATGGACCATGAACCAGCTTCACACACTGGTATACTGCCATTAGACCCTTAAATAAAGAATACATTACTTGCAAGTAACTTGTAGTCGGTATCACAAATACAAGTATAAAGCTGTTAATGCTACATATAAAGATGCCCTGTCCACAATTTATTAATACAGTAATTAAATTGCTTAGGGGTCGCGTGGCCTAGTGGTTAAAGATCTGAGCTGGTAATCAAAGCCTGCAGGTTTAGACATGTAACCCAATGTTACTCTGTAATTGTAACAAGTTCATTAAAAGACGCTTTGGATATAATAAAATAAATGACATGCTGGTGATTAGTAATTTGAACTAGACACAGTACACACTAGAAATTCCATATATACAAAGGAAAACCTTTTGTGATGGTTACAGCACACTGTTTCCTTTTTTGTTTTCCTCATTATATTATGCTGTTTTATGCATCTAATTAAATGCTTTGGTAATAAATATGCAGACAAATCGAATTAACAACATCAGGCAATATATGAACAAGCATTAACTTCAGTGAACAGTTTTTGTAGTGGACTGAACAGCTCCCTCTACTGGTATAAACGACAAAATTCACCTCACAATACAGGATCCAATTGGATAAAACAACATCTAAAGATCTCTTTTCATAAAGTTCCTTTGATTCTTTAGAAAACAAATGTTACTAGTGTTTCAAAGAACCCTTGAGAGCTTTTCCTATGTGATACCTAGAGCCTTGTAACGTCAAGATTTTGTTAATCTTTAAAGAACCAAATAGGAAATCAGTTATCGGTGACCATTATTAAACAGATTATTTGTTTGATGTAAACAATAGGAAACATTAATATATTTATACAACTACATTCATTAGTTTTAATAACTCTGTGTGCTCTATATAAAGTGACTTGATGTCAATTGAGTTGTACCAAGAATGTTGAATATGTCAATAAAATCTAATAAAATACCGTATGTTACCAATAACATCCGCAGCATTGAGTGACAATGTAAACTTCAATCCACCTTGGCAGGTCATTGGGACATTCAGAAGCAGATAAGATTGCGTTTATCACCAAGGTCAACATTTCTGTGATAAACGCTGCTATGCAAATTCTGTTTGCATTCATTTATGTGAACTTATGTGAGTTTTATGTGAGTTCCATAATAACTTACTCTCTTTTACTGCTGCTTTTAATGACACTGTGTGGCCATAAAATAATTAAGAAACATCTGAATTAAGGATTTCATAAGAGCAGAACTTTAATCATGTTCTGTTCGCTGGTACAACATCTAAGACACAAAATTTCACTCTACAAAGAAACGCAAAAAGTGATGTGGCGTAGTGCTTAACAATCTGGGCTAATGAAAAGGTTGTGGGTTCGATTCTGTGACCACTGTCCCTGTCGTAAAACATGCTGTAGTTATTCTTGATGATAAAGTGTCTCCAAAATAAATAATAGCATAAAATATCTCTATGTCTATTGACTCTAATTCTTCCATCTTAAAAGATTCTTGTCATATAAGGACATAAGAACATATGATTAAAACTGTATGAACTGATAAAACAATAGCAATGAAACATTAACCTCCACCAAACGTGATCTCGACCCCACAATCACAGCCTTTCAATCAGATTATCAGCTCTGTCAGGTACATAAACTAAAGTATTCCTCTATCATAAAGCAAAGAGTAGCCATGGGTTCATTTGCTCAAGCCTGGAGTTCACCCTGGTTTCCATGACTGTATGGACCCCGAGGTTAATGATTAATCTGCGTACAAAACTTGTTAAAACTTTCCCAGACAGTCAACCAAGTAAAATTTGCTCACAAACAGCACACTGGTACACAAGACACACAAGACACCTTCAGTAACCCTTATGAAAAAAAACCCTTTGTCAAGTAAACAGAGTCTTAGGAATGAACTTCAGTGTCTTCAAAGGTCAAAGGTTAGAAATATGAGTTATCACAATCCACACCCCACTGAACTTCGGACTGCACAATGTAATGCTTAAAAAAACCTAATATTTTTTATTTTATTAAAGAAAGAAGGGAGTAAGATTCAAAGAAGAGAAAGTTCTGCTTTTATCCAGGTGTCATAACTACAGCTCCAAGCATACCAACAGCTCTTACCTTGACAAAGAGCGAAACATCAGGCTGATCGGGGTCTCTCACTGCGGTCTCCTCCGCGGCGCTGCTCTCCATGTTTTTCAGGCTGTAGTCCACTGTCTCCTCCGGATCTGGAGCTCTGTCCTTTGGGAGACTGTAAGCCATGAACAGGTCATCGTGAACCGATAAGGGCTGGTCATCACAGGGGTCTCCGCTGCTCTCTGAGGACGATGACATGTGCCTTGACACATTTCCATCACCATTGGGCACTGCCAGCTCTTCCACCTGGCTTTCAAGCTTCTGTCCCTCTTGACGTGCCGGTGAAGTCTGTCGGTCTTGCTCCTGAATGTCCTCTCTTGTATCCATGTACTCTGGAGACGTCCGATTCACCACACTATAAACCGGGTGGCTCTCCTCCAGCGTGCTCTGATCCTCATGTTTTGGCTCCGGGTTGATGTTTACGTTCTCATACGGCTTCTCATATAGTTTGTCTTCGTCTGCTTTCTCATATATGCTTTCTTGGACGTTTGTGGCCATGATTAAAGCCCTTCCAGGTTTGGGGAGACGTGTGGATGTCTGGAGATCTTTAGTCCACGCCTGTTGCTGCGGGAGATGACAGATTACTTATGAATGAACTTTGCTCAGTGACTGTCATAAAACTGTAACAGCAAGCAGGGCCTTTCTTATAATTCTTCATATCCTAGACCCAAAAACCCAATAAGGTTTTGGCATTTAGATTGTTTAAAACTATTACATTAACACCTTATAACACCTTATTTTTATCAACAACAACATCTTTTCGTAATTATATATGTTGCATTAATATGCAAACCCCTAAGGAACAAATCTTCACTGAGATTTAAACGGAGAGCAAATGGAGTTAGTTTCTTAGTTTATATTTCATTCTTCTGAGAAACAGGCCTGTTGTCTCATTTGTCTCATTTGTCCACTTTGAGCACAAGCTGAGAAACTTTAGGGTGGAAATCTAAGACAGGTTAGGTGCATCAATGAACAATAACACAAATTAAACGATATTTCATTATTAGATCGCTTTTAATGTTACCTCCCAAACATCATATAAAGTCACAAATGCTCTTAAAGACAAGAATTCAATTAAAAACCATTGTGTAGTCCATTGTATGTTTTCAGAGATATAACTGTATCATTACAGTTAGAAAATGGGTTTAGCTCTCAATGGAATAACTTATGGTTTAGTTGTCAGCACACATTTACAGGGCAGGTCAGCATAATGTTAAGTTATGTTTAATAAGTCATCTCTGAGAGGTGTTTGAGCAATAAGTTTATGTTTAAACACAGTTGTGTTGACCCTCTGTTTTTGTTCAAGCACAAATCCTGTCGTGCCTCTTTGTGACATGCATTTGTGTGTGCAGTGTTTCATCCACAGTTTTACTAAATCATAAGTCCTCTCTTTCAACATCTGAAAATGCAGTCATTTCTAAACCTTTATAACTTCAAGATTTCTCAATGACACTCCAGCACAATCTGAAGGAGAAATGCCTAATCATGACCACCAGGGGGCAGTGACGAATCATAAATACTGAAGGAAAGACCCATAGAGTACAACAGTGGTATTGGTGCATCAGGTAGGATCTGATTTGGGGAAATGTTATTTGAGTTTATAACTCATGTACCTGTTTAATGATCCTACTTAGAGATCGAAATATCCTGAAAGCACATACAAACGTTTTAATTTACTTTAAAAGCCAAAGCTAAAGCAAAGCTGTTTTATTTTTATTTCTCAGCACACCATGCCGTACATGACAAATATCTTGTGAATGTTTGTCTTTGTTTCAAAACAGCCTTTGAGCTGTCCACTTTCTTATCTCAGAAACACAAGAAACAGGAAAAATAGCCTTTGTGTGTTTTTGTGGCTGCATGAATGCTTGTTTGCAATAAAGGTGAAGGCTTTGTCGATGTTTTGTCAAACAAAAACTTGAATTATTACTCATTGTAATCACAATTTGGGCCAATCGTACAGATATATAGATGTGATAATACATATAATACTCGTTATATTACGATATAAATATACTGCGAGAGAAATGATATAAGATAAGAGTTCAGTATTATTATTATTATTATTATTACAGATACATTCCCATATGTTTCATGGACGTCATCGGAGTGGGCGATCTGACCATGACCCAGTCGGGTACCATTGAGTTATTTTTCCGGGTTTTTGTGCGACAGGTCCATTTTTCTCCTTAGTAATCACCCCAGCAACAACAAACATCGCCGCGCTGGCCAATGAGCTTCTCCAGCCGCCTCTGTCCTCACTTCCTCCGGCTGCGCTGCGCTGGGTTTGGCTTGGCACAGTCAGCCAGAACGCAGCCATCTTGGACTCGGCAGATCTGGGTTGGCAACCCCACACTTCGGGATGAGAGAAATGTAATCAATCTGGAGCGATTTAGAGCCGATTGTCTGGAGTCCGGGGACGAAACCCGTGTGGGACTCCATTCACGTTGGGTACAACCTCCAAAACCGCGCGTCAAGACCCGGGTTCAAGCGGACCCCCTCCCCTTTTCCTTGTTTGAACACTGTGTGCAGTTTCCAAAGGGCCTGTGAACTGTTTGTGCCGGAGTTGATCTCGGACGATCGACACTTTTTTAAAGTTTCACGCACAAAGCGAACCGGTTTGACACGCATTGGTTATGCGTTGTTGGTTGCCGGATCTTTGCGTAAAGTTGTCGGTGCCGCGGGTGACCTGTTGTGCTGGCATGCGTCTGGAGATCCTATCGCATTAATCTGGAGGTGTCTGTTTGTCCCGGAATTGGGCATTAGGTCGATGCTGATCGGATCCATGATCTTCATCAGTCCGGGCACGGCAGCTGTCCATCCTGCGAACTGAAGGCTTGCTGCGATCAGACGGACTCGGAGCGCAAGATCCGCTTTGGAGATCAAGACGCGTTAAAATGTCCACGAGAACGCCGCTGCCGACTGTCAACGAGAGGGAGCCGGAAAACGTGAGTGTGGGAGTCATATGAACCCGTGCGGGCTGTGATGAGGGGGTGATGAGGGGTGATGAGGGGGTGTTGGGGTGATAATCGCGAACTTTTTAACCTCGGGCCGTTCATGTGGTAATCCGCCTGCGGCTCGTACGATGGATGCTTGTGATGCTCTCTATGGTTATGAAGGTGATGTCGTGCAGTACTTATCTGATCGTGTTTATAAAAAGAAACATGAAATAAACATGAAATATGAAATAAACATGAAATAAATATGAAATAAACACGAAATAAACATCTCCTGCGCACGCCTTCACTCCCTTGAAGATCTGTCAAGTCACCCTCGCGCGACTTCCTGTTACAATAAAGTGTTACCACAGCGTTTCCTCTACAACCAACAGTTGTGTGGAAATTAACAGTTTCTGCTACAGTGATACACTTTTATCTGCTGCAGTGATACACTTTTATCTGCTGCAGTGATACACTTTTATCTGCTGCAGTGATACACTTTTATCTGCTGCAGTGATACACTTTTATCTGCTGCAGTGATACACTTTTATCTGCTGCAGTGATACACTTTTATCTGCTGCAGTGATACACTTTTATCTGCTGCAGTGATACACGTTTATCTGCTGCAGTGATACACTTTTATCTGCTGCAGTGATACACTTTTATCTGCTGCAGTGATACACGTTTATCTGCTGCAGTGATACACTTATCTGCTGCAGTGATACACTTTTATCTGCTGCAGTGATACACGTTTATCTGCTGCAGTGATACACGTTTATCTGCTGCAGTGATACACTTTTATCTGCTGCAGTGATACACGTTTATCTGCTGCAGTGATACACGTTTATCTGCTGCAGTGATACACGTTTATCTGCTGCAGTGATACACGTTTATCTGCTGCAGTGATACACGTTTATCTGCTGCAGTGATACACGTTTATCTGCTGCAGTGATACACGTTTATCTGCTGCAGTGATACACTTTTATCTGCTGCAGTGATACACTTTTATCTGCTGCAGTGATACACTTTTATCTGCTGCAGTGATACACGTTTATCTGCTGCAGTGATACACTTTTATCTGCTGCAGTGATACACGTTTATCTGCTGCAGTGATACACGTTTATCTGCTGCAGTGATACACGTTTATCTGCTGCAGTGATACACTTTTATCTGCTGCAGTGATACACTTTTATCTGCTGCAGTGATACACGTTTATCTGCTGCAGTGATACACTTTTATCTGCTGCAGTGATACACTTTTATCTGCTGCAGTGATACACTTTTATCTGCTGCAGTGATACAGTGTAACAGTAATACAATGTAACAGTATTTCTGCTGCAATGATACACGTTTATCTGCTGCAGTGATACAGTGTAACAGTAATACAATGTAACAGTATTTCTGCTACAATAATACAATGTAACAGTATTTCTGCTGCAGTGATACAGTGTAACAGTAATACAATGTAACAGTATTTCTGCTACAATAATACAATGTAACAGTATTTCTGCTACAGTGATACACTTTTATCTGCTACAGTGATACAGTGTAACAGTAATACACTGTAACATTATTTCTGCTACAATAATACAATGTAACAGTATTTCTGCTACAGTGATACAGTTCAACAGTAATACGCTGTAACATTATTTCTGCTACAGTAATACAATGTAACAGTATTTCTGCTACAGTGATACAGTGTAACAGTAATACGCTGTAACACTGTTTCTGCTACAATAATACAATGTAACAGTATTTCTGCTACAGTGATACAGTGTAACAGTAATACACTGTAACATTATTTCTGCTACAATAATACAATGTAACAGTATTTCTGCTACAGTGATACACTGTAACAGAATACGCTGTAACACTGTTTCTGCTACAATAATAAATGTAAAGTTTTCTGCTACAGTGATACAGTGTAACAGTAATACACTGTAACATTATTTCTGCTACAATAATACAATGTAACAGTATTTCTGCTACAGTGATACAGTTCAACAGTAATACGCTGTAACATTATTTCTGCTACAGTAATACAATGTAACAGTATTTCTGCTACAGTGATACAGTGTAACAGTAATACGCTGTAACAGTATTCTGAAATATGTTATCTGCTACAGTGATACACCTTTATCGTACAGTGTACAGTATTTCTGCTACAGTGATACAGTGTAACAGTAATACGCTGTAACACTGTTTCTGCTACAATAATACAATGTAACAGTATTTCTGCTACAGTGATACAGTGTAACAGTAATACGCTGTAACACTGTTTCTGCTACAATAATACAATGTAACAGTATTTCTGCTACAGTGATACAGTGTAACAGTAATACACTGTAGCATTATTTCTGCTACAATAATACAATGTAACAGTATTTCTGCTACAGTGATACAGTTCAACAGTAATACGCTGTAACAGTATTTCTGCTACAATAATATAATGTAACAGTATTTCTGCTACAGTGATACACTTTTATCTGCTACAGTGATACACTTTTATCTGCTACAGTGATACACTTTTATCTGATACAGTGATACAGTGTAACAGTAATACACTGTAACATTATTTCTGCTACAATAATACAATGTAACAGTATTTCTGCTACAGTGATACAGTTCAACAGTAATACGCTGTAACATTATTTCTGCTACAGTAATACAATGTAACAGTATTTCTGCTACAGTGATACAGTGTAACAGTAATACGCTGTAACACTGTTTCTGCTACAATAATACAATGTAACAGTATTTCTGCTACAGTGATACCGTTTTATCTGCTATAATGATACAGTGTAACAGTAATACACTGTAACATTATTTCTGCTACATAAATACATTTTTCTCTGCTGCAGTGATACAGTTCAGCAATAATGCGCTGTAACATCATTTCCGCTACAATAATACAATATAATAGTATTTCTGCTACAATGATACAGTGTAACAGTATGTCCACTGCAGTAATGGTGTTTAACAGTGTTTCCACTGTCATACAGTGTAACATTTGCTGCTACACTGATACAGGTTTACTCTACTACACTGTTAGATTCCAGCACGTCACCTTCACCATTACATGTAGTTTAGCAGTGCATAACACTTGCTTTTTGGCAAAGTCTTAAGATTTTTGTAATAAGCGTTAAGGACACTCTCAAGTGAGTTTCATTAAATTAACTTTAATCACCAAAAGTAGAGCAGTTCACCAATAACATTTTATAATTATATATTTATTAAAAAACAAGAATTTAGGTTAAAGTGTTATGAATTGATATGCATGTATAACAGAAAGCTTTGATGCTGTGTGACAGTGACATTTTTTCCAAAGGATAGTTCAGATTTGTCTTTAGTTTGTTCACTTACCTTGTCCCAGACTCGCATGGCTTTCTTCTGTGAAGCACAAAATGAGATGTTGTAGACTTTCTTGTAGTGAATTAATTAATATGGGGTCATAAAATGGCCATAACCTAAAATACAGTTCAGTGTTTTTGGGCTTATTTATAAAGCGCTTAAAGCACTACAAACTTATGTTTCATAAATGAAGTGTAACCTTATTTACGTTGTTGGTTAGATCAGTAATTCGGTAAAAAGGGCAAGACAGAAAAGTGAGCAGATCTTACCTGCCTGATTGTGCAGTCTTACCACTGGTTAGTCCTCGAGTGACGAATATACCCTACCGAGCTACACAGAGAGAGCGAGAGAGAGAAAGCTTCAGTCCTTCATTTGCACCCCTCGGACCTCCAACGCCAAGTGTCGGGAATGTTTTCATGCTCCTCTGAGCATCAGTTTGTGCCAGACGATCAATAAGCTGTCAGCATCACAAAAACAGCCCGATTGTCTGTTTCGACACCTTTCAGTTCGCCAATGCAAGAATGAAGGGCTCCCACTCCATCAAGAGGCACCGCATAACTATAGTAAGTGCTAATTATCCATTCTAATTAGGCTGAGTAAATTTAGGATGGAGGAAAATGGCTGTTAGAAATTAGTCTTGTATTGTGCAAAAGCCACTCATGAACAAGTCCGTTTGTTGACTGTGGAAAGCTTTGATTCCATACGCACTTGAAACTGGTCCAGGTTTTGAGGTTCTGGAGCATTCTTGGCAAATCTTTAAACAGCATTATGAGGTATTGTCGTAAGCCCCTTAAAAGGCGTAAAAACAAATGGACTGATATTACATCAGATATTCACTGACTGATGTTTAGAGTAAAGTAATAAGAAGTTAAACCGTGTCTAGATCTTATCAGCCACAATAATGTTTTCGTAGTTGGCTGGTATGTTGTTATAAAGAAATTTTATTCTGTTCTCCTGCCGTGTCCTAGATGAGCACGTGTCCTAGAGGGAAAATTTAGGACACAGTCTTTTTAAGGCTCTCTCATGGTCCTATATAATTGTTTAAAATAATTTTGCTCCAAAAACTTCTCTTGTAGTTTTGGAGCTTTTGTGCATCTAAAGTTTAAGTGTTTAATATCACATTAGTAGAAGGAAAACAATGAACTGATAAGAGAAAGGCAAGGCTGTTTTTTTTTTTTTAAGGTAGTTGATGTTGACTCAACACCTGCTTGTACAAATCATGTCAGACTAATTTTAATGTCCTCTTTAGAAGGCACATTTATCCTCTTTTTTATCTAGACAGGTTAACCAGTTTCTGTTTACTGTGAGGTTATTCATGAAATTACTCTGCCATTTGTAGTTGCAAATAAATACGTGCTGTATTACTCATTTTGATGCTCAACAATGTTGAGATGAATCAGATAAATTACAGACTGGCAGAAAGCTCTCACAATGCCAATTAGTTTATGGCTTTTTTTCTCATACTGATTGGTTTAAAATATCCCTGTATGATTAGGGTTGCTAAATTCCACACATTTTGGAAAACTGGCAGGAGTTTACAGGAATATATGGGAATGATGGCACACAGATGGAGACAAGTCATATGTCAAAGAAGCAAATAGATTTATATTTGTTTGTATATGATACAGTTTGTAAAATTCCCAAGTTTTCCAGTTAATTCCCTTTAAATTCCTGTAATATTCCAACTTGGAGTATTTTTCTAAATTTTCCAGCTTTCTATCAGCTTTGTGCATGATACTTTGAACTCCAGACCTTTCAAAGGTTGTCCCACTGCACTGATATCATACCTTTTTATGTTATGTTAATTTAGTTAATTGTTAATTTTGTATAAATGTTAAAATGTTGTGGCCTGTCAATCATGCTTTGGAACCGGTTCTTGTGTTCCAAGCATTAGGAACTTGCTTGTGATCTGTTCCTGTTAATTGCTTTTCAGTTCCTAATAGCACTACCCCAGAACTCAAGTAACATAAATAATAGACAGTAACTCCTAACAAAATGCGCACTAACAGGTCACCAAGGTGCGTAAAGCTAGGCAAGTTTGTAGACCATAAGCATTATTTCTAGATCCCTAATCAGATAAGCAAATTTGTTCTTGAACATGTTCTTTATACTGAAACACCAATTTCCCTGTTTCCATTGAGCACACAAAATGCTTTTTAAAACATTCTCAAAACATGCTGGAGTGGCGTCTGTGTCAGTTTAAGCATCTGTTTTCATTTTTCCAAAAGGGAGGCTTCTGAAAACAGGAGAATTCTCAGATTCATCTGTTTTTTTTAATTCACCTTTACGTGTGAATCATCTTATGAATGCTAATATTATTGTAAGTAATTGTGAAGTTTTGATTAATGGAGAAAGAAGCATTTTCACTAGTGGGCTCAGGTTTTTGGACCTCAGTGTACATGTATATGTATCGTATTTTATTTGATTAGAGCCGCTCTCGTCTTGGCAGCTGTCATATGTATCATTCACTGTCACTTTGTGGTAGGACTACTAAAAGCTTATTGATTTTGACATAAGACTGATCCATTAATAGAGTGACTGATCACGTGATTCATCACTGAAATCATATTGGCATGAGTTTGGGCCGTGCTTTTTTGGCCGTAAACCTGATTCAGGGGTTTAGGCCTAGAAGCCGAGTTTTAAACATCAAAATATGACTAAAACCTGTAACTTCTAAAATCTGTCCTACTACTTTTAAAAGTGCAGTACAGAAAAACCATCTTACTTGTTGACTAGTCACTTAGGCAATCCACCAGCTAGTCAGTTTTTAGTTTTAATGTTGTAGGTTATTGTAGATAAGGTCATAATCTACACTCATGTTAGGTCTTGGCTTGATATGTCGTGATAAGAGCTAAACTGAACCTTATGGTGTTCAGACGTCAAATCTGCATCTACAGTATTACCCAATGTTATCTTGCAGCCTCTAGTTGCCACCTCCTGTCCAAACCTGGACATTATGACTCACTGTGAGACAGAAACATCTTGTTGTCTTCTCACAGATATTGTTTAAATCTCCAGCAACGTCATACCTCATTTCCTGTAGCCTTTACTGAGAGATTTTGTTCTTTCTTCCAGCAGCATGTGTGCTGCGGTCTGTGTTTCTCTGCATTGGATATTATTATTGAGATATCTGTTTGAGCTCTTGTGTGCTAATTTAAGTCCCTCTGTTCCAGATGGACCTGCATGCTGTTTGAAAGCGTATGATAGATGAGTCCTCAGTGTGCAAACTCATGGTGTCATCTCTGCCTTTTGTTTGCTTGGTGATACTGACATGTTGTTTAATAGATTTCTACAACCGTAGGCCCTAATTATCACTCATCTAATACGGTTATTGATTTAGTGAGGTGGCAGAGTGGGTTTGCTGACATTTTAGACTTTGTTTGAGATGTTGACATCTTGATCATTAAACAGAATGTTGCGTTTTCTGGCCTTTTTATAACTTCACATTTTTAGCTCAGGAGAGAGTAGTAAATTAAAATCTGTCCAGTTCTATAACAGGGCCAAGTACAAGTGACTGGCAGGAAGAGTTTGTCATTCCAGTGAAATATTCCTTTAGTAAAGCACCTCAATGTGTCTGAAAGGATGCAGCTCCTGGAATTTTTAGTAAAGGAGGAAGTCAAAGCAGAAATTCAGGAAATCGTCTGACATTTTATCCGGATTATATTATTCCTCATGTCTCCCTTCCTAGAGCACAAACAGATGAGACCTAAAAAGCTTTGACTGGCACAGTTCACAGAACTTTATCCTTGTAAGCAGGAAATGAAGATATTTCCCTGGTCAGGCTCCTCTTTGAGGTTGTCATGTTCAGAAATGGTTATTTATTCAAACAGCTTTTAACATTTACTGTATTTTATTGACTGGAATTTAACTGCTGTCACAACTACCACAATAACAGCAATTGTATTTACTCTCAAAAAGTGATTTTTTTTTAAATGAATTTGACAATTAAACGCATTCACAAAACAATCACGAATGAAGGTCTAATATTTTCCTCTTTGAAATATGTTCCTCTGTTGTTGATCTTTCTGCAGCACACATCACATACAGATGGGCGGAATGAAGTGGCGTCTCGCCCCGGGAGGTCAGGTGCTCGCTGCCGAAACTCCATCGCCTCCTGTGCCGACGAACAGCCCCATATCGGCAACTACCGGCTGCTCAAAACCATTGGCAAGGGCAACTTTGCCAAGGTCAAACTGGCACGACACATTCTCACAGGACGAGAGGTGAGCTTTATAAAGATCTCAGTGTAAAACATACGGTTCTTTATAAGTGCAGTTTAATTGATAAAAGTTAGTTAGTGCAAGATATTTTCTAAAAACACATCATCACATGGATAGTCCTTCACTTGCTTTTTGCCAGACCCCAGTAATAGGCTTCCTGGCAGTAAAATTTGTTTTTCTCTTCTCTCTTTCCTGCAGGTGGCCATAAAAATAATTGATAAGACACAACTTAATCCTACCAGCCTTCAGAAGGTAAACATTTTAAGATTGCTACTGAGCTATAAAATTTTTCTACCTCCCCTTGTGCTTTACAGCCCCTCTTTCAATACTCTGAACAAAGCACCTAATGTTTACTGCTAAAACAGAATTAAACATTAACCAGATACGTAGTGAGTACTGATCCACCTTTCAGCCTGAGAGACAGTTGCTTTCACCAAGAGTAACTTTTTGATAGGCAATTTTTTATACCAAAGTGTATAATTTCTGCGCCACTAGTATCAAAACTGCAAACATTTGACAAAGAGGTCCACAAACATTCTGTCAGTGTTTCATTGGCCAGAGGAACAGGAAGTCCTGCTGTAAAATCACGCCATTGGTTGAGCCAGTGATACTGTTTCAGATTGGTTGAAATGCTCAGATAAATAGTATAATGTTTTGATAGTGTTTACTTACAGCTGTCTCTGGAAGTATTTGCACATTGAAAGAATTACACACTTCAGCGTTAGTTATCTGTTTAAGTTAGCGTTGCAGTAGGTGACACATTATATTTCATTAACGCAAAATGCAGACCAAGTATCAGAAGGACTTCAGTTGAAAATGCTGCATGAAGGGAAAGCAGGAGCTGTCCGAGGAATCCTCGGTGGGCTTGAATTTCACAAGCAGCTAATAATAGCCAGAGCAGAGAAATCAGAATGAAAGCCTTGAATAATAACTACACATGCCGGAGTAGAAAGCACAGAGCTTAGACATTAGAGGAGGGCACATTTGCTCAGTTTAAGTCCCCCTTGAGTTTGTTGCTTTGATGTTGTGTTCCAGTGCCAAAAATTGTGACCAGCCTTGTTTTTTTTTTTTGCTGGATGGACTTTATAGATCACATTGTCACATTGAGGCCAACGTGAGGTGTTGATGTGCTCTAGCATTGACTGTCCTTTTTCCCATAATTAGCTGGCACTTGTTTTTCCAGGTCATTGATTTTGGCTGTTTTCCATTTGCGGGTCAGTTGGCATCTCCTTGCTCAGGTTGTGTCTCTGAAGGGGAGGGTGTGATCAGGTTGGGGCACTGAGGGGAAAAAACCGGGTGTCTAAGCCCCAGTACGTCCCACTGCTGCCCTGGGTACTGCAGTCTGCAGGAAACGTGTGGATGGTCTGTCCTCTGAAAGTCTTAGAATTATAATAATATATACATAATTAATATTATGTCTAATATTAAACAATATCTCTTAGCGTTTGTTGCTCTAGATAAGATTTGTTCGGTATTTTCCCCACTTAATCTGTATATACACAGAATATACAGTTGTACAGTATAAAAGCCAGTATCTCTTTGGAAAATCCTCATAAACCACATATGCTAACATGTATGTGTGTGTGCGCCTATGTGCAATTATTTGTGCTTAGCATAATTCAGCAATTAGCAAATATCTTTCGTTGTGTTTCAGTCACATCTTATTAGCTTCTTTATCATTATAGATACACTGGGGGCCACATTTTCAATTCTTCATAGTCCTGGAGAGTTTTAGAATCTGAGATTTTTCTACGAATTAACATCTTTTAAAAAACCAATGTTTTAAGATGATGTAACAAGAAGCAATTTGACGACTGAACTATTAAATCTGTTGTTCCAAATGGCAGAAGGCATGTGCAATAATTCACATGTTTATTATACAGTGTATTGTATCAATTTCTTATGTTAAACAGTATTGCAATAGTCTGCAGTTCCATTTGAATTTACTCCCTCCACCTCTGCAAAGATGTTTGCTGTCTCTCTTCAGTGCTGTCAGACGGAGAGGGTAATGATCGCCTGTCCACACCGCACAGTCCCGGGCGAGAGGTTGAGTCATTATCACTGCTAATGCAGAGCCTGCAGCCCTGACTCGCTTTCACTGCTTGACATTTCGCACGTCTGCTGTTTCATGATTCAACAGCATATTAGAACAGGGAACAGGGTTGTTGGGCTGGTAATGGCCTAATGGGTAAGGACTGTGAACGTAAACGTTGCAGGTTCAATCCAGATACTGCAGCACAATCAAGAATCTGGCAAGTTGCGAGTGCTAAGGTATGACAATGGTAAAAACGTTGCACTGGATACACTTACATGTGAATTTCACATGTGCAAAAACACATGATCACATGAACAACATGACACCACGTGTTTCACATGTGATTCCATGGGATTTACACAAAAAACACATTTCACATTTAAAAAAAACATGATCAGATGTAAAATGTGTGTGTTTTTTAACATTAAAAAATAAAATAACGTGTGATGACATGTTTATGCACATTTGAAATTCATGTGTCTTTTCTGTAAGGGTAAGAACCAAGTAACAAGGTTCCTACACCCCTCGTGCACCTTCTTTAGGGAGCAAGATTTCTCAGCATAAACTGGGTTGCGGATAGTTTGATAAAGAGGCATGAGACCTCCTGTGTCTTAAAAACAAATAACCAGATAAAGAAAGTTGCTTGCCGTAGAATTAGGGTAAATTACCGCACAGTACTGCACAGAAGAACCTGTTTCATGATGTCTCAGCAGGAAAAACAGCAAGAAATGCCTAGTCCATAACTTCCAATTAGAAAAGTGTTACTAATATATACTAAAATCAAGACTGTTTAAACAAACAAACAGATGATACTGGAAGGAATTTACATGTGTTCACGCAGTAATCACTTTAATCCAAAGCAGCACACAGATGAAAGAGCATTTAGCATTTAGTCCTAAAATCCAATATTAAGAATTGCCAAACTAGAAAGAAATCGGAAAGAATCAGGACAAAATATTGACATCTCCAGGCAACTGCATTGAAGTTAATTATCGGATAATCTCTCAGATTATTTTCCAGATGCTGAAACATTACATATCAATAAACCGATTGACCTACAATACAAATGGAGGAGCTCGTTTTCTATGATGGTTATTAATCATTTCTGTTTTCAGCAGAGTGTTGACATACAGTAATTAAATCTTTCATTAAGTTCTTTCTTGCTTTCCAAAACTGTCACATATTTTCTTCTCCTGAGCTAAGTCGAAACCTTTTAAAATAGTAATACATATGAATTGATAATGAAAAGATAAAAGGTTAATTGTAGTTGCCTATTCTTCAGTCACAAACAGGCCTTTGTGATTATTGTGAGCGTGGAAGCACGCAGATCGCTGAACGGCTGAAAGCAGCAGCGCAGGAGTGCTGATGTCACTGTTGCGTGTTTGGCGGGGGCGCATGTAGGCGCGTGTGGGTGTCGACGTAAGAGAGAAGTTCTTTTCAGTGATCCCTGATGATTTTCATGCCACCGGTTTCCTAGAAACTCGCATGTAGCGCTTTTTTACTAGAGATTGCTATGAGAAACATCCGAGATCAGGGGATGTGATTGGAGATGTGATGAGTCATTGTGTCTTTCTGGAGACAGTCTTAAAGGAACATTTCTCTCAAAAATAATCAGTCATTATTTTTAGGCAAAATCACCCCACAGTACCAGTGGTTCAGTACCCTGTTGTTGTGGTGGTGGTCCACAGATGATTTGTCTTCTTTGTGTGTGGTCGTGAGGACAAGACAGGTGCCTTGGGGTATTTCGTAAAGAACAGTTACCATGCTGAGCTGTTTTCAGAAGAATGAGATCGATTTCGCAAAGCCACAGGAATGTTTATAAACCAGCAGATCCTCCGCAGTCTGGCGGTGTTTTGAGAAGCGAGTGTGTTTTTTTGCTGGCAGTGACCTCATTTGTTGCTTACAGCATCCAAATGCGTTTTGGTGTTGATGTCATGAACAATTAATTCGGTCTGTCCCTCGAATCAAGTCCACATAGAACCGATACTTTTAATAGGTTATGTACTCGGTGTCAAGTCCTGTGGTAATTCTACAGAATCACTTTATGATGCATGTCAAAACTGGTTATTACAATTTCTAATAGTGATATATATATAAATATTATATATATATATATATATATATGTGAAAAATATATATATATGTATGTATATATATGTATATATATATATGTATATGTATGTGTGTGTGTGTGTGTGTGTGTGTTATATAATAGTGTTTCAAGAGTTTACTTAATCAGAGCAAAATAAGGTTAACACGTTGTGGCGTGATGGCCATAACTAGAGGTTTGAGATCAGGAATAGCACCTGAAAATTAAACTTGTCATGTGGAACTTTGTGTTAAAGTTATAGTTAGTGTGTAATTGTAGTTGTACGATACACACAGGCAAGTTGTTTTCTCTTTAGCCAGACATGCAAAATTCCAAGTGGCTACTTTCAATGGCTCTTACCGTTTGCCAGTTGCTGAGATCACAGGCTTTCCTGTTTTTATTCCTTTAAACTCATTTGTGATTTCAGGATTGTTTGGTCATTACCACGTTCCCTGTAGCATTCACAAGTTGATTCGATTCTACAGGCAGAAACATTGATGCGAGTCACCCTGGCGTTGCAAGTGCAGAAAAGGTAAAATCATGCCACGCGATCTGTGAAGAGCTTAAATACTTTAATATTTCAGTTTAATCCTCTGTGAAGGATATTCTACAGTCATATTAGGACACTCTCTTTCTGCACCGCGTGTACACACACAGAGATGGCCTGAATACATTTAAAGCAACATGTCCCTAATGCATGTAATCATCAGATCTACCCTTGATGGGTCAATAGGGGGCAAAGGTGTGAGGATTATGCAGAGGTCAGCTGGCCTACTTCACATCCTCTTAGAGATGCTCAGCACCGCCCTGGTGGTCTGAAAGCTTTCTTCTCCTCTTTAATCCATTTGTTTCTTTTTCCTCTTGTTATTGTTCCATTTGTGTCGGGAATGGAATTTTTTTGTTCCCTTCACTCCGCCCGTAGGTCACAGGGTTTCCCAGGGTTGTGGTTCAGCAGACAAAGCAGATTGTCCCATAATGCACTGAAATGTAACTTTCCTTTAGTGTCATTTCCATATAGTAGATTGTTTATTGAACTGTGCTGTAACCCCCAGTAATTCCTATTCGTTTGCCATTCATTTTAGCTCAGATGTCTCTTGATCTTTGTTTAGGCTATCTTTCGGTTATTTTCGTCTTGTCTTGTGTACATGTCTTGCTGAATGACTGATTTGTGGACAGTTGGTTGTGATCAAAGCAGGCTGATTCACCCGTGTTGCTGAACCGTTTTCAAACAAACAACTCAACATCTAAGTCCAGATGACAGAATCTGAGTGTTCAGAAATCAAAGTATCTATTCTGAGTCTGTAGAATTGTGTTATTCCAACATGTTTCACATTTACTGTCTTTGTTGTTAAACGAGAGAGCAACCAATTTACTTCAACTTTTATTTGTGTTGCTCAAAACAAATTGTTCAAATTTGTTAAACAGATATAAAAACATTTAGATTAAAACGGGATCTGGAGATCACCTAAGAAACCTAGCAACCCCCTAGCAACGTGCAGCCACATAGCAATGGCTTGGCAACAACTAGAAACAAACACTGCTGTTATTTCTCTGTTTACAGACTTAGTATTTCTCATGTAAGGCTCATTTTGTCCTTATAAAAGATCCTGAATGTTAATAAATAAAACATGCATTAAAATTTAATCAGGATATCTCCTGACAACAAAACGGGTGTTTTGTTTTGTCCACCGTGCACTCAAAGTGCTTATATGAACTCTTTTCATGAGTAATTTGGAAGCATTTTATGCTCTCAAATGTGGAACAGAATGTGGAACGGTAACTGCT
Source organism: Chromobotia macracanthus (assembly GCA_036877525.1). NCBI lineage: Eukaryota > Metazoa > Chordata > Actinopteri > Cypriniformes > Botiidae > Chromobotia > Chromobotia macracanthus. Next base: position 4,366,039 of record JAZGTH010000078.1, on the reverse strand, counting down.
GGTTTGTGCACCTTAAACCGGGAAATGAGCCATGGAGGAAGTTAAAGACACAAACATGCTAACAGGCTAGTGAAGGAAAGTGGGCTGGTGGCCAATTAGGCCAGCAGAGGGTTCTTATTCTAAGCAGATCTTATAATTTTCTGTAATTATACTGTTTGGTAAGTGTTGTCATTTTCCCTTTAGTGGCCAAACTTGTACATGCTGCCCAAGCTTGTTTTAAATTACTTTTTAAGTGTCCCTTTTGTGCAGTTGAGAGCCAGTTCCCATAAGCTGTTTAATAATCAGGTGATGGTAAAACTCGCACTATAACTTGCTACATTGACATGAATAGAAGCCCAGATAGAGCAAAGGCAGGGAAGAAAATGAAGTCTTTAAGGAAATCACCATGGTTGTACAGAAAGTGCTAACACGTGCCTCATGCCCTTCCCGATCGGTGGAGTACTGTCTTGCCTGTTGTACCTGAATGCATCTGTACGGCCCACTTACCCTCTTTTGTGTGTTCACGTGTCATCAGACATTCACTCGGGAATTCTTGAATGTGAAATAACAAAATCTGAACGGCGTTTGAAATGGAAAATATTGTCATATTGCTGTATGCTGGTGGTGTATGCTGATGAGCATGTGTTTGTGATGAACATCACGTGGTTTTGCATTGTGTTGAGCTGTTCCTGTTGTGTTTTAGGGACGTGTACATTTAAACCATGAAACTTGGACCTAAATTTATAAGGTTAGAAAGAAAGCTTGACAATTTTCTCTTTAATCTGTGTCATGTATTTTGAATGTTGCTGGACACTGGCAGCATTAGCAGCACAAGTGTCATTGATTCAATTCTCAAGGAACAGGAGATGTTAAAGTTTTGTTTATTTTTTAGCAATTTTGTTACGTGCTTTGTATAATTGTATTCTTTATTTATTTTTAACATTGCTAAATAAGTTTGTTTAATTTTTATGTTTTAGATTTAGTTTTAGAACGTTAAATCTAATACATTCAGTTTCTGGGTTTTTATTTTTATATTTTTCAGGCAAGGTTTTGGTACCATGTTGGGTTGATGTCAAATGTAAAAACTTTGTGCAGTGTAGATCGACCCCAGTCTTTCTTTCTTGGTACAAACGCCTGCATCTGTCACAATACGAGTGACTTCCTGTTTATAAGTTGTGCTGAGAGATGGGGGGGCTGGAGGAATGCAGAAGTTCTTTGTGCTTCTTCACGGCCAATCACATGCTGGTATTCAGAGTGACCAGCGTATGATTGGTGTTGCACCGTGGTGGGCGGGAATATGTTACTAACCTCAGGAAATTAGCTTGCAGTTTTGTTTTTTCTTCACCAGCATAAAACAGGAAACGGTATTCATAACCCATTCTCAAGTTATTACATTCTGATGAAAGTTAATGGCACAAATGTTCTTTTTCTTATATAACATGCTCCGATAAGTCGTTCAAAATAAAACTGTAATAAATGTTTAAGAAAGTAAATTTTTTGTTTGCTTGTGCAATCATTGATGAATAACTCTCTGATCTTGCCTGCAAGGAAAGAAAATGTTTCCCATCTCTTCTGTTGATGATGTCAAAGGCTGTATGTTCAGACTGCAGTGTAATCGGACAACTTTATCTGGGTGTGCATTTCCCAGGCACATGGTGGGACAGAACTAGATGTCGTCTCAGAGGGTCTTCAACGGCTGCAGAAAGACACGTCATAATTTTGTTAAACTTTGTACGTTTTCCCACAGAACACCATTGAGTGTGTTCGCAGTGAAACAGAGGAAATAGCTGCCGCTTTGGGGCATGTGAAAACCACACGTTTATAGAGAAACACACAATTGTGCACACATGGACAAAATAGATGCACCGCAAAGAACACATGCACAGCAGCCGCTGTGTGCATGAGACTTGAGACAGAAAAATGCTTCTCTAAATGCTTTTAGGTACCTAACAGACAAGACTGCATGAGTGCATGCATGTGTAGAAACTTTTGTTCTGCAGGCAATGGCAGTGTAGCTACACGTTAGTGGTTCTTTGCTGGTTTAGCTGTCGGCTCAACACGGTATCACAATTGTTTAAAGGTGCAGTTTTTCTCAACGATTTACGAGATACATCGTTGAAAATGGAAATCAGCACCCATATAAACACTTTGGTGAATATATGCTAGATGTCTGTTCTGTGTTTGTTGAAAGAAAGATTTGCACATAGCCCTGGCTGCATAGATAGGAGTAAAATAAAGTGGATCAGACCAATCCAGGTAACACCATAACACTCTTGTGGCCAATCAGCAATAGGGGGTGTGTCTAACAGCTGTTAGTTGTTGCCTGTGTTGTGTAGCATGTTTGTTATTTTGAGGGAGCATTTCTAATGATTAAGCTATAACAATAGCTATAAGCTGTAGAAACACTGCACCAGTCATTAGTGACGGATGGGGTTTCCTTGGGGTGTTTGTTTTATACGAGTAAGGTTCTGTGTTGACGTATAAACAGGAAGTTCTGGGTGGCCCTCCGCACCTCCAGCATGTCATACACATCTCTGATAGTACTGATGATTCATCACATTCAAAGCACAGAATTATTAAACAGATGATATTCCACTCTAGACGCCGCGCTCTTCTGTGTCTGGATGGCTTCCGCTCATTAGCGGGGACCTCGCTCTCTTTAATTAGCGTTCTGTAATTTGTGGCTGCAGGCAGAACCTGCTGTGTGCTCTTTTCTCAAACATGTGCTCCCAGCCTCCTGCTTTCCGCAAGCCATAAGGAAAAGCCCCAGACCGAGACCTCGGTAATCTGTCTTGCCAGTTTAAATGCCATTAGCCTGTTATCAGAGGCCCGATAATCGTTTGTAGTTATGTAGATTTCAGCCGTTGCTTCTTGCGTCTGTTGATATGCTTTGGTAAGCTCAATGTTTTCTAAAACCGTGTTTTGCAAGTGTTCAAATACTTCTTGCGCCCACTGTTGGTTGCAGTAATTTTGCCAAGTTAAATGTGTTCTTGAATCAACGTGTTTTGTTGGTCCTGGAACAACATTCCTCAAAAAACAGTCCTAATCTAAATTCTGCAGTATCTATTACCCAAACCATAACCATAACTTACCCCTAAAATCAGAAGGAAATAATAGGTTTATACAACCTTTGGTTTAGGTCTATACAAGCCCCTAAACCAAAATCCAACCTTGACCCTGAACCTAATCCTGTAATCTAATTGATTGATAGAAATGTTGTTCCAGGACCAAAAATGATGTTGAACCAGGAACATGATATCACAGTCACCGGCGACTACTTAATTTTTCTGTTTTTACTACTATGTTTTAAAAATGTTCTAAACTAAAACCTAAAGGAGTAGTTCTGTATGAACAAATAGCTGGAAATGATACAGATTTAAGTTTCACAACCCTTACATGCATAAAACGGTTAACCGAGTTGCACATTTTCAGTTGCACATGACTTGGGTGATGACATGAGGTTTTGTGAGTCAAACGTTCATTCTGTAAACACAGTTATGGATTCAGTGCGATAGTTTCAGTGAAGCTGTTGTCAGACTGATTCAAACCAGTAACTTCCTTTTGCCGTGGTGCTGTTGATTAACAAAACAACAAAAGCCGTGCACAAAACCCATAGGAAAATTAAGGCCCATCTGTGCCGTTAAAAACAATTCTGTGTCTCTTTAACCTACAGAGGTTTGTAAATGAAAATCTCCCATACTCCCTTGTGCTAGATTTAGCGTTTAACTGTATCTCCGTATGAGGAGGCCGCGTGAACAGATTGTGTTACCATATTTCATGTTCAAAGTCACAGGCCGTGTTTACAGCTAAATTTAGTCTTTTACGCTTTGGACTGTTGATGTGGAAAGTAGATGCCTGTATCTGGCCCGCTCGGGGCAGCTACTGTACCATACCGCAGAGGTTCGGGGCAAACAGCCACAAATGTCCACTTTGATGTCAGCTCAGGTTGTTCTGAGGCTAGCGTGTGCGTCCATGTTTTCTGTTATACCAGAGAGCGTTCGATGAGTGTTTATGCTAGTGCGTCTGTATGGATTTTTGAGTATAGAACATCGCTGTGTGACTAAGAGCATAATTCCCCTGTACACAGAGCAGCGTATCGATTGTGGTGTTTTTTCGTTGTTGTTTTATCGACCGCTGACTATTGAACTTTGTAAAATGGACACACACACTTTCGCTGTTTCTCAGTCTTTTGGGGGTTTTGGTGTGTGTGCGACCACACGTCACAGTGACGTACATACCAGACTCTTGAAAATAATTTGTGCTCTGTGTGTGTGTGTGTGTGTGTTTTGGGTAAAAGGGAAAAAGGAATCTTGTTAAAGTGCTTCTTGAGGACTACAATTACAGCCACAAAGGAGAGAGAGAGATGGGGTGAACATATATGGTGATAATGTACAGAGAGAGAGAGAGAGAGAACAGGAGTGATGACAGAGGAAAAGATGAAAGAGTGACACAGATTTTAATAGCTGTTTGGAAAATTGAATCTGATGAAGGAAAGGTGGGGTCGTCCTGTTATTTGTACCTTTTGCTCTCTTACTTTAAAAATGTGCTTTTGTTGTAGTTCATGACCGTATGTCTGTAAAAAAAAAAAAAAGCTACACCATGTTTTCGGTAAGATTCTCAGACACTTTTATTCATTTTAACTGCATATAAGTTTTTATAGCAGGACGGATATACAGAGCTGAAGTTAGACATTGCTCAATGAGGAGTTGTTTTTACTTAAAAGGGTGTTTTTTTAGAATGAGATAACCAACGAATACTGAAATACATCACAGAATTTATTTTAAAAAACTATCACTGGTTTGTGTTGTTTTCTGCGAAAAATTATGTAGCTTTCTGATGATGTCATTAAGGAAGCGGCTTTGGTTTGTTTGTTTAAAGGATATAAGAGACTAACAGGATAGAAAGTGAAACTGAAGACAGAGAAAGCACATAATTATCGATTAAAACAATTAACAAATGAAAAACATTTGAGATGTATTTGATAGTCTGCGGCATGTCTTCTGGACACAGGCCTGCCTCTTCTGCCTCAGTTGACTTTTGAGGCAATTTAAGGCCACTCATCAGTGTGAGTGTTGGTGATTCAGTAAAAGTGACAGCTAACAAATCACGGCGGCTTCCTTCAGGGGTATCATGAGGTTGTGTGAGACCAGACACTTCTTGGGAGGAGGGGTTGGGGGAGGTCAGAGTAGGACAGAGGACTGGGCATCACAGACCACACCGTTCAAGAATAAGTGTTTGAAAGAGGACAATCGACATACACTGAAAAAGGCATAAATGCTATATTGAGAGTCTAGAATGTTATATATTCTGATTTGAGCTTGTAAGCAGCCACCTAGAACAATCTAGCATCACCCTAGAAACAGCCTAGAACACAATAGCACTTGCATAGCAACACCCTAGAAACCACTCTAGCTGTGTGATTGGCACGCCTTACTCACATTTTCTTTATAAAAGTTACAGATCAAGTTTTTGTTTCATTACTTATTCTGTCATTTTTGCTTTGTGTGTTCCCCTGCAGCTCTTCAGGGAAGTAAGAATAATGAAGATCCTAAATCATCCAAATATTGGTAAGTTATACAGTAATCTCATCTGTTTTTAAAAGCTTTTGCTGTCTATGGAGATGTTTGGGAATGTGGCGCACAAAGCAGACGGAGGCCTCTATAATCCCCTGTGCAGGAACTCCCTTCTCATTTCCCAGAGCTTCCATTCAGCCGACCAGCCGGCTCCTCCTGCCAGCACAAAAGCACTCCTGTGTGTCTCTGTGTGTGTCATTGTTAAGCATCTATCATCTGACGGCCTGCACATGCCTCTCCTCCCCCCCCTCATGATGTCATCTTTGTGTGGCCCCCTGCCCCCCACACACACCAGCATCTTTAACCTACCCTCAGTTGCCCCATCCTCCTTTCCAGAAAATGGGCAAATGTTTGTGTTTGTGAGAGACACTTGTTTTCTATTAGAATTTAGTTTTTTTGGTTCTGGATGTTGATTGGTCAATATAAATGAAATAAAAATATACAAAATTGTGAGGGTAAAATTGTAAGGTGAGAAACATGTTGGAACCATTAACAGTGCACCATTTGGCGCTATACATTTTTAATATGAGAATATAGAGGTAATGGAAGTTTAAAGTTGCAATGTGTAACTTTATTCGGTTAACAATGAACAGAAATCAATTATTGAGCAAGTACATGAGATATCAGTGTTCAAAACAGTCTCTTTTCCAGTCTCTTTACCATTACCCAGTTCGCTGAGATGGTCTAATTTCCCAGGGATTCATTTGACTTTAAAACATACTTAATAAAAAGTGACCTGCAATTTTATGTTTTAAACAGAAAAGTTTTAAAGTTTAAAACAAAGTTACTGATTGCAGCTTTAACTAAATATTCATTCCTCTACAAAAATGACAAAATGATGTGCAGAGATGTCTGAAAACACTTGAGAAATGACAGATCGCTGAATCATTTGTCCACAAGTTCATTGAAACGAACATCAATTCAGTTCGTTTGGTTTAAACAAATCAGACTTCCCATCGCTGTTGTTTTCACCTTGTAGAGTATGTCTGTGCTGTGTGTGGATGTGTTTGTCTGTATGATGTTTAGCTAAAAGGTATAAGTTGTTGAGTTACATGTTTCTGTTCCACCGGAGCGAGAGTGCACGCTTCACAAATGAATGACCGAACCATTGAAAGCGATTATCAGTGAAAGTAGCGTGTTACCAGCGAGTGGGCGGGAAGGTAATTGCTAACTCTCATCCACAGCCCACACACTTCCTAACGTTTTCTTCATTCAGGTTTCACCTCCACTACCTTCCTCGAATAACCTCTGTCTTTTTGAAAAAGACAATTTGTTAATCACCTTTGATCTGCAACCTGGCATAGAACGTCTTTCCAGGAATCTGGAAGCCTGTGGGCTGAGGAACATGAGGGTTGTCATGACAACGCTTGCCACATGTTGTCCCTTGTGCAGTTATCCGCTTCGGACTGTGGTGGCATATGTTCGAGAATCGTCTGTTCCAGCCTGGGGGACTCGCTCCTTGTTCCTGGGTTGTCTGGATTCCATGAGAGCATGGTGTCTGGTCACACGCTATCACGGCCCCAGAGTTGACCTACTTTTTCTCCTTTTCTCGCAAATGAGGGAAAAAGGAGGAGCGGGTTGCCAGGAGAGGATGTGGGTGTTGTTGATGTGGATCTGGTTGTGTCAAATGCAGGGCCTGGCACAATCAGGGCAGCTTAAATGAAATGGTTTACCCAAAAATGAAAATTCAGTCATTTGTTTAACCTCATGTTGTTCCAAACCCGTATGCGAATTGAAAAGGCAAACTGAAGTATTGTAAAAGTGCTCCATGCATGTTTTCTGTCCATGTGAGTATGTTAAATAACATTATTTTAATCTCCGGGTGAATTTTTCCATTGAGGATCCATATTAGAAGCATAACAAATCGAATAAAGAAGATTTTTCTATATTTTCTTCCGATGGCCCTGTTTTCAGATGAGATGAATGTCAACAGATGAAGATCACATGATGGCGGCAGAAGAACTTCAGTGTGTGTTTACATGCATTGTGTGTTGACCAAACTCCATCATAGCTGTCAGATGCAAAGCATTGCCTTTTCTGGCGTGACTATATTTGGCACACATGTGTTGTGAGTATGTGTTTGATGTTGTGTGTCATCGGGTAGTGTTGCTTAAACATGGCATGTCACTCAGAAACGACATGACACTCATGTCGTTTCAAACAGGGTTACATTAGCTACAGTGGCGTTTTCTGGAGGGACGGTCATGGTCAACAGGAAGGAACTGAGTTCAGTTTGATTGGATGATTTAGGATTGTGGCTGGTAAATCATTGGTTGAAATGCTCAATCAAAGGCTCTTAGAAGATGTGGCACTTCAGAGAATCTCACAGAGAAATATCTGGGTCATATATCACCTCAAAATCAAAAGAGATGGTTTGTTTTTTTGTGAATATAAATGAACCCTACATTTGGGACCAAAAAACTGTTTTGCATTGTAATGTCATTTTCGTGTCAGTTAAGCCCATTGTTCTGTATTTAAGTAATTTATTATTATACACATGCAACTAATGGTTTAAATGAACCACTACCAGTCAGCTAGGAAAATATTTGGTTGGGGGCAGTCCTAATTCCTACATTTGTCAGAAATTCTTGCATCGGGTCAGAACTGTGGCTTAGCGGGTAAACTATGACTGTGACATTTCCCAGACAAGCTCCTCCCATCGATTCCTGTCCTTTCTCCATCATCTGTAATAAACACTGCAAAATAAACTCATTTTCAGTGTTTTCTGTTTGGGTGTTAAAGGTGCCTTATGTTTTTCAAAATAAAAAAAGTTTTGCCAATGAAGAAGTATGTAGTGCTTATGACAGATATGTTTTATATGAATCATGTACGCTAACATGTGATGAAGAATCTATACAAGGTCACAATACCCCTCATGCTGGTGGCCATTTTGGGATCAAATGACTGGCCAGGTATTGAACACCAGTGTTGCCAACTGTTTTAAATAGAAAGTAGCTACAGTATGAAAAGTCGCTAAATGTCACTAGATGATGTCATAGTGATGTCATCGCTTTTTGAAATAAAGCCGCAAAAGAGGTTCAGATAGGTCGCAAAAATCCATGCCAGTATGCAGCCAATGACAACTTACATACTGACCCTCAAAACAAACCAAAAATTACGTAGTGCAGTTTTAACAATGAAACAAGTATTATAATTATCATTGATGTTAATGTCTCTCTCTCTCTCTCTCTCTCTTCTCTCTCTCTTTAGTAAAGCTCTTTGAAGTTATAGAAACAGAGAAGACACTTTATCTGGTGATGGAATACGCCAGTGGTGGTGAGTTTGATGAAGTGAATGTGACACTGTTTTTCATCTGCATTTTGTGTTATATAATCATGTACAGATGTGATCCGTAATTACTCATTGTGGCGAGTGGACAGTTAGAATGCATGAATGCTGTATGATTGGCCATATGCGTCTCTTTTCTTTGTAGGAGAGGTGTTTGACTACCTTGTAGCACATGGTCGCATGAAGGAAAAAGAGGCCAGAGCTAAATTTAGACAGGTACAGTACTGCAGTGTACTCAGTATTGCCCTGCCCCACCCATTCACTGTTACCCTGACCGCCCAGCCAATTCAAATGACTCCTGGTTGCCATGGCAGTGCCAAGCAGCAAGGGTGCTATTGGTTAACACGGGTACGACTGGCGGTAGATGGCGTGAATCCTGTAGAATCTGGCCGCAGGGTTTCCCAGTGGGCCGAACGTGGCCCACATACATGACTTTTGATTTGGGGTCACAAACTAAATAGGGTTGTATAGTTTTCAAGACCTGCTTAGGGAAAACCTCAAGTCCTTATCTAACGCTCTTGCCGACATTGCAGTAAAAATGCGTACTAGCAGGCTGCTACAATTTCCAAAACATGCATTATTCATACCAAGTACACTGCTAAGATGCTATATCCCAGAATGCATTGTGGGATGACAAATATATCTAAACATCAGTTGTGATGTCTCTTTATTGACTTGCCATTTGTACCGTGAAACGTTTTGGACTGTGAAAAGGCACTTTTACACAAAATTAGATTCAAAATGCAAATGTGTTTACTTTCAAAGCGATAACTCATTGAGTTATCGCTCACTAAATTAAATGCATAATGCAATTAGGTCATGTGACAGGCTAAAATTACTTCCAGTTGAGCCCATTGCATTGTGGGCACAGTTTTTTTTATGCAGTGTACTATGCAGTGTGCACAGTGGATATACTATATACTGCAAAAAGAAAAGTGCCTAATGAAGCACCTCTGATCATTTAGAGTGCCCTAATGAGACAGTCACACACCGATTGCATCATTTTCTCCGCGTGATTACTCAAATCGCCCCCACTGCCACTGATCAGTCTAATGGGCCGGTATGTTGGGTTAGCCCACAGCTGATGCACACATCTGTAGTCATGGAGATGGGGTCTCCCTTTGCCTCCCCCCCACCCCCTCATTCTCCTCCGTCCTCTGCTGCTGTAGAGACAGCGTATCTGGGTCAAGCATGAAGCACTACTGAGCCGAGCAGAAAAACGGGCAGATTCCTTCAGCAGCCGGAGAAAGAAATGGAAATCTGTCCCCACATCTGATGCCTGGGACACATTTTGGGACACAATTGCATGAATATTAAACAATTTAGAGAATCGCTTAAAAATAAAAAGACCAAAATGACATCACAAGTCACTGTTAATTATATTAGAAAAATATAACAATATAAATATAACACGAAAGGTGTGTGGAGTATTTTACTTTTTTTTACTTGTTTTGCTTGCCCATTTGACCTTAAACTGATGCCATACTGATTTTAATGAATATTAATACAAACAGTTTTGATTTTATTTTGTCTGTTAGGCGATATTAATATCTAAAAATTATCCAGCAGTCTCTCACCCAGATCCATTCCAGTCTTCACTACCCCCCTTATGTAGCACCCTGGAACATGTGGCAGACTCTGCTGCATGTGCTCTTTTGTCCAATCAATTGCATTCTGGGAAAACGCGATCATGCTAGTTAATGTGGGTTATTGGCTGTTACACCACACCCTACACCCACACACAGCTTGTTGTCCAATCATTTCTGTTTCTCTCCGTGTCTAATCCTTCTCTTTGTCTTTTCTCTTTACTTTAGATTGTATCTGCGGTTCAGTATTGCCATCAAAAACACATTGTTCATCGAGATCTCAAGGTAAAATTGTCACTTTTAATCCTGGTTATCTCATGGTTATCTTGAGTCTGATCTTTTCCTAACATCTTTCTGTACCCCAGCAAGCACTGTCTGAAATTGTAGGTTGAGATATCAGAACCCTCAAAAACATCCTGTCTACTCCCAACACTCATGCTGTCAGTCACACATGATGTTTCTTCAGCCACTGACCAAATCAGTGCTTGGTCGACAAAACCTTTCAGAACTTTTCTGAACCAACCAATGACAACACTGAGTTACTTTATAACCTGTGTACAAACAAACCTTGAAAAATCTGCTATTAAATACAATTCGGATAAAACAGCATGTGTGAATATTGGTATAAAAGCAATATACGGCCTGATTTAAATGATATTAATAGTGTTTAATTTGTTAATATGAGATGTTAACTAGATACAGATGTAACAGCTGCCTGCAGTTCTCACAACGGTAATGACGCAAATGTACGGATGTTCGTAGCCTGTGTGAATAGGAGAGACCTGCCGGAGACTGGAGGTTGAAATCGAACTCTGTTTTAGACTAAATAATCGAACCAATTAGACTCCATGTGTCTGAGATCTGTGGAACATCAGCAGGGCAGCGGAACAGTAGCATAACCCTTGAAGATCTTCCTTCCTCCTCCGTGTCTCCACACTCCATTACACACACAGCATTACAGTTTCCAGACTGATGTTCAGTAAATGATGTATAAGACAGGCGCGGCGCCAGAATGATGTCTGAATGACTCGCGTGAGGGAAGCCAGGTGGAAATCAGGGGCTGCTGGGGTCTCACGTGCTGTATCTTTACTCTGTCTGACGGTCGCCTTCAATTTGTTTGTAAGGGGTCACTGTGAGGAGCATCTTGGAGGGATAGATAGGAAGATTTTCATTGTGTGTACGTTCTGAAAGGACTCAGATGTCACCCTAAAATCAAAACAGAAAAGAGGAATTCCTTTTTGCATGAAGAACATGAAACACCATGAAAACACCAACCCCAAACACCATGAAAACACCAACCCCAACCACCTTAAAACAATAAAAAATAAGAACAACAGGCAAAAAGAAACCACTTCATAAACCTTCTGTAACCTTTACACTCTCTCTTCACCTTTCACACAGGCAGAAAACCTGCTGCTGGACGCAGATATGAACATTAAGATAGCAGACTTTGGTTTCAGTAATGAATTCACAATTGGGAACAAATTAGACACGTTTTGCGGCAGTCCGCCGTACGCGGCCCCTGAACTTTTCCAGGGAAAAAAGTATGACGGCCCTGAGGTGGATGTGTGGAGTCTGGGGGTGATTTTGTACACGCTGGTGAGCGGATCGCTGCCTTTTGATGGACAGAATCTAAAGGTTAGTGTGCTCGCCCCGGAAAGGTCACGCTAACTCTAAACCTTCAGAGAGAATCACACAACTGAACCCAGACAGAAAACTGAATTTGTTGAATGTTTCTGATTTATGGTGTACTTGTTAAAACAGTAATTTTTACCAGGTTTAAAGCTGCAATTTGTACGGTTTTTTTTTGTTTAAAAATTAACAAAAATTATTTAACGAGTTTGGTTTCGTTTTACTTCAATATACGTAATAAAAACGTAAAAATGTAAAGTAGCCTGCAATTTTATGGTTTAAACAGAGAGGGTGATAGAGAGGCAAAAGTTACGAGTTGCTGCAAGAACAGTAGAATTGCGGTCAATTAAATTCTATAATTGCATATATCAATTATATAATAATATAATTCAATTTGTGTGCGCTCACACTTGGGCATATATTGACTATTTTATGTCAGATTTTGGAGTCTGAACTGTTCGCTTGAGCGTTTTAAATGATACGTGTTGTGAAAAGTGCTGTACGGATGAAAGTGACGTAAAATAAAATGCCCCACAGGAACTTCGTGAGCGGGTGCTGAGGGGCAAATATCGAATCCCCTTCTACATGTCCACTGACTGTGAGAACCTTCTAAAGCGCTTCCTGGTGCTGAACCCGGTCAAGCGAGGCACACTTGAGGTGAGGGAATGTACTGTAAATACACCTTGATTTGTGACCTAACTCTCTCATTTCCCAGAAAAACAAGCATCTGTCCTCTCTATCACAGCCCGTGCCCTGAGTTCACACTTTCATCACATCATGCGTACTCTGCCCTCATTAATTAAACATGAGCGCAGAAGCTCATTCGCGGACACACCCTGTTTCCAGCATGCATGGAGAACTCACAGAGCCCAGGGGAACAGGGCTGTAGATGCAGATTATTTGTTGATTGCTTTGAAGCCACCACACACATGCTGAAGTACAGATCTGGGATCAGTCCTTACAGAGAGACTCAGAATCAAATGACCTTTGCTGTTTGATGCCACGCCCCTCACACTCCACACCATCTGAGTTGAGATTTCTGATTGGCTCGTTTATTCCATTTGTATGCTATGCTCTATAAAACGTGCATTACATCAAAAAATAAATATAAGACATCTGTATATTGGTTAGGTTGCTATAGGATAAGGTATACATTGTAATTTTAGGCTCTCTGTGTGGATGTTTATAATTTGAGTAATATTATACTTCCTACAGCAGTGTATTGCAGTGTTACTGCAATACAGAAAACGTCTTTGTGGAACAGATTGTTTTTTGTGTGTGTCATCAGCTGCCCACAAAGAAACCCACTAAAGTTGCTCCACTTTAAAACAAATATTCACGATCCAGCACTACAGCAGAGTCCCTCACAGGCCTGTGTGTCTGTTTCAGCAAATCATGAAGGACCGATGGATCAACGCAGGCTGTGATGAGGACGAACTCAAACCCTTTGTAGAGCCGGAACTGGACATCTCAGACCAGAAGAGAATCGGTAAGAAATCAGCATGTCTTGTCTGTTCTTTGTAGAACTGGATAAGCACAATACTTTAACAGGAGGGTCACGACCCCTAGAGGTTCTGCACAGTACTGCAGGCCATCCACTGTTTATAGTTGGGCCTTATTTAAAGAAAAATCTACATTGAACAAAATACAAAGTTCTGCTAAATGTCTCATTGTCCCTGTCATGTTAAATTAAAAAATGTACAGGACTCTCAGTGTTATTTTTGCATAGTATTTTAGTTATTTATTGTACTAATATATATATATATATATATATATATATGTACACACCATAAATCGTTCATGTAAACATGGCAGACAATAAAAAGAATCGTTGGTTTTTGTTTGGTACATCAGGCTGCTGTCACAGGTTTTTAATCTAAACCACTATGTGGAAAGTCAAACGTTGTAGCTGTTTTTTTCAGGGTGAAATGATCACATGATACCTCACCACAATTTCCACACAATTGTTTTGAATAAAAAAGCTGAACTCTTTTTTTTTTTTAAATGTGAAACTTCCTCATAAAACCTCAAAAAGCTTTTTCCAACACAAAGACTGAACAATGTTTACAGAAGTGCTTATGTGAATAACTGGCTCTTTCTAGTTTATTTTGTTGCTGAACCAAAGACAACCGTTTAACTAAACTCTAACTAAACTAAACTGTTTTTGTCCTGATGAATGAAACAGAATCTAAATTTACAGACATAATAGGTGTCCCACCCACTTATACTTTTAAAATGTATGGATTATTAGATTGTTTTTTAGGTTTCATAAAGTGCAAACTTTATGTTTCAAGTGCACCATTAAGAGAGAACCAAAGATAGAGATAAGCCGTTAGCCCAGCATGCTTTGTTCAGCGTGATGCTGACAGTGGTGAACGTGCCTCCGGGCATCATCTCTGGGTTTGAGTCCAGGGTTCGATGATGTCAGACTGGAGCCGTTTCTCTCACTGGCACTGCAGGGCTGTCTGGCTTTCAAACACTCTATTGATCTGAACTCCAGTTTTATGTTCCAAACAGCATTTACTGCTCGTGAAAGAACAGCTCAGCCGAGCTGACAGAGTCACATTTAGTTTAATATGAAAAACTGTGACATTGTGATTGTTTTTCGAGCAATTGAGAGTTTATATGGTGAAATTACAAAAGATTGTGTAGCTAGCACCAAAATTGCTAGCAGCAATTTTATTTAACTTTGTTTTCATTTTATTTATTCAGTTTATTTATTATGTTGATTAGTATATTGTGTATTAGTATGAATAATATTTGTTTCTTTTACCTCTAAAATATTTTTTAATAATACCAACAGAAGTTTCAAACTACCTACCTAATGTATGTGTAAATTTTATGTAATAACTGTATAAAATAGGTCTTAAATTTTGTGTTAGTTTTATCTGTGCTATTTTACATACTGTTTATGTCAGTTGCCATCATTAAATCGTATGGGAAAGCATTAGGATTATTATTAATTAATGATATTGCAGTAGAATAAATCAGTTGCAAACAAATGACAATTTAACTTTTTTATAAACATTTCTGAGCTGTTTTCTGACTTTTTTCAGCTGGTGCCAAGGTCATTTTTAGTGGCTGTTGAAATCAGGCTCTGTTTGTATATTGGCATTATATATGACCACCCTGATCATCATGAGATCCAAACATTGATTTGTTTTTTATTAACCCGTGGAATGGTTTGTCATTGCAGATATTATGGTGGGAATGGGTTACTCACGAGAGGAGATCCACGAGTCTCTAACCAGGATGAGATACGATGAAATCACAGCCACATACCTCCTCTTAGGCAGGAAGTCCACAGAGGTGAGCCGCTTTACCGAAAGATGTTTTGGTGCATATCTGATGCATATTGCACACAAAATACAAGAGCTGCCTATTTCATTGGCTGTTAAATTGTTATTTGATTGGTTGGCTTCTACATAATTACTGGGTACAGTACTGGATTCTGGCAGTCTGGCAGACAACAGTGTTTTGTTAACAAGGCAACAGGCTGCCTCAGGCAGTGTTTTATTCCCATGAAATTCTTACACTGATCAAATGTACAAAATGTGTTTTGGAAAAAGGGCTTTGTTTGAGGAAGTTGGTAGGATATGTTGGAGCATAACTTATATTAGCTTTAGCTTTATAAAATTAGCTTTATAGTTTAGTTAGTGAGGCAATATGTTAGTGTGGACTAAACATATTGGGTCAGAACACAATCTGACACCTGAATATTGATATTTTACACTTGTTAGAAGGTCAGCTGGTATTCTGAATCATATACGATTAGTCAAGTACAATTGCTGCTTTCACACTGTGCACTAATCCTGCGTTTGCTGGAGGTTAGCTCTGCCTCAGACATCTACACATAAATAGGGACAAAAAGACTCTTTTTGTATGATAGTGGAATTTTACAGTTACTTCTCTGGTCACAGTTGGAGGTGAGTGATTCCAGCTCCAGCAGTAATCTGTCTTTGGCCAAAGCCAGACCCAACAGTGAGCACAACAACGGCCAATCACCATCTCACCTCAAAGTCCAAAGGAACATCTCCTCCAATCAGAAGCAGCGTCGTTATAGTGACCAGGGTAAACACCTTTTTGAGCTTCACTTATTGGCTCTCGCAAGGCCTCATGCCTTTATAATCTCTTAATGTTCCTTTTGATTTTTTTTCTCCTCAGCTGGTCCGGCCATTCCCTCAGTGGGATATCCTAAGAGAAGTCAGACCACATCTGCAGAAAGTGACCATAAAGAGGAGGGCAGCGCTCCGGTGCGCAAGTCCAGCACGTCTGGAAGCCGTGGCATGGGTCCTCCAAGCCCCATGCTGGGCAATGCCAACAACCCAAACAAGGCCGACATTCCTGACCGGAAAAAGGGATCCGGTGCCCCTGGGGTAAGCAAGCAACTCCCAAGAATCTTTAGGAATGTCTGTTTTACATGAAAGACAGTAAGATTGCTCAGATTGTGAAGTGGTGTTCTACAGTTCATTCACACATTGAGGCAAGATTTATGCCATAGTCATTTGTGTTTCTCCAGAGCAATTCTGTATCCAGTGGTATGACCAGAAGAAACACGTATGTGTGTAGCGAGAGAAACGCAGCCGACCGCCACTCTGTTATACAGAACGGCAAAGAGAACAGGTGAGAGACCCTGAGAAACCCCCAGGTCAAAGGTTGTGACCCTGTCCCACGTTCCACCAGTCCTTGGAGGTGCTCGGAATTTAATTTGTGTGTAGTCTGGTGGAAGATTTGTGGATGTATACATGGAAAATTGGAACAGGCATACCAGGAGATGGTCTGAATGAGCCTTCCAGATTTTTAGGGATATTTGCATTGACGTTTTTTGAGTTTGCCCACAAAGAGTCCACTGTTCCGGCAATTGCATCTCGTACAATAGAAAGGCCGCCCCTGCTGTGCCAGTCTGTCATCATTAAACTCTCAGCTTTGCCACGCAGACCACAAAGTACAAAAGAGATCATGACCTGCATCCCACATTAGGGTTTCCAAAACTACATATTGTCAAAATTGACTTGCTAGTGGGTTGCCTGAATGACTAGTGGACTAATCGGTCATTAGCAAGCCCTGTTTAATAGACTGGTTTGAGAGTAACCTGACCCTGATCGGATCCATTGCTTATGTTTACATAAAACAAGACATGTTTTTCAATAATAGCTAACAGAGAGCAAAACGAAGTGAAAAAGAATGCAGTGCTTTCAAGAGACGTTTGTAAAAGTTTTTAGCCGCATTTGAGGGACGCGGTAAACATTTAAGAGATGAACAAATTAAAAAAAAATGGTTAATCCAGATTTCCAGTTAGCTATTTGCTAGCTAATTTAACAGATTATTTGCAAACAATCGAATATATCAATATTTGCTGATTGTTTTCTGGTCTGAGTCATTCATCCCTTTTCTCTTTTACTCTCTCTGTATTCTTTTAATTCATTTGCTCTACTTTGATAATATGAACACTCTGACTGATGCATGCCGATGCTGTTTATTTGCCCGTCTGCCATTGGCCAGCCTGAGTGAAATGTCGGGGTGTGTCAGCACAAGTCCGACGACATATACCGTGGCTTTCACTGCCTCATCAGCCTCGGTCCGACTGCGCCACCAAAAGGCCACATCCCTGTCGGCCTCCGGACATACCTGCCGTGCTGCCCTGCCGCCCAACGACGGCACCTCTGATCTCTTCAGGCCGAAGTAAAGAAGAGTTTCGCGTCTGTCTCTAATCATAGTGTCTCTCTCCATCGCCCGAATCCCTCGATCTAACACCCTCTGACCTTTCTGCTGTCTGCGTCTCTGATTTTCTGCCACCCTCGTCTGATCCCATGGGACCCCGTCCACATACCTCTAGTGTCTCAACCAACCTAGGACGACCTGGCAAGAAGCTTCTGTTTCGTTTTAACATTTGAGGACTTCCTGCATTTTCCCACCCAAACCATGAAACTAACCTCTTTTGGTGACTAACAAGTCCTACTAATATAGGATATAAACTCTGTTAACCTAAATGACTAAGTAAAATAACAGTCAGGAACTTCACTGTTAACTAATATGCAAAAAATAAAGAGTTAGGTTAAAGAAATAGTTTGTACCAAAATGAAAATTCATTTACTTACGCTCGTTTCACTGCATGTTTGTTCGTGGAATACAAAGGGTAAGTGACAGAATATTTTTTTTGGATAAACTTATAGAGGTTTTCCCATCATGCCTGCCCTGATAGGTGTCTGATTAATTGATGTTTAAGGGTCAGGATGACCTCCCCCTTACAAAGAAAGATGAAGGATCTTTTCGTATAAAAAATTGAAAAATAGCACGATTTGAGTTAAGTAAACTGTAGGTCAGGGATAGAACTAAACCATGCTGAACTAAGCCCTGGCCTTATGTCTAATATAAAAGATAGCTGCTAAACCAAGTTTTGGTGTGAATTTTTAGTGATACATGTTGTGACACTATGTATAAATGTCACTGCACTGAATAACAAAATATCAGACCCAGTGGCATTTATTTTAATGAAAGTTAGCAGCAACAGCAAACTTTTATAAACAAAAAAGTGTAAAACAAAATATTTGAAGGCTTTCTGGTTGACAAATCTTGCGACCATGATGAGATCTGATAATCTCTACACCCTCTGCTGGGACATCTGTGTGAACTTAAAGGAACTGACATACAGTCACTAAAAATGGGACCAGTTTGTTAAACGTTATCGCAAAATTGGCCCAGAAATATAAAACTAGTTCTGACCCATTTTCCAAGGCAGTGTCCAAATATCCTAGGGAACCTTTTAAAAGTAACCAATGTAACTAATTGTTCTTGGGTTTTTTTTTGATGCTTCTCAGTACAAGCACGACTCAGACAGGTCAGAGGAACCCTGGTGCCTCCACCCACAGCATCAGCAGCGCCACGCCTCCGGACCGCCTGCGCTTCCCACGAGGCACGCTGAGTCGCAGCACTTTCCATGGAGGGCAGCTGAGGGAGAGACGCACGGCCACTTACAACGGACCTCCCGCCTCCCCGACCCTGTCACATGACGCCACGCCCCTCTCACAGTCCAGAAGCCGTGGATCAACGAACCTTTTCACAAAACTCACATCCAAGCTCACGCGCAGGTAAGCAGACGCTCTGCGCTATCAATACAAACCAAATACAATACAAATCTCAATGCACCTTCACAACTTCAAGACAATAATACTTGTGGAACCTCTGGGTGTGTGTTGATTAAGAATAGGGGAGCATAGACTTAGTGTTTGATGCTAGTGTTCTATGTTGATTTTCAACAAAACATGTTTTCCTTTATATCACACTTGTGTTACTGCATTTACGTTCTTTAAATCAATGATGTGACTTTTGCAGATCAGGTTAAAAATGTTGAGGTCGATTTCACCACAACACCCAAAAAAAGTTCTTTTGCATTTTGCATTCCACAAAAAAACACAAAATACTACAATTAAAGCATAGAGATTATTTTGTTGACAATTTAAGCCTTTCCCTCCAATTATCGTGCATACAAAACTATGAATGCATTTGGGCATGTTACTTTAATCTTGATTTTCATTATTTTACAGTGGTGATTCTGATGAGACCATCTTTGTTTTTTTTGCTGATTTAAGTAACGGCAATACATATAAATATTACAGTGATGTGTAACAGTCCTAAACATAGGCTTAATTGTCAATTTTTACTTGATTTTCAGAATTGTACCTGCCTGTTCTTGACAGGTTTTCTGAGAGTAAATCAACAGTGTCAGTTCACTTAGATGCTTGGTTATCAGTGACATCAAATTCCCCTGTATGTCCTTACGAACAGATACATCTACTTTAGATGTTGATCAATGTCTCTGTTCTCTGTTTGTTTTGTAGAAACATGTCATTCAGGTTTACCAAAAGGTAGGACCTGGAATTGGCTCTGTATTCAATTAATCATAACATTAGATAATTTGAACTGAAATCTAAAAATGTAACTCTAACCTTAGTGTAAAGACGTTCTAAATTAATTGCTTGTCACTCACCTTTGGACACTTTTGTCTTACTCTGACTGCGATTGAGCATGCCTGAGACTTCTGATGAGTTTTCTGATGAGCAGAACTTGACCAGACGTTACTAATCAACCATGCATGAGCGCTCACAGCCTACAACTGAGCACACCATAGATTAACTAAAGTTTTAAATATTAGCGGTACATTTTTCTTTTAGTCTTCATGTCTGAGGAAGGTTGGTAGATCTTATCATAACTTACAGTGCAATAGTGGGAACATTTGTTTGATCGCCACATTCTGTATTCAGACAAAAAACTTATTTCATTTAGTTTTTGTTTCAGTTTTATATATGGATGAATCTCATACAAATATGGCCTGGCCACATTTCTCCACAAAACAAATGAAAAACTGTTTTCTTTATAAAATGAAAACAATTTTATACATTTCTTTATGCATTAATGACTTTCTTTTTTCTGATTTTGAGGTGAAATATGATAAATATGTTTCTGTTTCTAAGGTTCACCAGTGTACGTTATATAATTAACCTATACTACATTATATCATTCGGGGATTCTTTAATTATTAATCTGCTGTGATAATGAGGATATAAATGCATTAGTGCTTCTTCTGCGGTAAGGTAACAAACTTGCTCTTGGTTGTGTAATTCAGGCCACCCTATTGGGCTCTTAATTTAGCTGCTGACAGATGTGGAGATTGAGAGAGGCTCTTTTCAGCATTTCTGGAGTTAAGGTACCAAGACTGTCTGTTGCGACAACCCCTCCTCCCTTCCTGTTCCAGCCCTTGTGCTCCAGAATTCTCCTGTAGGATTTGATGGCCACTCAATTCTTGATCTCCCCGTCTTTTTCCAGCAGGTCTCACAGCCCCAGCGCTCGTGTTGATAGAATCAGTTTCAAGTTGATCAGAAATCTTTAAAGGAAAAGTGCCCCTTAAAGGAAACAAAGGGGTTCCTAAAAAACTCTCACAAGTGCCTTATTTCCAAAGAGACAGCATCACTGCCATTGTAGGCTCTTGTTTCTTATAAATACGATTATAACTTTTATTTAGATCATGTTCCGGCAGGGGATGTTATAAATAAGGTTGATCTTTCTTAAAGCAATATTCCAGAATTTATAAATAACTTAAGCTGTATTAACCTGTAGGCAATTTCAGAAAGGCTAGCAAAAAGCTAGTAAGCAAGCTTTGGTGATATAAGATCCCGCCCTCCCTTTAGAGTGCTCTCCAGAGCCACCTCTCCTCCAACACATGAACGCAGTGTGCGGAGGTATGCAAATACATTTAGATTTATGCATTTGGCAGACGCTTTTATCCAAAGCGACTTACAGTACATTCAAGTTACACATTTTGTCAGTACATATGCTTTACCAACTCAGGTACAGGAACACTTGGATATACATAATTTGACAGGCAAGTGGGACATCCTATCATTGCCTTCGGACTGAAGGCAATGATTGTACACTTGTATTATATGTTGTATTTAACCTGTAATATTCCATTCAGAAGTTTAAAAATAAAGTTGTTTAAGAGCAAAGGAGCTTTAGATTTATGTGAAAGGCAGTTGACCTTTTAAATGTTGCCACATTAAGGCCCTTCCTGCATCTATCTGCTCATTTCCACCTCATATCTGCCCCTATGCAACCATTGCATGGCCATTCCTTAATGTTGTAGTGTGTAGAATGAAGACAATCCATTTATGAACAATCCATTTATAATAGAATATATCTGCATTTAATATTTGTGTTTTATGACAGAGATCTCTGGAACGACTTGAATGTTACTACTTGAATAATTTTCATAATTTTCTCTTGTAGGAAAATGTATAACCTTCATGTATATTATGAGAAAGCCCTCTTTTAAATCTTGTTTTTGCCTTTGAGGAATTAGACAGAATAACCATCGGTTGTGTCGATTGAACGGAATCTGTTTAGAACAGGAAGGTGTCTGTCCTCTGGTTTAATCACTTAAAATTTTAACCTTTACATTTATGCATTTGGCAGACGCTTTTATCCAAAGCGACATACAGCGCATTCAGCGTTTTCATTTTAGTATACGTTTCCTGGGAGGCGAGCTCACAACCGTTGTGCTATACAGGAAGTTCTGTGGAGATCCTGTTCTGATGCTTTTCTCTAACATTGATTTGTTCATTATCTTTTCCTTTCCTTCCAGGATGTCTAAAATGCTTTTGTTTTTCTTATCTTTTCTACCTTGATTAACTGAATCTCAGATGTAACTGTTTCTCTCTCTTTCATCCTGTTTTCTTAAGAGTGCCGGCAGAATGCGATAAAAATGGGAGGTATGAGGATTCAAGGTGGGACATCAAGTTTTACAGTTCTGATTTTACACACTTTAACACACTGTTGTACCTCTCACCTCCCAACATCTCTTATTTGCCTGTGTGTGTCTGGATTAGATGCACACTTTTAGTCCAGATGAGTCCTGACATTATGATAAAATAATGTCATTTACAAATTTCAGATGACATCTTTAGTCTAAAAGTCAGTAATCCTTTGTTTAAATTAGCTCAATTTACATTGTTTTCAGCTAGCTCAGTTGCTCTGCTGCCTTGTGGCAAGAAAAGGAAGTACAACTTGATTATTAGTGGTAATCATGGCAAGCATTGTTTCTGCAGAAAACGGCATAACCCAGTATATCAACCACTCAGAACACTATGTCATGGTTGAAACCATTAGATCTAACAGTTTTAAAATCATACCTAATTGTACCTCAAGTTGTGTTTGAGGGATTGACCAAACAAGAAATTTATTTTTTATTATTGTTTTTACATTTGCATCCTTGACTTGCTCTGTGCACAATTTCTGCATGGTTGTTTCTAAGATTACTGCATGTCAGATTTTCTTGAGTAGTGCATGATGTGCTGTTATTACAAACAAAAACTGAAAAAGGTGTTGTTTATTATAAATGTTATAAGTTATGTTATCATTTGCTTACAGTAAACAGTATCTCTCACTGCAAGTTTAATGTCCAAAACATTTGAGTGCTTCTGGTTTCATTTATTCCTGGTTTTAATGTATCATGATCATTTGTAGAATGTTTTTAAATGTTGTCTTGTCCACACTAGCATTTATAAACATACACAAACACACATGGCCATGTATTGCACTGACCATTCTACCTTCTCTTCAACAGTCGTAATGTGTCTGGGGATCAGAAAGAAGAACATAAAGACGCCAAACCGCGCTCACTACGCTTCACTTGGAGCATGAAGACCACCTCCTCCATGGAGCCCACTGAGATGATGCGCGAGATCCGCAAAGTCCTGGACGCCAACAACTGCGATTACGAGCAACGCGAACGCTTCCTGCTTCTTTGCGTCCATGGCGACGGGCACGCAGAGAGCTTGGTCCAATGGGAGATGGAAGTGTGCAAGCTGCCCCGCCTCTCGCTGAACGGCGTGCGCTTCAAGCGGATATCAGGAACATCCATTGCATTCAAGAACATCGCCTCCAAAATTGCCAATGAACTAAAGCTGTAAAAAAAAGAAAAAAGACAAATTCTATTGGTCAAAAATGTGAAAAAACAGCAAAAAGGACTAAGGCACACAAAACTAGAGTAATTGAGCTGTATATTCCTTTGGAACAAGTAGCAGATACAAGGATTGTTTTCCTCAAACACTTACGAAGTATGTACTGAAAATATTGTATAGAATCATGCCTTAGGCAATAATTTCCTGCATCATTGAAGCATTATTAATATTATTGTTGTTATTGTTGTTATTATTATTGTTGGATGGTTTCAAACTGTAGGAAAACAGAATGACTGCTTAATTTTTTTTTCATTTGTTTGTTTTTGTTTTGTTTATGCACTACTGCAGTAGATGCCCTGTGGGGCCCAAGATTAACACCAGGGACTGAAAACTTGTGTTTAATCCAGACAGACAGCTGAGGGATGGTTCAGCGCTCCAGTATTTCACTTTGATATCCTGCCCTCCCAGTCCTTTTTGAATACCAGACAAAATGGCCACAGCGTTGTGTATTTCTATTTAGATCTGAAATTTGTTTGCACACATTTTCATCCAAAAGCAGCCTTGTGGGCAGTAGATGTGATCTTTCTCCATTTTCTAGCCATCCATTCCTTTGTTTTTCTGCTTCTCCTACCCCCTGCCCCCTTTCAGAAAATTATGACCTGTTGTTTTCTAGTGCTATAGTTAGACAGAATCTGACAGGTGGAGCCACTGGTGCAGTGGAGGTGGCTGAAGGCCACAGCCTTAGGTCAGGAGCGAGTGTGGTAGACCATGCACTTCAGGAAAACCTCACTGCTTCAGACGGGCTACTGCAATGGAGCGTTAAGCGATAGAAAGAGGAAGAAAAGACCAGAAATATTCTTCCTGGTCTGTCTTAGTATTTAGTTTATTTCCTTATGAAGTGTGTTTTTAAACACTGAGATGACAAAACCTTCTCTGATGTTCTTGAAAAGTATTTGCTTTGGCCCCCAGGGACGCATTTCAGAACTTTAACTTAACTCGCCATCTGTAGGCTCCAGTATTCACTCCATCTCTAAATCCATTGGCACTGTTATTATTTTGTTTCATTGTTTTTTGGAATGTAAATAATGTACCTTAGTTTTGCAGCAGCAGCATATTGAAATACTTTGTCTTTTCTAAGTCTGGCTGTGAGTCGGAAACTATGGAAATTAATGTAACTCATCACAGAATAAGGTTAATCAGTGTCTCCATTAAAACAACTGAAAATCAATGATTTGCAGAGTGGCTTTTTTGGACTCAAAAACCCTCTTGGGAATTTTCACACATATCACTGTTAATCATCTAAGAAATCAAAGGTGGAACATTTCATAGAATTTTAACAGCTAAAGGATCTAACATGTATATGGAAGGCATGTGTGTTCCTCCAACCAATGTAAGATCTGCAGTATCTGGTATAGCTAACTCACAACCATAAAGAACATTCCATAAAAAACATGTTTTGGTGCCCTCACACTCAGTAGATGAAAAGAATGAAAAGAAAGAAAATAAATTAGGAATCAGCAAAATCTTCAAGATCCCAATGTAACTCTCAAGGTCTAAATCAAACTCACATGAACACATACATTCTTTCATTGCGATCTCCCACATTGTAGTGGTAATAATGATAGTCATCAACACCTTGCTTAAACACAGCTGGAAATATGTGAATTATGTGTCAAAAATATCATGCATGGACAATTTATATTTGACTGTAAACATATATTATGATGATTGGAAGTACTTATTTTTAGCAGCTCTTTGCATCAGATCCTACGTTTTAGGCATGTCCTTTCAAATGTATTGGTAGACACAACAACATTGTTCTTTACCATTAAACTGCAATGTATTGATTATGGACTGCATTATATGCAACTCATAATCATATTTGCAACAGAAGAAGACAGCAAACAGCATGGGTCTCCTAACACATCATCTGATCCCTTGCACAATTTCCATCATTGTATCTATTATATAACACCCCTGCCAGGCCATCACAGCTTTTCCCAGAAAACCATCCAACCCTAAAGTGCAGCTGGATGAGCTCATCACCATCATCACCATCAGCTGGATGAGCCCATCACCATCATCAGCTGGATGAGCTGATCACTATCATCACCATCAGCTGGATGAGTTGATCACCATCACTACCATCAGATCACCATCAGCTGGATGAGCTGATCACCATCACTACCATCAGATCACCATCAGCTGGATGAGCTGATCACCATCATCACCATCAGCTGGATGAGCTCATCACTATCATCACCATCAGCTGGATGAGCTCATCACCATCATCATCACCATCAGCTGGATGAGCTCATCACCATCATCATCACCATCAGCTGGATGAGCTCATCACCATCATCACCATCATCAGGATGAGCTCATCACCATCATCATCACCATCATCAGGATGAGCTCATCACCATCATCATCACCATCAGCTGGATGAGCTCATCACCATCATCATCATCAGCTGGATGAGCTGATCACCATCATCACCATCAGCTGGATGAGCTCATCACCATCATCACCATCATCAGGATGAGCTCATCACCATCATCAGGATGAGCTCATCACCATCATCATCACCATCATCAGGATGAGCTCATCACCACCATCAGCTGGATGAGCTGATCACCATCAACATCATCATCAGGATGAGCTCATCACCACCATCAGCTGGATGAGCTGATCACCATCAACATCATCATCAGGATGAGCTCATCACCACCATCAGCTGGATGAGCTGATCACCACCATCAGCTGGATGAGCTGATCACCATCACCATCAGCTGGATGAACAGATCACCACTCGTGTGCAACCTCTCGTGAAGGACCCTAAACGCAGCCACGCGTGATTAAGCCGCCGCCCCATTTCCGTGCGTGATCCCGCCCCGGTTTTCACGCACGGTTCGGCGGTGAGCACGCCCCCGTTATTTCTCTGCTGGAGAGGACGGAGGTCGCTCGGAGTCGCTGTTTGGGGACGGCAGATACTCGTCTAGTCTCTTTTCTCGATGTTTCTTCTGAGCACCGAGAACGACATGCGTTTCAAGCCGTCTCGAGACCGACTGTACAGCGCGCGCTGCTGCGGCTGCTGTCACGTGCGGACCGGAACCATCATTCTAGGCACCTGGTACATGGTACGAGAAATCGCGACGAAGATTTATATAACGTATCGATGATGATACCGCGGAGATATGACGATAATCGCTTCTCGATATAAACGTGACGTTTCTCATATTTGTGTTTTGGCTGACGGATCCGCGTTAGCGCGATGCTAATGCTAGCTCGATGTTTTGAAGTCAACGTGTCGACAAACATGATCCCTGCGCGAGGATGGACGGGTTTTATGCATCTTATACATCTTTAACATCCGTTATACATTATATAACAGTCAAATATATATAACTATCGTTATAGTTGAGGGTTTATTTGTGATGTCATTGCTAATGGCTAACTAGCTAACGCGCTACTTGAGGCCTGTGGTTGAGTTGACCACCGACCTGCCACTGGACTGAAAACTCATAACAGCGTCGTTTAATGTTAACGATTAACTGTATAGTTATGACATTTTAACTTTATATGTAATGGCTGGTGTAATATAACGTTATTATCATGCGTGAGATACACGAAGCAGTAAGTGGGATGTCTGTTAAGGTGGAAATATAAGGGAGAGAGAATTGACAAAATTGTTTCATGGCAAAGTTGGGCTACTTGTGAATAAACTTGCACTGGGACAACTATCATTTTCATATGATATTTCATATCGTCAGATGTCAATGGAAAATCTTTCCAAATGCCTGTATGTCTGTGTCTGAAGCTAATGTTTACAGTAAACCAAAGTTTCCATTTCAGAACTGCATGTACTTTCCACATGAAATATTTAATAAAGTTGGATGTCATTGACCTCCATTTGCTGCTGAATTGCAATAACTTGCACTTTGAAATTGCAAAGTCACATGCGTCATGACACTGCCTGCCTTATCAGCCTGTTATCGTATGAATATCATTGTTAATATCATTTGTGATCTTGTCTAACTAAAGGTGGTGAACCTGTTGATGGGTATCCTGTTAACTGTGGCAGTTACGCACCCTGAGAACGTGCCTACTGTTGACCTGCAGTATGAAGTTATTGAGCATTACTTTGCTTCTGACAGAATGTCAGGTATGTTACACACAGTTTTAACTTTAAAAGCTTTTGGATGTATCTGCCAGTAATGTAATGCAAAACGATACACAGAATTACGGTGGATCATTATGTCGATCAAAGGCTGAATTAACAGAATGTATCTCTGACCACTATAGAGAATGCTTGTGTGGGCTTTGCCATCTCACTCCTGATGCTCACTATCAGTGCCATGATGGTGTATGGAGCCATTACTGTGAGTATAAATCATTATAGATGTTTTCTGGTAAGTAAAAGTGACTTTTAAAAGTGGGGTATAAATAAGTTCACATTGAAAAGGTTTTAATTCAAACTCTAAAATGGGAAGAAACAAAGTTTTAGGATTCGCAAAATGTAAAACAACGAAATGTTGTGGTGTAAATTTAATAAGTAATATTTACGCTTGTACTTTTTTTTGTGTTTTATTTGTTCATTTTTTGATTAAGCTTTCTACTCGGTTTGAGCTCCACTGTATTTATAGGGGAAACATTGCTGTGAGTTTCATTATATGTTAATCTGTACTTTGCAGTCTGTCTTGATGTCATCTTCAGAAACAGGTTGGGTCTGTGCGCGTGACACATAGTACATCCCATAGATCTCTGTGTGAAATTACGAATACAATGTGGACTGCTTTGATGCCCATTTGTGATAACTGATCTTAGAACGTGGAGTAAACATTTATTTAAAAAGCTTTTGTTGTGTTCTAGACTCGGTGTGTTCTTTGCAGTATTAGGCCTATAGGCAGGTAAAAGCTGTTCCAGTAGGCACAGTCTTCTCATATCTGCTTAAAGCTCCTTTCCATGTCATAGCATAGCTCCTCTTATTTGCTCAAAACCTTAATTTCCTGGATTTCTGCAAGTTCACTTAAGCACTAAAATGGAAAAAATGCTCTAAAAATAAGCAAAATGTGCATCACAGTCTCGCAAAGCCTGAAGTCTGGTTCAGACTGCAGCTTATCCTGTCCAAGAACCGCCCACCTGAAAACAAAGAAGCTGTCTGACTGACAGTGGCATAAAATTGTGTTTGCAAGTTACCAGGTTAATAAAGAGCCTTTGAGGACATAATAATTACAATTTTATTCTCAAACTCGGTTTCAATTCATATTTATTTGTATAGTGCTTTTCACAATACATATCGTTTCAAAGCTGCTTGACAGTTTCCAGGTTGACTGATTTAAGAACCTTCACTCCTTAAACTCATAAATTAGCCAATCATATTAGAGCTTGCCAGATGAAGAAAGTAGCTGTGGCCAGTGAAAAAACTGTGGGCTGAGACTACCCACCTAATGACGTGGTATTTTTCCCTCTTACACAGAATCGTGATGGCTGGCTCATCCCGTTCTTTTGCTACCAGCTCTTTGACTTTGCTCTGAGCTGCCTGGTTGCGATCAGCTCCCTGACATACCTGCCCAGAATCAAGGACTACCTGGACCAGCTGGTCAGTGTCCTCACTTTCTGTCTACTGACCATCTGTTTCTCACAGGCCTCTGACCGTTACAAACACTAGAGATTCATTCATTCTGTCTCTCTTAGCCTGACTTCCCGTACAAAGACAACCTGCTCTCTCTGGACTCCAGCTGTCTCCTGCTCTTTGTGCTCGTCTTCTTTGCCGTTCTCATCGTTCTTAAGGTAAATGTCATTGAATCTGCTTAACCAAATACTGAAGTTGCCAGATGTGTTCATTTGAATCTGTGACCTGCTTTATTTATAAGAACCAGAGTATCTGGACAGGAATAGCTGCATGTTTTTTTTGCCTTTCAGGCTTATTTGATCAACTGTGTGTGGAACTGCTATAAGTACATAAACAACAGGAACACTCCAGAGATCGCGGTCTATCCTGCTTTTGAGACTCCACCTCAGGTTTGTTTAGTTGCATTTTTAGATGTTCCTGTTCCTATTGGGCCTGAAAATGTAGTCATAAAATCCTGTACGATGCCATGTTCACAGTGTTACACTAGAGGGCGCCCTTTGCCTCCGAGTAAGGGTTTGAGCAATGCTTTTCTGCCCTGCTCCTGCTTCAAATAATCTTGAAGACCTTGATTCAAGATGTTGGCTATCCATTTTACACAAACGTCTTTGCTTGTTGCCACTCAAAGATGGTGTTCTGAATCCCAGAATCCCTTGAGCTCGAATGGTTTCGTTTGAAATTTTACTGTCGCTTTTAATTTACATTTTGTTTAATAATTTCTTTGAGTAAAATGTGCTGTAAAAATAAACTTGCCTTGCCAGATAAATGACTTTAGATTAACGTTATTCAACATTCTCTTTCTCATAGTACATCCTTCCAACCTATGAAATGGCAATGACGATGCCAGCGAAGGAGCCGCCTCCCCCTTACATGCCAGCCTGAATCGCCCAGCCTGGCTCCTTCAGTAAAGACCAGTGCAAACACCCATCTTTGCCTTTCGATCCTGCCTTCCATTCCAACACACGGAGGGTGTTTAGACTCCCAGCGTCCACACATCTTATCATCAGCAGAAGCAGCTTACATATTGCATAGACTTACCTGTGACTATCTTTCGCATGATTTTCGTAACAGTTCACCGCAGATCTATTTTTGTAAATCCGTAGGAAATCAGTTAAAGCGTCTTTGGGGGAGGGAGCGATCATGGCAGGATTTGTTTAGTGTTGGGAGATGTGAGGTCACATTCTCTGTTGTGGACAACACGTGGGCTCTGCAATAAATCATGCTTACGACAGAATTATATAGTTCATTCGTAGTCATTGGCTAATAAGATGATTCTTCTGGGGTGGGGTGGATTATCTGCCATTTGTAATTTTTACCAATGAAAGCTTTCACTGTGCCCCACCCACCATGAGATCTTTTTCATGCTTCAAAGCTTGCGTTTTGTTTTGCTGATGTCTTAGAGGAAGTATTGTAAAATCACCGCCCTAAAGTTTTACTGGGCAACTTGCATTTAGAATCACCAACCTTGGCTAATAACGCAGTTTTGCTAGATTGAAAACTGTTTAGACAATCCAGTGTGATAGTTCAAATCTCGTATTTTTTCATCGTGTACTTTATTAGTGAACGTAAGACTTGCATCCTTTCAGAAGTCAGAGCTGGAAGCACTTTTTATCTAGTTTATAATAGTGTTGTGTTTTTCATCCATTGAAACCTTGTGCACCATCACATTAGCAGCTGTCATTGTGATCTGTTGTCATGGTAACTGCTAAATAACGCTGTTTAACACTGCTGATGAGAGGCAATTCTCTTTTGAGAGACAATTTTATCAAGTTAAAAAAGGAAACTGCTAGTGCTGTATTAAATCAATGGATGCATGTTATTTTATTTTGTGTTTTGTTTCTTGTACATGTTCTGTAATCTAATTACTTCAATAAACCTTTTAAAACATTTATGTCTGTCAGCAGACTTCATATTGTGTTCGACAACTCTTGACTTTGAGATGTGAAACCAGATTTCTCAACATTTGAGTTGAGTAGGTTTGTGTTTAGTTGTCTGAACGCCTCCTGTGTTTGGATTGGACAAAAAAATGTGACACGTTTCACCTCGGCCTTTAAAATGTGCAGTCAGGTTTGCTGTAAGAAGCACACTGGGGCGAGTTTGCTGTGAGGACAGAACACAGACCTACAACAAGTGCAAGACGGACGGACAATGAAGACATTTGGAAGTTTAGCATATTGCTTCTCTCTTCTGTTGGTGGAGGTCGTTCACTCCTACAACTTTCATGATCCATCTTACATCTTAGCTCAAAGTTATGCACAAAGGAGAAGTAACGCCTTGCCACACCGGACATTAAACCCAGCAGGTAGGCTGGTCTCAGTTCTTAAAAGCTTCACCACTGGATGTTTAAATTGGTTAACTATCATCTTGACTGTTATTGTGTATTTCTGTATAACTTACCTAATATATTGACCAGCATCACTGAAATGCAATGAAACCGCAAACATTAGCAGTTTCATTACTTTCCTCAATGCATTTCCGTTTACATGGCACAAAAAGTATTTGCCAAGTCTGGGCTTGCAATATTAGTGAACTGCACAATTTTGGAAATTTTTCAATGCCTTTATAAAAGCTATATGAAAAATACATGTGCATTCCAAAGTGCATGAATGCTGCAAAAAAGCATTTGTATGACATCTGGGTGGCATGTATTTTTATAAAGTTCAATGTGTAAACATGTACCGTTTATTTTTACATGTCAATGTTAACTGTGAACATAATTAAGCATAATTATGGCATGTATTGTAGATAAACACTTGCAAACAATTGTATTTGTTTGACCATCTTTCTTTTTGGTTAATTTCCTGTTGCACTTCAACCTTCTGGTAGTTTACGGGAGTAAATACGAGGTAAATGGATTTCATCACCCTCACAAGCAGAGGAGAAGGATTATGCCCCATCATATCCAAGTAGCTTTTCCAGGATCAATAGCTCCTCCCCAATCTAAAGTTTATAACTTGCTCAAAGACTTACCAACCGCAAAACTATTTAACACAAATAAAGACCGATCTTCACCTGTGGCACTCGGGCAGCTGAAAGGCGAATGGGCACCAATAGTTTGTCAAAAAGTTCCAGATTCACAACAAACGGTTGTAGCTACAAGACAACTGAGGGAAGGTACAGCCTTGTCAACTCCAAATCAACAACTTCTTGTTCCACAGCAGTCATATACAGGGCCAGAACAATCCCATACAGATCAATCAATGAATAACCAGCCAGCTGTTGATCCTGAGACAGGTCACCATCAGCCATTACCATCATCCCTGACACATTCTCTGACCTCACCATCTTCACAAATGTTGAATCTCTCCCAGTCGATGTCCCCTTCACAATCCCTCCCAATATCTGATTTAGTGCACGAACCGTATTTACAAGACACCTCTCCTGAGTCCCTTATAACCACTACTATGATGCCTGTTCAATATCCCCAAAATACCATACCCGTATCCCTTACAACATCTCCCCTGACACCAGACCTTTACCCACACAATGCCCTACCTGAATCCCTGCCAATATCTACCCTGACACCAGAGCTCTACCCTCAAAGTACCTTCCCTGAATTCTTACCATCTCTCACCCTGACACCAGACCACCAAAGCGCTTTCCCCACAATCAAAGTTCATTGATACTCCAGAGCCATATTTCCAAAAAATCGTACCTCAATCCATGTCGACATCCACGCTGAAACAAGAGCCACATCTTCAGACCTCCTCACCCCAATGGCCTCTAATACAAGAATCATTAACTGAAACTTCCTCGTCTAAACCAGAGGCACCAGACAGGATAGTCATCGCTGGGTGGACAGGTACAAATCCAAATAACCTGCTGCTTGGTTTTATCCTCCATCATCTCATCTACACAGAGCTTACAGCTTCTTTATTTTAAAGGGGGGATAAAACCAAAGACATTTATTTACCCCTAGTTATTTTTCCTGTTTAACTGCCTCAGAAATATGGCAATCCCTTCAACATTCTAGTAATATTTCAGCATAAAAGTTTTTTATTTTCATTTTTTTACTGGGTCTTCCAATGGGAAAGCATTTTAGAAGTGGGCACGCGTATTTGAATTAACTCACTAATCTAGAAATAATTGCAGCTAGTGAACAGCTAATGCGGATTCTTCGAAAATGTCTACGCAAGTCTATCCAGTACATGAACCTACCAAAGAAAATACAAATTCTATGTTCCTCATATTGATTTGTTAGCACAAATGTTATATTACCAAATTTTTCAGTTGGTTTCAAAAGTGCCAAATGTGTAAAATTCTTTATCTGTTTCTAAAGCCTTTTTAACACCAGGAGGACTCGTTCATCTAGTATCTGCATGCAAGCATGTGCTTTACTCACATCTACCATTCCATTGGGTCAACCATTTGCATATATCATCATATTATGACTCTAAGCAACAACATGTAAAGTGTTTATCCTCTGCTTGACTCTCAGCAACAGACTCCCAGTGTAGAAGCCGCCCATTGGACCTGGTTTTCATCATTGACAGCTCCCGTAGTGTGCGTCCAGGTGAGTTCGAGAAGGTCAAGATCTTCCTGGCTGACATGGTGGACACTCTAGATGTCGGTCCAGATGCCACACGTGTCGCGGTGGTGAACTACGCGAGCACGGTCAAGATCGAGTTCCTGCTAAAGAACCATCTCACGAAGGACACTATAAAGCAAGCCATCAACCGTATTGAACCCTTGGCAGCAGGTACCATGACAGGTATGGCTATCAAGAAAGCTATGGATGAAGCCTTCACTGAAAAGTCAGGAGCACGGCCTAAATCCAAGAACATCTCAAAGGTTGCCATTATCGTCACTGATGGACGCCCACAAGACCAAGTTGAAGAGGTGTCAGCTGCTGCACGAGCTTCAGGGATTGAAATTTACGCGGTCGGGGTGGACAGGGCAGATATGCGCTCACTCAAACTCATGGCCAGCAATCCACTGGAGGACCATGTGTTTTACGTGGAGACCTACGGCGTCATTGAGAAACTCACCTCGAAGTTCCGGGAGACACTGTGCGGTAGGGTTCATGCAGATAAAGGGGGCAGATGGAGCTAAGTTCTACATCTGTCGTTTTTTACAGAGAATTTCATAGTCTTTTGAGGTGGGTGATGATTCACTCTCTGGAAAACAGTTGTCTTGATTACTAAATTTAAAAACATGGTTTATAAATCATAACTGCGGTTATGCACTACCCATAATGCATTGTGATTATGATATGGCTTTGTAGCCTCCACAGTAATGATCTTGTTTTCCAGAAGTTTGAATTGTTGGATCACAAAACATTATGAAGAAAATATTTCTTCAGCATGAGAATGTTGATCAACAACTTCCACAATCATTCAAAGAATTATTCTTTAAGTTCTTTTGAATGCTTTAAATCAGCTAATGTACGTGCTTCGCTATCTGTTTATTGTGGAATGAAGGTCTTTGAATGGAATTTAATATTTCTTTTCACAATCATTGTAATGACTAGTGTACTTCAAGTATGTTTCTCACAGAAACCTCAGATCATTCTTGTTGCCGAGAGCTTGAATATTTGACTGTTTGTGGATAATTGAAATTGTTTGTCTTTTTCAGGAAAAGAGTCAATCATTGTTCACGGACATTAAAATGGCTCAATCAAGTGAAACGTGCTCGCTAGCTACGCCCTCAAAGCTTACAAACTGTTACCTGCTTAGTGCCGCTGTCAGCTAGTCACCATAGCATACTAAAGGAAATGCTATTGAAGCTTGGTGCAGACTAAGGACATGAAATATGTTTAGTATACATAATGTAATGGCATAAAAGCCAATGGAAGTCCCATAAAAAAGCCAATGAATCTTTATGGGACGTTTATTTTTGTGGCTGAAATGTTTCCGTACAACCAGCTTAGCCCCACTCATCCCAACACCTGTCAACACCTTTATACCAAAAGCTCATTTAAACAAATTCAGACAGTTGCTTGCCCATAAACCTTCTCTTGCTCGAGTGCTAGTGGTCTCATAACTGCAGTTTGAGTAATGAAAGCTTGTTCCAGGTATGGACCCCTGTGCTATGGGACATGACTGTGATCACATTTGTGTCAGCAGTGGCTCCTCCTTTCACTGCAAGTGTCGGAAGGGCTTTATTTTGAACGAAGACCAGAAAACATGTTCCTTAAAACGTAAGAGCCAGCAGATTATGCTAACTGATTTACTTTAGCTTTCGAAGACATACTTAGTACAAACGTTGAATTTTCTTTAACGTTGACTAATTTAAGCTCAGAATGCTTTAACATTAGGCTACATTGTCTGGAATACTATTCAACTAACCTTTTCGGCTAGCAACTGCATACTAGCTTTCTACCAAGTCTACACAAGTTCTTTTTGTGTCACTTGATATCAAACGATACAAATCTACGATTCATTTATTTTATTGCGCGCTAAGTTACAAGTTACATGATGATGTAAGCTCTGTTCCAAAACCTAGTTAGCTGTCCTTAAACATTGTCATGAATCTTGTTGCAAAGCATTCTGGGATTGCTTTACATGCTGCGAACAAAACAGTACATTCTATATAGTACATGTGGGTGCAGTATCATTTTCGCCTACTAAATAGTATGTAAGCATGCTCTTGGGACGCAGCATTTTTCATTTTGCCTTAGATTTTGACTAAAACCGGAGGTGTTAAAACAACATAATGCTGTCTACATTTTGGTAAAACCTTTGCAACAGGAACCTTCATAACTTTAAAATGCTGTAGGTATCCCACTATGTTTTGGAACAGAGTTGTAATTTAGCTTTATGTGTGCAATGTAACGTTTCTGTCCGGCAGCTGGCTTCTAGGCAGTGATCAGACCTGTGTTAAATCACTGTTGAATTGTCATGAACGCTCTGTTCTGTCATGACTTTACTGAAATGTCAGAGCAGCAACATTAATGTGTTGCTGCCATTCTGAGACAGATGAAAATAGCCTGAAAAAAATAACTTTACCAAAACTACAGCTCCCATAGTCTAAAATATTCGTCCAAATGTTTATGTACTTAGAACAACCTCATAAGCACACAGGGTCTATGAAACAAGTCCCCAAAGATCGCAATGGAAAAACGTTTTTCAGTAAATTTCCATGTTACTGTAGATGTCATGTGACTTGTCATGTTCCAGATATGGATGCCTGTGAAATAGGACACAGCTGTCAACACATTTGTGTTAGCAGTGGAAACTCTTATTACTGCAAGTGCCGTTCTGGCTTTGTCTTAAACGATGACGGGAAAACCTGCTCCATTAGAAGTGCTGGAGTTTACGGTCTCGGTGACAGCAGACGGGGTGGCGACCAAGATGAAGAAAATAGTGCTAGTGAGTTAATGAATGTAAACAAACATAAATGGCATCTGTTATGCCATTTCATGATGTGAAATGAAAGCACCGGTTATGAATACACTATATTATGAATATGTGTCTATTAAGTAACAAAAACCTTAGAAACATTATTTTAAAAGTTCTAGAATGTTCAAAAGGTCCAGTTTTTTAGATGTTCCAATAACGTTGGTTAAAAGAACGTTTTTCAAGCATTTTTAATTCTGTAACTTTTTTAATGTTCCACTAGTTACTTAAGAATAACATTTTTGATATAGATATATATATATAATGTTAAAAACGTTCTACTAACATTACTGCAAGAACTTTATGATATCATTGAGAGAACCTTTAGAGAATGTTATCCAACGTTCTGAGAACGTTCCCTGTTAGCTGTGTTAGTAATCACAGTGGCAATGTCCATTGGACAATTTCACTTGCAGTTCTACAACTGAAATTTTGTCAGGCATCCTGCACATTCTGACGATCATGACAGAGCGATGGTTAAAGTGTTTTAGAATTAATAGTGATATCTATGGGCTGCTGCTATGGCTTGTTTCAGGTGTCGATGCCTGTACGTTGGGCCACGACTGCCAACAAATTTGCGTAACCAACGGTTCTTCATATTACTGCACATGCCCGACTGGCTTTGTCCTGATGAAGGACAGGAGATCATGCTTCAAAGCCAGTGACCACGATGATGGTAGTGCCAGTGAGTTTTCTGTTGTAGACTGTCATAAATGGTATATGAAATCATTTTATACCATTTTATGATACATTTCTGTAGCTGGCTGTTCTACAAGAGGATCGTGTAAATACATTGCATCTTGAAAATCAAAATGGACGAAAGGAAATTTTCACATACGGGCGAACGTAATGTAGTTGTATTTTCCTTCGTGTGTTGTTTGAAAGGTTTGTTAGCTTCAGGGATCTAGAGTTTTAAATTGGATTTATTGCAGGTCTTGATTACTGTGGGCGAGGTCATAAATGTGAACACATTTGCGTCAACGATGATGTTTCTTATCGCTGTGAATGCCGGACGGGTTTTGTGTTGAACGAAGACAAGAAATCATGTGCCAGAAAAAGTAAGAACGCAGACAGAATCTATTCAACTGTGGATATATGAACCACACGTTTCCTGCAACCATGAGTATCATATACACTCAAATATTGGATACAAACAAACTCTACTTCATTGGCTGACTCAAACACACAGTGGCAGCTGTGTCTTACACAGACAAACACTTTTGTCTACCCCATGAAATTAAAAAACATTGTTTTCCTGTGTGTTGGTGCATTTCATGGTTGAAAATAACTGGTGGGCAACGCCCAGCTTTCAGGAACCAAAGTTGAATAGTCTTCTTGTAGAATAGAATGAAAATATAAGCTTTGTAACTATACCATAGCTATACACATGTCTTTTTAAAAACGTATAGTTAGATTGTATATTGAAGGTAGTACCCAGGGAAGGTTAAGAAAAACGTAACAAAAACATTAATAAAACATTGTAAGTATCAGTTCTATTCTGTACTTGCTAGGTAAAAACTCATCTGTCTGTGTCTGTTGTACTTTGATATGCTGAATCAGTTACACAGATTCAACATCAATATAAACCCTCCAGTACAATATGTGACACTTATAATGTTGTGAGAAATGAAGAAAATAACAACATTGGATAAGTGTTGTTACAGCGTGTTACATAGTTGTTGCTAATGGACTTTTACTTTGGGTTTGAGGGTAGATAATTACTTTATCTATAACTCTGCCACTTGCCGGGTGTGTTTGTGATGTTTGTTGCTTGACTGTGATGTGAAGAGGTGAAGGTGGAGATTGTTCAGGATCCCTGCATGTGCGAGGCTAGACTGGCTTTCCAGAGACAGACACAAGCCAACATTCAGGACCTCAATGCCAAACATATCCTTTCTGAAAACCCAGTCACCATTTACCTACATTATTTGGAGCCATGGGAATTGGGAATAAATAAATGTATTTTCTAATTATTCCCTTAATTACACAGGAAATATGCCAAACAAAACCATCCTTTCAGAATTGCTAATTGGTCCAATTTCCAAGGTATAAGATCATCTATAATCACCTTAACAGCTGCTATACTTGCTGCTGTCACACGGAAGGTTGAGCAGATGGGAAACATGCTGGGACGTATGTAACGGAGCAACTCTTGGTAAGTGTCGATTCTGGTGGTGTTTAAAGACTAAATGTATTCAAAAAAAGTCTGAGCTTTAATTCTGTTCAGCAGGGTCAACATGTCCTGAGGTCTTTCAGCAGACCTACCTGAGACCGCACAACAGGACACCTTAACAGAGATGTTAGAAACATCCTTCAGACCTGATTACAGTGGCTGATATACACATGATGCTTCTGAATATTGGGCCTAAACATTTTACAAACATTTTCAAATGTTTTTCAGATTGCTGAACGGTAGAATTTAAATAGTAATGCATATTACTAGTATTCAAAATATTAATATATGTTAATGAGAATGTAATTTTACTTATTCTTATATGAAAGATTGAAAAGGGTTTGTAATGCTGTCCAGCAGTGATCAAAACTGTTTTGTGTTGTATTTGTATTGCTCATATCTTTCACCCTTTTCACCTTTTATTTCATGTTTAAATATTTATTCATATTATGACTGTTTATTCTTATAATGAGTCTCAAGTATACAGTTAAACAATGTTAACACAATATCAATATATAATCTACAATCATTAATATTCTGTCAATGATATTCATTAAATTTAAACTTGATATACTGTAACAGAGTTTTTAAAGTGTCTTTTGTCCAGTTCATAATATTTGCCTGAATGTCCAACACACTATTTGTAGTGGAAAATGTACAGACATCCCTTACAAATATATAAATCACAGTGTTAGTTCTGTCATCACATAGTTCTGCTAGACAGCCTATAGCAGAGTAACAGTAACATGTGAAGATGTGTCTGCCTGCTACCACTGTGAGATGGTCCTAAATCTCAGTCATTATAGACCTGCTGTACACCTCCAGTCTAGCCATATTTAACAGATTTCAGATGAATCTCGTGAAATTACGTCTGGGTTATATTGTATTTATACTGTTCCTTAACAATGTTTCATAACAATTAAGGACATTTTCCTTATTACCATAAATTCTGTGGTCATATTATTTTTTTTTACATTACAACTGTTAAATGCTTAACTGGTAATAAGCCCACAATAAAAAAAACTTAGTTGGCTTAGTTAAAGGCTGGGCCTAAAGTTAATGAAAGAACAGATGAAAGAACAGATTGTTTTTATTTTGATCATGTTCAGGGCTCAGACACACTCTCACAGTTAAAATCTAGATTAAAAATACATCTTCTTAGCCAAGCATTCACATAATGCATCTCATAGCCTTGTATTCCAATTGCATCAGCAAAAACACAGATGATTATCTTCTGCTCATAATGTTATGAACAGCAGCTACACTAATTATTCTTCATCTGCTTTGTTTCTATTTCTAAATACCCATATCCTGGGGAAGCTATACATTACACCAGCTCCAGTATGGATCCAGCATTTTAAGATGACCTCAGATGACCCAACAATGTGTAGAGATGACACTGACCCCTACGAGGGCAGATACTCACTATTTCTGCTTAAATGCATGCATGATATTAACCAAATGCATAATATAACATATTGGACTTGCAAATTTCTAAAATCACTTTTAATAACGCACTCTTCTGGCAAAGTACAACATGCATTTTCGCTAAATAAGCTTTGAAACTATATGTATCGTTAAAAGTGCTAAACAAATGAATGCATGAATTTAATTGCACAATTAAAAACATCACACAAATTCAGACAGACCGAGACAGTTTTAGGCCATGCACTTGTTCCCAAGCGCAGCTAAAATCAATTCACAGTCACTGGCATGTAAATCTGTTCCTGCAGGTCTTTAAAGTCTTTCCTATACCACACCAGCTGAGGTTTCTCCATCACCTGTTAAAGCAAACAGAGAAACTCTTCATCTAGTTGCCAGGAGACCGGATTTTACATTTGTTTGATTGATGTCCATCCGCCTGCACAGTGCTTGCTTTACTCAGGTAAGACTTCAATGTAACATGTTAATTTTCACAGCATACACCAATATTTGGGTCATGTGAGTGAGGAAAGACACACTGGGTCTCTCACTATCCCTCCAGTGCACAAATCCATCAGTCAAAATGTGAGGTCACAAAGTTTATAGAGATCTGGGTGAAGGTGCACCAGGTTCCATTGGGGCTATTTAAAGAGTTATTCTTATAAAAGCATTGGTTTTATGAGTGCACTGTAAGACATTCATAAATCAGGTTCACGAGTAAGATATTCTCAACTCTTCGAGGAGATTCGAGTACTGAATCTTGGCTGGCTCGTAAATTATCAGTATTTCAGATTCAAAGCATTTTCATGTAAACATATTCCTGCCACCTGCTTTTGAAACCATCTGTCAAACTGTGAGGAAAAAGTATGTCTGGTAAATCTTTTAACATCCTGTCCTCACAGGTAAGCACAGAGTTGTGAAATTCCTCAGTGAATCCTCAGGGTTAAAAAGGCTGGGCTGGAAAGGTTTAGTTTAGTCAACTCCGAGTTCAGAGTTAAATTTCTGTGCACACCTGCTTTTTGTTCAATTGTAACATATACATTTACATTTTCATATGTTATATTGCAGGGATGATTACACACACAATGCATTGAGTCCTGCGCTAGAAGCAGGTATTCACTGTAATTTATTTATTAATAATTTATAATTTGTTATTTAATTTATAATGAATCATAAACAAGTCACGAGTGTTTGTAAACATTAGCAGAAATGGCACAGTGCATGCAAACAGATGATAATAGACAGAATGGGTTTAATAAACGTCACATGTATGTCTTTCCACTAATGCTTTGTGCTTTCCATGCATCTAATGCAATGCTCATAATCTGACCATCGCCTTTAATAACCGAGAGCAGGTTCAGTATCTCAGGGTGGATTTTTATGAAGTGCATTTGTAGTTTAACCCCCAAAATAAGTTTGTAACAAATGTCACAGATAGCAGTAGATGAATTTTATTTTTAGACAGTTCACAATCTCTAATACTTGAGAATAAATGAATGCTGAAATCAAAGGTTACAGCATTTGTTCTGTTAACCTATTATCTTCCACCAGGTGGTGCTAGTGGACACGACACCACACTACCAAGATTTTGCAAACTTGCATTTCTGTAATGGTTTCTTCATATACGTTTTTGTTTTTATTTCCTCCTCTTCACACTGATACAGACGTTCAGATGTCTTTATTTTATGTAGAAGATCTTTACTGGGCCAAACCTGTTGGTAAATACTCAAGATATGGTACATGTGTGTATAAACATGTATTTCAAAATACTGTAATGATATACTGTGTTTTAAGAGTTCAAACACAAAATAGCAAATGTTGTGTTGATAATATTTTGTAAAAATGTCTTTAGAAACATATTTGTGTTAATGCTTCTGATATTAATTTCAATTGGAAAGTACTCAGACATTCTTGTATGTAAAATAAACACTTTTTATGTCATTTAGTTTTCTACTAAGTTTGTAGTTTTCCTACAAATTTCTACAAGTTTCATTTGCTGTTATATTTGATCATATAGAATATTACAGTATTCTGTTCTTGGCCTATCTAGTGTAGGTTTAGACATAATAGTGATCATAGTTTCAATTCATTTAATCTGTATTTATAGGGTGCTTGACAATCAACGATAAGAAAGGGCCCCAAAAGTTATAGAGGACAAATAATGGCCCCAAAAACAAGTACATTTCTTACTTTTGAAAATGAATGTTCAAAATTACTTTGGCTTTTCAATAGTCAACACTATTATTAACAGCTCAACCTCTTTGTAGCAGTGACGTTCATTCAGTAAACAGCGTGATGTGTTCTCTCTTAACTAAACATCTTGATCATTAACTCATTACACCTGCTAGTTAGATGATAACTGCTGTCAGCTGTGCACAGGAGTTAGCTTCTCTATACGTTTCCTTTCAGAGAGACGTCAGGCTTTTATTTATATCTTTGCTTTAAATTCTTGG
This sequence comes from Chromobotia macracanthus, assembly GCA_036877525.1. NCBI lineage: Eukaryota > Metazoa > Chordata > Actinopteri > Cypriniformes > Botiidae > Chromobotia > Chromobotia macracanthus. The sequence continues at coordinate 4,323,508 of JAZGTH010000078.1, read as the reverse complement.
GCTTCAAGGCTGAGCTTTTAAATAGTGGTGGATCTGTAGATCTATACCACCTGGCCTGTTTTTGAGCAAAGATGTCATGGCTACTTGGGATTTGGTAAGCTGGTTGGTGGTCGTTTGTATTGCTTTTTTTTAATGGGTAACTATTGGCAGTTCTTACTCTATAGCAGTATTTATAATACATTTCCTAAAGCACATTTATAGTTTCACAAGCTTTAATTCTGGATTTGTGGTGTTAAATGAAACCTGTTTACCCTGTTAGTTTTTACAAAGCCATAATTGTATTTACACAGACACATTTGGCAGATGCTTTTATCCAAAGCAACCTGCAGTGTGCTCAATATATGCATTATTTATCAAGCTGTGTGTTCCCTGGAAATCAAACCCACCACTTTTGCACTGCCAATCCAATGTCCTACCATTGAGCTACAGGAGCATGTTTACCCAGACTTCTGCTTTGTCTTCCAGTTCTTCATGGCTGTTGATGGTTGTGGTTTCTGCACAGAAGAATTTCAATGTGGTGGCAGCACCACAAATGTTAAATGTGGTACCGTCTCAGAATTTCAACCAAAGTATGACTTCGTGTGTGCACTCTTGGTTTAGGCACCTTGTCACATTTGACCGGTCTTTGAGTGTCGTGTCTCATCCTTACAGGATCAGGCCTGAAGACCGAGTGCCTGGGAAGTTTTATGAAGTTGACTGTAGACAAGTCTCTAGCTTTTGGAAGTCGGGTTGAATTTGATGCCGTCAGTAAGTTTCCTGCAATGAGTTGTTGCATCTTGATTTTAATTGTCTTAACTGGTTCTCAGTATAATCTCTATGCTTTCAGATGGCTCACAGATTGAACCTTTGACTCCTAACATGGCAGCTAAATGTGGATTTAGTATAGAATCAGATCCCTGGGGTAACACCAAAGTCTTTGTTTCTCTGCTGAACTGTTTTGCGGGGAATGAGGTATTGCCTCTTTGATTTGAACATGACTGTCATGTTCTGCTGACTGTCATTTTAAATGGCTCTCTCTGTTTCCAGGATGATTTGGTGTTTGACATTGACATGCGTGTCCGGGTGCAAGGGCTCAAAGGAGGGCAAGACATCTTTGAGGTGGAGAAGACCTGTAACTATGACCAATGGGCTCCCCGTGAAATTCTTTGCGATAGGAATTATATGGAGGTACAACACTGTTAAATGACATGCTTATTGGCTTTGTACTAAAAACTCATTACTGAGTTTACTGGTTGTTTGCTGACCTACCTTAATGATTTTTCTTGCTAGGTTTCCGTTAACAGATTGCCTGGGGAGATCACAGCCTTGCGTAGACAACCTAAGATTGGCCGTGGGCAAACATTTGATGACCAGTGGACTGATACTGTTTCAGAGGTACATAAGTGGTTGTCCTGTTTAATCCACTTCCTGCATGGTACTCAATCTAATGTGCTTTCTGCCTCTTTTCAGGCCATTACATCTAGATACAATATTTGGAGGATGGTATTTTTCACTCCGAAACAAAAAGCCATGGTGTTGGAAGATGCCCTAAGGACAGGATATGGTGTAACAACAACCAAGTCTCGATTGGTCCTGCGAAGCCCTTATGACATGCCTGAGACTTATGTGGAAAATGTGAGGGAACAAAATGGCTACAAAAGTTAGTTTCCTTTTAGTCCAGGTTCAGACTACACTACAAGCCTGGTTTTTGGCAATCCTTTTGATGCATGTTGCGATTTGTAAATGTCAGTTGGTCAATGTCAATCAGAATGCAAGAACTAATTTCATATAATGTCATGGTAGATGACAAGCAACACTGTCTGACTCTTCACGATGTCCCAATGAAGATGGGATTTTTTTTATTTTTTGGATTTTGGTCTTCAATGGATTGTCAGAGGTGTGAAGGTGACCAATAGGAGCACAGAAGCTCTTCTGTACACAGCTTTCAAACATTGCAAAACTGATTATGGTTCTCGTGCCATTGTTTGTTGTTGTTTCCGGTCAGCTGCTAGTTCCACCTCCTTGATGACCACATAATTAGACCACACAATCACATTCTGACTATCATGAGTGTAGTCTGAACCTGTCCTTAATATTAGCATAGGCAAATAATTGCGCCTGCTGTTACAGGTCAATGGCGTGCCAATGAAAGTTATCAGGGTGACCACCTACTTCAAGAAACAGTGGTCCGTAACAATGTTGGATACTGTTGCTGCATGTCCAACTGGTACGTATGGTTACACCATAAATTGTCCCTGATAACATTTGGGCAATCTAATTGTTGCCCAACTTGCAGGTGGGCTTGTGTTCACTGATGAACTGATCACCTGGTACTTCCCTCGTGTCAATCCGTTAATGGGTTCTGCTGATACCAGGATCCTTGGTATGTTTATGGGAATAGATGGAAAGAAAATTGACTCTGCACAAATGGCTGCCCGAGGTTACTCCCTGACAATTGTAGACTCTCGGATCGTAATGACGCTACCTGTGGGTGGGCCAGATGGCTACTACAAGGTTTGTTTTGTTGTGTGCACTGTAACCATTTTAAGTCTTCAGCTAAAACTAACAGTTAATCTGTGTTGCAGAGTCATGCTGTAAATAACCAGTACCATATTAGATACAACATTGAGACAATGCTGGAGTTGTTGTGGAGTGAGGGTGGCATGGATGCTACAAGATACAAAGTTCTCTTCCCCATCAAGACTCCCTTTATGCCTAGACCACCCCAGTTTGTGAACAGTGAGTATTGTGGGTTCCTTAAAGTGTAGTTTTTGTAGTACAAGCAGAATCCCATTCAAAATGGTTTTAAAACAAGTTTTAACCCTCTCCTTTGATATTGGTTGGCCAAACAGTTAGTCCACCCCATAACTCCATCCATTGGTTGTTCAAATTCTGTTTTCTGCATCACTAGGCACATCAATGATGCACTACCTTAGGACCTTTATGACTTGATGCTTATTCAGAATGTTTCTCCTTCAGACACTGATTCTCAGCAAAAGGTGTTTGACGTGCTTCTGGGTGCTTTTCTTCAAGATGTGCAGTTGGTGAACATCACCTTTTCCACTGGAGTTCTTACTGTGGCTGAGGCCATTGCTCGAGGCTTTGTTATACAGGAACAACGCTTTCAAAATGGCTCCAAGGCCTTCAGGCTTCAAGTGCCTTTCTCTGACCCTTTTGTGCTGAAAACTGTAAGTGTCTGTCTATGTTTGGTGTGATTTGTTTGCTGCGTCTGATCGGAGGTAGTTTCATTCCAGCAAGTCGACTTGGTGGTTACGGTCTACACGCTGCCCCTCATCTATGGTTTCATGATCCTGCCCGAATACACGCCTTTCTCCTACACTGCATCTGTGGATGTAACCCTCCAAGATGTCAGTAAGTGTTGACATCATTGAAGTGTTTAAAAGGGATTCCTTTCCCTTTTTAAAATTTACCATGCAGACTCATTTCCCATGCAGTTCTTCCAACCATTAGTGGAGAATGTGATAAGGAAAAGTTCTACATTACCATTTCCTATGGAAACCTGGGCAAGAACTTAAACATCCTGTTAGGAACACGTGACCTGACTCCCGAGCGAAGGGTAGAGTATGGAGTGAGGGAGAATGGCACCCATATGAACTTAGTGGTGCCTTTCCTGGCATCCGATGTTGCATTTGAGGTATGACTACTTTTTATGGTACTCTTTGTATTTTTCTGTAAATTGTAAATGTATCCTTCTGCTCTGCAGCTGATGTACCCTTCATCCCTGAGGGCGCGACTTGATGTGTTGGTGTGGGAGCCAGTCAACAAATGGAGTCTCGGTGACTTTTCCCTGTCTTGCAACTTTCCCATGACAATGACTGGTATGTTCTGGAGTGAAATACCCTCACCACTGAGGTCAACCTGACAACTGTTTTCACATCTCTTATACATATATTGGCATTAAAGGGAAGATTTAAAAGTTACTTTGGGATTGGGGGTGGCAATGGCCCAATGATTAGAGTCTGACAACCAGAGGTTGCAGGTTTGGTTCCCAGTGCCAGCAAGAACTAGTGGTAACTGCCCACTACAGTTAAATGCAGGGATCACATTTCAAGTGTTACTATCTATCAGGTACGTCACTTTCACTTCAGATTGCTTCTCTGACCACTTTGCCATTCTGTCATTGGTTAACTGATATTACTGTGGTCTGGATACTCACCCTCAAACAAAATGCCTCTTCTGTTGATGTTACCTTTGTGAAAGTTCGATGTTAAGTTGCGCCTGTATTTTTGTGGAACAAAGCCATGTGAAACCAACCATTTTTGGTAAAACCTTTTCCAGAGTGTTTCAGTAATGGCTCCATGTCCGCCCTTGCTGTGAAGGTTGAATCTGTGACCCAGCTTTCCCCTCGTCAGCTGACCCTCAGAGATCCTTCATGCAAACCCAAATTCAGCAATGACCGCTTTGCCTATTTCTCCTTTGACGCGGGCAGTTGTGGAACCACTAGAACGGTATGTTTGCTTTTAGCAGACTTTTAGCTGGCATGGGTTCCACACTCCTTTTATGGTGTTCTGTATCTCTCCATCAGTTCTATGATGGAGTAATGATGTATCAGAATGAGATCTCTTTGGGTAATGGACCAGTTTACCAGCAGCTTAAAAAAGGGGTTCCCACTGCTCCTCCCGACCCAGAATACCGGTAAGATTGTGTGGGGGTTTATATCTACCTTTATCCCTGCTAATTGATTTGTACGCCAACACCTTTTTCTCATTTTTCCTAGAGTGACTGTGTCCTGCTTTTACACCTTAAATGACACCCAGACGATTGCGTTCTTCACGAAACCGCGGGAAAGTGAACCTCTTCCAGAGACTGGTTTTGGGGTGCTCAGTGTTGTACTGAGACTTGCTTTAGGTCTGTTTACACTACAAGAGCACGTCTGTACAATAGTGTCCTGCAGACTCACAGTATTGATTTTTTGCAAACTTGCTCTGTATGTAACCCTTTAGATAAGGTCACTCATATTGGGAGCACCCAAAGTTAAGCTACTGTAAATTATGGGTAGTTTTTAAATCACCTAGGATAACATTGGCAGCATCACGTGTATCCTCTGGAGTCAATCCCACAATGCACTGCAGCAGTCTCGACAGAAAAAAAAATCAAGGATGGTGGCTGAGATCTTTACATTTACACTGCTTTTCTCCACTCAGATGGTTCCTATAGTGGATTCTATGTACAGGAGGATTACCCAGTTGTACAGTATTTAAGGAGTCCTCTGTTCTTTGAGGTGGCACTGCTTCAGTCCACTGATCCTCAGATAGAGCTAGTCTTGGAGAACTGTTGGGCCACCCTAAAAGAAGAACGGAACTCTACTCCAAGATGGGACTTGATTGTAGATGGGTAATTGTTTCTTTGGCTGTTTTGAAGTGACCAGTCTCACCATATAAGCTGTTGATGTCTTTAAAATTGTTGAACAATATGGTGATTTTGCATGGAATGCATAAGGTGCCCAGAGTGACCAGTAGGTTTGTTACCATTGCTTTATGAAACCGCAGCATGCTTCAATGCCGCACATCATTGCCACTTGGATTAAAATTTTACTGAGGTTACTATCATTGGTTAGACATAACGTAAAAAGTGAAAAACTCATTTAAATCTATCCTAAACCACCTTTCTCTTTATCCTGTTGACCAATTTGTCTTTGACAGCTGTATGAATCTGGCTGATAGTTATGCAACGGTTTTCCATCCTGTGGCTTCTGACTGGGTACAGTTCCCATCTCATGTGAAGCGCTTTGAAATAAAGATGTTTGCCTTTGTGCAGCAGAGCGTCGTCCTCAAAGATCAGGTAATTCACTTTTTCTCTTCTGAGAAGCATTGTGCTCTAGAGTTCACACTTTTCTTTCTCCAGATCTTTGTCCACTGTGATGCTGTGCTCTGTGATATCAATCAGAGTGATGGAATCTGCAGGAGACAGTGTCCCACTCCCATTCCATTGAAGACTAGCAAAAAAGGTATGGACACTATTGCAGGGCTGCACTGCATTTACAATCTCTCCATTTAATGCAGTTAATACCCACCGCTTATTGATTGTCCAAGTTATGTACAGTGTTTTAACTCTGCATTTGACTTCTAGTGATTAAGTGTAATTTGCTACTTCAAAAGTGCATTGTGCAGGATTTTCAGTTACTGCCTGTAAATGTTTAAACTTGGCCAGAATAACATGCCCCCTGACCCTCACCTGCATGTCCTTATTGGATAGGGGGGCTACACACCCACTGACCAAGTGTTGCATCCCAGAAACAAATCTTGTCAATGGATGGTTTTTGTAGATGCAAAGACCAAGAGAGGGAGTTGAGTTTTCTTTTTGTGGGGGGGAATCCTGCAAGCTGCACCTTTTTGTTGCAGATCAGAAACCAATATCATTTTGTATCCCCCAATATCAACCCATTTGGTTGTTGCCTGCATTAAATTTTTTTCTCTCCAGTACGAAGAGACACGGCAAATGACCAATTCCAGAGAAGGCAGCTATCCTCGGGAAAAATACTGCTCTCAAGCTCTTAGTCCATTTTGTTTTTCAATATTAATAAAGTCTCCGTCAAAAGCCTTTTATCTTGGTCTGTTTCTGCCTTTTTCCAGATCTGAGCTACTGATAAACATTCTAAAAATGTTACTGCTGTAAGCCATTTGTTTCCCTTTCACAGCACAATGCAAATACAAGCAGTCCTTTTGTTAATTTTGCACTGCACTTGTGCAAGGAACAGGCATCTGCCACCCCCACCACCCATTTTTATCCTATTATTGTGGAACAAACATTTGGGACTTTCAGCCAGTTTTTCAGTTACAGATAGCAAGCTTTTTTTTTTTTAAATGAAAAATGGGTTAGAACAAATGCATTACAGATGTAGTGTTCTCCTCTTGCTGTTGCAAATTGGATTAAGATTTATAATTTGAGCTGTCGGGTCAGATTTGATTGGAAGTGTCTGTCTCTAAATGGGATCCTCCAGATTCTTTCATACTACACAGGTCCGGGTACAATAGATGAAGCAGCGTTTGTAGCGTGTTACAGCAGTTTGGAATTAGTCACATTAAGAAATCAACTCCACGAGAACTGTGCAGTTTTGTTTTAAACCGAGATGTCGGTAAAGAGGCAAAACTTGCAAATTGCAGCTTTGTGACTTAAACCTACTGTGTATTACGGCTTCTCTTCTGGACTGAATGTCTTAAACCGTTTCCTGTCAAAGGAAATGATTTCATGAAGGGTTAAAAAAAAATATCAGTAATTGAAAAGATGAAGCACCTTGTTTTGTATGTGTTGGGGGTGAAGTCATTCACACCCGTCTTATCTGGAGTGCAGTGTGGTCAGGGTGTCACTGTCACTTCTACTTCCTATTGTAACTTATGGCACAAAAATAACTCGGGTTTAGTGTATGAAATGGTTTTGCTGAATACAGCTTTGAGTCTTGGAACATGCTCTGATAAAATGTTAGACTGAGGCCAAAAGCAAAACTCAATGACTGGGATGTTTTTATTAAGCTGCAATCTGTAACCTTTTTGGTTAAAATGATCTGAATTCAGTTACTGGGCAAGTACATATCAGATCAGTGCTCAGGTCTGTCTCCCTACCTCCAGTTTGCTATGGTATAATGATTTAAGCTTTTGGGTCAGATTTTCTAGGAAATGTCAGTCTGACTTAATTTGATGTATGTAAAGTAACCTGCAATTTTATTTCAAATAAAGATGGTGACGGGGAGGTAGAAGTTACAGATTGCAGCTTCAATTGTAAATTCTCAAGCACCCAACGGGCTGAGAAATGCAGATCAGTTCATATTTCATAAGATTGTTAATTGTGACTAACTTGTATAAGGGAAATTTATGGAATAGTTTCTTAACGGTGGGGTGGGATTGGATGGTAGATGTTTGTGGGGGATACAAAGGAAGTCATTAGCTGAATCCAACACGTGTTGTACCCTCCCTTTCAGACAGACCACACACACCACAGGCGACATTTACCTGTGATCACTGCTCAAACCAAGCTTTGAAAGCTTTTTGTGATATTTTATATATTATAATGTGTCTAACTTTCATGATAATTTTACATTTATCTTGAATTCCGTTAGACTTGGGGCTAAACTATCAAACAAACCTGCATAATATTATTCCCCCGTTTCATATCAGATTTCTGAGCCATTAATGTTTATATAACGATACAAATGTAATAAAATACATTGAACCCACTTGCCATTCAAACACGCATTGTTACTGATTTCAAAAATTCCAGAATTGTTCAGCAAGCTTTTAAAAGGACAGAAAACGTTTTTAATGATTTCAGAATTTCTTTAAAAAGAAAGAGAGAGGGGAAAAACTGCAGACAAATGTCTAGACAAATGTCAGCAGTTCTGTAACATTAAGGGCAAAATGCCATTGGCTAATCCCTCTGTCTATGGAGAGATTTTCAAGGTGAGAAAGCTTTGTCTATCAAAGATGGCATCCAATGTGCTAATGGCCGGTCATTAGCTGCTGCAGTTGTCTGCATCAAAAGGCAAGCCCTTATGTTTGATGTCTCCAGATGGCAATATTTGTGAATAGGTGAGTTAATCATTGTGGCCATAGATCTGATCAAAGTAAAAAATGTTCATCTAGTGGATGCATTTAGGGCCAAATGAATGCACCCGCAGGGATTAAATGACTGAATGCATTAGAATTACTGCAAGAACAGTTCTTGCAAGTATTCAGTTTAGTTTGTTACATCAACTGTATAGAGTGGAAGAAAATGCCATTTCACACAATGCAAATTACAAAGAACAATCTAAACATGAATCCAGCAACAATAATTAGGAAAAACACATTTGTGTTTTTGTGTCAGTTAAGTCTTAACCAGTCATAACTTAGTCAAACTTTACAAATGGGTTACCAGAATGACCCATATGGGTGCGTAGAGTAACCTAACTAATCTAACTAATCATTTAAATCAGGTAGTTTTTATAAAAAGCATTAAAAGGGTAAATTTTGGATTAAAGGACGACAATAAAACATCTATGTGTTTTTTAATCTATAAAAAACTATAAAAACTATCATCTATGAATTTGCTTTAGAAATACTGCAGTCTGGAGGAAATGATAAAGCTCCAAACTGAGGACCTTCTTCAGGATGCAAGGAAAACACATCTCAACCAACAATACACGTAGATGTTTTTTCAAGTCATGTGTATTCGGGTGGAGATCCCATTAAACTCACACACAAACCTTTTACAAATGCAAATGCCAAACATTCACACCTGCGCCCTGCCTGACAGATCTGCGCCCGACGTCCTGCGTAAAGGTCCGGGGCCAGCCGGGCCAGACTGACACCTCCCAACTTTGATCACCTCTGGAAAGCCTGGGAGGATGGATATATATAATGGCATCCGAGGGAAAGTCAAGTCAGTCCTTGCTAAACACCATCAGGAGTGGGCCGGTATGGCAGTTGTGCATGGAAACCTCGGAGCAGCGCATTTAAAACCATTCCAGCGATTTCCAGCAGCAGATTTGGACAGAAGGATGAACATGCAAACAGCAGGTTGGTGTTTACTGTTAACTTTTCTTAAAATGCATGCAATCAACACGAGTAAATTAAAACTGTTCACTGTTTTCTGTTTAGATTACGGAGCACAAGCCAAGTGTTTCAGCGGGGCCCCCCGAGCGGACAGCATGACCCTGTTTACGCACCGCAGAAAACGCACCAACTTTACGCAGCAGCAGGTTGAAGTCCTGGAGAAAGTTTACTTGGACACCAAGTACCCCGATATTTATTTAAGAGAGAAACTTGAGGCGCTGACTGGCTTGCCAGAGTCAAGAATTCAGGTGAGAAATCTGTCTGCAATGTTTCTCATGGAAATGCCTGCTCAGCCTTATGAAAGGTCATTTGTTTCAGACATGTTTCTGGATCAGCATCTTTTGTTGGTCCTGGACCTACATTCATGTAAAAAAAAAAAACAGTCCCTAAAATCAGAGGGTGGTAATAAGAATGGCACACAAGCCCCCTAAACCAAAATCTAACATTGACCCTAAATCTAATCCTACAACATTATTTCGCCCCTTTTGGAAACGTCTGTATTTAAAACGTGTTATTGCCTAATGGATACAATAACAATTTATCTGCAAAAATTTGGTTTAACATTAAAACATTCTCTGCAGCATGTGTGACTTCAACACAACGCCACCTAATTCATGAATTTATGTATGTTCACTCTCTGTGCAGGTGTGGTTTCAGAACCGAAGAGCCAAGTCACGGCGCCAGGTGGCCATTCCGGTGCCGGCAAAGACCAATGGAAACATCCCAACCTCCAACCCTCTCCTTATGAACCAGTTCACGATGCATCAGAGCCCTGCTCCTGTGGACACACAGAGGACCCCCAAGTTTGCCATGATGGACAATTTTAGTCAACAAGCAATCGGTTCTGCAGACGAGAAAGGCTGCACCTCCAAAGGCAACATGTATGACCCAACCAAAGTTCCATGCATGTTCAACAGAAACGAGAACCATATCAAAACAGACCATCTGAGTGTCGTGGTTCCACGCAGTTATGCGCAACAGTATCCAAAGGGACACGGACAGTACGTGGCCCCAAGCCACGCAAAATCTACGATGAAACAATTTTTAGTGGAGTATGACAACTTCCCCCCAAACAGGACCATCGGACCAGAGATGAAAGTTGTTATCCCTCCCCTCCCTCCACAGAATAACTTCATGATGTCCTCACCCAAACACGTCACCTGTTCGGTCCAAAACGTGCCAGTCCAGGTCCAGCCTGGAAATTTTGGAACTTTCTCTCCTATCAGAGCCAGTGAAGCTGTAGAGTTTTCAGACTCCGACTCGGATTGGGAAAAAGAAGCCATGTGTGGTTTTAATGGGTTTATTTAGATCCGTTTTATAACCAACCAGCGCGTTGAAAACTCAGCACAGCCTTTATCTGCAAGCCAAAACAATTAGGGTTTGAAAATCAGATATTTATTGTATATTTCAAATATTATTGTATATTATGTACATGTGATGATCACAATGTCTCTACCTGAAGGAGGTAAAAGGTGAGATTTTACATCCATAATAAAGACATCTATTAAACATCAAAATGCAGACACTGAGCCTTTGTGAAGATAAATTTATTTACAAACACTTTGTTTCATGCATACACTTACAGATAAAAAAACCCCCACAGAACTAATGAATTAAAACACACAAATGGGGCAGGTTTTTCTTCTAAAGACATGACAGACTGTTTATTTCAAGACTTTTATAAACAGATCTATTGCTTTGCAAAAATACCTATATCTGGCAAGTCAAAAAAAAGTCCACATTACCCATATATGATTTATTGATACATTGTGAGTGAACTGTACAATTATCTACAATGTACATATTTAAAACTTACAGAACAGCTTGAAAACAGACAGAATAATACTCTGCCCTGTACACAAAGTTCAGAGAATGAAACGTAATGCAAACAGTTTCAATACACAAAACCTGCAACACATAAGGTGTTGTTTGGCACACACCCTAGTTTAAAACAATCACTATAAACAAGGGAACTTGATAAATCAAGTGCGAGCAACTTTTGAAATGACAGTCAAACAATTTTGTCTTCGCAAAACAAACCACTCTAATTTGCTGCACTTTTTGTAGCACGTGTGCTAGCTAATTAAACATCGCCGCTGGTACGTTAGTGCCACTGGGCATGGGACTTCACTGCTTGTGCAGGTACAGTACAGTTACAGAACAAGACATTTCAAACTCTTAAAACAAGAATAAGCAAAGAACAGATGTGGTGGGTGGGAGAGGTGGGCTGCTGATTGGTTGCCGGGGTGATGGGTTGTCACTTTTGTGATGTCAGTCACGTTCTGTTAGTGTTATTGGCAGAGAAAGCGTGGAGGTTTCCTAGCTGACTCAAACCACTCTGTATATGCGCTACATGGATCTCCACATTATCCTGGAAACAGCTGTAGAAGGCAGATTAATTTAGGTGAGATCTGCACTCTGTGAGTGCATCTTTCAAACCGGTTCCAGTGCATCAGAAAGCAAAGTGAAGTCAATGTGAATTACCTGAGGTTGGAGTTGTCTATCGAACTCTTTATGTCATTCAGAGAGTCCGTCAGTGATTTGAATTCAAATGAATTCAAGTCGCCCCCTTCAGCCAAACACTGCGGCAAATAAGAACCAAAGAAACATGATCAGGGACCAGCATGATGCACACGTTTACACTGTTGGCATGTACCAGAGAACAGATCAATTTGAGATGTTTCTGGTACCCTGATCTGCAGGAGCAGCGCTGTGAGACGGGAGACCAGCTGAGTGAGGGCGGGGCTTTGGGCACGCTGTTCTCCATCAGGTAGCGCGTTGATCAGCCGCACCATGTCCTGAGACTCTTCCTCACAGCGTCTCCGCAGCTCGCTGGGCTGGTCTGCAGGCTGCATGCCCTGATCTGGGGCCAGCTACATAAAAATGTTTGCAGCTTTCAACAGTGTTTGAGTGCATGTCTAGATCAGTGGACTTGGGAGTCCAACAGAAATGAAGAATGTTTGGAAAATAACCAATGGTTTGATGCACACAAACCTCATAGCAAAACTGCTGGACTTCATGCAAGACCTTGTTGAGATCTTTATTAAGTTGTTCCAGGTCCAGCACTGTTGTGGCATATCTCTTCTGCAGGTCAAAGCCGATTGGCATAGAATAAGACTTCTGCAGAGGAAAAACAAAGACACAATCAGTTCTGATTGGTGGATGACTGGCCTGAACTGTTAGAGGTTCACAAGTAAAAACACAAGTGTTTTTTTGTTTTAATAGTCAATATAATAGGGCTCTTGGACTTCATACTGTAACCTATCGCACAGAAGAGACACCACGCAATAGCAAACAGTTCTTGTTCCCATAAACAATCAATAATAAGCTATAATTTATGTAGAATTAAACAGCTTCTAGGCCATTGATATGACTGATATGGAGTATGTACATAATTGTAAGCATATGTCTTAAAATCTCACCAGTTTTTCAGCTTCTGTGTTCATCTCCTTCAAATGCTTGATGTGTTCTTTTTTAATCATGAGGATTTTAGACAGACGAGTCTAAAGGGAAAAATACGACAGTGTCAACAACGATTCTGTGTAATCTGAGGTAAATGGCTAACATCAGTAGACAAATGTCTCACCACTTGCACAAGAAATTTGACAGGAAATCCACCCAGTGTCTCTCCATCACTTCCTGATAGTTTACTTTTCCAGGGGGACTGACTGAACAGGGGGTCGTTATCCTGGTGACAGAGTAAGAGGAATCAAATTCTGTGATTACCGTTCTAACTGTGCATTATTATACAAGTTGCATTTTATAATTTGCACAATGATTTATTTATTCTCTTTTGTCCACAAACCTATAAAAAGAGAACTGTAACCACCAGCTGAAAACCCAACTGTAACCACCAGCTTAGTTATAGAACAAATCTTACCATTAAAATGGACTGGGTCGAGCCAGAATATGAGCCACGTGGTGGCGTCAGAAAGTTCTGGAAACGAGGTGGCCGCTGTTTCTGAGCAAAGGCAGATATGGGCATCGTCTCGTGAGGTTCGTTGCTCTGAAGAGAAAGGATTGGATGGTTTTAGTGCATGACCTTTGAAAGACTTTTTTTTATTCGGCCAATACATGAATTTTCTGTGCAAGCAGGTAGAGACTGTCTCACAAGCACTTCGTAGTCCGGAACCGTGTGTGTGCCGAGCCCACTCCTGTCAAAGGTCACGCGATATGTTGCTGCACTTGTATCTACTGCATCAATTTGACCAGTGAAAAGGCCATCATGGACACCTCTCAGACGAGCTGCGGGTAAAGCAAACAATTAAATGGTTAATTTAAACAAAACAACCAACTGTATTCAAACTTTTTGCATACAGCAAATAAGTAAACAATGTTAAAGTTTTAGAGGGTGTAAGTCAAGAACTCATTATTTAAGTATTAAGTTCATTATTTGATCTTGTCTGATAAAGGCACAAGCCACTAAGATAAGACCGTGTCTGAACTAGTCTAGACCAACTAGAAATTAGTCAGGGCTAATCAGTCTTTTCAGAGTAAAAGACCAACTAGAGGTGCAATTCGACCAAACCAAACTTTTAATGTAAATGACTTAAAAAAGTTACGACTAGTCTAGCCTAAGACTAGCCTAAGCAGTTTACTGGTATGCTCACCTGTGACTTTAGTGCCAATGACCAAGGGCAAAGGAATCTCATCTGGCAGGTCTTTGCATAGAGACATATCTGTGATCTTTCTTTGCTGCAGGAGACGCATCTTCTGCCTCTTCTGTTTCAGAGCCATTCGCTCTTCAGCAAAGAATGCAGAGGAACATCTGGATAACACAATAACTGTTAACACCTCAGACCACAGAGTATTACACATCAGAACTAGGGTTGCAAAAACAGGGAAATATTCAAACATAGTGCCACTAGTTGTAAATCTAGACACGTACATCAAATTTGCAAATATTGAATAATGTATGTTATGGGGCACGTAATTATTGTTACGAGGAGTCAGCAAACCTTCGAGGTTTGCCCATAAGTCTTCTAATTGTTCCCCATTCCACTCTGGTCAACTTCCTGGTCTTTAGGTTGGGAAAAGATTCCTTCAAACACAGGCAGAAGTCATTGTCTCCTTCAAATAAAGGCCTAAAACAATAAAAATAAACATTTAGAAAAACAGCCATAATGTTACACAAGACTGCACTCGACACATGTAGTTTATGAATTATCATACCTGTCAATATTTGAATAGAACCATTCATAGATGCACCATTTGTGTGCTTTGGGTAACTTGAGTAGATTTCTTAGCCTCAGACCAATTTTCTGAGAAGCCCTTTTATCTGGCGTTGTGACATTTGTGAGTTTCTGTACAGGCAAAACATTTATATTTTTACTTCGTCACACATTACGTCTTTCTGTAAATAGATTTGTCTGTCTGACTGGAAAAGTATCAAAATGAGAATTTCATTCTGTTTCATTCTGTCTCACCTGAGGCACAGTGGTGACCCTCTGACTCCTCCTGGGAGATCTGGAGGCGAGTACCCGCTCTTCATCCTCGCACGACAGCCGACTCCTCTTTGAGCTCCTTGTTGGCTAAAGAATAAACACAACAGGAGACATTTAGGAAGTAAAACTGCTAACGCTTGCAGTTTGGTAAAGTAATCTTGTTTCCTTACAATGGTTTCCACACAATGCCAGAGCTTATCTTGAAGCATTTGAAATGATTTTAGTTTTAATTTTTAATATTTACCGTTTCCATAGAAGCGTAGCTGCTTCTTCCTCTGGTGCTCTGAGATTTTGGTAAATTGTTCTTCTCATTTAGAGTATTAGACAAACTTCCTTCTGTAGAAGACAAAAACGATGTCAATCATTCAGCTCATGTGGGATACAAGGACAAAACAACATAATAAATCATAAAATCATCTTAATAACATAATAAATCATAAATCATCTTAATTACACTAATAGTGCATATCATTTTCTTTAACTTAGCAACCCATATTACAGTGATGTTTTTTTGTAGGGATGCACAGTACAGTAACAGTGTCACAAGACTAAAGCTATAAAACAAATTGACCTACCTCTTAAACTTACAAGGGCTTTAGCTGAAGAGCCTGAATACAAAACACAAGAATGAAACTTTAAAGCGGAGGTAGACACAACACTTACAAAAATAGGGAGCATATGTAATTTAAATAAGAAAATAAACCAAGAGTTTACATTGAATTTTTTATTTATTTATATTGCACAACAAACCAGCATAACTCTTATTAAAGTGAAAAGTCTGTCCTTAGAGCTTCTCACGGAAAACAAAACATTTCTTTACCCTCAGTAACCCAGACACCACAAATTATGTTGTTGTAACCGTAAGCTGCTTATATGGTACAGGCAAAATTGTCATTATTTCACATTATCCCTGCTCTCCTTCAATACAGACACTATAATGGTGCCCCTACTAAAATATTACCAGTAATAACAACACAGTCATACCAGTAATAACACCTAAACAGGAAAGGTGAAGAATAACACCTTTATGCATCCTACTGCAATGAAAACAAATCGGGTATATGTGACAATGAAAGCAAGAATCCACTGATAATTACTACAGGGAACTAAATCATACGCAGACATAATGTTATATCATATGGAAAGTGCATATTGTCATTTAGATGGCGTTTAAACACACGGTGGTGTTTTAAATCAAACCGAGAGTGTTTTGACAACACAAACACACTGACATTGTCAAAAACAACAAAACCCAGCAGCTGTCATCGAGTTTCGACCCTGTAAACGCCCCATGCCCTTATTATAATCACTACGCCATGGCTCCGAAATATAAAGACAGATTTGGTTGAACTTAAAGCATTAGAAAGAACTTTAACCAGGGAAATCTGCTCTGATATGATGTTTATGTATAGTAGTAGCCTCTGAAAGCTAACTATTAGCTCGTTAGCCTGGCAGCTAACCACTTTGCGTTTGTTTTAACGTCACCTATAATTAAAAGCAAGTACAATGTATTGCGAATGATATGCATTGCAAAGCACTTTCTAACGGGAGACGTTTGTAAAAGGGGAAGGTTGTGAAGGTTTAGCAGGGATTGTTTTTTTACTCACTCTCGTCTAACAGCTGCTCAAGCTCCGCCATCTTGAATTAGCCGCGCCGGTTTTTCAAAGGCCGAGTGGCGCGGTGCATTGTGGGACGGAGAGGGCAGTTCAAACACTCCAGAGTTTGCGTTCACATAAAAATCGTATTTTATTCTACAATGCTTTACAAAAACAAGAATCATACGATTTAGACATACATTTTTTGGCTTAATATAACTTATAAAACAGATCTGAATCTTGTGCGATTCCCAAATGTTGGACATTTGACCCAAACCTTTTAATAGTAACCATGTCTCAGGTTATTGAAAACCAAACAACAACATTGCATAAATGTTCTTTGTAGGTATTTTTGCAACTATTAAAATGTCCTAGTAAACAAGAATGCTGGGATATTTTTGTGGAGTTTGTTGCAAGATCATAATAACCACATTAAGACCCACAAATGCATGGCTGTTCATATCAGAAACATATACAGCTTGCATAATACTTGTAAGATTACCTTACTATGCTAAATGCAGTATTTGTAGTGAACATGTAAACGTCATTTTTATCTAGGTGAATTATGAATGAATTTGGCTTCTCGCAACCACATAAGCAGAATGTACCACATGACAAACACACGAGCTCCACACAAAATAAGCCAAAAACCGTTTTATTTATGATGTCAAGACATTTTTCAGGACACAGTCAGCATCTTGTTCATGAAAACGTTGCAGCGCATCAACACAAGAAAACAGGTGCACAAGAACAGCAGCAGCCACTGCACTCCGCATTTTCATCGACCAACGTGTTTTTGTAATCATAGTAAAGAGACAGACGGGTAACTGAAAAGCAAAACGTGGTCAGTCAGGTTTAACATACAAAATTTTGGTCTAAGTCGAAACATTTGTAATTCGAGTAATTTATGAGATAACTCATTCTCGTCAGTTCTAGCTTACAGCTCTGAAAATGTACATTTTCTCTTTTTAACACTGAGAAGACTAAACAAAAACTGGTAGCCTAGATATATAGCAGTTAAAGTCAACCTGATGCCAGGTTTCACAAAACCTATAAAAACAAAGAAAGTCTAATACTTCAACTGGAAGACCGTCTACCTTAACATTGTTGGTAGCTTACGAGAAAAATCTCCACAGGTATGTCGAATAATTCTGTGAATACGTCAAATAAAACCAAACCCTGCGACATTTCTCTTTGGAAAGGGAAACGGCAAGATACATTTTGTGACTGCAAATGAATATTTAGATAAAGCCACTTAACTTGCTCCAAACTAACACACTAGAGCAGCTGAGACGGAAGCACTAAATAACTGATTTAATCGTTTGTCAACTCATGCTGCTTGATCTCGGTGCTAAAGCTGTAGCAGTGAGCTCCGGTGGCCTCCAGAAGCCGGCCAGATGGACACAGATCAAGCGCCGCCTCACCAGAGGGAGGTCTGGTAATTGAAGCGAATCTTCAGCAGGTACTTCAGGTTAACCTGAGCAATATCGTACACAATGTACCTGGGGGAAAATGAAGTTAAGGAAGAAAACCCAACCGATTGATGGTGTAGATTTACACCAAGATTGTGTAATAACATATACATGATAAAAAATAACTAAAACAAATTATCTTTTATAAAAACAGCAAGCGGACAAATGACTATTGTGTGAAGGATACTCGTTGTAGAGCAGGCTTGTGTCATCAATGTTTGTATTGATGCCTTTACCCAAAGGAACATCCACACCATTGAGAGATGTTGTGGCTCTGGGGTCTGGAGCAGTCCTACCCAAACCTTCAAACAGACAAAATCATGGGACAATCAGACTGTGTTTAGAGGTTTCCCAAGGAACACTGGGTGTATTAAAAAGGGTACGTTTATCATATTTATTTGAACTTGACATGAATTCAGTCTAATTTTCCAAACTCACTATTTATGTAATAAGTAATTTTGAGTGGACTATAATTTCTCAATGAAACAAGTCACCTTTCACACTGTGTTTTCCTTTTGGCAGCTTTGTAATGTGTGAGGCCTTCTTCAGTTCATGCCTGTAGACGAAATACATCAACTTGTTGGAAAATGTTTAACGCTCTCACTTTATACGATAAAAGTATCTGCTAAATGAATAAATGTAAACAAAGCAGGAGATAAACGCAAGTATGTCTTACATGTTTCCGAGGGCAACCTCTCCTAGCAGTATAAGACCGACTGGATCAGCCTGGGAGGTGTGGCAATAGTTCGCACTCTTCGACACCATGTCAGCAAAGTATACACCTTTGCCAAACATGTAACCTGTCTGTATTAAAGATTACATACTGAGCATGGGTTTTATTAAACACCATCCTTGTTTTTGAGTTCAGAAACACACCACTGGTTTTGCAAGCTTATTTTTATACCAAGGAAAAGCAAAAACCAGCAACTTACCACAGGAGCCTCAGGAGGGGCGATACGCAGACCCTGAGACAGGATACCCGCGTAGTTGGTTGTGCGAGAGCCGTGCCACAACAGCTGCTGATTGGGTAACTCCTTAAAGGGGCGGTACCGCTGGTACTCTCCCTCCCTCTCAATTTTAAATACCTAACAGGGCAAAAATCAAAGAAAACAGTGTGATGTAACAGTCATAAATCCAGTGAGGATCTGGCAGAATCCACTAACATGGAAGCAGATCTTACCTCCTCAACATCAAGTGTGTAGGTGTTGTGGGTAGCTGCGTGCGTGTTCTTCACATACTGTAGTATAACCTGAGCCTCATGTGATGACTTATCGACCACCTAGAAACACAGAATCATTAAATCTCTAATTATGATAGTGAAAAATAATACCAATTGTCAACATGACTGCAAACTAACAAAGATTCCGTTTCTAACTCTGAACAAAAAGCAGGGTTTTACCTCAATTTTAGTTTTGAGTTTCTCATAGTTAATGTCAATTGGATCTTTTTTGTTGTCCTCGACTCCACCCCGCAGCAGGCTGTAGGCCACTTCGATATCCAACAGGTTGTCCAACATCTGCACTTTTTGCTATAATGTACATTTAACAGGCTTGAATATGACATTATAACAGAAAGGTTGCCATGATGATGGTGCGATGGGTGGCATTCCAGACATACCTGTACGTAGTCCATGTTGCTTAGCAGCGGTGGTTTCTTCATGCCGAAGTCGTGGGGTATTAGTGTGTAAAAGCGATTGGACAGGTCTAAGATCATGGATTGAGAAGCGTTATCTGCCACGGCCTACAGAAATAAATGACAATCAACAGGAAGTTTTGCTCATTAGGATAAGAGACACCATTTGATAAGAGGAGAAACTTTTTATTTTGGATTTACTGAGTGAACAAAAGTATTTAGCAACACTGTTTTGAATGATAAAATATTAGGGTTCAGAGCATGAATATGGATTGAACCAACCTGCTGGACTTCACTCAGGAGGGAATAGGCACTCTGGATCTGTCGCTTACTCAGTTTTCCCAAAGGCATCTTCTGCAGATCAATCTGAGGGAGGAAACATCTGGTTGCAATCAATTTCTTCACCATCAGACACACTGCTCATTCGACCAATGACCTGCTTTATTTTCCATCTTGTGCCCTGCCTGAAAAAGGGTCACCTCACCTCAAACTCCACCATGGCTTTCTTCATGCTCTCCACATCAAAGATCATTCTGATGAGGTCTTGGACTGGTTTGGCTAGCTGGGATTTAGCTCCTGCACTTTCAGTGAGCTTTCTCACAGCCTCTTCATCCTGTTTAAACAAACATTCACAGGGTCTATGAAAAAACGTGTTTTGTGAGGTATCACAAAATATTGGTACTAACACTAACCATGATAATAATAACCACGATTATTGAAATTGTTAATACCTAAACATAACATGAACAATTCAGCTGTAGTATCTGGTTAATACTCCAGCACAGTAGGTGGTACTATTGCACCCATTTAACATTTTGCTTTAAGAGCCACAATGGTTGCAAACTCCCTCCGTGCCTCCCTACACTCGTATTTTGAACGTGATTCATTGGTCAAAAAATAGAAAACACTAAATAAACAAAATTTTAAAATTCAAGTTATTTTCTCTGTGTTTACCTGTCCATAGTCAATCTCCAGAGGGTAAAACTTATTGGGATATTTAGTGAAGCTGCTGGAGGTCCAGGAGTTCCCTGTCTTCTCTTCATACACACTGCAGAAGTTCTCCATAGCTGAGTTCTTGTCATAAAACTTGTCCAGTTTGTTTCCCCCAATGGTGGTGCCCACTCGACCCCATGACCTGAACACCCAGTACCTGCAGACCAAAAAAAAAAGTAAACATACTTAAGACTTATTGGTTTAAATCATTTAAAGAGACAGAAGATTAGATCAGATGTTGCTTTTACCGCTTCTGAACGTCATCCTCTAGCAGCTGCAGTTTGTAGTATGAGTTTGTGCCTCTGACGATGTCCACCAGACCCAGTGTGGCACTAAAGATCTTCCCATTCTGGTCCAAAACGTGAGCGCAGTTCTCCAGACCTGAGCAATCAAATCAGATTTAACTCATGCAACACTGCCAAGAAAATCAAACCAACTCATTTGCTGCAACTGAGAATAATCTGTCAGTCTCACCGGAGTCTGGGTCTACTGCTGCGCCTCCCTTTACTGTCAGCTTCATTTTCTTTGATTTGCTTCCACCTGCAGGAGCAGAGTAAATCACTTTTTACAGCTCTTCTGGTCTGCTGACATAAGCAAGACCACAAAGGTGGGGGAAAAAAAAACCAATAGTTTCACAGTTACCCAATCAAATCCTGACAGGTAAAACCAAGTCCTGCCCTAAATTACTTTCAGCTTAAATTATTTTACACTGTGAAAGTTAAATACTTTATGAACATTTTATGCTGTTTTTGGAAAAAACAGTGTAATCCCTTGATTAAAGGCATTAAAGGAATTCAAATCTGATAATCTTGCTTTACATCTCATTGATTAAAACTCATTTTCTAACCTTCCTCCTCTTTGACCTTGCCAGTGCTCTTTGAGGAATGAGCTCCGGAGGATTTGGAGGCCGCAGTTGCAGCCTGAGGTTCGACTTTAACTTCAGCCCCCCAGGGAGAGATGCCGTGCAGGGAGATGAGCTCCTGAAGGGCCTTGCCAGACTCCTTGATGTCGGTGAGGAAGTGCTCTGCCACCACACGCACACCTGCGTCCCTCACCTCCTCCATCTTCTTACTCATTTTCTCAATTTCCTCTGAGACACAGGAGGAACAGAGCAGGTTATTAATGAGCTTCCAAATGACACACACCAACATATAAATAAGGTCATGTAAATTCAGAAGGGACAAATATATTGACTAACAAGTCCAAGCAGAACCTACATTCCTGAGAGACATTATCTCTCCATACAAGACACCTAGTTAATACACACCTAGCTCAATTTTATCACAAGATAACTTTATTATAGTCATGTAAACAAAACACATTTACGCATTTGGCAGATGCCTTTATCCGAAGTGATTTAAAGTGCATTCAAGCTACACATTTTTTATTACTTTTTCTTTTCTCTAGGAATCGAACCCATGACTTTTGCACTGCTAACCAGGCCTGACAGTCATGCTTTGGTCAAACAGAGGACAGCATTAGGGGAAGCATAGCACTAAATTGAATGAAAAGCACCAATAGCAAGCTCATTAGATCAACAGAAAGTCACGTACTCTTGCTGCTGAGGCAGAGGGAAGCTTTGTTGGCAGTGCCTGTAATCTTTCCTCCAAGTTCCTCCACTGCAGCCTTCAGGTCATCTTTGTTCTTACTGAGTTTCCCAATGGCCAACAGCTTCAGTCCAGTCAGAGGTTTATCTGCATATATTTCCACAACAACATGCTTTAGATGAACATATAGGGAGCAGGGTACCAGAGAACTTAGAAATCCATAAAATTCCAAATCAAAAACACTGAATTCTAGAAGCCAGTTGGATTCTTTGTAGCTCTTAAAGGGACAGCCGACTAAAAAATGACTTTCCCTTTATACAATTAAAGTAAATGGTGACTGAGACTATCGGTTCCTAACATTCTGTTTAATCTTCTGTCTTGCTCCAAGGAAGAACCTAAAGGTTTGGAAAACAATGAGGGTGAGTAAATAACACTTTCTATTTGCGATTTCTGAATCACTCACCTGCAGGCACCTCACTGAGGTTATTGCTTGATGCGACAGACGCACCGGGGGCGCCTGAGGCCGCAGCAGAGGAAGTGGTGGCGGGGCTGGGGGCCGCAGGAGGGGCATCTTTGGGAAATACGCGGTCTTGACGCTTGAATTTAAACTTCTTCAAAAATGGAATTTCGCCAAACTCCTGAGAGAGCAAACAACCAAGACGGGACATTGTCGGATCGGAAGTGGTGAAAATTTAACAAACTCAAATGCATTGGCTTCAGTGATCTACCGACCTTGGGAGTGACCCAGTCTTTGCGATCAGGCGTCTGGGTCTTGAACACACACTTGGTCCACGCAGAAATGTCACCGGTGCAGTAGTATGCGTCGCTTTTAAACACAAGCTGACCTTTGCATGTCTCACAAGGCTTCAGGGCACCAAAAGCCATGCAGTCAGACAGACGATCCACTATCTGTCAATAAAATTTGCACATGATGATAAAATAGGACATCTACCACAACAAACGTAGGTGACTGGTGAATGTAGAGAAAGGCAACTTGGACTGAGAGCCTCAGGATAAACCGCATGTGGTGGCAGATTTTCTGCATTGCACACTTACATTTGACTCCCCAGAAGGAACTTCCTGATGGTTTGCAATGAGCAGTTCCTTCATGTCATTAACAGAGCAGTGTTTCTTCAGCTTGTCTTTGATGCCCCAGATCAGCTGGCTTTGCTCCTGGAATGCAAAGAGAAAGCAGAAGCATTCGGTTACACGAATGCCTTGATAAAAACCCAGAGACTTAAAAAAAAAAAGCAATTACGGTCACAGCAAATCCTACAAACCTCAGATCTAAAAAAGGAAATGAAGAAAGAATTAAAGGTAATTAATTCAACAATTCATGTTTTGCATTCTAAAGCCACCACATGTAAGTCAGACTGGTGAAAAACAAGAAGCATTACTTTAAGTTTAGTGTTGAATTGGTGCTGAAATTAAGCAGTTTTGAGATCGCACCTTTAGCTTTAGCTCCAGCTTCTCATTTTCTTTCTTCTGTTTCTTAGAGACAGACTCACCGTCGACATCATCTGCCTTCCTCTTCCTGAAAGAAAAGCAAAAATGTATTCTCAACAAATACATTTTAACATGGTGTTTCTGTGTAGCTCATTTGGCAGAGCATTGCGTTAGCAGTGCAAAGGTTTGTGGGAAGGAAAACAACTACTCAAATCCCAAACTGCAACAAACAGGATTGTTTTAGTCTCTTGGAAGATTACATTATTTTAGGTCACTATGAACTATTCTAAAATAAAAAAGAGATCTGATGTCTTGGCTCTGTAAGTGAAAAAGTTCTCCGTGTGGATATAAGCTAATCCTGCAGAGAGAGCGGTCACTCTGTGGACGTGTTTTAAACCCAGCGGTTCTCATCAGCAGACATCATTAGAAGACCATCAGTCCACTGAGTCCCAATCATGCCTGGACACGCTCCTCCATCCAGCGCGCGTCATAATACACACCAATAATTAATCACATTCATGACAGATGAGACACCTCAGGTAATCACATCAGTCTTCCATTTCTTTCCCTTTAGTGCCTGTTTTCCCCCACTAGAATATCATTAATGTCCATTTGGGTTCCAATAATGGGCACCTGAGGTTGAATCAATGATCCACAGTGAGGAAAAACACAAACAAGAATAATCTTCCCATTAGAATGAAAGGCTTATAAAAGCCCATATAACAGCTACTAAACATAAAAGAGAAGAAGAAAGGCTGAACAAATATGCCCATCACTAATGGATTACAGAACTTCGAGTAGATTTGGAGAGGCCAGATGCATTGGCCAAACATAGGCAGATGACATCAAGGGACAAGCGATCTGTAATAGCAATATTTCAGACTGTCAGGAGCGAGAAGTGGTAAGTACATCTGACAACTATTTTTTTGCCAGTTTTAAAATGAAAAATGGTTCCTAACACATACAGTGTATATTCTTTGATATAATACACTATTTCCTAATTTATAACAACTTATGGTACTGATACATTAGAGAGGACAAAACTGGAGAAGAATTACACAGAAGTATTAAACAATTTATTAGTATATTAGTAGCGTAAGATTGATTATATGTGTATCACTTTGCACTTAATGCTGTACATAGCTGTGCTAGTTTCACAAAGATAAAGAGCACTAAAATGATCATTACTAATGCTAACTTTAAAAACTTTCTTCTTTCGTCTCTCATCTACAGCTCAAAATGAATGATTCCATCACCAACGTCACTTTCTCGCCAACTCTGCTTTATGTCAATGCAACAATGTTTATGAATATGACCTCTTATGCAAACCAAACCTTCATGCAGTTTACCTTTGGTCGAACAGTTGGTCTAGCCACAATGCAGTCATATGCACAGGTTAAACTAAACCAAGGCACCACTGCAACTCCAGCGCCTCCAAGCCTCCTGGAATCCATAAACCTGCCCTACATGCTAGCTGAGCTTGTTATAGCCCTCTTGTCCACAGTGGGCAACCTGCTGGTGTGTGTTGCTGTGGGACTAAATAGGAAGCTCCAAACAGTTACAAACTACTTCCTGGTGTCGCTAGCCATTGCAGACATTTGTGTGGGTTCGCTGGCGATCCCCTGCGCCATAATGACGGACCTCGGCATCCCACAACACAATCTGTACCTCTGTTTGCTCATGTTGTCTGTGTTGATCATGTTAACCCAGAGTTCCATCTTCAGTCTGCTAGCTGTCGCCGTGGAACGCTATGTGGCCATCTTCATGCCCTTCCAGTACCACAGACTCATGACACCTCGCAACGCCATACTGATTTTGTGCGTCACTTGGACACTGGCATTCTTGATCGGACTGGTGCCATTGATGGGCTGGCACAAGCCTCCGCCAGAGTCGGGTTACTGCTTCTTCGTGTTGGTGGTGGACATGACCTACATGGTCTACTTCAACTTCTTCGCGTGTGTGCTCACCCCGCTGGTGGTGATGTTCCTCATCTACGCGCAGATCTTCGTCACAGTCAAGCGGCAGATGAGGAGGATCGCGGCAGAACGGGGCGGGGCGACCAACAACGAAGGGGCAGCAAAGATGAAGAAAGAGATGAAGATGGCCACCTCCCTCTTCCTGGTCCTCTTCCTTTTTACGTCCTGCTGGATTCCGCTACATATCATAAACTGCTTCCTGCTCCTGTGCCCGTCGTGTCCCGTGCCCCTCCCACTACTGCTAACGGCCATTATTCTCTCCCATGCCAACTCAGCTGTTAACCCTTTCCTCTATGCCTACAAGATGAAAACCTTCAGGAAGGCCTTCAAAGACATATTTCTGTGCGGCAGAGGAATCAACAATCTGGATGATCAACATGATGCTCACGCATAAAGACTGGAACAACTTTCAATGAAAACACATTGTTATAGTAATGGATGGATTTAAGAGCAAATCTTCCAAGCATAAATCATTGTATTAATCAGTACTCTCAAACTGGTGAACCTAGATAGAGCTAAACATTTTCCTACAGGGGCGCTTTTACTAACAGCATTTGAGTGTATGAAACAACTGTGTTTACTTGATGTAAATCACACAAACGCTTGAATATAACAAATATACAATGGGTGGAATGTTTTCTAGTTATAAATTGTAAAACAATGCAACACTCACCCTTCGTTCTTCACTGCTGGAAGTCTTTTCTTCAGCTCTTCTTTGTCTTCATCTCGCAGAGCTGCAAATCCTTTGAGCTGGGCAGCACTGTACTCTGGTTTAAACAGCAGCTCCTCGCGGCGGCTCACGAAGCAGCCGGTGTGGTACCAGCGATCTATCAGACCCAGCTGAGGTTTCTCTGGGTCCACGGTCTTCTTTGACACTCGAATATGTTCCTGAACATTAACAAGAAAAACAGATTTTTAGAAGAAGTTCGACAGAGCAGTGAGTAGAGAAGTGAGTTTTTTTAACTAAGTTTGTGATCTTCTAACTAATTTCTAATAACTAAGTTTCACACAGAAGTTCTACACAGAATGCAGCAGAAATGTGAATGAATGCACATTTATTTTTAAATATGCAGGAAAGGCATAAAACCAACATCTTCTGTTTGGTAAATCAGATTGAATGCAGATATTAATCATTTGTAGCTATTATTTACAATGAGATGTAACATTTTTTAATAGTGCAACTATGAAATCATTTATGGCCATTATTAAAGAAAATAACGTAACAACTTCGAATTCACTTCACTGGCTGAAAGAGCCTCAGCTCTGTTACACACTGGTATCAGTATGAATCAGGCCAAAGCAACATGTACCTTTTCGATTTTCTGTTCGCACCCTTTGCAGGTGCTTCTGTTAGATTTGGCATACTCCACTGCAAAGTCATTCAGCGTCTTCTCGCCCTTAGCTGCTCCCTTTTTCTCTCCTTTCCCTGCAAAGCAACATGGATTAATGAATTAGACTTAACGACTTAAGACTAAATGCTCTGCAGCCCGTGGCAAACGCGCTCCGGTAATAAAGAAAACCAGTTACCTCCTGTAGCACCTCCACTCTCAATAGCCTTCTTGACCTTCTCCTGGTCATCCCAGCGGAGGTCCGTAAATCCTGATATGTCAGAGGTCGACTGAACCGCTGCTCGGAGCCAAAAGCAGGAGAAATGGTGCCAGTGAGGAACTTTCCCATCAAACATGGGAGACTGTGGTGAAAAGCAAAGAAGATTGTTATTATGTTGCTACATAAGCTATTGTTATGACTGACTACAAATGTGTGACAATTAAAGAGAAACAACAAACGGAGGTAATGAATTAAATAGCCGATCATAGAAACTGTTATCAAAAGTAAGGCACTCAGTCTGAAACTAAAATTATATCTGGGGAAAAAACAACAACAACAACAACAACAACAACAGACAAGCACGTGCGTGAAAACATTTCCAAGCATTTTACAAACTAAACATTTACAAACTAAATATTTCTCATAACTGGATAAATCATGAACTCCGACGATAAACGAGACTGAAGACGTGAAAATCTATAAACATGCAATTCTAATAAAAACGTGATTTGGCCAGTTAAAACACACAGATCATCGCTACAATTCAATGAATTGAGTGTTGTTGTATAACACAGTCCTATTGTTTATAATCACCAAATAAACAAATAAACATCCGGTTGCACTTCTGCCTTTCGTTTGTTATGTGTTCATTTACTTTTTACCATGCACCGCTTAAAGACAATGTAAGCTTATGTCCGGAGGATGAATCTCTTTCGTTGTGTCTTTAGGAGCGGATTTAAACTCCTCCTGGGCCTTAGACACATGCATACATAACAAAACAACCGTGTGCATGAATTGTACCGTGCATTAATTGTAAATATAAAATGCATGATCGTAAACAAACGCAAATCGTATCGTGCCAGTTACGGGGACAAAGTTGCACGGCATTCTCACCTGCACCATAATGGCCATCCTCAGCGAGTCTTTAGCAATGTTTTCTTTGCATTTCTTGCAAGAGGCGCGTCCACTTTTCGCATATTCGGCTTTGTAGAGTTTGTCGTCCTGTGAATCAGCCATTTTTGCACATTTAAGCTTTGAAACGGAGTTTGGGGGCAATTTCTGGTCAGACAGGCCAGCAGCTACAATGCAGAGTAATAGCAGTCAGCCCGCGTGCAAGAGCAACCGCGCAGAATGCCAGCCCGAACTAATCGACCGCACATTCCTCTGGCGCGGACAATGTGTGCAGACAGAGTTAATCGACCTCAGAGTTAATCGGTGCTTTCATTAAAGCAGATTAATCGTTTTAAAGAATATCACGACGTTTATACGTCCCAAGTTGTAGGCTAAAATGTTGCTCTACATAACTTGATATCGTTTCTTAACACGGCGATAATGTTTAACTACGTTTAGTAACGTTTTCTTACCAAGCTTATTTTATATTATTATTTACTACTGTACAATCGTACTGTGACATCTTCCAGGTTTAATGAAATGGGAAAATGCTGAAGGTAAGACCTGGTAAATAATGGTCATTTTAATGGTAACCCTCCTTTAACAGATCAGTCCCAAGGCAACATAAAATGTGTTTTACATGAATCGTGACATTTAAATTGCATTACATTGACAACAGAATAAATACACTAAACATGGATCTATTTCTACAATAGTTTCTGTTTTACTGAGATTTTAGACTGTATTAAATATTCTACATTTTCTGAATCTCAATATTCCTATGAGGTTAAAAAAGCATTTTAATGTTCAGAGAATTTACAAAGAAGTCAAATGCACAATTTGTATCTGTGGTACATGTGAGGTATTTGTATGCTGCCATGGTGCGGATGAGGAAGAATTTTGTTAAAGAAACAAACTGCATCTGCAACATGATTATCTGAACGTTTACATTAGCTGTACTGAAGTAAACTATATACCTTCATGCATGTTTTAAAGTCAGCCATCAAAGTACTTTATTATACGTGGCAAGTTGTAGATTCAGTTTCATTAGAAGAATGATTAAGTTCTTTCACTTTATTCTGTAGACCATAATGATTAGAAACCCAGCTAACAAGGAACGCTTTTAGAACGTTGGCTAACATTCCCTAAAAGTTCTCGGAAAACGTTTTTGAAGTTACTTTAGTAGAACTTTCTTTACCTTATATATCATATATATCGAAAACGTTATTCTTAATTTGTTAGTGAAACTTTTTAAAAACGATACAGGATTATAAAGTTCTTTCAAACAAGCAAAAACACTTATACAACATCTTTAAAATGGTGCATTTTGAACGTTCCTAGAACATTGAAAATAACATTTTAAAGGTTTTTGTTACTTAATGGAAACATTAGGGAAATGTTCTTACAACCTAAAATTGTTTGCTGGGAAGACATCAACTGAATGATCTTTGAGGTATACTTTCGAATATATAAAGGCGGATTTGTCTCAACCGATGGTCCATTAGATATCCATCAGAGGTCCATGAATACAAGCTTGATATTTCACACTGTCATGTGTTAAAGTTACTGTTTGGCAAGGTTAAACCTCCATTGGTGCCTCTTTGTTTCTCTCTATGAATGGCTTGCACAAGACCGAAGACCACAGCAGCCAGGGTCGTCCTTCCACTGTGTCCACTCTTTTCTCTGTTCACAGTCCCATTGCTTGCCATCTGACGCCTCTTGGTACTGATGAAGTATGTGCGGACACGTCCCTTCTGCTCACTGACGCCCTTTATGAATATCTCACCACGCAACTCAAACACAAAGCCCCAATCTGCCAGAATGTTGCGCGTGGCCTCAGGAACCTGAATCCTTCCATTGACCCCGGTACTGTCCATCCGACTCGCTAAGTTTACTGTCATGCCCCAGATATCATATTGGGGTTTGGTGGCACCTATGACCCCTGCAACAACAGGGCCATGGGCAATTCCTAAAGGATACATTGAAAAGAAAAAAGGGATTAAAAAAGTCACTATACATATGCCACTCATTTGGAATGACGTGAGAAATTGATAATGACAATTGATAGTGAATTTTTATTTTTTTAGTTAAAAATTCCTTTAATATTGCATAAATGACAACAAGGCATACAGTCAGTTCAATATACTGTATTGTCCCAAGGTCCTATGTCCGATGTTACCTTTCATTTTCACAACCCATAATTTATAGAATTCTCCACCAAATTTAGTCCACCAGAGCTTTATGGAAATTAAGTAATTTAATTTATGGGACATTCTGTCACCATGCTACCCAAGCTAAGGTCTTTTCCAAAGAGCATTACCGACACGGAGCTGGAAGTTGTTTGAGGAGTATTTGTTGATCTCTCTCAAGGTTTCCTGCATTGCCAGAGCGAACAGAACCAACTCACTGAGATGATGCCAGTCATTTCCAACATGAGACTAAATAAAAGAAGATTATTACACAGAATAAAACACAGAGGATTATAATACATAGACTGTAATTCTCTGTATCTGTTTAAACAAGTCAGGTAATCAAATTAATAAGGGGATATGATTTTAAAATATATTTTTAGCATGGTTTACCTGTTTGTTAGGTGATAAACCTGATGCAGCCATGTAGCAACTGCCAATGGTTTTAATTTTCTCAATGTCCATGAAAAACGTCTCCTCCAACAGCTTCATCAGGCAGAACCAGGAACGAAGAAGGTTTTTATGAGACAAACAGTGGCAAAAATACAACCTTTCACAACAAGAACCTGTTCATACCTCATCAAAATCTGTAATGATTTCATTCAGCAGTCGGAGACACTCCACTCCCTCATGTTTAATCTCCTTCTGCTCATAGTATTCATTGAAGCCAGCGATGGAGGCAAACATCACTCCCACCTCATTGTATGACTGAGAGTACAGCTCCTGAGAAGACAACAGGAAGCTTCTGAGAAGACAACATGAAGCTGCTGGACTTTTCGTATATATTTCTAGTTTTTAGTTGTTTGCTAAGGCATGTATCACTGTTATCATAAGGTTGGAGATTGAACAATTTATACTGAGACTGCTACAGACATGAATGTGTGGCTTGTCAAGGTGTTCCAGCTAATGGGGCAAATTCTCTGAATGTTGGCTGGTGCTCTCTAAAAGTTCTCTCAAAAGTTATCAAAATCATTCTTACAGTAATGTTAGTAGAACTTTTTTAACGTTATAAAATGTCAAAAACTTTATTCTTAAGTAGTTAGTGGAATGTTTTAAGAACGTTGCAAAATTAAAAAAATATTTGTGGCAGCAAATTTTGACCAAGCAGGCACTAGTTCATCAGAAACTGTTATATATTAGCATCGCGGTTAGCTTATGTCTGACCTTCATTATTTAAATTAATAACTTTATGAACATCTTCAGTGACATCACCTGTGGCACATATACCTCATCATTTCTGCTCCTCTCCAGGAAGTGACGAGCAACATGCACAGGCAGGATGTTATGCAGCAGACACTCATTGTGTTCCCTCAGCTCTCTCATCTCCTGAACTTCCTGCTGAGCCTGCAGACGCCACAGGAAGTCCAGTCGTGCTGTAGCTTCCCACTGAGTCAAAAGGTACAGAACAGGGAAAGAGCCCAAATGTTCATACCATTTTTCCCAAAGTTTTTTCCATTACATTCTAGACAGATGACTACATGCTATAATATATTGCTTCAGATCAAAGTTTAGTCAAACATGAGTAGTCTAATGAGTAGTTTAAAAAACACACCCGTCGGCCATTGTAGAACACAGCAACAACAAACATCGTCATCAACAGAATTGAGACTCCCTTCCTTCTGAGGTAGTGAGACCTTGGGAGTATAAGATGCAAAGAGACACTGTATGAATGTATCATTTTATGGTATTTAGGGTAAGTATTATAGGCATCTCTAAGCAGACTTTGTACAGGATTTTGTTTAGACGCTCACCTGCTTAATTGTTCCTGCTCTGATTGATTTAAATACAACATGTGGAAAGACACTTCGATGAAGTATGCATAGACGGCCACCACAAACAACAGAATAGTCAACTTTAACAGAGAGCTCATCCTCAGGAACACAGCACAGGTCACCATGGAAACCACCCCACTCAGGACGAAGAACTACGTACATTAACACCATAAAAGTGTGAAATATATTAAGGTAGGTGGATATGTGAATCTTAAACAGAAGTCATACCTCTGGATAGGTGCACACAGTCAGTGGCTTTAGGCTGGTCTGATGTTCTTCTGTGTCATTGGTGCTCATTGTTCCCGTTTCAGTAAAATTGCACCATATCTGTGTAAGAACAAGATGAATGCTTACAATGGACTGTTTAATTAACTGTGCTCTTAGCATTTGACCATTTTTACTCTTTACCAATTAAACCATCAGGTGGACCATTGTAAAACAGTCTAAATACGTTGACCTGGTAAGCAGGTTAGTCATTTAGCATACACTTTTATCCAAATCAATGTACAGCCCAGCTAACAATTTTAGGTTGTAAGAACGTTTCCCTAAGGTTTCCATTACATAACAAAAATGTTATCTTTTTAAAAATTTTCACTAACAGCTTAGCAAGGTTAAGGTTACATCTAAGGTTAAACTTACTGCTTGAGTAAATGATGCAGTGGATGGGAACCACTGCATCATTTTTTAAATGCTGGTCTACCTTCATATGCATCAGACTGATGTCTTTGTTGCATCGCCTCTCACTGTTTTTCAACATCTTGTGCCACATGTGACACATTTTTAAGGCGACGTGTCAAGTAAAAAATAGCTCAGCTCAGCGTTTTGTGTCCTAAATTCTGTTCCAAACAGAATGTTCAGTGCTGTTAGTACAAAGACTGAAAACCATCATATCTTTGTACAGTTGCTCTTCCTAACCAATAGCAAAGATTCCTTCAAAATTCCTTTGTAACCACATGACTACTCACCATATCACAGGGGGCCAGGCCAAAGTTGATGGCTATAGCTGTGACAGTCAGCAGGTTTCTCATTTTATCATTTTCATGGATCCAGCAACAGAGCTGCTGAAGAACACCAGGACAATGTTTGAACTCTTCAGCCAGGGCCATCAGAAGCAATAACAGATAGCCCAGCAGAAACAGGCAAAACTGGGCCGCTGTCCATTGAAACAACCTGCAGAGAGGAAAGACAATGATGAATAGAAAAAACTGTAATACATTTAAGCTTATTCAGGTTCTGAACATTGGTTGGCAAGACTTCTTACCTGGGCGTAAGGAGGAGGGCTTGTACAGCCATGAGGAGGAGAAACATGATGAATGAACAGACCAGGTTGGTTTTAAACATCTCATCCCTAACCTGTGAGAACTAAACCACAGAACAAAATACCTGCAATTTTATTATGTGTTGATACACTACTTCCTGTCATTGTTTTAATCATCTCCTAAAGCTGCAATCCGTAACCTTTTTTAGTTAAAAATGAACAAAAATCAGTTAATGAGCAAGTACATGATAGATCAGTGTTCAACACGATCTTTTTACATTACTCCGATTCACAACAGTAAGTTCATAATAATGATTTATGTTTTGAGCTGTCAGGTCCGATTTTCCAGGAAATGTCAGTTTGGCTTTATTTAGCTTCTACATACATAATAAAGTGTGTAAAGTAACCTGCAATTTTATGTTTCAAACAGAGATGGCGGCAGAGAGGCGAAAGTTACAGACTGCATTTTAAACACTTAATTTCGATTTGGAAAATATGTGGAAGAAATTTTTTTTTTATCAGACACATCTCTATCTCTACAGCCAATTAACAATCTCTATTCCACCACTTCCTGTCCGTTGTACCTTCTCCTCAATGTGTGCATCCTTAAACACCAGTGTGACTGGAGTGATGTGCTCCTGGCGCATGCGCTCGCTGCTGCGGAGATCGATGGCATGCTCGATCCGTTTGTTGATCTCTTTTGATGTGGATCTTCGCACCGAGGAATTAGGAAGCTGTGTGTAAGAAGGATTGCTGAAGGACGCCAAGATCTGTGAGATGAAAGTTCACCAGAGAGTCATGTGAAAATCTTTAACATCTTTCTCATACTTTTTCCCAAAAGAAAATCATATACAGTTAATATCAATAATATTTCCAAAAGAAACCTTTTGTCTCGGTTTTGGAGGTTCTACTTCCACCTTATCTAGGTCCTCTTCCTTGTGGCAGATAAGGAATGTGTCAATGTTGTGTTTTCGAAGAAACTCATTGCGTTCATATCCGTGCCCATCCTCTGTTTGGTAGTCTCCATCCAGGCAGTCCAGAGTAGCCCGTGAAATGTGGATGCGTCTGTTGACAAAGTACATAGTGCAACACAAGAAGAGTTCATGCAGTTTCCTTCAAAACCCAAGTCCAAACTTTTAAGCATTGGTGACTAGTCTGTTTCATGCTGCTGGAACAGTCTGAGTGCTGTTTGTGAAGCTAGTCAACTAGCTTGACCAGAAAAGCCATGCCAGCTTCACAAATAGCAGGATCAAACTGGTCCACCAACTTGACCAAAACCAATAAAACATAAACCAGCCTAGTGACCAGTGGGGAATTTATGCTAGGCTTACCCACAGTGTGAGACTCTACTGAGCGCTGGTTAAGCTGGTTGAGAATTCTGGTGGTCATACCAACACAAAGTTATAGGTTTGATCACTTACCCTGGGATCCCACCTGCTTCAAGCATGTTGGCAATTCCCACATCCCAGGACCAAACATCAAACTGCCATTTTTGCAGGCCCAGAACCCCACAGAGAACAGAGCCAGAGTGGATTCCAATCCGCATGTCCATGTCAAAGTCTAGCTGTTTCCTTACAAACCTATTAATATATTAATAGAAACCACTGACTGTATAATTCAGTTTAGGGGGTAATAAACTAATGATAGCTTAAGCAATAGTTAAATGTGTAACCACATATTTAGGTTTTCATAGCTAGGAAACCTATAAGGTGTACATGGAAATTCCACCAGCTAACAGGGAACATTCTCAGAATGTTGGCTAACTATACTAATGTCCTCCAAAAGTTCACTTTTAGTTCTTTCAGTTATAAAAAAGTTCTTATAACATTATAAGGTTATGTGTCATATATCATAAACGTTATACTTATATATAAGTTTTTAGTGGAATATTTTAATGTTTTAATGTTTGAATAACCAATAAAGTTAATACAAAATTTAAAAAACTGGAGATTAATGTTCCTAGAAGTTTTAAAATAACACTTTTAATGTTTTTGTCACTTAATGGAACATTAGGAAATTGTTCTTACAAGCTAAAATTGTTGGCTGGGCATCCCTGACATCAGTTGGTTGATAAAACTGCACACACAAAGAGCAGAACTGTGATGTACCGTATGGTGCTGATCATGGCTAGTCCCATCTCCACACAGCAGTGGGCATGTGCCCTGTGGGGCTCCGGTACCCCAGACACACAGTAGTAACAGTCCCCTAAAATCTTGATTCTCAGACAGTGATACTCCTAACAAGACATACACTAAAATGAGTTGAACAAGTCACAAATGAGACTAAAAAAATAAACAGAAATTTTGAATGCAGAACTTCAAACTCAAACTGCTTCATTCTTCAAAACTGTAAGCTCACCTCAGCTAGCCGGTCAAAACGTCCAAAGAGCTCGTTGAGTAAGCGTACTAATTCTTGAGCAGACATGTTCATGGATAACAGTGTAAAGCCCTTTATGTCAGCAAAGAGGATGCTGGGATGAAAATCAGTGATAAAAAATCAGGTTTCCATATGGACTAAAATACATTTTCTGTTGAAGAAACCTGATATTAATATTCACTTTCACTGAAACATGCTCTGTTAAAGATGTAATACCTGACATCTTTGTACTGATGGATGTAAATTTTGTGAAATTCCTGTGGATCAAGCTCCTCATCCATAGATGTCATGTCAGCGATCATCTCCAAGGCAACAAAACGAGGCAGGATAGACAGCACCAAACGCTCCTGAAGATGAAACAAACTGACCTTACAGACTCTTTACTAAAACCATCAACAAACCCATCAGTAGATCAGCAGTTATGTGTTCAAATGATTGCCCAGCTAACATTCTCTAAAAGTATTCTCAAAGTTATAAAAAAAGTTCTTGTAGTAACGTTAGTAAGATGTTTCTTTAACTTTATATACATACATATCAAAAACTTTATTCTTAAGTTATAAGTGGAAAAATGTTAAAAAATAAACAATGCTTGAATAACGTTCTTATAACTAAGCAAAAATGTTCATACAATGTCTGAAAAACTGGACGTTTTGAACATTCCTAGAACTTTCAAAATAACATTTTTAACGTTTTTGTTATTTAATGGAAACATTAGGGAAATGTTCTTAAAACCTAATATTGTTAGCTGAGTGTGTGCATAAGTACTGGGCAGAGAATACTGGACTCTTAGAACAACATACAGACATCAAGTCTTGCCTGTCTCTGGTTCTCAGTCTCCAGTTTCATGCGACCCTCTATGCATCGGCGCGTCTCGAGGAAAGCTTGTCTCTGGGATCGATCAGTCAGATAATGGATGAACAAACCCGCCACATTCATGCTAATGTATAGTAAAGCTTTGGCGAGAATCTAAAGATAGATCAACAGGGTAAATGAGGGCCAGTCTTATCACATGACAGTTGTACACCACAAGATGTGCAGTACAAGAAGCAAAACAATGGATGCAACTAGCAGGAATATAGCTAGATGCTAATGATGTATTAGGTGAACCAGGCAACAATGCAAAGTGGTAATACATTTTCAGAGCACATATGAAATGTAATTCTGGTATTGGTATGGATCACATTGGTATGCTTACATAGATGTATGGGTCACTAGAAGTGAAAGACAAAACTACCCATTTATCAATCCATCTATCCATCTTTCCATTCATCCATAATGATGTATTCCTTCATTTAACAAAAATCTTTTCTTTTTTGTCACTTGATGTCAGATCTGGGTACATGTTACATATACAGAATATGTATATGAAGTCATTTTGTAATATATTTATATTTTTACAACAATATGTAAACTAGTTGTAAACTATAGTAACCTATTCCTTAGGAAATATAGCCAAATCTGGGTACTGGCGACTAAAAATGGTTGAGAGGTCTTAACCATCTAACCACTGATCAGTCACCATGTTCTTTCTGATTCATCCATCTCTCCAAAGCTTCTCTACCTTTCTCAGCAGTCCCACTTCAGTGAAATGGCGTACAGTCTCTGCCATGAGGTGAAGTGTGGAGGTGACTGTGCCAGCCCCAATAGCCCAGAACAAAGGCAGTGGCAGCAGAGTGTATGTGGCGAAGAGGCTGAACAGAACATACCAGGATTGGTCTCTCTCCAACCCGTATGTCAGTCCACACAGTACCTGAGCAGTCTGTGACAGCCAGCTCGCCATGCCAGCGTAATGCAACCATATTGGAGAATGCGAACGTTTGCACGTGAGTACCAAGACACATAGGGCAGCCGCGCAGGCAGTGAAGAACCCCGTGAACCAGCCCGGCAGAGCATCCGAACCGCCCGTCGCCAAGGCCAGGTAGAGCAACAGCAGGTGCAGTTTGGCAGCTACGTCAATAATGTTGGTGACAACTAGTGAGGTTCTTCTGGTGTGTGAGGAATGGCGCTGGTAGAGTTTCTCAAGGTCTCTGGATTTGAAGGTGTGTCTCAGTGTTGGCACATACACCCCCCGAATGATGTGGCCCCAGTGCACGAAAAAGTCAGCATCGCTGATGTAGTCTGGAGCTGTTCCAGTCTGAGTACTGGACGAACTGCTACGCTCTCCAAAAAAGGACGGATGAACCCTGGCAACTGAGGAACGCCGTTTCGTCAGTCCTCGTGATGCTTTGCTGCGAATCTGTTGGTTGATTTCATCGATATAGGCATCGGTGACGTGAATTTTCCGAGCCGGCTCCACACCGAACTGTTCCCTCAGCCCCCGTTGGCTGATGATGCGTTTGACAGCATTTTGCCAAAGCAGCTGTTTGCGTCGCAGGCCTGGCGACAGCGGAGCGGGTATGCAGGATAGTGGCTGGATCTTGCAGATGTCAGTTGAGTCGCTGAATGTAACCATGGCAGCCACAGGCTTGTCTGATCACCATTACCCATGAGATTAAGACTTTCAGATTCTCCCTCTTGATGAGTTCAGATAAGCCATTCGGAGTCATCCATCTCTGAAAACAGAGTTATAAATAAACACACTTATTTACATTAAAACAAAAAACTCTGTGACAAGAACCGAATGTTCTCAGAATGTTGGTTAACATTCTCTATACGTTCTCCCACATTCTAGAAGCATGTATATCAGCATTGTTGACACCATCAGAACTGTTTAACTGCACCTGTGATGTCACCACATGCCCTGAATGAAGCTGCCAGATTTAGCACTGAGCTCCATAATACAGTTAGCTGCTAAAAACAATCTCTTGCAGTGCATCTATATCACGGTGTACACAACCTGACCACACCTGTGATCCCAACTTAAAGCAACTCTCTCTCAGAGAGCACAGATTAGTTTACAGTTGCCTACTGTAAACAGATGATCTCAGTGCCAGTAAGAGTTTATGCAATCATTACTGTGTACATTAAAATAAATACCTTGATGCTAACTAACTAGTCATCTCTTTTAAACCTTGATAATACATCTGGACACAATAGCAAAATGCTAGTGTAAAATTATATATTATAAAATTACTTATTTTAACAACATAAATCTTTTTTAAATGTACATTAATACGTAAACAAGCTGTAAATTATTGTAATCTAATCTTTAGTATGTTTTTGCTGTAAATAAATATAAACCAAAAAGGTTCCTATTGCGTGCATGTATTTATACGTTAAACATTTCTCATGTGCATATTCATATAAAAGAATGGAAATACATATGAATTTTCTTACCTGTGTAACAACAAACTTCCCAGCACTTCTGTGTACATTGTGTTGCTGTTTGTGGGACAAAATCCACCTGTCCTGTTCCATCAAAAAAACTTTTCCTTGATTCTCACCATCCTATAAACTGTTATCCAAAGTCAAACACAGAAAATAAGCAATTCATATTCTAACCTAGTGATGAAAATGGTACATTATTATCATAAGAGAGAAGAACATTCTGATTAATTCAGCTGAAGAGCGATCAACAGATTGTCTGACAGAAAGAGAAGCAGCAGCTCAAGTGTCTCAAATAGGATTACTTACTCAGCACTGATGGTCTGGCTCCTCAAAGCATCCATCAATGACGTCACATGATGCAGACTGGAGAAGACCTGAGCTGAGAGGGGCCCTCTGGGGTCATGGCACTCTATGGCCCTGCAGAACCTTAACTAAAGAAACAAATGTACAAGGGATGGCAATTCATGTAAAATTGTATATACAATTAATTTAGCCACTAAAACAGACAACAGAGGGGCCGATGAAAGAAGCAAATGTAAACAAAGCAGCAGATTGGCTGAACTGAGCCTGGCAGGCCATGAGGATCAGATAATGTTGACTATAAAGCTGGATAAAGTGCTTGAGACTGAATTTACTAATTGTGCATAATGCACAAGACCTCAGACAGTGACCTGATGAGATTCATCCTGAGATCTAACTACACAAAATCAGACAATACAAAACAAGAGGATCTAAAACTCCAGGGCCAGCTAGCATAAACCTGAGGCAGAGAACAGTGTGGCATTACTTACCCAGCTAACTGGGAACGTTCTGAGAACATTAGCTAACATTCTCTAAAAGTTCTCAAAACTGTTCTTGCTGTAACGTTAGTCAAATGTTTTTAACATTATATATCATATGTTGAAATGAAAATGAAGTGAAATGTTTTAAAAATGTTACAGAATAAAAAGTTTGACTAACATTCTTAAAACCAAGCAATAACATTAATAATAAAAAACTGGACAGTTTGAACATTCCTAAAACTTTCAAAATAACATTTTAAACATTTTGTTACTTAATGGAAATGTTAAGGAAACGTTCTTACAACCTAAAATTGTTAGCTACGTAAGCAGTACATCCGTGGACGAGGTAGCGTAGCAGTTTCGAGTAGTGCTTGTGATGCTGTACGGCCAATCAGCTTCATTACTTGGAGAGGATGAGATGTTGGTCAGATGGACTGTGGTGGGCTCTAGAGGGATTTAATCAGCATTAGTAATGGTGGCTTGCCTGTAATGGGATTCCCAGCACTCACTAATCAGTTAATACACACAATTCAATCCAGTCCTTCTTAAACAGATCTAAGTCCTATATGTGCAGCCAGGCACCTGGATTTAACAGTCTGCCATTTTTGATCCTGGCCAAACTCCACGTGTTAAACTTAGCAGCAACTTTTCTCGTGCGCATGGAGGTCAGAGGTGGAACTTAGCAAAATTCAAGCCTGAAATGAACTATATTGTGGCTTAGATTTTCAATCAATTTGTCTGTCTGTCTCAAAATCACTGTTTGTTTCAGTTTCATTTAAACAAGACACAAATTAAGTGTTATCAGACTGAAATGGGTCAATATCGTGTTTAAGGATGTTCTGAAAGCAAGTGCAATCAGACAGAAATGAGACATGAGAACATTTCCCTTCTATGCTGAAAAATCACTACATATATCACAGCTTTAATAAGAGTGGATCAATACCTCTTACTGTACATTTATGAATGCAGTAAATGAATCCTGGACACACAACAGGGGATAACAGACTAAAGAAACTGAGAGGTTAACCCGGGTGAGTGTGATGGAAGGTAAGAGAGAGCATTAGATCTATGTATAACATCCTTAAGACCGATCCAGACTTAAGACACATTTATTTAGAAACATTATTCATTTACTAGCACCAGGTCATTTTAGGTTATAGGTGGTAAGTTCACTTGCAATGTACAACACACCGTCTCATAGCTTTCCCCTACAGACCACACTTTGTAATTCATTTTGTAATATTATGAATGATCTATGAAGTGAAGTGCATTGACATAATTTGCTCTCGGTGTCTTGCATACAAAAACTTAAACAATAAGCAAAAACAATCCGGCAATGATACACAAAGGCTGCGCATTACGCATCAGCGTATGGAGGATGTGAAGCGCGGCTCTCAGGAAACGAGTCGCTGAATCAGTGCGTGTGTGGACGCGTCATTCAGGAGCAAAAGTGAATCGGTTTCATGTTTATAATTCACATCGCTGACAGAAGATGAGAAGAGCTTTATTTTCAGACTGTGAAATCGAGGTGAGGAAACAACTACATGTTGTTGTGCTTTTATTAGCGTGTATATTTTCAAGTATATTTTCACACCCCGTTTGTACTGTTGATTTCTCGGGCTGTTCTCCGGTTTACTTCATGTATATGTAATTGTTTAGTTATTGTTGTTTGTTTAGTAATTGACCTCACTGTTTACGTTAACGTTTTTGCTTGGAGATCTCGTTAGGTTAATAACTCCGCTAAACTGACTGGAAATGGCCATCAACATTACGTTCCTGTATGCAAACCCAAGTTATGTATTAAAACTCGCGAAAACTAGTTAATTATTATATTCGTCTCTTTTAGTTTAAAGGATAAATGTAACCACTGGGGTAGTGCGGCGGGATCTGTTTTGAGTCTCACGTATGCGCTCTGTCGGTAGGCCTCACGGCATCCTGCGGATTTCCTGCTGTGAGTGACCGGAAAGGAGCGTTCTTGTTCGGGTTGTTGTCCGGATTTCGACGCTGGACGCCGGTGCTGTCTCGGTAGCCGGTTAAGGGCACGAGCGACATCTAGCGGTGGAACTGATCATGTCAGGTATGAGCTATAATGTAAATTATGCACAATATTGATAAAACATCATGTGTAATGGTATTATCGAGATAGTTTTAATGAATAGTTTGCTTTTATTGACATTTTTATGGGTGCATTGTTGTTTAAAGATTGGACCTGGTTTGGCTGTGCAGTTAGAAACTATATTTAAATTAAGGGTTAAGTGTTTTTCTATGTTTTTATTAGCTTGCTGGCATGCAGAATAGACTTATAGTTTCCCAGACACAGTTTCAAACCCAACATCAGCCTTTTGTGATGTGAAATTGGATGTTAAAAGGCACATATGTAGGGTGTGGCATGGCTTTATCTATTGGGAATTGACTGAATGGTGAAACGTGCACTTTCCATTTAAGAATGGAGCTATTTGTCTATTTGTAAAGATTATTTCATCATGTGGCCTAAGTGAAATCAGTGAGACAGAATAGTCATTTCAGTAGTGGACAAAGTTAATACATTTTAGGGAAAGATTACAAAGTTTTTTGTTGTGTTTATTATTTATATTTTTCCACTTTTGGAATAAGAAGCCAGTGAGTTGTTCAGAATAAGAATAAGAGCATTAATTAAGAAAGTAAGGTCAATTATGAGAATTCTTTCATTTGAATGGTCACATGGTCAAAGAAACTGTCTCTGAAAGTTTAAGAGCCCCCCTCTCTCTCTCTCTCTCTCTCTCTCTCTCTCTCTCTCTCTCTCTTTCTTTCTTCAAGTCTCTCTCTCCAAGTCTCTCTCTCCCGTTCTCTCATTAATAAACATCTCACTAACACAATGAGTTCCACTATTCGCCTCTCATTGTGTCAGTAAACTCCAGAGAGAAAACCAGAGTGTGGGAGTTTGGCTGCAGAAGATGCTGTCAGTGTCTCGGAGGCAGGGCATAGAACCAACCCAGAGCTGAGGAGATGTTATGAGCTGATCTGAGCATTCAGCACTTCTGAATCACTTTAAAAGAAGAGACCTCAAAACCTGACAGAGATCAAGAGTGAAGGGACATTTCCTGAAGACTCTTCACAAGTTTTTCCTTTTTCTAGGCCTAGT
Source organism: Chromobotia macracanthus (assembly GCA_036877525.1). Classification (NCBI taxonomy): domain Eukaryota; kingdom Metazoa; phylum Chordata; class Actinopteri; order Cypriniformes; family Botiidae; genus Chromobotia; species Chromobotia macracanthus. The sequence continues at coordinate 4,280,672 of JAZGTH010000078.1, read as the reverse complement.
TTAAGTAGTTCATTAGTTTGTTTAGTTTTCTTACTTGTTACTAATTTAATTCATCGTTTATCAGTTGTAGTTTTTCTTTGGGTTCAGTTGGGTGATATTCTTGTAACTTTAAGAGTTGTTTGTGAGTGTGGGAGCTAGTATTCTTAAGCCCATGGCTGTTTCTGAACCGGTTGCCACCCGGAGGATGGCACTGAACTGTCGTACCCTGCTGGACCATCGCCAGAGCCATGGTAAGAAGCCCCGTCTCCACCAGGATACTGATGTATTCTTCTCACAGAGTCAGGGCTTTCAAGAGAATGCTGTTGTGCTCAGTTCTGGTATGATGTCATTCCATGAGTTTTAAGTACATATTCGATCGTCTGATATTTGAGTGTAGCATCAAGGTTTGCAAAAACCTTATTTCTGGGTGAAAGATGAATGCAAAGTTTTTATACTAATTTCTGGGGATTTTATGTGCTGGTTGTCGCACAAAACTTGCTAACACAGTGCTGGGGTATTGTGAGCGATTGCCAGGCCATTGCTGTGCATTTGAAAAGATGTTTAGGAAGGTTTTAACATTGCTGTGTGGTTGCTTACTAACCCAATTTAAAAGACTCCACATAAATTCTAATCCCTGGATATTCCTCAGGACCCACCTTCAATGTAAGATTATGGGATTTTTCCTGCCAGCCAGACACATATTAAATCATATTAAATCAGGACAAAGTTACACGCCAAATTTTCATTCCTTAAGGTTAGACGTTTGTAACATCATTTACTCTGAATATGAGGAAAAGGTAAAGTGATGTTTAGGTTAACAAGTGCCACTAGGACTTCCTCACAAATGACCCGTAATGCAGAGTTCTGTACCTGGATGCTGAAAGCCATTCCCTAATGCTGTAGTCATGGCAACATCCATCTGTGACTGATGCTGTTTTTTGATCAGTACAGCTCTAATTGAGCACACTTAGTAGATAATTAGCTAAACCAGATTCTGTGTAAATGTCACTTGGCTATCAGTGGGCTATTTTTTTTCAAGGGTTAATTCACCAGTGGCAATTCTGGCAAGTTGCTGTTATGTTCTTAATCTAAACTGTGCTAAAAAATAATGTGCAAACCGCTGATTATTCCATTTCCACCCAGTATCGTTTTTATTAGCTTGACATTTTCTTTTTTTTGTGTGTTTGACATTTGCCAAAATGTCACGTTTGTTTTCGACGTTCAGAAAAACATTGCGGGCTATTTTTGCTCCCTACAGATATCTTCAATTTAATTTTCTGACATTTGCTGTTTTCCTGTTTATACACAATCATATCATAAAGAAAGTGTTTTTGATAAGGCTCTTTGTGATAAAATGCAGTCTGGTGCCAGCAGTATTTTTGTCATGTGAGAAAGCCTACACATTAGCTGTGTTAGTTTGTTTGTATTACAGAATGTTGTACAGAGCACACACATATAAGAGGAGAAGAGAGAGTGTAGGATGGAGAATGCTGGATTGCAGGAGGAAAACCATGCCGTCGAGAGAGAGAGAGAGAGAGAGAGAGAGAGAGAGAGACTATATGGAATGTAATAGCAGTATTCCACTCATACTGTAGCTGCTATTAGTAGCAGTATGTATGTTTACAGCAAATTTTGTGCATGAATAGAATTACCACTTTGCAAAAATGTGAAGTATACAACTAGAGCACACTTGTGTGGAAGACAATGCACAATTTCCCACAATGCACTGCGCTGAACCTTTCCATTTGAATGAACTAGAGGTAATACTGGCTGTGATGAAATCAGAATCTGGTGCTCTTTGCATTCTTAATATTTATTCTAGTGAATACACATTCCTGTTTATTGCGCAAGAGTCACCAGACCATGTTAAGTAACTGTATATATAGTCAAAATGTTATCTAGACGGCACTCGCTGAATTCACCATGAATTCACTTTAACGACACGTTGCAACAATATTTCGAAATGTTTAATGTTGCTTTCAACATACTAGTTCACATAGTCTTTTTAAAAATCTATACTGCAATATATAGTGTATACTGCATTGTATGCAGTTAGCAGTATGCTAGAATGCGAGAGAGATGTGGTAAGAATCTGAGAATGTGGGAGGAGCTTCTACTAACAGTGAATGAGCATGCCCCACTCTCTCTCATCCTCTGGCTCCTCCTCTTAAGTGGCGATTGGCGAGCAGAAGTTGTGCGCTCGTGCGTGCAAAGTGAGCAGTATTCTTCTGAGACCTGCATGCGCAGGCTGGCGCAATAGCCAAGGTCATCACAGCCGAATATTAGTATCTCCATCTCTGCCTCAGAGCATGTGTGAATGCTCTGGTGCTGAATCTCATAACTGTTAAGCATCAGAGCAGCAGACTGCGCGTGTGTGTCTCGCAAAATCTCACCGTAGCTGCATCTAAGAAGCTGCAGGCAGGGATTGAGAAGGGAGAGAGGACCTCCACTGACGTCAAGAGAAATGTATGGTAAGTGCAGAGCTTGTGTGTGTGTGTCCTGCAGGGTTTGTGCATAATGGAAATATCTTCCCTGACTGCATTCTTTTCAAGCTCACGCATGACTACTTCTTATTACACTCAAAACAGAAACTTGAAAATGAACAAACTGTTTATTCTGGATCAGCCGGACGGACGTTGTCATGAGATTGCTCTTTGGTAGGTTAGTTTGATCCTTCTCGCGGTGAAGGACAAAGTTTTCTTACTGCCTCTTTAAGTGTCGAACAAGCTTTTTGATGCTTTTAATCTGATCTGGTCTCAGATTATTTATGTGATTATATATGTGATTGGCACTGATACGTTGTGTTTGTTTGATGTTGGTAATGGCTGCTAGTTGTTAGTTGTGTTAACACAGATCACATTAAACAAATGGATGTTTATCGATTCACGTTTAGTCTTCTGTGTCAGGATGCATTTCACTTCCTGCTGAGAAATGAATTCGCCTTGCCAGCGGATCATGTCACAGAGGAACTGATTAATGCAAACGTATATAATGCTGTTGCTGGTGGTTCTCAAAACTGTGATTTTAAAGTCAGTCTGCTTTAGCCAAAGGAATACAGCATGCCTTATAGGTCGCTCTTTCATAGCTCAGTACACTTAATGGAGTTCTCAATTTTGTTTCATATACAGGGTTTAAATCATAATTTTATTTCCATAATTTTTTCTTTCAAAGTCCATTTTTAATGTTAGTCAAAGGTTTTGTTGTTATAATTTGTTTTTTATTACATTTTCATTGTTAAACAAGCCTTTTTTTAAATTGCTGTACCTTTAAGACTTTGTAAATTTAGTACGTGAAATGAGTGACACTGTAAATCTTTAGTAAAATCTTGTTGTAAAATGGGTGACACTTTGTAAATCATTACAGTTTTTGTGCTGACAGACAGAAACCGTGTTGTTGTCTGTCATGGGAAGCTAAGGGTTATCATATGCCAGGTAGGGGTGTTGCAATAAATTATTATATTATACATTATTATACAGCCACGATAACTGTGTAGTGAAAATGTGGTACCATGACGGCCCTAATGCCAGGTGTGTGCTGAAGCATCGCTCAAAAAAAACAGAAGAATGTGTGTTATATAAGCTCACTGAAGGGCGGCACAGCATCTCTTAATACTGACCCACACAGCTGTTGTGTTCAGAACGCTGAGCCTGCGTGCGTACAGCAGGAGGTCAAGGTTTGCCGTTCAGCCTCGGCTGTGTCAGAAGTAGCCGTGTATTCATACAGCATAACATTTCTGTAAGCGACATATAATGGTATTAAATGAGAAGTTTCCCCAGTGCCTAATTTTCGTAACAGCATGAAATAGACTTCAAATTATGTTTTATCTGTCGGCTGTGAAATGTTATATAAAGTAATATAAAGTGATCATTTATACCTTTGGTGACTGGGTGAAAACAAACAAACGCAGCCTGGAACGCACATGTCCTCATGTGCCATCTCTCACACAGCTTTATCCAGGTGTTTCTGACCTCCTTGGTGTATATGGGGTTTGTAGCAGTTGTATGTCAAGATAAATTGCAACATTCATATTCCTATTATTAATAGTCTCACCAAGACCTTTAAGTTGTCTCAAACAGTTTTTGCATCGCTTGTACTGTGTGAGCAAATATGCAAGATCTTCTGCGGAATAGATTTTAATATGGTAAAATGGGTTAATGATAGCTGATGTTAATGGTAGCTGAAAGCATTATACAGTGTAAAAAAAAAAATATGTAAAAATCTACAGTGCAGGGGATGGAAGATTTCTAGAGCTTTAAAAATGATGGCTGTTCAGATTACATGCAGGGCTGTCAGTGAGAAATGTGTGCTGGGATTTGAATGAGTCTCCTGACCAATTTTATCTCTGTGTCTGGTGAATCTTTTCCTGTTCATGGAGGAGGTGATTATCTTCATGTTATGTTTTGCTGTTACAAAACTGCTGTGATACTGTGTTAGCCTAAAAATCACAGGCCCCTGTGCAGTGTTCCCTGGTCCCTACATAGGTAGTATGGGATATTTAATAATATGTGTACATTTCACGCTGTAAAACAGGGCTGCACGATTTTGAAGAAAAACACAGTATGTGATAATGTGCCAATTAATGCATTCATTGTATTTCATTTGGTAAATGGTAAAAATCAACTAATTTTATATTTGAAAAACAAAAATTATGTAATCAATATTTATGTTTTATATTCTTTCTGGGGAAAGAAACATATTTTTACCAACATTTGCATGCCAGTCTCTCTCCATCGACTTAAAACTAAACATCATTTTTTGAAGTATTAAAATCATTTAGTTATTGCAAGCCATTCGATATGCATAACTGAGATATGAACATTTGCAATATTTCAATAATTTCAACGTTTCTTGAAGCCCAAACATGACCAGTAATTCAAAATCATTATTTACTTTCTAGTTGAATATTTTGATACATCCCAATACACACAGAATCTTATCAAACACCCTGTGAAGTCCACTGTGAAGGGGACTATCTGGCGATTGGAACATGGTATCCGGCGATTGAGTACATCTCAACAGACATATTTTTCCACTGTAATCAAGGAAGTGTCTCTGTATAATCAAAGCTTTATTTCAGCTGGGAATGCTGTGCTGATTGTGAATTTTACGCAGCTGCTCGGGAGAACGAAGACAGTTTCTGAACTCGGATATAATGAATCCTAAGAAAAGCCTAGTTTGTGGCACTGATTTCTAATGACTGCCAAAAACTGTGTGTTTGTAATCCTGGTATTTACTACGTTATGGGAACCAAATGTCAGTATAGTAATAAAGTGTAGTATAGTAATACCAGTAAATTTTTTGGTCCCCATGAGAAAACAAGCTTATGAATCAGAATGATCTATTTATAATCTAGTAAACAGTATTAAAACCATTACGTCTATGGAATATCCCTACACAACATGAAAACCCAACGTGTGTGTGTGTGGCATGAGTGTTTGTGCTTTCATAAGATTCAGGGGTCTTTATTATCATGGCTTCAACTCTGTCCTGTATCTTCTATGTCCTGACTAGCCCTGATTGGCCAGATTCCTCATAATAAAGGGACCACAAGAAAGGAGAGGAATATTCAAAACATTATAATCAGGGTTCAGAATAAACTATTGCTAAGCATTAAACGCAATAAAAATAGGTTTTGCCGGGTAAATAAGTATGATTAAAGTACTGATTGAATAACATAATGATGTACTGTAGAAAAGTATGTCTTCAAAAACATTCCCGACAGCGTGAAGGAGTTTGATCAGTGAAGCTCAGACAAACCTACAGGGAGCCAAATGAAAACGATATAAAAAATGGCAATTTAAATTTCCTTGTTTTAATGATTTTAAAAAGGTGTTTGCTTCACATAATGGTGTTTTGCAAAGTAACTTTCAATAAAGGCTGGTGCATGAATTCTCATTTAAAGTTTGTGGCTTAAGACAGCAGATTTGTCTTAGCTTCCTCCTCTGATGGAAGAAGCAGTTGGAGATGTTCCCTGCTGGTTGTGTGACCGTCATTAACACAGCCTCCTTCCCTCCCTCTCTAATCTCCATCCTTCTGTCACTTTTTAACAGGCATTTTCTCTCTTTCTTGTTATCAGTCCATATAGAACGTGTTTAAGACTGTATTGATTTCCCCCAGAGCTTTGCTCTCATGACACAGTTTGCTTGGCCTCATGACAGATTATTCAATGATGACGATTCTTTCACTTTGCCAGTTCTGACACTCTGAGAGGGCACAGAGAGTTCACTGTACCCATCTGGGGCTGGACTCATGGGGTATTTAGGCTGTGCTGTATGCAAAACTCTTCAGAAATGACTAAACGTGAGATGTTCTGCTGTCTGAGCGTGTTAGTGGTGTAAGTCCAATGTTCCGCATGCAGTGTGCGACATGCATCATTCGTCGGTATATAAAAAGATGTGTGAGACAGTAACGAAGAAACTGAGGGAACCCAAGCTGCTCTATAAAGTGAGAAGCAGGTTTGTGCAGAATTCTGTGTGAAGATCTGCAGATTTCTACAGAATGGGAATGCCCATTATTCTGAAAGTTACATTCCATGCTGTTTGCGTGTTTGTTTATTATATATTTTGGATAATTTGACTATGCTTTCCAAATAACAACCCAGATAACAATTTTAGGGTTGTAAGAATGTTTCCATTAAGTAACAAAAATGTGTAAAAATGTTTTCTTAAAAATGTTCTAAAAACGTTCAAAACGTCCAGTTTTTTAAACATTGTATTAAAATTATTGCTTGCTTATAAGAACGTTATTCAAACATATTTTTAATTCTGTAATGTTCTTAAAACGTTCTATTAACTATTTAAGAATAACATTTTTGATATATTATATATAATGTTAAAAAAGTTCTATTAATGTTATTGCAAGAATGTTTTTGGTAACTGAGAGAATGTTTAGAGAACGTTAGCTAACATTCTGAGAAGGGAACACCCAGTTAGCTGGAGATAAGCCAATTGTGTTTTCATATGGACTCCAGAATTCTCCATTTCTCAGAGAGACCATGCCAGTGGTGTTTTGGTCTTATGATGGTGAGCTGGGGCACGTAGCTGATCGGTGTATGATCCAGTTTCAGTGAAAACAGATCTGCCTCAGCCTTGGCTTGCCAAGCGTGGGCCAGTGACAGCTATCAGAACACAGGTTTAAGTTTGTGTCCCTCTGATGTCCATTATTGGCATGACAAATAACATCAGTATTGCCAAAGCAGTTAAATATCAAGAAATGAAAAATGAAGTGCAGTGAAGTGTTAGATGTAGGGATAATGAGAGCGAGAGAGAGATGGGAGAGAAACACAGCTGTTTGTTTGTGAGGGGGTGGCAGGTCTGGCTGTAGGGATGGTGTCATCTCTGTCTGTTCGCGTGGGATGAGAATCACGGCGCAGTGCAGCAGCTACCAGCCTCCAAACTTGTTAACATAAAATCAACATCCTGCAACCTTCAAACAACCTTCAAAATGAACATTCTGTCATTATTTACTCACCTTCATGGTGTTCCAAACATGTTTGACTTCCTCTCTGGGAAAAATTGTGTTTTGATTAAAAATGGAAATTCTGCCAAACCTTTTCTGTGAAACAAACATTGGGTGTCATGATTCAAACTGGAAGCTAAATTTGCATATTTTAAAAGATAATTATCTTTCATTTATTATAAATGATATTTTATATTATGAATTATAATTTGCTAAATGGCTTTGAAAGACGAATATAGTGCTCAAGTCAAATGAACAACTTTAATGTCCTTAATAATACTATAAATAATACTTTATAATAAGTTCTGTAAGGATATCCTGCTTAAAAATCTGCTTAAAAAATGTAACTTAAGTTAAAAACAACATATGGATAACGTGTTCATGTAGCAGTGCAAAAGTTGTGGGTTCGATTCAGAGGAAACACACACTTATACAGTGTATAACTTCAATGCAAGTCGCTTCGGTTACAAGCATCTTCCAAAACTGCATAAAAATTGTAAATGTAAATCAGATAAATAATCATTATATAAATGATGATTGAACTTATGTGAACTTTCTAATGCAAAACATTGTAACTGATGGACAGAAAAATGAAGGTCAATTAAAGCTGACTGGTTGTGAAGGGTTTAAGGAGACATTTTTCCGTGAGGATAATTGGTTATACCATAAACAGGGATATAGAGAGGAGTAGTTTAGTTGAGCGGCCAGGGGAAATCTACTCTTTGAAGTTAAAATGGAGCAGAAGCTAAAAATAGAGCTAGCTTGGCTCTTTGTCCTCAAACATTCGTCTTAGCGGCGCAGATCAGAAAACCGGCATCCGTTCTAACATCTGAAGATTTCCCCTCAGTGGCGTCGTTCAGAGATTAAGGTCTTCCTCTTCTCAACAGGAGCCAGATCTCCATGAAATCTGTTGTTTTTTCTGACCAAAAAGGATTTTATATGACCATGGCTTTCAGTTAGCAAAAGATACTTTTTCTGCAGACAAAAATGGTTTGAGCGAGTTATGCATGCTTTCAGTGAGTTCGCTTTTACGTCACGCCGTTTGATGGGACAAGCGTGAGTCATTGCTGCTGAGACGGATGGACCAATCAGGATGCTGATTTTCCCACCGCACGTTGGCAGCCAATTTCAGACCGTGTATTATATGTCACAGTATTTTCCTCAAGGTTGTCTGTGTATGATAAAGAAGCTTTGCTTTTCTTCATCTAAGATGCAAATTCTGGACCTTTAAATGAAGGGCTGTCTCATCTCACACATCTCCATGTAAACAAATCCTCAGTTATTGAAGTTTGTATCCTTGTTCCACTAATGTCTTGATGTTCTGCGGTTGGATTGTCTCATGTTGTCTTGATGCACTTCATTTTTCATTTCTTGCTATGGGTACCACCCCCAAAAGATATTGGGGATTTGCATAATGATACACAAATGAGCACAAACAATATTGTGTGTATTTGTGGACACCACTAATGTCTTGAAATCGCTCTCTGTGGTGTTCAGTATAGCCCAAAAAAACCTTTTAATGATGCCATTTGTGGGCAGTTGATGTCCTGAACCATGTAAAATCGATGGCACTTTGCTTGCAGAAATGATTTTCTGACCACATTTCCTCTGGGTTTTTTTTTCTCTCTTTCACTCTGCAGGGGTGTGTGGTTGCTGTGGAGCGTTGAGGCCACGCTACAAGCGTCTGGTGGACAACATCTTCCCAGAAGACCCAGAGGTGAGAACATTCCATCCTCTCCATCATTTTAGATTCCATTTCAGAGTCTATTTACAGTCAAACCACCCTCGTTTCCCCCCCGAAACTGCTCATTTACAGTTACAGTTATCTGCTTGGCAGACTGTTGCTTTCCCAAACCACTTAAGAGAAAGTGCGTGTACTGTGTAAGTGGCAGTTATTCAGGCAGGTGGCCAAGGAAGGGACTGTAACATCTCGTGTTTGCTCAGCCAGAAAACAACAGAATGTGATGTGTCATTTTCTTCAAAACGGTCCTCCTGAAAGCTGAGATATATGGAATGTGTCGTGAAAGTTCATATTCGTGAGCCCCTGCACTTTGGAAAGTCAGTCAGTTTGACTGTGTTTGGTTTATGTTAAAGCAATTTTCAACAATTTTCATTTCTCCACTCATATCATGATCTTTTCCAGTGGCTCTCCACTAATTACAGAACTAATTACTTACAAAAGTAAAGTGGTTGTGATATTTGCATCTGTTTGTAGGATGGATTGGTGAAGGCCAACATGGAGAAACTGACCTTCTATGCACTGTCAGCTCCAGAGAAGTTGGACCGGATCGGGGCTTACCTGTCTGAGAGACTGTCCCGTGATGTGGCCAGACACAGATATGGGTACCACCCCCCTTGAGTTTTGTAATACACCTCTTGTGTTTCTCCTGCTCCTCCCTTGGTCTGTATTCAGAACATGTGTGTCTTTTAAGGTATGTGTGCATCGCAATGGAAGCCCTCGACCAGCTGTTGATGGCGTGCCACTGTCAGAGTATCAACCTGTTTGTGGAGAGTTTTCTCAAGATGGTGCGAAAACTCCTCGAAGCCGACAAGCCCAACCTGCAAATTCTGGGAACAAACTCGGTATGGGTATAGTAGTAGTAGTAGTAATGTGTGTTTGTGTGTTTGTGTGTGTGTGTGTGTGTATAAAATTACAGCAACCAACAACCATAAGCACCCACAGAACACTGAATTAAATTTGAGTAGCTATATAGAATATGTTTTTTGGTTAAACAGTACGGATGAGACACTAACAATCTCAACACAATTAGGACATGGAAATAAAATCAAATTCAATTATAGATCAAAATGAGTGATCTAGGACATGACGTGCGCACCCACACATATAGCATATAAATGCAGTGCGACTAACCCCCTTCATTTTATTCTGTATTGAACCCTAAAGCACTTCAGCTTCTGCACGCTCTTAGACTGCAGATATCAGCCACATAATAATAAACAGTGGCACTTCACAATGACCTTATTTACCTGGATGAACTTTAGGGCTGAGGTTTAGCATTATTCTGAACACTGGACTAGCTGAATGTTCATTGGGTTTTGTAAAGACATGTTTACATGAGAAAGGAAATTAAAATTCATGAGTTTATGTAATCATTCAGCAAAATTAAGTCACATTCATCAGTTCTGTATTAAGAATTCAGTTTTATCCACGGCATCAGTGATCTCTGCCTTAAATAGCTCAGATCTATTAAAAACCTAAAACCTGTCCGATGATGAAATACTGCAGAGGATTACGTTGCTATTTTAATCTGAAGCAAATGATGGTGAGAATTTGTAATAACTTTAGTAAGTTATTAACAAACTTTGTATAGTATGTAACAAATTAGTATGAATAAATGAAATGTATGAAAAAAAACTTTAAAAGCTTTTCACATATCTGTAAATACAATTGATGTGTTTCCTAAAATATATATTTTATAATTAAGGGCAGAGTAGGCAATTTCAGAGAGGCTTGCAATAGCAAGCTAGCATTGAAAGCATAAGATCCCGCCCTTTCTTTAGAGCGCTCTCCAAAGCCACACCTCCTCCAATAGATGAACATGATGCAATTACATAGTTTTACAGGCAAGTAGGACATCCTGTCATTGCATTTGGATCGAATGCAGTGATTGGACGAACATTTTATGGTCCTGTGCCTTCCACAGAATATATATATATATAATATAAATATTTAGACCACTTCACTTGGTGATTGCTATTGAGCTGTGAAGAGACTTTCAACCAGCATAACAAAAAATGTTTCTGGAAAAATTCACCCACCCTGCTTTTTGTTTATAGGTGTCACAGCAGGTCATTTTGGTCATTTGATTGTGATGCAATCAGTTAATGTGAATCTCAATAAAATCTCTGACAAAACTGTCTCATAATCACGCTCTAGATGCTCTTTTTAAGAGAAGCATTTGCTACCTTTTCAAGGAAATGGATTTTTAAACTAATTTAACCTAGTTTAAACATGATTTCATTTCGGTTTGTGTAGTAAGTAAATGATTTATTTACTTTTCTGTAATTGCTCTCATTTTCCAGTTTGTGAAGTTTGCTAACATCGAGGAGGACACGCCCTCATACCATCGCAGTTACGATTTCTTTGTGTCACGATTTAGTGAGATGTGCCATTCCAGCTACGAGGACCCCGACATCCGCACAAAGTGAGTGAACCTTTCCTTACACACACATACATAGATAGATAGACACATAAATAGATAAAGAGAGAGAGAGAGAGGGAGAGATAGAGACAGACAGACAGACAGACAGATGAGAGTATAATCAATACACACTATTACACTACTTTCTCTCATCTAATGGAGAGTTTGTGTGTCTTAGAATCCGAATGGCTGGCATCAAAGGTTTGCAGGGCGTGGTGAGGAAGACTGTCAACGATGAGTTACAGGCGAACATCTGGGACCCTCAGCACATGGACAAGATCGTGCCCTCCCTGCTCTTCAACCTGCAGTCTGGAGAAGGTACAGAGAGGTGAGACATTAGAACAGCATCCAGACCGCTGACAATCGACCTTTCTCACTAACCCCGGGATTGTGCTTATTGCCACTCTGCCACCGTAATCTGTTTCAACGGGTGAGAACCTGCCTGTCCTGCTACCCCTACATGTTCTGAAACGTTCTGTGTATGTTCTGTGAGCATTCCAGTGAGTGTTTCAGTGTAACTTTCGCTCTACATTTGCTGGTGTTGTCAAAACGGAGCCACTGCAGCCAGAGCATCTAAAGCAGAAGTAGAGTGTCGCATTATTTAGCCTGTGGGGTATGATTGACCCTGGTGACTTAACTCAGAGCCGAATGACTGAGAGAAAGAGATAAGAAAAATAATGTGACTGCAGGCATGTGGGCATGTAGTGGGCATGTGACTATATACTGCCCCAGAAGGTTCATGTAGTCAAATCAGACTCTCCTCTTTGTTATTCTCCTCTTCTCTGTTTTTCTTTTCTCTCTTCCTCTCTGTTCTTCTTTCCTCTTCTCTCTGTACCTCTTCTCCTCTTTGTTCTTCTCCTCTCCCTCCTGTTTCTTTCCTCTCCTCCACTCTGTTCATTTCCTCTCCTACCCTGTTCCTCTTCTCTCTTCCTGTCTGTTCTTCCTCTCTTCTCTGCTCTGTTCCTCACCTGTCATCTCCTCTCCCTCTCGCTGTAGCTCTTTATTGATCTGCCCCCTACGCAGTCATAATTACCCCTCAGGAGAAGACATTAATTACCCCTCTCTGCTGTTTGCTGGGCAGCTCATAATTAACTCTTCCTGTCAGTGGGGCACTTTGCAGATGCACAGAGCAGCAAAGCTGGTTTAAAGCTGCCACAGCAGTAGGGTAAAACAAGACGTGCTTTTGATTCAGTAACCTACACAGTCCAACATCCTCTGGAAATGTGGAGGAAGGATTTTAACTGAGGTGAAGAGAGTTTCTGGAGATCTGGCCCCACAGCATACAGTTATGTAACGGAGCAGCAGGTTCACTGACTGTCGGGTGTGTGAGGACAGAGGAACTGATGATTAATTGATGAGACTCACCCTGTGAGAACCTCTGGCATGGTGGAAGTTTTCAATATACATGAAATGTTGTCAGACTTTGACTTCTAAATTAGGTTTTATCCAGGCGTCTGAATTTTGAGCGGCTGAATAATCATATTACATTGGTTTGTTTCTTGGTCCTAAAGCAGAATGTAGCTGAACACATCCTGTGGGGGTTTTGTTACCTTTAAAGAAACCGTACAACAGCAGTAGATAGTAGAAAATAGCCAATCACAACTGACATAATTTGCATTTAGGACTTTTAAAAACACCTTGATTAATTCCAAGGGTCAGAGAAGGTGGAAAGCTAAGTCTCTCTCTCTCTCTCTCTCTCTCTCTCTCTCTCTCTCTCTCTCTCTCTCTCTCTCTCTCTCTCTCTCTCTCTCTCTCTTTCTCTTTCTCCTGCAGTCGCTCGCCCTCCCCACTGCAGGCCAGTGAGAAGGAGAAGGAAAGCCCAGCTGAGCTGACGGAACGCTGTTTTCGGGAGCTGCTGGGCCGCGCCGCGTATGGCAACATCAAGAACGCAGTCACCCCTGTGCTTATGTAAGACATCTGCTGCATGCATTAAAGGTCGAGAATGTTATTTTTGTGAAATTACGCAGGTATTGCTTTAGGTTTACGGTTGACGTACATTTAAGGTGTGCGTGTATTCTTTTTTTCCTTCTGCCTCAGATTTCTCTCTTAACGTTAGCATATTTATTCAGAGTAACTCAGAATATTAATCATCTCCAGTCCTCAAGAATCTCTAAGTTCATAATTCATCTCACTGCGGTTGGGGTAAATGTAATTGTTCTGTCACATCTGGCTTCATTTCTTTCACTCTCTCTGTTTTCTTACCACAGGCATCTTGATAATCACTCGCTGTGGGAAGGGAAGACATTCGCCGTGCGTTGCTTTAAGATCATCATGTACTCCATTCAGGTGAGTTCAGTTCTTTATATGCTAATGTTTTAATATAAACAAGTACAAGATTCTGTTTTGTACAAGTGTCACTACAGGTCACTACAGCAGCGATCCAAACACAATAATCTTATGTTTGTCTTTGATAGCTTTTGTAGCCACTGTCTGCTAGAAAATTCTTTTTGCGACACATTGATGGTTAGATGTCTACCCAGCTAAGAACATTTCTGTACTGTTTCCATTAAATTAAAATGTTCAAAATTTTGCATGTCCAGTTGTCCACATTGTATTAACATTATTGCTTATTGATGAGAGCATTATTTGGGAACAGTTTTAAAACGTTCCACTAACAACTTTTGAATAACAGTTTTGATATATAATGTTAAACATTCTACTAATGTTACTGCAAAAACATTTTGGTAACTTTAAGAGAACTTTTAGAGAACATTAGCCAATGTTCTGAGAACATTCCATGTTAGTTGGGTAGCTGTTAGCTAACCACTAGTTAACTGACCTAGTAGACTTGGTGGGGCTGAGGTTGGGTTGTTCACTGTGCTGTATTTGCTGCTATAGACAACTTTTTTTGGTCTGTGCCAGTCACACGTCTGTATTTAGTCATATCAGACCTTTTGTGAACATGCCTGTTGTCTCTCTGTCTCTAGTCTCTCTAGTCTGTCCCTAACACACATTGTTTTTCTCTCTCAGTCCCAGCACTCTCACCTGGTCATCCAGCAGCTCTTGGGACATTTGGATGCCAACAGTAAGAGCTCAGCCACAGTGCGTGCTGGGATAGTGGAGGTGCTTCTGGAGGCTGCTGCTATTGCTGCTAGTGGTTCTGTTGGTGAGTGTGAATTTACAACCCCAATTAATGTGGATCTTTATTTTAATTATACAAAACATTAAGCAGGCGATCTAATGTGCATTGCATAGGAGCAGACCGGTGTTGTGTCTTTATGCCTGCGCTGTAACATATATTCTATTTCACTCCTCTTTGGTATCTGGGTCACTCTCCCCAGACGCTTGCCCCCTCCTCGGACAGAACAGAGCTGTGACACTGCATCTGACCCAGTCCAGATATCCGCCCAAAATATACCAGATTTCACAGCCTGACTGTGACGTCAATTCTCTGCACCTAATGTCCTGTGTGAAAACCCTGTCGCACCTCTTCATGACCTCCAGGGGGCGCCACTGACTTCTGAGCTTGTGTTGACGAATGGATTTTAGTGAATCAGTTTAGTGAAGCATTGATTCATTTTAGTGCATTCACTATAGTGCACTTTTTTTTATATAAAGCATTTTTTTAAGATAATGGGTAGATCTAGTGGCTTGTGTGTGTTTTAATGTACTTACATAGTGAAATATTAAGACAACCAACTTGTGTTTTTACTGGTCCTCCCTCCTTCAAATTTTTCTTCAAATTTTACAGGTCCTCACTAAATAAAAAGGATCATAAATTAGCCATATCAAGTTTTTCTTTAAATCTAAGGTCATGCACAAGTTCCTGTGGGTCTGTGGGTCGGTTAATGGGAAAAAAATATCATTAGCTTGATATAAAATTAATGAAAGTGGAATGTGTGCGCGTGTGTGTGTGTGTGTGTGTGTAGGCCCCACAGTGCTGGAGGTGTTTAACACACTTCTTCGGCACCTGAGGCTCAGCGTGGACTATGAGCTGACGGGATCTTACGACTGTACCAACATCGGCACCAAGATCATCAAAGAGCACGAGGAGAGACAACTTCAGGAAGCTGTCATTAGAACTATTGGTGTGTGTTAGCATCATTTTAAGAGGACACACGTCTCGATCAAAGCCTCATTACATCACTCTTTGTCTTTGAAACCAGGCTCTTTTGCAAACACGCTACCCACATATCAACGTTCTGAGGTCATGCTCTTCATTATGGGGAAGATCCCAATTCCAGGCATGCATCCCACAGTGCCCTCTACAGGCTCAGGGTGAGTACTGCAGCCGCTGGTGTGTTCCTAAATATAAATATTGTTTACTTTCACTTCATCACTTCATGAGTTTGTGTTCCATTTGGCCACATGAATGTGTTTTGCCAAAATGGATAATATAAATCTGATCTCCAGTGCCTGAGCTATATAGATTTCCTGTGCAATTCAACACTATATCCAGCTTCTATTTGTTCTGCAGGCCTCAAGGCAACCGGATGATCCAAGTCATGCTGTTGAAGTCATTGAGACAGGTAAAGTCTACCTGAGGAATATCAGTGGAGGACCAGGGAGGTTTCCAAACGTTTCACTTAATGTTGTAATGTTTCTCTTTTATTTCCTCACTGGCTAGGTCACGTGTGGTTTCCAGACCACCAACATGTTGACAGCTCTGCCTAACTCTTTTCTGGACCCACTGCTCTCGTTCGGTCTGCTAGAAGATGCGGAGATCCGCCTGCTAGTGCTGGAAATTCTGGTCAGCCTCATTGATCGGCATGACAACCTCCCCAAGTTCTCCACCATCAGGTTTGTGTTTATAACTAGAATGAAATAAAGAATGGCAACAGGGGAAGAGAGTTTCAGACCTGTTCCTGTGCAAGGCCCATAGCACCAGTTTTTGAAGGTCACCATCCTTGACCATGACACAGCGGCTGCCCCCTGGTGGCAAACCATCATATTCTTTTATCTAAAAAACAGACAATGCATATTTTATCTGGTTAATATTATACGATTAATAAATATAATCCAAGAGGGACTGGACCAGAAAATACTCTCTGATGGGCCCTGGTTTTAAGCTTGCACTGTATGCAGACTAGGTGTATGTGCCCTACTGGTCAGCTTGTACTACATGTGTAGTGTCAGGTTTCATGGCCTGAGACGTTGAAGACCCATAGCTCTGGTCCATAATTCAGTCCTATATAATCCTCATAAATAAGATGAAGTCCAGCCCTGTAATAGTTCCCAGTGAATGTTCTGTTACAAGCAGTTCTAATATTGCGTCATGTGCCACTTTGTCTCCATGCAGTATCATCTCTGATATCTCTGTACTTAAACTCAAAGTGGACAAGTGTTCGCGTCAGGACAATCTCTTCATGAAGAAGGTACTATCCCTCTGTCTTACACCCACCTCTGTCATTCTATCCATCACTCACCTACTTCTCATCATTATCCAGCTGATCTGGAGTCAGAGTCTCTGATGGAAATCCATCAGAGAATGCGTGTGCATGTAAGAAGGGCTGATCCTGGGTCAGTGTTTCACTGTGATCTCTCTGTTGTAGCATGCTCAGCACCTGTACAGACACATCTACCTGTGCTGCAAGGAGGAGAGCAGCACCCAGCCTCACTTTGAAAAACTCTACACTCTATTGGCTCTCATCAGCATGGAGCTGGCCAATGAAGAAGTGGTTGTGGATCTGATCCGTGTGGCACTCACCCTGCAGGTTCGTTCTCATTGTGTTTGAAATCTTAAGGGCTGATAAAACCCTTAAAGTTTAAACAAAAAAGGACTAGTTTGGATTTTCAGCATGAAACACATGCACAACAAGATTTTAAAAATAAAACAACTCCTTTAGGCCAAGTATAAAATATCATATCTTTTTAAAAAGAAGTTAGCTCCTGTTTTATTAAATTTTGATTTGGGTACTTAAACACTGCAAATAACAAACTGTCTTTAAATAGTTTTTTGTGAAAAAATAGTTTTCAGCTAGTTGCATCATTGTACACGTTTACAAAGAATGTTTTGAATCAAACAAAGAATGAGATGAGAAAAGCGCATAACAGAAGCGTTTTCACTAGAGGTCTCAGGTGGTTGGACAGATAGTTGGGTGTATTTTTCTCAGCATCTTGTCATGTTGATCTCTGGGCAGGACTTGGCTCTGAGCAGTGAGGAGACATTACCGGCGTATAACCGCTGTGCTCTTCACGCTCTCTCTGCTGCATACCTCAACCTCATCAGCCAGCTTACCACTGTCCCAGCCTTCTGTCAGCACGTCCATGAGGTCACTAACACACACACACACACACACACACACATGAGTACAGTTTGTCAGTGATGAATAAAACACAAATTGTCACTTATTTGCAGGTGATTGAAATGAGATTAAAAGAAAGTCCATACCTGTTACCTGAAGATGTCTTTATTGAAAAGCCAAAGTAAGACAAATAAATCACCTGATGCTGTAAATGTGTGTTAGTACATGTTAGGACTTACTGTTGACTCGTTCTCTGGTGATTTCCCAGGATTCCTAAGACAATGGAGAAGCTGGAAGCGGAGGTGCTGTTCCAGCAAGCCAAGATCACTGAAGTTCTGGGAGGAAGTGGCTACAACACAGACAGACTAGCCACACCTTATGTCCCACAATTCACAGGTATGAATACATGCTGTGACATCATAAAATTACAGGTATTTATTATTATGTTGGTAGAAATGATTTAACTTTGTTTACATTAATACATGATATTGTATACATTATATTATATTTTATTTTCATGATATATTAAATAATTTGCATTTTGAGAGGGAAATGAACTGTGTGTGCCTTTCATGTTTTAACAAAACTAATCTTATTCTAATCAAATTCCTATTGTGAATATGCAGCTGTAACCAGTAGAATCAGGACATTTGCATTGCATATTAACTGATTAGCTTTAATCTTTGCTAAAGTAGTTAGCTGACTGACAGATTGATTAAATAAAAGAAATTTTACCCTCGTCTCTCAGATGAGGACCGGCTTTCCAAGAGAAAGAGTGTTGGAGAAACAATATCTCTTCAGGTGGAGGTCGATTCCAGAAACAGTCCAGAGAAGGAGGAGGTACATGAAAACACACACACACAGAAATAGGAGGTACATACATACATGCACATAGAAAGAGGAGGTACATGAAATCACACACACAGACAGAAAGTGGAGGTACATACACACATGCACATAGAAAGAGGAGGTACATGAAATCACACACACAGACGGGCACACACAGAAAGAGGAGGTACATGAAATCACACACACAGACGGGCACACACAGAAAGAAGGAGGTACATGAAATTACACACACAGACGCGTGCACACAGTGGCCTACTGGTGAGATGAGCTTGTATTCAGAAGGTTGCTAGTTCGATTCCAGTGCTGGCAGGTAGCAACTGAAGTGCCCTTGAACAAAGCACCTAACCCCCGATTACTCCCAGGCGCAGTAGTGTGCTGCCCACTGCCTCGGGTGTGTGTGTCCGGCTTGCAGTTTGTGTTCACTCCTCACCAGTGATGGGTTAAATGCAGAGGTCACATTTCGGGTATGGGTTACCATGTCTGACTTCACTTAGAAATCACATACACAAACGCACACAAACAGAAAGACATGCACAAAGAGGTCGAACATGAAAACGCACACAGAAAGAAAGAGGAGGTACATGAAATCACACATATAATAGGAACTTAATGCAGTATGCACTATGTTCTTGTATTACAATGATCTTATACATTATACACACAAGTTTAGTTCATTTCTTTGATGTTATTTTTTTCCCCAACAGAGAACACCAGCTGAAGAAATCACATTTGAAACACTAAAAAATGCCATTGGTATGTTGATTTAATAAAAACCAAACTCCATCATTATTGTGTGGTTAACTCAAAATCTCGGTAAACTGATCAGTGATAGACTGTTTGTGTGTTTTTGTTTTCCAGTGGACAGTGTGGGTGTGGAGGAACAAGAGAAGGAACGCAGGAGACAGGTTGTTGAGAAGTTTCAGAAGGCCCCCTTTGAGGAAATAGCTGCCCACTGTGGTGCCAGAGTGAGTCAGACTCATTTTATTATGCATGTGTTTATTTAATGAACCTTGTTTTTATTTGTCCCACATCAAACAACTCGATGTTGTAATGCAGGCTAATAATGGTTTATCTGTTTTCTCTCAGGCTACAATGTTGCAGAGCAAACTTAATCAGATCTTTGAAATTACAATCAGGTAAGCCCAGTTCAAGTCCTCAGTACATTCTGTATTTCTCGTAAAAAGATCTGTTAATAGTGATAAATCCTCATCTTTTTGTTCTTGCTTCCAGGCCTCCTCCAAGTCCATCTGGAACCATTACATCAAGTTACGGCCAAACGCAGAGTCGCTCGATCCCCGTTTATGAGATGAAGTTCCCAGACTTGTGTGTTTACTAGTGCAGCTCAACTCAGGATTCAGGAGTTTCAAGTATTCAACTATATTTTGATGTTTTAAATGCAGCAAAACAGATTGATGGCCCCATGATATCCCATAAGCCTCAGGCGGCTGTAATGTCCTCAGTTCTTCCTGTCTACACTGTGACTGCTGTAGACACTCAACCAACTACAGGACAGATTTCAGAACATCTCATTCCTGATTATGTGTTCGGTTACAGTGTTCTCCAATTTACAGATGTTACCAAGATATTACTGATGATATTTCGATCCTCTACAATAAAACTAGCCCAAATAGATATAGTTTACCACAGTGAGAATTGGGGGGGAAAGTGTGCTTTTTAAAAAAATTTTAAATGTTGGGGTAAAATATGAACTGGACATGTTCTTCTGAGATTCATTCTCTTTAGTTTTGTGTTTAGTTTAGTACTGCTTGACGAGTGAGGTGAGCCGATCGTCTGGTTTGTTTAATTTTTTTTGCCAGCAGTGATTTTTACTTGTTGGTGCTAATTTTTGTTCATGCATTTTTTATATGTATTTTTTAAAGGGTTTTTTTTATTGAGAGCTGGAGGACATGTGCTCATGTTTAGCTTATAAACACTGATGTTACTGTGTGGTATTGAGGAGCTCTGTGCTGAAGGAATTATTTAATTAGCACTTTTTAAAAATGTTTACCTAATTTTACTCATTTATTAGTATCTGTAACCTGCTGTTTTTTTTTTTGAGTGCTTCCTCACAGTATTGTGGCCTCAGCCAGTTTTTAAATGTTACAAAAATATCTGTAGTTATATGTAAATAACTATGCTTATTAGTTTAGTGCACTGATTTAGTCCTGGTAGTTGGTTAGTTAATTGTCTAAATGAGTGAATGTGAGTTTGTGTGTCTGTTTCTCCATAAAGAACTAACCAGCACGTCACCTTTATTTTTAGAAAGCAAACATGCAATGGCAGATATGTCTTCAAATAAAAAGCCATTAGAAGTTTCACCCAATTCACCCCTGACTTATACCTACAGCACGGTCATACTGTACATTCTTTCCCTGGTCAAACTTATTTATATAAAACCCCAGTCACTGTATGTCCCAACTGTGTCATTTGAAGTGAAGTATTTCTGAGTTTCCTCCTCCAGGCCTTATGGCTAATTTGATATATAAATTCTCCAGATGATGTAGAGAGAAAATAATGTACAAGATTTGTAATGTTTCAGAGCTGTGTCCTCATGTGAACATGTGGATATACGTCTCTAAAACAAATATGATATAAAATACTTAAATATGAACTGGACGTTTATGGAACACTGGAAGTTTTGCAAGTTTTATAAATAGACATTTAATATGGAGTCTCATGTGATTCTTGAAACATTTTAACCATGAGCTTATTTTGTTAATAACATAAACCAAAGCATCACCCTCCAAATTATTGTCCCTTACCCCTTTCTTTATGTGTGTGTGTGTGTGTCTGTGTGTGTTTATCACTGTGCTATGCATGGACTGAATTATTGTTTCAGGAAGTTTCTGCCATCATGTAGTGGTTAGTTAAATTTGAATTGTGACTGTGTTTTTTACCAAATTAAACAGGGTCGTTTCAAAGAGTAATTTCTATTAAGGGGTTAAACAATGTTTTGCCATGAATTCATTATTCATTTAGATTACACAGAGCAGCAGATATTAATGCTAAATAACTGACAAACACAGTGATAACCAAACAGGAAGTTCTTCATACTTACAGCTGTCAGCTATAAATTTACTCATCAGATAAAGTATTAAATGCATTTGTTATATGATTATAAACCTAATTAAATGAGTTTCTGTAAATACCTCTCAAATTCTTCAGCGATGTAGTTCAGTCATGTGTTTTCTGTTTGTAAGAACATTTCTTGGACATGTCAATGGTGGTCATTTATTATAAAGATATTTTTGGTGAAAACTGAGTTTTGCATTAGATGATCTGTTTCAAAGTGTTGGTCTGTCTGGGTAAAAAAATACTTCCCTTAAACAAACATGGCGATGACTTGTTTTTTGTTTTCATGTTCCAAATGCAAATAAAACATTTTCAATACAGTATAGTGTGCACATTTGTTTTGCACTTGCAATTTAGGCTGTTTATAGTTTTAGACAGTGTTTAAATCTGATGTTTGACATGTTAAAACTCTGGCCTGTGTTTTGTTTTCAGATCCTTTCCACAGATTCAGTACTTTGAATCTGAGTTTGAGTTTCTGGCCGGATGTGTGCACCAGTGTTTAAATTTAGGTCAGTGTTAATAAACGTTATTTATAACTGATATCATAATCAATAAATGTATACTGTTACCATTCAGAATTTATAATTATACATGCTTCAAGTGCCGAGGCTCACAATAAAATTCAAAAATAGTTGTTAAATTGATGCCAATTATTTACAACTCGACAGATGTTAAACTCCGGAGTAAAATCACCGCATAAACGCACAGAAACCCACAGCATGTAACATTGCAAATTTTAATGTATTTCATGTACAGTATATTACAATAGAAATAACTAAACTAGAGCATACGCAGCATTTCTGATACGGCTTTCTTTTAAAATCCCAGAGATATATTCAAGTACAATGCAGCTGTGTCGAAATAAATTGTGAAAGTCAAGCAATGACATGAATGAAGCCTTATTTGCATAATGTTAAATAACCCTGACTTTTGATTAATTAGTGATTTGGCTCATAGTATGTTTTCTTGCAATCTCTTTTTCTTTTTTTGATCATGTTACAATAAGGTTCCATTTGTTTATGCATTAGCTAGCATGAACTAACATTTACAACATTTAGGTAACTAATAGGTTAACTAAGGTTAACTAATGTTAACAAATGAAACCTTTTTGTAGAGTTATTGGTTTTTATTACAGGCCACTAATGTAATTTTTTTTAAGTATTTTTATGATTGTGGTTCTAAGGAAGTTTTTAAAATTAAGGTAATTACATGTAGAGACTTAAAGAAAACTACTATTTTGTCCATTCTCTTAATTCTTGGACTGCTGTCCGTCTTTACTGATGACATGACGTATGAGTGTGAACAGGGGCTTCTGGGATTGCTCTGAATAGGGCCTCATGAACCCACCGTAGCGTTTGTCAGGTGGGCTGTTCCAGCGGAAATGGGTCATGCGGTACTTCCCGTTGTTCTTTGCGTTATTATTCATCTGTCGGGTGTCCATAGCACCGTCCTGTCCTCGCGCCACCCGCATCGTCTCTGTGGACTCCTCTGGCTCCACCTCCAGGGCAATGCTGGGAAAGACCTTGACAGGCCGGCGCTTACGACCCATAGGCTTCCCCCAGCGAAAGTGCTCCATGGAGTACGACCTCCTCTCCTCACTGTGGAGGGGTTCTGCAGTGGGGTCTTGGGCCTCGACTGAGTCAGGAGACAGAGCAGATAAAAGCAGGCCCAGACTCAGCTTCTCTTCCTCAACCTTCTCAACACTCTGCTGTTCAGGTGATGAGAGTGTCCCATAACTGGAGAAGTCTTGCTCACTCCTGCATTGTCTAATACAATCCTGCAAGTGTTTGTATTAGACAAAATGTAAAGTGTGTGATTATATAAACTTATATTTATATTACGCTAACATCTAAATGTGAATAATCTTCTAAGCATTAATACTTGAAAATATGGTGAATTTCTCAAAACCTGCCCAGAGCATTTAAGTCATATTTCACCCCAAAAATTATTTAAAAAAATCAAAATTATATATTTTATAAAGAAATTTATGCTTAGAGTTCATTTTTTATTTTCATTTAAGATTAAAAAAATCTCATCACTTTAATTCATATTGGTGAAAGGTATAAGTTGGTATAAGTTATTTATTAAATGCATCTTACCAATTTTTGCTCTTTAGATTTAAGGCTCATGCAGTCTGCCACATCCAAGCAGTGCCCATCTACACATGTGCCATGAAAACACAGAATTGCTGCAGCCAAAACCCAGGAGGGACTGTACATCTTTACTGAGAACACAAGAAGATAAACCATCAGTTTCTTCAAAATGCACAGCTTCAGATATGCTTACAGTCAAGGACAAATTGTTTCTATATTCAGGTATTTTCTTGGTTTCATTTAGTTGATTGGATCATGTTGCTCTGCCCACCATTACCGCACAGACTGAGAGTCTGGCGGTCCTCATTGGTTGAATGAACGTGTGTGGGCAGTCCATACACGATTACGAGAAACAGATATCTGTTCAACAAACTCTGAATTCTCATATTTTTATATGAAAAACATCAATGGCAACATTCAAGAATGTAATGAAATTAGAATCTTGCCTCTTCTCTGGCCTTTTATGGCCGTTTCATTGGGTGACATCACACCAAACAGATTTGTGCTGCAGTGGCCCAATAACATCGTAGCTTGACGTCAACTGCAGTATTGCATTAGTGAAACACAGCGTTGACATAAATAATGTTCTGTCAAATTACTCTCCGATCTTGCGGTTTATACCCACATTCTTAAGATTGTTCATAAAAGTTCCCAACAAACAACATTTTTTGTTGTTGTTGACAGTATATTTTCAGATCAAGATCCCTATTTGGGATATTCAGTTTAACAGCTGTATATTACATAATTTCACAATAGAAAAGAAAATGTCAACAGGACAAAGTGTTTCAAGTAATAAACACACTGATTTACTTTAACCTGACACACTTGGTATATATACATGCACATATGCACACATATATCATAGTTTATACAGTATATACATTATAGTGGTGTTTTATATATGTACCTTATATAGATCTTATAGTATATATATTAACTATTATGTCATATTTATCCCACTTACTGTTTTTTATTATTGTTAAGAAGAGGAATTTTCATAGATACATTTTCAATGAGGAAAGTCTGTAGCTTTGCTTCACACATTATTTCAGATTTACCATTACAATCAACAACGATCAAAACATTTCTATTCATGCTGTGTAAATCACACTTCATGTGTCATTTACCTCCAAAACAGATATTTACAAAATTGTTTTGGTAACCGATTGTCCTGTATATTTTAAAAAATAAATGAAGTCTTGTTAGCAGAATCAAAACCAGAAAAGGAAAGCCGTGTATACGTAAGAAATACACTTAGTGTTTTTCAAATTTTCTTACCTTTCCTAATTTGCAGAGGGTATGTTCTGAGAAGTCTCCTTTGTCTCCAATTTGTTTTTACGATCTCCAGTCCTATCTCAAAAAAGCTCAGTTCTTTACCTCCTCTAGTCTCTCACTTTCTCTGGTGCTTGTGAATGGATCTCTCTCGCTCTGTTTTTCTGAATGAGCTTTGGTCTCTTATATACTCACATGTACTTGACGAGCCCTGAAGGCTGCAAGACGATCAGGTGGGTCTCTGTTGAGGTGGGGTTACACAGAGTGGGGGGGGGGGGCATCAGGGATCCACAAGGAGAATTACTAATAAAGAAATTATATTTGACACATGTAGTAACACACAGGAACTGGCAGGTGAAAGGTAAATCAGATGCTGAGGTCTTGATCTGAGTAATCTGAGACACCTGACAACTGATTTCAGTGAAATTTAACACCTAGGCTGAACCGAAAATGAAGGTGGAATGATGAATCACAGTTTTCTCATCATACAGGGAGACGGAAAAAATCAATCAGCCAGAACAGATATGCTTTTGTTTAACTGTATAACAACAAAAATCCCAAGATGTTTTCCATTCAGCTCAAACCCAACAATTACTTTAACTCAAAACATTTTGCCTCGTTTGTTTCTTTACAGCAAAAATCCATTTTTGCCTCAAGGTTCATCAGCAGCAAATGTAATTACACCTGGAGGAAGTGTAGTGGTGTGTTGTCGTGGTAACTCATGATAAATCAATTACTCTCTCTTTCACTCGCCCATGCTCACATTATCACTCTGAAAGAGTTTCATTCAGATTTTTATTCTCAGGGTCTTTCAGAAGAAAAACAGCTTCCTTGCATAGTTTTTCAAGGTTTGGTGATGCTCTTTCCTTTTTAATAGGACTGCAGAGACACGGTCTAATGTAGGACAGATAATGGCTCGCATGAGGAGAATGTTTTGAATGTGTTATTTTAAAACCCTGCTCATAGTCAAAAGCTTACGTGACGGTTTATACCTTTGAAATCGGAGATATATTTTAGAAAAATAAAAAAGTCCTTATTCAGTCTTTTCATTATTTGTCTTTATACTGTTTAAAGAAATCCAAAAGGTTTTGCTGACATTTAATATGAAGTTTCAAATTAATATTTGGTGTATGATGCTGTATATTAAATGTCCGTACATTGCAGCTTACCTCATAAGATCACAAGGTCACAAGATCAGAATAATTAGTTAACAGGATCTTAGGCCCATCTCAGTGTCTCTATGAAGCACAGCCTGTAGAGGGCTGCAGAAACACACCTTTTCACATGCTGTGTGACACATAACAGTAATGTGTTTATAAAACCATTTCCAGATAATTAACTACATCTGTATGAATACTCGTATTAAACAGCGAGGCTGAGACCACATTGACAATCTGGGAGTAAATATCTAATTTAAACCTGCAGACAAACACAATGTGTAGGATCTATTTCCAGATCACAGATCAAATAATCATATTTTTTCCTTTGTACAAAATCCTGCTTTCACTGAGTCACCCACGATGATCTTTCTCAAATCATGCTAGTATATCAGGTTTCACACTGGCATTGTATGTATATATATTGTTAATGTATACATGTACATATATAATATATATAACCCTGACCCTGAATATGTATGTATGTGTGTGTATATATATATTGTGTATGTATATATGTATATACAGTATATACACACACCAACGTACAATGGTTCTTAAATATTATATTATATATTTTGTATTATCATTTATTATTACATGATATGCGAGGCTATAAAAGGTGCATTGCTTTGTAAAAGATATGATCCTATTAGTTCAACTCAGTGGCTTCTTAAAATGACGAGGCCACTAAAATCCATTTATTATCCATGTAAATAAGGATAATGAATTACAAAAATACAAAAGTTGAAACTTTATCTGCTGGTCTAACACAATTATTATTGTTTGTCCATCAGATTTGATTGATCACACCTCAGGATAGAGAAGGAAAGTCTGTGTGGCTGTAATCCGATGGCTGGATCTGTCTCTCCTCTGTTTCTTCTAATCAGGAATCCAATTACACAGGATTAGGAGGATAAGATGCCCACTGTATCAGCTATCCTGCAACACAGAGAAAGAGAGAGAGAATGTAATCACACGTCCTTATTTCCTCACTGTCCCCAGAAGACAAACAGGAAATATTAACAGCGATGGAACAGGTAATGATGAACCCTTTATAGATTTGCGTTAGATGTTATAGCATGGCCACTTTTCCCTGTAGACCTTGATTGCATGTTTCATCAAATCTCTGTTGACTCCTGTGTGGAAAATGTGGTGCCGTTAGCATTGCGCAGTTGACCGTGTAGCGCTTCAATAGTGCGTCAACAACCCTGAAACCGTTTGAGAGACGGTCTCTCAGGTGGGATTGTGTGATGCATGAGGTGTGGTGTCAGGGGGAAATTAAACGAATCTCCAGACAAAGATCCAGACGCTCTTCTAATCAAAATGTCACCTTAAGGCACAAAATGTTGAGTTTTATAACTATGATTCAGTATTTGTCTTGTATTCGTTCTTCAGGATGTGACTGCAGAGGGTCCTGGGCAGTGCTCTGATATGGTTTAGTATATTCAGCATTTCCCTGTTGGATCTAGTGCTCTAGCTTTGGGTTAGAAACTAGTGCACTAGGTTTGGCTCCCATGATGGTGTGATTTGGCAGCTTGATTTTGCACCACCATGCAGAAACGAAACTGGACAATAAAATGTACTATTTGATGTTTGTCTCCTCATTTTTTTGGGTATCTAGCATACTACTTCTGGATCTGAAGTTATTCAGTGTTTGTGTCATTCAAACACAGATACATATTCTAATGCTTCAAACCACAAGGCACGTCTTTCTTGAGAAGTTCTGTCTTTCTTTACAGTGAAGGCTGCTTGTTTTTATATTTTGTTATCCAGTGTAATACAAAACACATTTGTAAATGTGGTGTAAGAGTCCAGATTTTTGGGGCCCCTGACCGTGAGACACCCATGACCAAAATCGAGTTGTTTCGAGTCGGCTAGTGGGGCGACACCCCTGAATTGAGAAAACATGCACGATGGCAATAGTGTTATAGTCCCAAACCCAAGATCTACCTCACCTGTTCTTAGTGTACCAACCTCTCTGAGGTTAAATACTTTCACTGCAGCTGTGTTCCCCACATAAGCACCCAGAAGTCTTAGCAAACACCACTATAGTGAAGATGTTATGTTTTCAGGAGAACTGCTAATGGAAACAATGACGGCCGAGTCCTAAAGGACCTTCCTCTCTGTCGAGCAGTCCCCAACTCTCGAGACTGGAGGTCAGAGGTCAGCTTGCACCCTGGCCTTCTCCCCCAGGGTCTCTCCAACAAGGTGGAAAGGGGAGTCAGCCCAGTAGAGCACATGGGGGGCAGGGCTCTTTTGCCTCTCTTGCTGGCCGTACAGTTTTTGGTAACAGGTGCGAGTGATGATGACCACTCGCACCGGATCAGTACCTCTCAGTGTGGTGAATACAGCAATCAGGTTCTGGAAGATGGGATGTGTCGACTAACGGCCACGTTGCCCCAGTTGGATGACCAGCGCTGTCCGGACATGTTTCGTTGTACGGATGAGGTTTCCTACTGGCTGCATGAGAATGAGGAACGCAAACAGCAGATTCTGGCCCTGCGGGAGACGGTGTCTGAACTTCAAGAGGAGCTTCGGAATCACCGCCATCGAGTCAAAGTGCTGGAGCTACAGGTGAGACCTGATAGATGACTCAAACTGCCTTCATGGTAGCATAGAATGATATATGCCGTATTTATCCCTGCATAGCCTCTGATTCATGCCTGTGGACTGTTTATTAACCTCTTTGCACACAAAAATGCTAAGAGCTTTTAAAAAGTCTATATAGCCGTCTGTTCGAGGTTTGTTGGAGGCAGTGAATAGCAGTGTTGCCCCCTGTTTTTTATGGAAAATAGATAAAAGATGCTTAAAAAGTCATTAAATGTCACCATGTGACGTCATAATAATTTTGCCGTGTTGTGCTTTATTTACAAACAACATGCGCTGCCATCTACTGGGAGAAGCTAAGGTTTGTCCAGAAAGGCGCTAGATTAGTTGCTAGTCGCTTTTGAACAAGCCTGAAAGTTTGAAAAGTCACTAAATCTGGCGACAGTCGCTAGGTTGGCAACACTGGAAAGTGCAAGTAAAAAACGTACATCCTCTAACCTGTTTTTTTCTGTATTTTGTCCATAAAGTAATCAGTACTAAAAATTTGAGAAGGAAATTGTGTTTTACAATTTTACAAATAAGGTAGGTTGCCTCAAAATAAACTGCAGCGTGGGGGAAAGTCTAGCTGGGTGAGAATAGATCAAGACAGATGTGACAAATGCTTCTGAACTCCAGAGCTAAAAACTACATTTAATCAGGCAATCAGAAAACTTGACACAGCTTCAAAAGAGAAAAAATAAGACAGCTACGGTAGGAAGAGACCCAGACATCAATCAAAACCAGTGTCAGGGGTTTATCTGCAACAGTTTGGCCTCAAATAAAATCCGTACGCTCCAGGGATACCACAGATCTGTAGCCTTGATCCCAGCCTTGAGTCCCACATCACAGCCAAGTCTTTCTGAAATGTCTAATTTTGAATTTTGTGTACGTAGGAGGAACTAGCAGTTTTTACTGAGACATAATAAACTGCATTGAAGAATCTTTCTCACATATGCTAACAGATGATGCATCCGATTTTATAATAATTTGACAAATTTTAAAGCCAGGCATGATATTTCTACAATGTAAATACCACATTATATATATATGGTTAAACATTCATTGTATATGTATATATTTAGTAAGCGTCCCCTGCGAGTGCTTGTGTAAATTTGTTATACTCCAGCCAACTCGACTCGGTTTTCAGACATAAGTCTCCTTGACCTGAGGGCTAACGAGATTACCATGGTAATACTTACCTCTCTGCACGTGTTTTCATTGGTATGCACCCTTAAGTCCTTCACGTGCCGTTAAATGAGGGAATAATTCACAGCTCAAATGCACACTGACAGATCCTGCTCTCTTCTCTCTTGCCCTTTCATGTTTTGCACCTTGAGAACGTCTCATTCTGTAAAGCTACCCTGAAATGATCTTCTCATGATGTTTGGCTGTGTGGCTTTTTCACAGAGCGAGGAGAAGAACCGCAGTAACTCATCTCTGGAACAGCATTTGCATGACCTGGAGGATCATTATGCAGAGGCCACAACTCTGTTGCACGTTCAGGGTTCCTTGATCTATGATCTTCAGGCCCAGATCCACAACCTTTCCCTGCTGGTGGAAAAAGTCAGACGCAACCCTGGTTGCATGATCAACATTGTCCGCACCAGCCCTCTGCTTGGTGCTCACGAAGCCCTCCATCCTGGTAACATAGTGCTATTTTCCTAAGCCACTAATACGCAGGATGGTTTTAGCTGAATGATGCTTTAAAGACTAATTTAGATGAGGCAGTTTTGGTCTGTGCTTGACTTTACTCATGATATTGTGTGAAGTCCTATTAGAGCTGCAATCTGTAACTTTCACCTCTCTACTGCCGCCTCTGTTTGGAACATAAAATTGCGGGTTTCTTCAGTACTTTTCTTAATGCATGAAGTCAAATGAAGCTAAACTGGCATTTCCCAGGAAATCAGACTGACCCGACAGCTCAAATTATAAATCATTATAAGCTCACCGTTGCAAATTGGATGAAGGTCAGGAGATTGAGTTTTGATTCTTTTTTAACCCCTCAAAAAGTTGGATTGCAGCTTTAATACAGCTTTAATAAAAGTGCTGTTTGTTGTCCACATGTTTTAAAGAGACAGCACACCAAAAAAGCCACAAACCCCAACAACCAATCAAGATCAGCTTTGCTAGATACATTGCCTCCATGCTTTCTCTATTACAGAACCATTATCAGTTACTGTTATTGACCCACAGGGGGTGACAAATTTCACAGTCTATTAGGCATCCAGCTGGTAATGTTTGACAGGTATTGCTCAATGCTTTTGTTTCTCATGCAGAAGTGCAGCATGTCAGGAATTGTCCTATCGACTGTGCCTCCCTCTACTACAATGGAGTACGTCGTTCTGGGATCTACACTGTAGTGCCCTCACTAGGGGCCATGCCCGTGGAGGTGTACTGTGATATGGACACAGATGGTAATAAACTACAGAATGCATTAAAGCAGCAATCCGTAACTTTTTTGGGGTTAAAAATGAACAAAAATCTGTTATTGAGCAAGTACACAACAGGTAGCTTACCTTCTAGATGAGCTGTTGGGTCCAATTTCCCAGTAAACATGTTTGGCATCATTTGACTTTAACATGCATAAACGATAAACTAATGATGGATTGTTTCTAGCTGGGTGACAACAAGAAGTTTTGTGGAAATAGTTAGAACAACATTTCAATACATGTATTCTCCGGGAATCGAATGCATGACACTGGCATTGCTAGTATTATTGTTAAAAACACAATTACATAAAAAAATCACTGTTATATTTAACAAAAGTTATATTTTTCATGACAGGGCCATTGAGAAAGTCACAGGGCTGGCAAAATCTGAACTACTGGGCCTACAGAAAATTCAAACAGATCATTGCTGAGTACTGCTGTACTTTAAGTTGAATTGTTTTGCTAGTAAAGACCGCAGAAACGTATTATGGGTGAATCACGGCTTTATTTTTATATAGTTTATGGGGAAATTAAAGACTTTCAGAAACACAGCAAAACAAACTCTCATAATGAACCCCCAAACGACTTCTCTAATCTGTCTAATGAGACTCCGATTTTGTGCTGAAATTGCACCAGAGGGACACGAGGATCCTGTTTTGCACTGAAAATAGGAGATGCAAATATCTTTTTGATGACCTGCAAAACGCTCTCTGACCATAAGTATAATTGTGACGGCCGTAATCTGAAGGCTAAATTACTTGCCACGTCCATTAAACTCATAGATTTGATTTGTTGAATGCTAGAAAATACTGTATAGTCATTTTACATTTTCTCCCTAATACAAACATGCTCATGGACTTAATGTGTGCTGATGACTTAATGTGTTTTGCGCTCCTGGCAGGTGGTGGTTGGACTGTGATCCAGCGTAGGCAAGATGGTTCTGTAAACTTTGACCGCAGCTGGAAGGAGTATAAAGAGGGATTTGGGGACCTTCACACAGAATACTGGCTGGGAAACGAGCACATCCATGACCTTAGCAGCCAGGGAGATTATACGCTCCGTATCGATATGGAGGACTGGAGTGGGAAACACAAGCATGCACTTTATCAGAGTTTCAGGTGAGGCCCGTCAGTACCTCACCAACTGCTCTTGTAGAAGTTCAGATAAGGAGGTGAAATAAAGATTTGAACTATTTCATTGAAGTCCACGTGAACCAACAGTTGCAACCGACTGATGGTTTGGTCTGCCATTCCAGAAGGGAAGTATATTTTCAGATTTTCAAGTAGCGATTATGAGGCATGTGAGTAAAAAAAATAATGGTGTGCACAGAAAAATAATTTATAATATACACTGAAACAGTCTATAAAAAACAACAATAGTATATTTTGTTTTTATGGTGACAAAGTCAACTGTAGGTCATGTGACCATGATGTGGGAAATGATGTAGCATAGTGGTAGAGATCTGCACTGGTAACCAAAAGGTTGTGGGTTTAAAGGCCGAGAGAGAACTGTGAGCAAAGTTACTTAACTCATGGGTTTCTGTAATAGTCTCCCGTAGCCAAACTTTTGAAGATCAGCATATAGTCTGGTCCAAGTTTAAGCTAATTCCAGTCATGAACATCTAAACACCTTTTGGGTTTTTTCCTTTTTTAAACATTTACATTTAGGCATTTAGCAGACGCTTTAATCCAAAGCGACTTACAAGGTGAGGAAAATAACAAAGCGATAAATCGTAGGGAGGCAATAACATCAGCCTTACACAGTTACAATTTTTACTGAGAGTACAATATCTCATAGTGCTGGAGAGACAACCTGTTGGGAAAGAGGAGAAAAACAAAGGTTAGTAGTTATTTTTATATACTTGTGTGAGGTGTTTGTGGAAGTGGCAGGTTTTTAGCTGTTTTTTGAACGTAGTGAGAGATGTAGCAGAGCGAACAGAGTTTGGGAGATTATTCCACCAGAAAGGGATAGTGAGGATGACCCTGCAAGCAAGTGACAGCGTGCCCTTTGAAGAGGGTCGTTCCAGGTGGCGTTCTTTCGCTGACTGTAGGGATCTGGAAGGGTGTAGATGTGAATGAGTTTGTGAAGGTAGGTTGGTGCAGAGCCTGTAGAGGTTTTGTATGCAAGGAGTGGAGATTTGAAATTGATACATGCAGCAACTGGTAGTCTGTGAAGGCCAGTGAGAAGAGGTTTGACATGAGCCCTTTTAGGTTCCTTGAAGCCAAGCCGAGACTGCTGCAATTTGAATTAGCTGAAGTGGTTTGAGTGCCTGTGTTGGAAGGCCGGCCAGCAGAGCATTGCAGTAGTCCAGCCTCTTTGCTGTGGGAAATAAGAAACATGTTCTCCCCTCTTTCTTCAGTGTTGAGGATGAGAACACACAGTATCGTCTGCATGTGTCTGGGTTCAGCGGGACTGTGGAGGACTCCTTCAGCTGGTACCATGACAAGCAGGGCTTCAGTACACCAGACACGGGCAACATCTGTGCAGAGATCTCCCACGCTGGCTGGTGGTTCAACCAGTGTTTCTACGCAAACCTCAATGGCATCTACTACAAGGTATGGTGTGGTGTGGCTTCTCCGTGGATATACTGTAGCTCTAGGTGGTTGTGGAAGTAACTTTACAAAACACCAGACTTTACAAGTTCCTGACATGGAGCCAAGTCAAATCTTAAAAATGTTAACAGTTTATTTAAAATGCATTTAAACATCATACTGACTTGGTTTGTTTCTGAGTCTTCGACTCCAAATCAAGAATCAAATCAATTTTACAAGTCGCAAGTTATATGATTAAACTCTCAGATTTGAGTTTCTATTTTTGACAAGCACTTAACACTTAACAACTAGCCTGAGTAAAAAAGGTCTATTCCATCTTGCCTAGGTCGCTGACATGCAATGTTTATATTTTTGATCTTAGATGGAGATCTCACTCAAATTTGTAGCCAAACACCTCTGATCATCTGAAATCGATGCTCTGTTATTCTCAAAAATAGGGTGGCCGTTACTCTCTGAAGGGGAAGAACCCGCTGGGCCCGGATGGCATCGTGTGGTACACCTGGAAAGATTCTGATTATTACTCTCTAAAGAAGGTGAGCATGATGATCCGACCCAGAACCTTCCGTCCGCATCTATCGCCCTGAATCAGGGTGAACCAATGAGCCCATTCTTCAGCCAGCCAATAACAGTTCTCAGAGCCACAGCCACACAGCATGGATGGATTTTTCTACGGCAGAACAGAGGAAAGCGTTTATGGACTTGTGTTGTACAAACGAAGCAAAGTGACTTCAGACTGACACCATTTTAAATGTATTTACCAAAGAAAGGCTGTCAAATTCATCCAATTTTTGTCAGGGATCCTAATTTGTTTAAGCTGTTGTATATGCCTATATTTTATATACTCATGAATGTAAGCTTTAAAGAAATGTTCTGTTGACTTTTATAAACATTATAAATAGATTTAATTCCTGGATGTTTTTCACATATATTTTTCTGTGAAACAGAATCTAACGCGAGAGTAATAAAACAAGCACTTATTTTCAACCTACTTATTTGGAGTATCAAACACTATCAGCTATAAAACAACACATCTTTTGAGACAGACTCATTTATATGCTCCATCAGATCTCCCGGCCTAGAAGGACGACACTGTTTACTGTCTTTATGGGGAAAAAAAACTGACTGCCATTCAGAGCGAGTCAAAATGGACTGCAGCATTAGAGCAACACAAATCCAAACTCTAAAATATATAATCATGCACAGAAGTTAATGCATATGAATGAGAAACAAGTGCGTAAAAATCACAGTATTCCACCGTTTTGAATTATAAAAAAAACATTTAAAATGACACGTGAGACTTCCATTAGCCCCCCCTTATTTGAATCAACGACAAAACACTTTTGAATACAAATCAGAATTTATTAAATCACAATCTCATATTTTCATCATTCTGTGTGCAA
Source organism: Chromobotia macracanthus (assembly GCA_036877525.1). Taxonomy (NCBI): domain Eukaryota; kingdom Metazoa; phylum Chordata; class Actinopteri; order Cypriniformes; family Botiidae; genus Chromobotia; species Chromobotia macracanthus. The sequence continues at coordinate 4,245,474 of JAZGTH010000078.1, read as the reverse complement.
AAGTTTTGCAAACACTGTTACACATAAAAATATACGAACACCTGGCGAACATGCATCTGAGTATAAATTCATTCTTACGGGATAAGAAATTTTATAATTCAGACAGAAGTATACATTTTGAGATAAGCTTACCAAGATCTCTGTAATTTGGCTTTGGGACGAGAAAAATAATGTGTTTAATGTCTGAATATAATCCGTAATGAGAAAAAGGACCAGCCCTCCTATATCTCCAAAACCCTCCAATGAAAACAACTTTTATGTTGTTATGGCCATTACAAACTACAAACAGGATAATGCAACTGATATACTGTAGTAAAGTGCAGTGAATAAAAGCGTTTTTTGCTCTTGCATACATAAAACAAGGCACAGTGAACGAAGGCAAGGCTTCAGAATTCAAATGCTGGATCAGAAACATGTATTTTTAGGCCATTTGCTTAAAACTGAATATACCGTTGTCTTGCTGAGAGTCAATTCACTTCCTCTATTTATCTTATACCAAAGCAAAGAGGGACAGGCACAGAACCGACCAACGGAAGAGAATGTAGGACATCCAAACAAAGTGATGAATTCATAAATCAACATTATATTATTATAATAATTAACCCCCCACAATTGTCTTTGATTCTTTAGAGAATTTCTGTAGCTGCTTTAAAAGAAACATGAGTTTTGCTGGCTGCTGCTCATAACACACTGTATGTACAGTAGTGATCTCTCTAAACTCTTAAAAATCTTTGGCCTGAGGTTGACGACTTTATGGCACTGACATGACACGAATAACATGATCAGAAAAAGTGTGACGGAAAGACTGCGAGAAACAGAAAAACAACAGATGCGAGGCAGTTTTCACAGGGTCAGCCCATTTTTACATGGTGGTAAACCGACTGTGAGCGTGTCGTAGTTTCTCTGCGATCTGTGAAAACAAATCATTTTATAGTTAAACTTCAAACTATTTGTTTTGTTGTATTTTATGTTGAACATCAGTTCATCATAGTTAAACACTATAGATGTCTTCATATTCTTTATAAACAACACCTTGCAGAGTCAGTTTTAGTGAAGAAGCTCATAGACAGTCTCATAGACATTCAACCCCTTTCAAATCACCACTGTTAGCTGGTCGACACTAAATTTACCGTCTCATAGAATTTCACTTGTTCCTCCAAGTATTGCTGCATCACACGGTTGTAGTCATAGATACGGTTGCTATGGAAGTGGTTCATCTCCGCTGTAGAAAGTAAAGATTGGCAAATTCATTCTTAACGGTTTCTTATGTGGGATAGTTCAGACAGACGGTGATGTCACAAATACTGATCACTTTTACAGTGACGCAAATCACAGTCAATCAGAATGCCATTTAATGTAAAGCAACAGCATTCACTTCAGCCATTAAAGGTATTTAAAGTGTCAAACTGCTCTCTGAGGTCACTGTAAGTGGGTTTCAAATACCTTGCAGAGCGTATGACATAACGCTGGCACGCTTAGCCATGGAGACTTTATCCGTTGAGCTGATTTTATTGGTAGCCACTAGTTTATCCCCTTCCTTTACCTTATCAATAGCAGCCTGTTTAATGAAAGATGAAAAGAGAGCTGAAGACAAGAATCCAGTTTGAATAGGAATGTGTTGTAGCGTTCTCAGTCTCATGCTTACTTTGTGAACTCCTATAGTGTCCGGGAAGCAACCGAGCAGACCTTTGTACTCATTGTTGGTTTCCATGAGGAAGTGAAGGTCTTTCTTGGGCTAGAGAAACAGAGAGAGACAAAACAGAATGATTAAAGACACAAACACACCCAGGGCCGTTTCATTCGAACACAAAATGTTTACGTCAGTCTCATACATTTGTGAATGAGTGCTGTATATGCACACACACACACGCACATGTACAAAACATTTAGAAAGAAACAACCATTGACTGTGGGAGCAAAAGGTCAAAGTTTAGTCATTTCTCATTTTTCAGGTACAGTCATATTACTGTAGAACAGTTTGTTTTAGTCTTTACACTCATAAATACAGCAGAGCTCCAAGACTGCTGATATTTTGTATAACAGCACTGGGAAACTTGCACTTCCCAGCTCACAAGATCCTTAGAAGTTTCCCTAACATTTCCATTAAGTCATTGCTTGGTTATAAGAATGCTGTCATTTTTTTAAATTCTGTAATGTTTAATGTTAAGTTTAACTGCTTAATTTTTGTTTTTGATGATATATAACATTTTAGATAACCTTTTAGAGAACGTTTAGGCAACATTCTGAGAATGTTCCGTTAGCTGGGAACATGTCACCAGCATAAAGGTTTGAAACGTGATGGGCTGAGTGAATCATTTTGAGATTAAATATTTCTGTAAACAGTTCTGTGTTTTATCAGTGTTGAATCTGTACCTGCTCTGCTACCATCTGAGCGATCTCCTCATAGGTCTTTCCTGCAGCCGTCAGCGCATCAGTCAGTGTGGCCTCTCCTGCGAACCCCACATTCACAACAATGAGGATACAATAATGGTTGAACACTGAGCCTCTTAACACAAAGAATTTCAGGGTCACAATTCATTTGTTTAATCAGCACGGTGCCCTTGAGCGGGGCACCATTATAACCATGATAACACTACAGGTCTCCTCTTACTTTATTAAAATATTTCCCCCCTCCTCCTAGAAAAGGGAAGTTTTCTTTATATTTTAAGAGCTATTCAATTTATTTTAAAGAGTTTTGGCCATTTCACAGTTTCTCAGTACTATACCGGATGCTAAAAAGAGAAGAAACCGTATTTACCTCAATAGATTGTATTTAGTAAGAGGAAGTACATAGTTTCTGGTACCTTCATAGCCACTGCTGTTGAACACTGATGAAAGATTCTGAAAAGCTTTGCCAATCCGCTGATATTCTTTCGGCAGGGCTGAGAAAGACAAACCGAACAGACAGTAAGACTGCTCTGAGAATCTTGAAACTTAAACTAAAAATGTTTTGTTTTAGAATATTTTATAAACCTTATAATTTCATAATAGACTAAAATCACATTTCCCACTCAGGGATTTGTTTTAAAGTAATAACAATAAACAAAGATACGACTGAGGTCTAAACTAAGTGTCTGCCAAATGCCTAAATGTAAAATACAGTTAAAACTGATCTGCGTGACTTCATTCTCTAGCAGTAGACATCAAAGCACAGGAAGTTCCCCCCACAAGAAGTTTCCCCCCACTGTAGAACTGATGATACGGGGACAGACCCAACAACAGTGTACAGTAAGTCATTTTGCATAAACAGTCAATACATAAACAACCAACTAATCAGTGCTGGAATCTCGAGGGTTAGATATGGGCTGATACTCACGACCTGTACAGCGTTTCCAGTGCTCGTTTCCTACAGTCAGCAGATCCTTCACACCGTCATCCATTGCCTTGGTGAAACGGCTAAACTGCTCACACTTCTGCTCTCTGAAGAGAAGAAACACAGGTGAACCTCCATCATCGAGGTTGAACAGATCTAGAAAAGCTCTGCAGGACTTACACCTCAGTCAGGTCCATGTCTGGTAGACCCTCAGGCTCTATGGTGGAGAAGATCATCACTCCAACAGTCTCATCCTTTTCTGCTCGTCTCTTGCCCGTTTTCCAGTCCTGAAAGTATGGTTTTCATCAAAAACTGCCCTGATGACAACGACTGCCTCTCTAAACCTAAATCTAAGGTCTACATAGAATTTGTTTGGCATGACAACCATTACAAAAAGCAGTACTATGGTACTTTAATATATACCATGGTACTGAAAAAGTAACATATTCATGTACCCTTGTATTAACATGCCAATCCAAGGTACTTTAAAGAATTCCATTGAAATATGATTTTGGTAGTTATTTGGTTAATGAGGCATATACAGTACCTCAGTTTATAAAGCTGTAATCGTAACATTTGCCTCTCATATACATACTACCATATCTGCTTGAAACAAAATTGCAGGTTACTTTACGTACATTTCATTATGTATGCTGAAGTCAAATGAGGCCAAACTGACATATCCTGGGAAATCGGACCTGACAGCTCAAATTATAAACTTACCGTTGTGAATTGGGTTACGGAGGTTGTGTTGAACACTGACCTGTCATGTACTTGCTCATGTACTTACTACATGATTTTTGTTTTACGAAATGCAGCTTTAAACAAAGTAGGAAATTATTGTGCATTTCAAGATTCTTTATTAGCCAGAATCTAATAAACAAGATCAACAACAAAGAAAAGAGACCCATCTAAACAAGAGCCAATAAAAAAACAAAAAAGTCAATGCTGAACATTTGAAAAAGCGGAGGTGACATTCCCTCTTTACCTTTTCATCTTTGTAGGAGATAAAAAGCTGGAAGACGTCACTGCTCGAGACGATCGGGTGCCGACACATGCGCGTCATCCAGCCCTGAAGCCTCTCCATACGCATTTTAATAAACTCCTCCTCAAATCGCCCTGAAGAGCAAAAGGGGACGACGTTAACCAATCACAAACTTGGTTTCTCTTCAGCGGCTACATGTATCGGTAAATCACTGTAACTCAATTCTAAGTGCTCACCTGTCACCTGCTTGTCAGGCAGGCAGGGGATCGGTATCGCCGAGCCAAATTTATCCAAGAGTCTTTCATATAACCAATCGAAGTGCTTGTATCTGTGATTGACAGGCTTGTTTGTGGTCTGTGAAAACATTTTGCACCTTGATCGCACCTCGAGAGATTAACAGCAGATATTTAGTAATCAAATCTGATGTTCTTGTACTTACGGTGGGCATGATCTGGTACTCGATGTAGCTCTTCAGGCCGTACATTTTGGAGCCCTTTTTAGGGTCAGCTACAATACAGTCCAACTGAACCTCTGGATATGCCCATACTGGGCCCACTTCTCCTCTCTGAAATACAGAACATGTTCATATGAGCTACAGTGTCCCTGTAGCTGAACTGGTTGAGTCATGGGTTCGATTCCCAGGGATCCCACATACTGATAAACTGTATAACTTGATGTTCTTAATACATCAACAAAAAAGATAAAGTGGCTTACATAAACAGGCAACTTGGTTCCTTTGGGGGTTTGTTTGGACAGAAGGTACAATTCAGGACCTGATTTGGAGAAGCCAGGGAATCTACAAAAGAGAGGTCACAACCTCAAAGGGACACAGTGCCTGCTCGACTAACAGAAGTTGCCTTGTAACTGTTCCAGAATCTAAAACCTGACTATCCAGAAATAGTTCAAGCCATCTGACTTACTTGTTGAGGGCAATTTTCATAGACGTCCCATGAGCTCCGCCTCTGGTGATGGCCCCGCCCTCTCCAGCTTCAGATTCAGGGCATCCCCCCGATGACTTCATGTCGTCCCATTCCTCATCCCAATCATCATCTTCTGCACCTGTAAACCGTTTTCATACCCAATTAAATTAACCACAGATCCACGAGTGTCAACACCATGTGTTAGTGAACCAAACACTCTCAGAAATCAGACCCAGTCCAGCATGCCAGATTTCAATCAGATACTTGGAAAATCTCACTGTCCTCTGACAGTGCTGTCAAAACGGTTTCATGTTGACAGGCAAATAAATGACATCTAAATATATTGAATTAACATCAACATTCACAGCAAGACACACTCCTGTGCACTTCTGGCAATTTGTTGAGCTCATGCAGCTTGTTATTAAAAAATGTTAAAGCTCTCACGTGGGATTTATACCTGAGAGATCGATAAGACATGGGTAGGGATAAATATCTTCAGAAAGAAAGGGAAAAGATTTGTTAAGATTAAAAATCATTTTTTAAATCAAACATTTAAAAAACATTCAGCTTAAATGTGCAATTTCTGTCAGGTAGCATCAGAAATATTTGAAAATGAATAAATAAATAAATGTTCTCAAAAAAGTTTCCCCAAACATTCCCCGTCTCCCATTGGTCAGCAAACAGATAGTCCCTGGACGCTATTGGTTAAACTAATATTACTGTGTAATTCTTCGCTACTATAGTATTTACAGGGTTAATTATTATACAAATGGCTTTTGTTGTTTTGTTGACTATGCTGGGTTAGGAAAGTATTTTAACATACGGTTTACACGCGTCACCTTCAAACTTCTTAACATATCCATGTTTAACGAGTTATTATTATTACGTTTTGAACTCTTAAAATGATGCAGACAGGCAAAGTAAAATCAAAACATATTTATTTCTCTGATTTAGTCAGCGTGTGCATGAGTCAGTCAGTGTCTCTATGCTTAAGGGAATAAATGCACAAACTTCCTGTTGAAAGGCCATGAAAACAATCTACCCGCCTGTTTTCACAGGACACAAACTGGCAAGCTAGACGTGGAAGAATTACAGCTGTGCTTTAACACATGGAAATGATGAACTCCAGCCTCCACTCCAACTCCAAGATACAGAGAACAGAAACTGCCAAGCGTCAAGAGATGACATCACCTTTGTTGGCAAACTTCATTCCAGCGTATGAGTCAAATTCAGAGAGCGGAACAATAAACCATGCCCACATTTTCATGTCATAAACTTTCGCAACTATTCTGAAGTTCCTAATAGATCTTAGATCTGAACAGACTGGCAAAAGAGAAAATGTTTTAGTTACAGAAAAATAAATAAGTAATTTTAAGATGACAACTGGACAGTATGAATAAAACATAGGAAAATAGGTCATCATGTGAAAGTACCATACTACTGTTTAAAACAACAGTCTTGTTGTTTGAAATACATAGAATTAGTAGGCAGTACACAGTGTACACTGTGGAGTATGCAGTAAGCAAGTATTACATTCAGAACATTTATTCTCTTGTAAGTCACTCTCGCAATAAAACATCTGTCAAACCACTTAATAAAATAATAAAAACAGTTCAGCCGCTCATGAAGTGCAGACTCTTATTTTCTAAATATGCTGAACTGAAGACCCTGCATGTGGAATGAATCAGCTTCCAGCAGGGTATAAACACTGTGACAAGAGCTCATGCCCTGAATACTTCCTCAGTTCACTACATACAAACGTTTTCCATTTAAGACACATTCAGACTCCGGTTTTAATTTCCTGCTCCTTATTTTAAATTCTTATTATTTTCAGCACAAACCTTCTAAAACTTAAAAATGCACTAAGAAAAGGAGAACAAAAAGAAACCATCACAAATTATTCATGATTACAAATCTAGGTTGCCATTTTTTAACCAAATGATTTTAATTAACTTTCCAGTCATATGTGACTGCAGGATAAGGATTTTTAAATTATATTTTTATTTTTTATTTAGGCTGATTCTGATTCACCAGTTGATTTTTTCTGTCTACTGTCTTTATCAAAGTTTATCCACACTGAATTAAGAGAGAAAATTCAAACATGTCTTTAATGGGGTTGTTACCTGGACCCTGATAGGCCTGTGGGTGCCCATGTCCCCCAGAATGCCAAGCGTTGCTGCTGTTGTTGCCCGTCTCTGTTCCCTCTGGATGAGCCGCCCAGTTACTGGAAAGCCCCCCAGAGGCGTTATTGTCAAATACTGCCCATGGGTCATTACCATTACTCGTCTGAAAGACAGAATGAGACCGTCTTAGAAAATAACATCTTGTTATACTTGACAGTCATCCAATGGGTCTAAACCAGAATAAACTGAAAGAAACTAATGTAGCTACAGTAAAGTCTAAACATGTGAAACCACATGGGAAATCAGGGATAAAAAATTACAAATTTTACAGATTTCCACACAAAGCTTTTTGGAATGTTCTCAAATCATGCTGATATGAACATAGATTATCAGGTTTGGCACAAACTGTGTTCATGCTAGTTCAAGTGCATGTAATTTATAATAAATATTAATCTGCAAATTGCAAAAAGATTCAGATTTTCCTGCATGTTGTGTGCCTTTCATAAACTACAGGAAGTGTAGGTCTAGATCTGCCAGTAAAAAAATTTTTCAAACATGCGATTCATGTTTAGCTGGTTGAGATTCTTTCATCCAGCAGATTGTGCATGCCTTTTAAAAACACAACTTTTAAGTCTTTTCACTTAAACATGCCATTTAACATTATACACTGGCATATCTAACTGTAAACCTTCCAACAGACACAAAGAGCCCACTCACACTGGAAGACAAGCACCCAAATAACCTTTACTACTTATTTTTATTATATACGCTATGAAAGACTGTTTCAGTTATTTTAAGATGTCTGTTGATTCAAGGACTTCTAAAGAAATCCCATGAAATGTGAAAAGATGGACGTAAAGATGGACGTGTTGAATGGCTACGTCCATTCAACACGTCCATCTTTACATTTACCTGCATCCGCTTCTCAATGTCTGTGTAAGTGTTAAATAACAAACCAAACAAATGATTCTATCAGCAGAACTCTGGCCTTCATGACATGAAAAGCTCAGAGCTGCAGTGACAGAACGAAAGCTTTGTGTCTGAAAGTCGCCATCTGGCCACCCACACAAACACAGACAAAAACACATCATTGAAACATCATTTGAACCATCATCATGTCTGATAAACTCTGACCTTTTGCTCCGAGCGTGACGATCGTTTTCTGTTTGATGCACATTAAGTGATGGAAGCAAATATCATTCTGTTAGTTTACTCGCAGCTGACGGAGAACCATGCTTCAACGGTTTGGTTTCTACTCGTTTACTCATGCACAAACTGCATGTCATGCATTAAAAATGCAGCAGCATGCAGCAAAAACGTTTGTGTGATAAGAGTGTCTTAGGTATGTTTATGTGTTTAAAAGTGTCTGGAACTAGAGATGAACTGATCTTTTTGGCTGATATAAACTACATAAGGGATCATTTACAAACAGCCAATCATGATCACAAAATAAACCCTGACAGGTTGCTATTGACAGTGGTCACATACAATTTAGTGGTGATTAGGAATGCTTTAATTGGCCAATCAGAATTGAGTATTCCAATTTGACATTTTGCAATATTGTTTCTATGTTAAAAAGGGGCAGGGCTTTAGATAACTAGATGTTGAGCAAAAAGGCAAATATCTAAAAACAAATTTTCAAAAGTGGATTCTTTAAACATCTTAAAAAAAGCTCATGACGAGAGCTACAGAACATAAAACAAAACATATTCAAAATAGAAATTGTCATTTTGCAAGACATTGTCAAAGAAAAATCAAGATAAGCTATTCAACGGATAGCCACATGCTCATTAGCTTTCAGTGTGACTGAATCATTGCACTTCTGTTTTGAATTTTTTTTATACATCCAGCTGACAGAGTGCTGATCAGTTTGATTGATATCTATTGTGATCAACAGAAACTGATTGGATCTGAATGGAGTCAGGCTTTAAGAACAGGGTGTTTTGATTTTAGTCATGTTAGTGACTGGAGGCAAGGGCCTCCGGGACCGGGCATTTGGAAGGGGGCCCATGCGTGGCCCCCGAACCCATCATGCTAGCTGGCATTACGGGTACCTCATCAGGGGAGGTGGAAGAGAAGCCCGGGGTAACAGGGGTGACTGGGGTTTCTGGCTGAGCTACTTCCACCGTCTGAAAGGGAAGGGAAGGGTTACCCTGACAACAAAACCCTATTGGAAAAAACATTTTTCAAAGCATTGAATGTCTAATAATACAGACTAGCGCTCTTGTTATTACAAATTATAGCCGTAAGACATTTCAGGATCCACACACGTCTTGAGGATTTAAAATAGCCATTGTTCAGGAAAAAAAATAGCATGAGAACCTTATAAAACACCGGCTCATTCATAAGACATTGAAAGCAGAGGCCCGACCTTCATACACAATTACGTAACAGCACCATCAGTTTCTATTTTTCTTATGTATTTCATACAAATGCTTATATCAGCAAGAAGAAACCACACGACTCAAAATAGTTCATCCATAAATGGAAATTATACCATCATTGACTCACCATCACATCTTTTAAAAATCATGATGGTCTTCTTTCTTATTTGTGGAACGCAAAAGGACTTGTTAGCTGCACACTGTTTAATTTATTTCTATTTAATGAAAGTAAATAGTGACCACAGCTGTGAAGCAAGCTGGTTAAAAAATACGGACTTAAACTTTAGTCTGTTCTTCACACAGATAATGCATGGCTTTGGAGGACTTGAAATATTTTTCAATTATTTTAAAATGGTTTGATATTTTCTTAGATAGGGAAGAGAGTGAAGTCAACATACTTGTTTGTTCCGTGGAAAAACTGTCAGAGGTTTGGAATGCCATAAATGTTAATAAACAATAACAAAACATCCAGAACTATCCCTTTAAAGACCAAGCAAATGTTTTAACCAGAAAAGATGTATAAGTACTTAATTAAGTACTGTAGTATGGATGACCCACACATGAAACAATGTCTCTTGAGAGAGATGACTACAGTTATGGTTAATGTTACTGTGACTTCTGCGGTTAACTGTCACACATTGACTCATTAGTGCATGTCTCATGTGCTATCAAATATTCACTGAAAACACACAGGATTCTCAGATGTTAAGCTACATGGTTAAAGTTATTTCCTAGACAATCAGGCCAAAGCCAATCAGGTTCAGGCTTTGGGGCAACAACATAAAAATAATCTTTAAATAATCTCCTTCTATTACAGGATGTTCCTGCTTGATCGGTTCTGATAAACCCTAACCATATAACTAATGGAAATGACCTGCTTTTGAAACTTATAAACAACTTAAAACACTATTTATTTCTTAACAAATGTTCCTGGTCTTATTTTGCATGATTCATCAGGGTATGTCAATATAAAGTAAAAAAAACGTTTCTTCTGGTCAACTCTGCGGGGGTGGGAATTTTTCGAAGCATCTTTAACACAGTTCACAACTATGAAGTAAAAGATAAGCACAGGGCCACAAAACACAAACATTCTGCGACTGAAAGCTTTACAAGTCTTCACAAACATGGCTCTAGTATACAGCTTCCCACTCCTCCAAATATTGCTGACCAATCATAGTTCCCCTTTTAAAAAAAAAAAGCTGCATATGAAAAGAATTTTGTCCACTCAATGAAATCTTCTGTTTTCTGCTTCCATCCTGATGCTCCAACCCACGGTTACCGTAACAGTCACATACAGGACAATGTGAACACTTCATCCTATGGTAATTATAATCAATCATCCTTTGCGTCCACACTCATGCTGTACCTCTAAATAAGTTTTATAGTTTGCATGCACACGCATTTTTATATTCTGAGTAAGACGTCTCTGCTTTAGAGCTGGAATCTCCCTTCCTGCCCACTTCCTCTCAGGATGTTGGAGAATGAACAAAGAGGAATGTTAGGTGGAGAACCAACAGAATGAACATCTTTTGGACTGAAATAATTATGTCTCTCTTAATGTTGTTTAAACCGGCTGTATTTTACTATTAGAAAACAAAATGACATTTCTGTGTGGAATTACCCCTTTGTATTCTCGCTGGCTCACCTGCACATTGCTGGCTGGGGTCAGCATGTGACTGTCGAAAAACGAGAGGTCGAGAGGGGCCGCATTGCCTCCAGAGGTCAAAGGTTGAGCCTGGTTAACCTAGAAGAGACAAAGATTTACGTTAAATTTATACTGCTAGCAAATTTTATTTTTTTGCACTGAAATTTGATTTCATTGCACTTTACATCTTTTTACATTTATGCATTTTTCAGGCATTTTTATCCAAAGTGACATACAATGCACTGAAGATATACATTTGATCAGTATGTGTGTTCTCTGGGAATCTAACCCACAACCTTTGCGCTGCTAATGTAACGCTCTACCAACTGAGCTACAGTACACTGTACTTCTATATATGACCCTGCTCTCAAAAAGAGCACCAAAAACAGCTGTGTTTACCCACAGAAAGTAAATTTGGGAAAGTGTGACCATGTGATTATTGTTTGGTTCTTAGGCCAAAGAAATAAAGGAAGCGTGTGTGTGTGTCTGTGTGTGTGTATGAGACTGTGCAGCTGTCAGAAGGGACATTGACATGTATGTGTACAGCTAGAAACAGCCTGACTCAGTCTATGGCCTATTTATACAGACAGTGACACTGTTTACGAGGGTTGCATGTGCAATGCTGCGTCGAGATGTCTCCTATCTTTATAATGCGATCACGCCTGACTTAAACATAGATTAATGCACTTAAATACAAACATACAGCCGCATCTAGGTCAACACTAGAAAGCTAATTCATCTCCTTATTTAAGTGCCCATAGTATGCATGTTTGTGGCATTTTGTAGCACACAAACATAAACATACAGAGTCCACTGAAAAAGTGGCACATTCATTTAGGATTAGAGGCTCAGAATCCCCTCCCCTTCCAAACACTAACACACTTCCACTGGCAACAGGAAAACAAAACACTTCCTGTTACTCAAACAGGTCCCATTCCAGCTGCGATGCGTTTCTGTCTCCTTTCAGCATAAATCAAATGTGTGTGTGTGTATGAGACCGTTATATATTTACAACAATACAAAGAAAGAGATCAAATGAAGGTAAAAGAAACTATTTTAAGCCATTTTAATAAGCCATAACAAGCCATTTTAACAAGCAATTTTAATATGTGTGTGTTATATTGTATTATATACATTATATGTTGTATTATATACATTATATTTTGAAATGATCTTACAAAAAGATCATTTATGTTTTCACGTTTTGTGTAAAACAGGTATATTTTTGCATAGCTCTAATTCGCTGTCATTAAACTGTATTACGTATATATCGACCAGCCCGCAGTCTAGATTTTGGCCACGGCCATTAGAAAACCTATAATGACCTCTACTTACCTCAACATAGTCCTCTGGCACCAACCCGACCTCTCCTCTGGAATTCCGAGCCTCAATCCATCCTCCACCAATGTTCTGGAAACAGAAGGGAATGGATCATGTTTACACAGAAGATCTGAAGATTCTGATCCATCCACACATATTCAAATGCATGTAATATCTCAGGACAGCCACAGACATGGTGAGACAGATGTTATGAAATGTTATGCAAATAAATTCACCTGATTGGTAATGGTGATTGTCTCGCCCTCTCGAACGGTCAGCTCATTATTTCCAGGCTCGGCTGCGAAGTCATATAACACCTGTGCCTGTGTGTGCAGGTGAAACCCATATCAGTACAGTACGTGTATACAGACAACAAATTTGCTGGAACATGTTAGTAATTGTTATTTATTTATGGAAGTGAACTGGCTCGACTTGTTTGTCTTGAATGTTTCAGACACTGTTGAAAGACTTTGATTTTAGGATTACTGTTCAATATTGAACGCATTGTTCCTGGCATTTTTTTTATTTACTGCAAAATCATTACATTTTACATTAACAAATGTTGCCTCTGCAATTGATTGGCGAGTCTTGTGGAAATTTAGTTCAGAAAGTACCCCACAAATAACAAACAAACAAATAAACTTATGCAATTACATTTTGCATAAAGAAAATTCAGCTTATTTTTAGAAGCACTGAGATTTTTTTAGTCTATTTTTCAGTAGTCTATTGTAAATGTGAAATAAACATTGCTGTACTCAAAACAAAACACTCTTTAAACTGTGAAACAGATTTAGTGTATATCAAGCTAGTAGTAAATTGTAATGAATAAAGGCTTTTAAAAAAGGGCTTGATGGCTTTATGACAAAATATAAATGTGTACATCTCTCTTTTGATTTTAATATATGACACAACACCCAGACATTTCCATATAAGATTGACCCACAAACTACAGAATTTAGGCTTAAAAGAGGATGGAATATTAATTACTAATGTCTAGGTCATGAAGAAAAACACTTTCCACAAAGCTCCCCTTATACTAACACACACACACACACACACACACACACTTCTCCTGAAGCTAAAGGCACAGTAAACAGTGAGGTCTGTATGAACAGTGTGACAGGGTCTCTGTAGGGCATTTACAAGCCACAGCTTAGACATAGAGAGAGAGTGTGTGTGAAAGAGAGAATTAGAAACTTATTCAAATGAAATACACTACATAGTTTAAGAAAACTAAATGAACACTACTACCCACTGATCCTACCATCCATCTGAAAGACTATTTGTACTACAAGTCATAAAGCTAGGCTGTATATATTATTTGCTCTGATGTGGAGGACTTTAGATGGAATAGAGATATATTAGTAAAGGCAGATATTACTTAAACTAATGGAGCTGTTGCAATTTCTTCCAGAAACATTTTTTGCTATGCTGGTTGAATGTCTCTTCACTTATTGTCTGCAATCACCATGCTGTCTAAATATATTCATATATAAATGAATATATTTATAATTATCTTCTGTGGAAGGTGCATGACCGCAATATGTTTGTCCAATCACTGCGTTCGGTCCGAATGCTTTGGCGACCACTCTGAAAAGAGGGCGGGGTCTTATCTTTTAAAGCTAGTTTGTTGCTGCTGCTCCCTTTAAGAAAAAAGCAACTGTGGCTATATTAAAAAAAACTAAACTCAGAAAGCTGTAGGTTCAGGTATATGATTAACTTATGTTGGCGAACTACACTTCCCAGCATGCTTCGCGCGTGATGTCATGGCCCCACTAAAATGTCACAAGACCCTTAATGATCCATATTTTCCTACGCCTACAAAAACACTCAAATATCCTTTAACTAACAAAATGCGACACTTGGCAACATTTTAGATGAACTTCGGAGACTTAAACGACTTCGCTACGAGCCTTGTGAAGCTTTAAAGCGCATCAATCTGTCGGCGGGTGTTTGGACGTGTTTTCTCAGCTCAAACTCAGTCCGATCTCCAAATTAAACCCACAAGGATCACGAACCCAAACCAAAAACATATCAAATAAGCTCTTACCTTCGTTTCCATCATGCACACATTAACCACACATTACAGAAAGCTGTAGTTTAGCGGCGATCAACTCTCTCCTCATCCACACATTGCTCGCTGCGAAAACGATTCTTCTCGAAATGGTCAATCTGAACGCATCGCTTAATAGTTCATTCGTTCACACTTCCTACACTTTAGCCCTTAAACAAAACCGAGTCAAATAAAGCGGGCCAGTGATGTGAAAACCCAAACCCGTTTCCAGCATTCACGGGCTGATCGTGTGTTTTACACACTAGTTACGAGACCGGAAACAAACTCGCTCTGTGTGCACAATAACTCAACATAGCTGCTGTTTGTCTGTGTAGGGCCAACACTTGTTTTTTATTTATTTATTTTAATATTACAAGCGACATTTATACCATGCATATACTGATATGTCTTATGTGCTATTATATGCATTATTAATATATATATACGTTATTAATATATATGCATATGCATATATAATATAATTTCTTATTTACTGTAATGGAGTTTCCAAAGTCAAAATAAACGTGGGATACAACATAAAAAAACAAAAAACAAAATGCAAAATAAAAGTTTAGTACGGGGCATTTAGTTTCTTGAACTTTCTCAAGTTCAAACTGAGAGGCAGTAACTCACAGCGTGCGCGTATAGCGCCTCCTAGCGACAATAATATGAATTACGTCAGTAAATGACGCACGTAATAGTGCTTCATAATTAAATGACAGACGGCGGTCTCTAGTCAATAAAAGTTTTTAAAGTACATCAGGTCTAAATAATACATTTCATGTTTGAACTCCTGCATTCAAGATGTTTATTTCAGCGGTGTTGCGTGATTGGTCTTGCTTGACATTTCTCTGCAGTGGGTCAGTTCATCCTTTTATTCATTATTTATTAACCCCTTTGTGTCTTTCTTCAGTTTGCATAAGCAAAATGCAGATATTGTGTAAAAACGTGGTGTTTTGGGTTCCCTTTTAAAAATTTTGGTTCACATTGTAAGTCGCACTGATGAAAACGTCATGTCACCTGAATCCTGAAGCCTATTGGATAACGCCAGTGCAAATAAATGTGCACTGGCCAATAGCATTCGAGGCAGCAAATAGGGGCGGGTTCATGACTCTATATAAGTGGTGACTTCTTATTTAAAGTCCACTATAGGTTACTGCCTCCTAAATCTCTTAGAAAGAGAAAGATGATCAGGTCACCGTGTTGAGGTCACTTATTCATCTTCAAAAATAAGATCAATATGGTTTAAAACTCCTCCTTTTGAGTATAGCATACTATAGTATAGCATACATGCACGTATAACTCAGTTCAGCCAGTTTGCTTGCTTGGTTAGTGCCCATTTAAATGAACAAAACCGATTCATAGTTTGGCTCCTGCCTAGCAACCATCACTACATCAACTCTAATCCTAAGCAAAGAGGAAACACAACGTAACTGCATAGCTTATTATTTACAACGTACTGCATGACCGTCATGATATTATCTGTAAGAAGCAAAGACATAGCAAAACAGTCATACAAAAATTTGTAAAACAGGTTTCTGTATGAAATATGTTAAATATGTGAACGTTGTCTACTCACACAAAGATCTTGTTGCCCTTCCATGAAAGGCAATGTTTGATAGTAAACCGACATTCGTTTCCTCGTTTCTTTGCACTGATAAAAAAAAAAAACTCATATCTGTCTGAATCTATATTTTTTTTGTTTTGCCATTTCAGTGGGCCCTGAAATGAAAATATACAGAAAATAAATACCTTGCATGTAAACATCTCGTTTTTGTACCACTTTTTCTGTAAATAGTACGTTTATTTAAAATAAAACATGGTTAGCAACAATCCACGTCTCTATTATAGTTCATATAAACTTTTTCATATGCATGCAATTACAACCCCAAATCAGAAAAAGTTGGGACAGTATGGAAAACACAAAAAAAGTAGTGATTTCTAAATTTACTTTGACTTGTATTTCATTGCAGACAATACAACAGCACATTATATAATGTGCTCCTCATGATTTTTATTGTTTTTTCTTCAAAAAAAAAAACTTCCTAAAAATTCCTATTTTGGTTCTTGCAACACATTTCAAAAAAAGTTGGAACAGTAAAGCATTTACCACTTTGTAATGTTGCCATTCCTTTTCACAACACTTAAGACTTTTAGGGACTGAAGACACCAAGTGAAGAAGTGTTTCAGGTGTAATTTTGTTCCATTCTTGCTGCAAACAAGTCTTAAGGTGGGCAACAGTACAGGGTCTTCGTTGTCGCATTTTGCGCTTCAAAATGCGCCACACATTCTCTATTGGAGACAGGTCAGGACTGCAGGCAGGCCAGTCAAGTACCTGTATCCTCTTCCTCCGCAGCCAGGACTTTGTAATGTGTGCAGAATGTGGTTTTGCATTATCTTGTTGAAATATGCATGGACGTCCCTGGAAAAGATGTCTTCTTGAAGGCAGCATATTGTGTTCCAAAATCTCTATGTACTTTTCAGCATTAGTGGTGCCTTCACAGAAGTGCAAGTTACCTTTACCAAGGGCACTGACACAACCCCATACCATGACAGACCCTGGCTTTTGGACTTGTTGCTGGTAACAGTCTGGATGATCCTTTTCTTTAGTCCGGAGCACACGGCGTCCATTTCTCCCAAAAAATACCTAAAATACTGATTCATCTGACCACAGTACACATTTCCACTGTGTGATGGTCCATCCCAGATGCCTCTGAGCCCAGAGAAGCTGACGGCGCTTCTGGACACTTTTAACATAGGGCTTCCTTTTGGCACAGTACAGTTTTAACTGGCATTTGTGGATGTAACTACGTATTGTGGTACTTGACAAAGGTTTGCCAAAGTAGTCCTGAGCCCATGTGGTGATATTGCTTATAGATGAATGATGATTCTTGATGCAGTGCCGCCTGAGGGATCGGAGAGCACGGTCCCCCCCCCCAAAACACCCCCTTTTTCCCCCCCCCCAAAAAACCCCAAACACCCCCCCAAAATTTAAAAATTAAATTAAAAATATTAAAAAAAAAAAAAAAAAAAAACCCTTTTTTTTTTTTTTTTAAAAATAATTTTTTTTTAATTAAAAAAATTTTTTTTTTTTTTTTTTGTTTAAAAACCCGCCCCCCCCCCCCCCTTTTTTTCCAAAAAGACCAAAACTTTTTTCTATGCTGCTTTTGTACCAAATCATAATTACAATCACCTGTTGACATCTGTTCAAATCACATCATTATTTAACCAATTTACCTGATTATTAGCCCTAAATTGCTCCTGTTCCAACTTTTTTTGAAATGTGTTGCAAGAACCAAAATAGGAATTTTGTTTTTTTGAAGAAAAAACAATAAAAATCATTAAATAATGTGCTGTTGTATTGTCTGCAATGAAATACAAGTCAAAGTAAATTTAGAAATCACTACTTTCTTTTTTTATTTTTGTTTTCCATACTGTCCCAACTTTTTCTGATTTGGGGTTGTATTTGAATCTGTAGGTGTCTTATCACAGACTGTCAATGAGTCACTTACAGTGTTGTTAAAACCTTAAAATTTTCATTCACATTATTGTTTGTTCAGTATTTCTAGTATAATTGCAAACAAAACATTCCAAAACAGAAAGCAAATGTAAGTGGAAATTGGAAGTGCTTTGATCTGAAAAATCTGTTAAGTAACTATTATTACAATAATATATTATGAAAGGCTGTAAATTAATTATTAAGTGCGTTTTTTCAGTGTTAAGGAAGTTGGGAGGAATTCCACGACAGCTGTCAAAGGCTGAAAAGGTATGTGGAATGTGCTACATTTTTCAAATAACGGTGTTTCTGTGACAATTGTGTTGAAATGGGGTTTAGTTTCAATGTCTCCATCACAAAATGCAGCAGTTAGATGATGAGCAACAGGGGCTTGATCTTTTCTGTTTAACTGGTGGTGCTCCATTATACATCTTATATACATTATACATATATCTTATACATTTACATACATTTATACATTTGGCAGACTTTGTTATCCAAAGCAAATTACAAAGATTTCAAGATTCTGTACATTCCATCCATTCGTGTGTTTTAAATGTCCATCAAAAGCACATCCTGACAACTGAGAATGTTACAGTCAGATACTGTTTCCCCCGCCCTGTGTTTAACAACAGAAATGTGTGTGTCAGATTTATACTGCTGACATTTTCACCCACAGCAGTAAGGTTCTGTGATCTCCAACCTGATATTCCTAAATGTTCTGTGATCTCCAACCTGATATTCCTAAATTTATCCATGAGAAAAACACTTCCTGACAGTTCCTGAATCTTACTGACAGACACAGGGAAGCTTAAGCACTGTTGCATCTTATTTGTAATAAACGTAAAAGTGAGCACTTCCTGCATTCTGTCTAGCCCGACAATAATACTGTAATGAGCATGTAAACTGGAACCTGAGAGCTGTGGGAGGTATTATACTAGACCTTATAAAGAGTTCTTCTGAACTGAAAGAGAAAGATTATCTGTCAGTCTTTATGAATAGTAATATGGGTCTATTACCTCTGGTTCTGTCCCTGGTCTTGCTTTCAGTCCAGTTGTCCTGGGCTCAGGAAGACCCTCTTTTTCCGTTCTCAGAACACCTGGACCCCGAGCACAAGGTACGACTGAGGTGGGGATTTGATGAGGTCCAGGGCACCATCTTATTTGAGCTCACTGTCAACACCAGCGGCTGGGTCGGGTTTGGCTTCAGTCCCAATGGTGGAATGGCTGGAGCTGATATTGTCATAGGTGGAGTCGGACCAAACGGCACTTATTTTTCGGTAAAGTCAAAACATTGAAAAGTCTTATTCTTTTCATCATTGGCTGTCAATCAATCAGTTACAGTTACACTGTTGTAGCCTTTTGCATTTATCTTTTAAACATTTTCTATTTATATGGCTGTTTCGGATATTTTTATGTTTGTTGAGTATTTTTAGCGTAAATTCTTATAATTGGTTTCTATGTGACTGTAAGCTGCTACATGACATCATTATAAGTGTGACATAATTCAAGCTCTGACAAAACACTATTGTATTAACCTGGACTTTACATTAGTAAATATCTGATTTCAAACTGGACCTTCTAAAACAAAATGCAAATGTAAGTTAAAATAAATGAATATAATTGTTAAGCGCTTTGATTTAAAAATAGTCAAACCGTTAAACTAGTCAAATTATTACCTTGTTAAGGTAAATAATTATTAAAGCTACAGTAAATGATTTCTGAGAAAAGCTGTTAATAAACAATTAGACCAGCACATTCCAAAATGGTCAATGAGTATTTTAATAAGTATTTGGCCAATGCCAAAAAATCAACAGAGAAGCCCTATTTAAACTCGCAGCATAAAATGTTAAATCAATAACAATGTTTCAATGTTGTAAAATATATATTCAATATATATTTTTTGTATAGGATAAAATATATACGCTTCAGTGGTCCTCTCTGAATATTCATTAAACTTCTGTGGACTGAAACATTGTAATTAATTCAACATTTTTATACTGCAAGTATAGTGTGCAAGATTTCTCTGATCTTGAGAAAAGCTGTTCAGTGTGTGTGTGTGTGTGTGTTGAAAAAATATTGTTTGTTCATTAGACCTGACTTAGGAGATAAAGGACCTATAACACTCTCATAGCCAATCAGCAATAGCGGGAATTTCTGTCAGCTGTTATTGACTCACTGCGTTACATCGCATGTTTGGTGGCGCAACATAGGAAGTGTGTGTTTGTTTGGGTATTGATTTCAAATATCAAAAGCGTTTCTCAGAAATCACATGCTACACTTTAATTGTTTCTTGTGTTAAGGATCGGCATGCCGTGGGGAATTCTGTGCCTCTGGTGGACCAACAACAGAACTACAAACTCCTGTCTCTAAACGAAACGAATGGGCAAACCATCATGAAGTTTCAGAGGCCCTTTGACTCCTGTGATGCAGACGATTTACCCATCACTGTGAGCCTGTTGTCTCAATTACTAGGAGAAATACACAAAGAAATGTAGCACTATCACAACAATAGCACACAATATCACAATCAGATGTGTGAATGATCCTCCCATATTCTTATGTGTAAGATGTACTCTGCAGCTTTATCTACAAAACAATGACAGTGAAACTATGACACTACAGGACAAACCAGTAATGTAGAGGAATTCGCACAATGTTAAACCCAGTGAGAGCAGCTCTTTTATTCCATAGACTCCTTTATCTGCTATAACTGCAGATCTTGTTTGCCAAGTTGTGCTTTGTGCTCACGGCAGTCAGTGCAGGATGTCATCTATTGTTCATGTCTCAGAACAGGAAGCGTATAAAAGTTCAAAATAATACAAAATAATGTGAACACCCATTGTAATAGCATAATCATATTTGGGTAGGTACTGTGACAAATCAAATGATGCAGATTTCTTTTATCTTTTGTTACTATATATATGGTTTAGGATATACTGCCGGTGAAAAACAAGTTGGCAATGGTTAAAAACGAAACTGATTAAACAGGTGACTTGTCAGATTTCCAAATGGTTAAAACATGGGAGCATGTTTAGCAGAATCTATAGCATGAGAATCTATAGATGGAAATTTAAGGTGATGCTAGATGTTTACATTATTTCATCTGACCTCTGCATCTGCCAATGGTTCATTTGGTGAAGTTGTACAAGTACATTATCACATGGCTTTAAAGCAAATTGAGACTGAAATCTTTATTTCCTGTTGTTTTCAAGAGTTATCATTGCTTACATACACACAGCAGTGGTTTGTGACAACTTAGCTTCTTGTTTTGACTTGGTAGCAGAGTATCAGGAATTTCTGCAAGTCTACAGATGAAAAAGGTTTAATCTATTTTTATTTTATTGCATAATTAGACTCTTCCCATCAAGCTGATCTATGCATATGGACAGACTGATGACATCATGTATCACAGTAGCAGAAGGGGCACGAAGCAGGTGAACCTGTTGAGATACATGCCTCAGGTCACCCCTCCAAACAGCAAGTTTTTCGATATGACCATGATCAATGTAAGAGAGATTTTGACTCTTCCTGTAATTGATTCATTTTCATCAACTTCAGTCAAATTCATCTGAATCATTTCAACCGATTTCAGTAAATAAAACATACTATATATTCAAAAATACGAAACTCATTTTTCTTGAGATATTTCGATTTACAATCATTTCAGTTCACAATGCCAGCCGTCCAAACCTTCTATCACTGCAAGATCATGAGTGCCCCAGCTTTCAGTCAGAAACAGCACATTTATCGCGTGAGTCTCTGATCTCACAAAGATCATCCATCATCCATCTGTCACACAATCATCTCCAGCACTGACTTTCTCTCATCATCTCCAGATTGAGCCTCTGATCCAAAACCTGGACCTAGTGCATCATCTGCTGCTGTATCGCTGTCCTCCGACTGTAACAGAACAGCATGAAGCACAATGTTACATAGGAGGGAAGAACGAGGAGTGCACTGAGGCAATTGCTGTGTGGGGAGTTGGCGGAGGGGTCGGTCTTTCTTTTGGAATTCTGTTTTTACATTTGATTGTTTCCTTTCAAAACGACCTTTAACATTTAGAATAAAAATGATTGCACACTTTACAAAAAGGATTGCATACCTTAAAACGTTCGACAACCAATCACAATAAGCATTTAAAAAATACAGTAGTCTTCATGTGTCTGTACAGGAAATACAAAAAAATAAGTAAAAAACATTGTATCCATGTCTTTCCAGGCATTTGAATTCCCTGAGGTGGCTGGACTTCCGATTGGAGGGAATGTTAGCAATGTACTCTACAGACTTGAAGTGCACTACAACAACCAAAACAGTACTGCAGGT
Source organism: Chromobotia macracanthus (assembly GCA_036877525.1). Taxonomy (NCBI): domain Eukaryota; kingdom Metazoa; phylum Chordata; class Actinopteri; order Cypriniformes; family Botiidae; genus Chromobotia; species Chromobotia macracanthus. The sequence continues at coordinate 4,222,910 of JAZGTH010000078.1, read as the reverse complement.
ACTTCAGAATGCTATAAAACACTGTTGTGATCAATTCTGTGACTTTTGGCCACTACAATGATCCAAAACCGGATCAAAACGATACTTTATTTACACAGGGCGAGTTGATAGCTCCGGTCTGAGATTCTATTACACATCTGAACTCCGTCAGTACGATGCAGCTATTTTGGGGACGGGGCTTGCGTTTGCCCCCGGATATGCCATCCCACCCAAGGCGAAGGCTTTCCTCACGTATGGCATGTGTGACACATCTTATTTTCCACAGGTACTTGTAAAGTGTAAAATTTTTATCAAAAGAAAAAACAATGTACCAAAAAAATTTAAGAAAGGGGATCCTAACAATCACATCAGGATTTTAGGGGTTGAAAAAAGTTGAAAAAACACGTTGTTCTGTGCTCGGCAGGTTTTGCCTGGAGCTTCACAAGACCTTCAGGTATTTGCTGTAATGCCACACACACACCTGGCTGGACGGAAGGTGCGAGTCGGTCACTTCAGGTAAACATTTAAGTGTGACAGTGTATAAAAATTAAAACTTGTGCTGAACCAACAAGTCATCTCAAATTTAGGCTTAACGTTTAAGAGCACAAATTATTGTGATTACTATTTTTATACTCTCTTCTGCTCTTCAGAGATGGAAAACAGATTGATTACCTAGTCGTGGATGACAGCTACAATTTTGAATACCAGCAAGTTGTTAACTTGGGTAAAACTAAAACAGTGAAGTTGGTAAGTGTGCAATGGTTTGAATATTTATATAACTCTTCATGCTGTTCTGTTTACCTTTATCTCTAACATCATTTATGACCTACAAATACCTTTTGTCAAGTCAATAAAGAGTGGTATTGTTTACAAGTGCTTAAGTTTATCAACAAAGAATTATTATTGTGAGGTGAAATTAAGCTTTCTTCCCTAACAGGGTGACCAATTACTCGTAGTATGTACATATAATACAGAAGATCGCACAAATATCACATGGGTTAGTACAGTTTTCTCCTCAGTATTAAATGTCTAATTAGTAAGTTGCTACATAAAGGCTACAACTACCACAAGGATGTGAGTTTACATGCTTCACAAATCAGACAACCATTGTAGTCCTTATGTAGCAACTTCTTATACATGTTTTTAAGTTAACTAACCACAGACCTTACTGTACTGTACTGTAAATCAAATGTTAAAGATATAGATGTGTAATTTGTTTCTCTGCCTGCAGGGGGGGCTCTCAACTATGGAGGAGATGTGCATGGGGACTCTCTACTACTATCCTGCAATGAGTCTGAGTAGTTGTATGAGCTTCCCTGATCAATTCGCTTTGGTAGCTGCGATGGGAGCAACAAATTATTCGTAATCCGATTACAACTCATTTTATTGGTTTTGAGAGTTGTCTTATTATGATTTTTTTTGTCTAATGTAGCTTTAATGTTGTGATTTCGCAGTAACTGGCTCACTATGATGTCTACAAAAGTTTGGAATGACACGTCCATCAACGAGTACCAACAGACGCTAAAGACAATCAATCAGTTTCTTCTAGTTTATGACCCATTTGTAAGTTTACACCTCGACAATATGAAGTATTCACTATGACAGTATGATATAGTATGAAATTATATTGTGGGTTGGTAGTTTGGGATCACTGGGTTAACATTATTTGGTAAAATCAAGTTAGCACAGTTAGTGTACAGTTAGCCAGAAACATCACTTATTAAGTTCAATCATGCGACAAACAATAATAAATGCACAACTACAGAAATTCACTACATCATTGTGGAAGATACTCTGTGTCTTTTGATGAAGTACAAGAGCACAACTGTTGTGATTATGATGACGTTTCAATTGACATCCTGACCTGACAAGCTTTCTCGTGTATTTCAGCAAAACGCGTCACTGAAAATTGCAAAGATTCCTGATCTCACAATGAATCTATCTGTGACCTGCAAGAGCTCTTGTGCCACTGCATGTCTTGCGTGGATCTCGCTGCTCCTCTGCCTGGTGGTGCAATGGGCCTCCTTCTAAAAGTTTCTTAGTTTTTCAAACATAATACATTTTTTCTTTTTAAAGTTAATCAAGAGTTTTGTGGAAACTTCACCCTCATGGGGTTACTTCTACAGTCTGGTTGGAAACCAGAACATGTAGGTCCAAAATTTATGTCACCATATTAAAAAATCATATCAAGATGATGAAAATGGACTGTGTGCTTTCTTTTTATACTCACTGGATTGTGTCACAGTAAACATGCAGTGTAGCAGGAACCCAGCCAACATAGAAATTTCCCCAATGTTAGTATTTGGTTCCCCCTTAGTTTTTTTAAAGACCAATTCATTATGTTCTGTAATTCTTTTAAAGATTTATTTTTTGTAACCATAAAATAATGTAAAATGTTCTAGGAAACAAAAGCTAACGTTCTATTTCCATAAAGAAAACTTTTTCGGCTAAACAAAAACAAACCTTAAATAATGAAGGCTCTGAGAACCAAAAACTAACATACCCAGAACATCCTGGTAACCCAAAAACATTAGCTGGGTTATTTCTTGAGGAAGACACATGAACACACGTGTATCACGAGCCAGAAGGATGGAGTCTAAACAGACTGTATGCAGGGACTGGAGACAAGATGATCTGCCATCTCGTCTCCAGTGAGTGGATGCAGACTGTGAGGAGCGAGCGGGAAATGGAAGACCCGGAACGGAATCGGCGGATCTCTAGTGATAACAGAATGCTTTTGTCAGGGATTGAAATCCTTTCTACTCCACTTCGCTCATACAGCCTAGCATGTTGTATTATCTACCAAAAAGAATATAAGGGCAAATGGGTAATGGCTCAAGCCTTGTTAGCACCCCCTGTGCATGTCCCTGCTTATGTGAGTGGATGAGTTGGACGGGGGCAGGGGAGGCGTAACCCAAGCTGATGGCTCCCTAGAAGACCACATAGTTCATCCTATGCTTAGAAATGGCTCGGCGTGTATAAGCACAATAACACTGTAATAATGACCAAGTAAATTGGAACCTGAGAGCTGTGAGATTGTGTGTGTGTGTGTGTGGGGTGGCTTACAAAGAGTGCACACCAGCTGACGTACAGAACTACAGAGCAGGTTTTTGTGCACTGTCCTGTTATGAGTTCTGCTGAACTGAAAGATAAAGATTGTCTGTCAGTCTTTTTGAAGAGTAATATGGGTCTATTACCTCTGGTTCTGTCCCTGGTCTTGCTTTCAGTCCAGCTGTCCTGGGCTCAGGAAGACCCTCTTCTTCCGTTCTCAGAACACCTGGACCCCGAGCACAAGGTACGACTGAGGTGGGGATTTGATGAGGTCCAGGGCACCATCTTATTTGAGCTCACTGTCAACACCAGCGGCTGGGTCGGGTTTGGCTTCAGTCCCAATGGTGGAATGGCTGGAGCTGATATTGTCATAGGAGGAGTCGGACCAAATGGCTTTTATTTTACGGTAAAAAGTCAAAAGACTGAAAATATTTTCTCATCTCATTATTAAGTCAGAAGGTTGTTAAAGCCTCTCTGTTTTTTTTACATTGCTGTTTATATGCCTGATTCTGATTCATATTTTTATGTTTGTTTAGTATTTCTAATATAAATACTCATAATTGGTTTTCTTTCTGGTTGTAAGCTGCTACCATGGAATTATTTATAAGTGTGACATAATTAAAGCTCTCACAAAAGGCTCAAACACTTTTGTATTAATGTGGACATTCAATTTATAAATATTGTTTTTTAAAGTAGACGTTCCAAAAAAACGCAAATGTAAGTTGAACAAATTAAATGAACCAGTATAATTGTAAGTGCAAATGGTCAAAATGTTAAACTGGATTAGGCGCTTGATCTAAACAGTTACAACAACATGGCTTAGAGAGAATGTAATTTAATGATTAATTTTTTCCATGTTAAGGATCGTCATGCTGTGGGGAATTCTATGCCTCAAGAAGACGGGCAGCAGAACTACAAACTCCTGTCTCTAATCGAATCCAACGGAAAAACAGTCATGAAGTTTCAGAGGTCCATCAAATCGTGTGACCAACATGATCTACCCATCACTGTGAGTGTGTTTAGTTATTGAAGATGTTTCTGTATCCGTTACATGAGAAAATCATCATGAGAAAAGTATACAAAGAAAAGGTGTGAGTGAAATACAAAGAAAAGTAGTTCAACGCTATCAGTCTGGTCCTCCCCTTTCATTGTGTAAGATGTACTCTGTAGTTTTATGACTGAAACTAAGACACAACAGGACAAAACCAGTAATGGAACCCACACAATGTTAAACCCAGTGGGACCAACATAAACTCCTTTATTCTATAAACTCTTTCTCTGCTCTAACTGCTCATCGTTTGTCAAGCAGCTCTTGTTTGTAAAAACAAAACACATTAAAATGACTGAATGTGTCCAGTCAGAGCAGGATTAGTCAATAATAGTTTTTTCCATTTCCTAAAAAAGGAAGCATATCTGCTTATGCATCATTTGGTCAACTAAATTATCATATGACTTCACAACTAATAAACACTAAACTTCATAATCATAATTTCGTGATGTTTTTGAGAGTTATCATTGCTCACAAACATAATGCAAAGCTTTGTTTGTGACAAAGCTTTTCATTTTTATATTTAGATTTTTTACTTGGTAGCAGAGTATCAGGAATTTCTGCAAGTCTACAGATGAAAAAGGTTTAATCTATTTTTATTTTATTGCATAATTAGACTCTTCCCATCAAGCTGATCTATGCATATGGACAGACTGATGACATCATGTATCACAGTAGCAGAAGGGGCATGAAGGAGGTGAACCTGTTGAGATACATGCCTCAGGTCACCCCTTCAAACAGCAAGTTTTTTGATATGACCATGATCAATGTAAGAAAGATTTTGACTCTTTGTTTTTTTGTACTCTTTTGACTGTAATTGATTCATTTTAGCTGATACTACATTAAATCGACTTCCAACAAATTAAGTTAAATTGATTTCAGTAAACAAAATATTCCTTATATATTCCGTTTAAATATTAAATATATTTCACTGTACATGTTGCTTGAGATATTTCGATTTACAATCATTTCAGTTCACAATACCAGCCAACCAAACCTTCTATCACTGCAAGATCATGAGTGCCCCAGCTTTCAGTCAGAAACAGCACATTTATCGCGTGAGTCTCTGATCTCACAAAGATCATCCATCATCCATCTGTCACACAATCATCTCCAGCACTGACTTTCTCTCATCATCTCCAGATTGAGCCTCTGATCCAAAACCTGGACCTAGTGCATCATCTGCTGCTGTATGGCTGTCCTCCGACTGTAACAGAAAAATATGAAGGAGAATGTTACACAGGAGAGAATGAGGAGTGCATGGAGGCCGTTGCGGTGTGGGGAGTTGGTGGAGGGGTCGGTCTCCTTGAAGACTTGAGCACATTTTTAATTCCTCTTTTTATTTTATAAAAAATATCAAAAACCATTTTTAATCTTGTTTTTAAAGGCATTTGAATTCCCTGAGGTGGCGGGACTTCCGATTGGAGGGAATGTTAGCAATGTACTCTACAGACTTGAAGTGCACTACAACAACCAAAACAGTACTGCAGGTACTTCAGAATGCTATAAAACACTGTTGTGATCAATTCTGTGACTTTTGGCCACTACAATGATCCAAAACTGGATCAAAACGATACTTTATTTACACAGGGCGAGTTGATAGCTCCGGTCTGAGATTCTATTACACATCTGAACTCCGTCAGCACGATGCAGCTATTTTGGGAACGGGGCTTGCGGTCGCCCCCGGATACGCCATCCCACCCAAGGCGAAGGCTTTCCTCACGTATGGCATGTGTGACACTGCTTATCTTCCAGAGGTACTTGTGAAGTTTCCCAATTCCTATCAAGAAAGAGTAAGATGATGATGATGGTTTCTGGACCCACAAGGGTCTATGAGGTCAGCAGACAAAGAGTGTTCATCTCTACTTGTATTTGTGTTTATTTTGTTCTTCCAGGGATTTTTTTTTTCCACTGCTGGAGGTTGTAGGCCAGTGTGTAAAGATTATTTGTTGTGTAAAGTGTTACAAATATACTGATATTGAAAATGTTTCTCTGCTGGATAATACCATATACACAAATAGTCAGTATATTAAAAATACACACTGTCAAATAAATATAAAATGTTTACTTTTTTATTTATTACAATTATTACACAAAACCCACATATTTACTAAAAGCAATGTGTTTCATTTATAAAGTCCCGTTTGTTTTTTTCTAACACAGTAATTTAGTCATAGGCTGTTCTCAGCAAGCAGTTTTTGGAGGTTCTTGGCATTCAAATGTTGGAAATAAATTCTCTTCTGTGCTCGGCAGGTTCTCTCTGGGACTCCACAAGACTTTCAGGTGTTTGCTGTGCTGTTACACACACACTTAGCTGGACGGAAGGTGCGAGTTGGTCACTTCAGGTAAACGTCTCAGTGTGACAGCTGACAGACCAATGATTTGTGCTTGTGGCATTATTAAATATTTAACTAAAAAAGTAATACTCTCTTCTGCTCTTCAGAGATGGAAAACAGATTGATCTCCTAGCTGTGGATGAACACTACAATTTTAAATACCAGCAAGTCATTAATTTGGGTAAAACTAAGACAGTGGAGTTGGTACGTGTGAAATGGTTTGAATATTCAGTGTTATGTTACACTGAATACTGAATTAAATATTTGAATATTGAATATTAAATGTAGGATATGCACTGCAAAATGCCACTTGTATATAAGTCAAGCTAAAGCTAAGCCATTAGTCGAGTGGTTTAGTTTAGTAACAAATAATTATTATTGTTAGGTGAATTAAAGCCACTTTATCCTCTAACAGGGTGACAAATTACTGGTGGAGTGTACTTATAATACAGAAGATCGCACAGAACTCACATGGGTTAGTACTTTAAAACTTGGTTCATTACTTCTTACTATTAAATGCCTAATTGGTAAGTTGCTAAGTTACTACATAAAGACTGCAACTACCACAAAGATGCAAGTTTACATGCATGACAAATCAGACAGCCATTTGTAGTCCTTATGTAGCAACGGTTTCAAAATTCGCGCCTGAGGTATGACTACATGTAAATTATGTGGTAGAACAAATAATACCTAAAGACCATTTAGGTAATGTTAACCTTATTTTTAATTTCTTGTAAATAGAAAGCCACCATTTTAAAAAGCTATTAGAAACTGATGAAATATGACAGATCTTTCAGGGTTTTAGTTTTGAGATCACAAACTAAAGATCAATAAGGCAAAACGGTGAAAGTGAAAATGCCATATAGATGTGTAAAATCTTGCTCTGCCTGCAGGGGGGGCTCTCAACTACAGATGAGATGTGCTTGGCTTTCATCTACTACCATCCTGCTATGAGCCTGAGTAGCTGCACAAGCTTCCCTAATTTAACTGCACTAAGAGCTGAAATGGGAGCAACAGATTATTCGTAATCCAATTACAAACTGCTTTTATTGATTTGGAGCGTCTTATTATAATTTGTTTGTCTAATGTAGCTTTTATTCGGTAACTTTGCAGTCAGTGGCACTCTATGATGTCTACAAAGGCTTGGAATGATGCCTCCATCAGCAAGTACCAACAAACACTGAAGGGAATTAATCAGCTTCTCGTAGTCTCTGACTCGTATGTAAGTCCACACCTTTACAATATTGTTGTGCATCGATGCAAACACAAAGTTATAAAATACAGAAAAAAATGTTGTACCAAAATAGTTTTAAAATATATAGAATTATGCATAACAGTGGTTATATAAAGTATTAATAATAAACTGTACATTTAGCTAAATACATCACTTATGTTAGTCATACAAGAAATAATAAAAGGTGCTATGGAACAATGGAAACGCTAACAGGGAACATTCTCAGAACATTGGCTAACATTCCCTAAAAGCTCTCTCAATGTTATTAAAAATACTTGCAGTAACATTAGAAGGATTGTTTTACATTATATATTATATATTAAAAATGTTATTCTTCTTGTTATTGGAACCTTTTAAAAATGTTACACAATTTAAAGAAGTTTAAATAACGTTATTATAACCAAGCGATAACGTTAATACAATATCTAAAAAATGGACGCTTTGAATGTTCCTGGAACGTTTAAAATAACATTTTTAATGTTTTTGTTTTTAATGGAAACGTTAGGTTAGCTGGATGGATCAACTTAGAACATACTGTGTTTTTAATGCTTACATTTTAATTGACATCTTTACCTGACAACCTTTTTCTTTTGCGTTTCAGCAAAACGTGTCAGTCAAAACTGGGAAGATTCCGGATCTCACAGTCAAACTTTCTGCACCCTGCAAGAGCTGCTGTGCCACTGCATGTCTTGCATGGATCTCGCTGCTCCTCTGCCTGGCAGTGCAATGGGTCTCCTTCTAAAAGTTTCATTAGAAATATAATGGCATTACCATGATCTTTCCTTTTGTAACAATCACTTTAAAGACACTTTTGGCAACTCAATACGATTAAAATGATCTGTGCACTTTCTTTTCATACTCACTGAAGAGAGTCACAACAAACATAAAGTGTAGCATGATATCAAGGTGAACTGGACAGACTATGTATACTGTATACACAATGTGTGTTCAACAATTACAGTGCAACAGGTTATGGACAGACGAACATACAGCGCTCTCTAGAAAAAATAATAAGATCTTCGTCAATAAATGCATCTTGGATAACAAAACAAATTATTTGCTTTTGTTGTGGCTTTTATTTTGAAAATGTATTACATTTATATGAACTTCACTTTTACTATTTCAAATCTTGTTAGCCAGTGGTGACTGCTTGGTGTTTCTGCAAAATATAGCGTAATTAATCTTAGTCTGTGAAGTCTGAAATTCACCAGCTCGTAATGATGTGATTCCATCATGATGGTTGGCAGGACCAGATCTGCTTGATTTAATTGGCAGTGCTCCATCTTTTACATTTACATACATATGCATTCATACCATATATCGAACCATATATATTTGATCAATTCATTCATTTTAAATGTGTTCATCATAGTTTCCCCTGCCCTGTGCTCAATAACAAAGAATGCTCATATATATATATATATATATATATGAGAGAGAGAGAGAGATTACACAAGACTTACCCACAACAAGTAAGTCTTGTGATTTTTAGGCTGTTATTCATAAATGTGTCTGTGAGGCATGCCATCCTGACAGCTGTATGTTACTGACAGATATAGGGACCTTTAGCACTGTTGTATTTGAACTTTGTTACTCTATAGGGAAATGGGGGCGTTGGGTATCACACAGACCTTATAAAAAGTTCTGCTGAACTGAAAGAGAAAGATTATCTGTCAGTCTTTATGAATAGTAATATGGGTCTATTACCTCTGGTTCTGTCCCTGGTCTTGCTTTCAGTCCAGTTGTCCTGGGCTCAGGAAGACCCTCTTCTTCCGTTCTCAGAACACCTGGACCCCGAGCACAAGGTACGACTGAGGTGGGGATTTGATGAGGTCCAGGGCACCATCTTGTTTGAGCTCACTGTCAACACCAGCGGCTGGGTCGGGTTTGGCTTCAGTCCCAATGGTGGAATGGCTGGAGCTGATATTGTCATAGGAGGAGTCGGACCAAATGGCTTTTATTTTACGGTAAAAGACCTAACAATGGTGTTAAAGCCTTTATATTTTTACCTTTTTTTGTTTATATGCCTGAGTCTGATTCATATTTGTACATACATGTTTGTTGAGTATTTCTAGTGTAAATTCTTATAATTGTTTTCTTTGTGACTGTAAGTTGCTACATGGCATCATTTATAATTGTGACATAATTCAAGCTCTTGCAAAAGGTTTCATGAACTTTTGCATTAACCTGGCCATTTAATTTATGCATAATGCAGATAAAACAGAATGCGATAAGTGTAAGTTAAAATGAACCTAATACAATATAAATCCTGCACGTAATTTCCCAGTAATATTTCTTCATTTGCACCTTGCACTGCTTTTATAGACATCGGCATAATTCATTGTACTTCACACAATGGCAATAAAGTTGAATCTAATCTACTCTAATATTACAGTAAGACTGTAAATTAATGATTAACTTTGTGTTTCTTGTGTTAAGGATCGGCATGCCGTGGGAAATTCCATCCCTCTGGTGGACCAACAACAGGACTACAAACTCCTGTCTCTAACTGAATCGAATGGGCAAACCATCATGAAGTTTCAGAGGCCGTTTGACTCCTGTGATGCAGACGATTTACCCATCACTGTGAGCCTGTTGTCTCCATTACTATATAAATATAAATAATAAATAATTATATATAAAGTATAAGTTTAACGCTCCCTTTGTGTAAAATAAGAACAAAATAAGTACTACCTTTAAATTTTACTTGCCTTTCATATACGTGTAACTTGTCTTGCCTGATGGAGGGACTGAGATGTTGCGTTCCATCTGCCACAACTCTAAACTGAGGGCAGACAGCACACTTCTGTCTCCTCAGCACAAATCTGACTGAGCAGGCCGTCATCTCCCTTTTATACCTGGATATCCAGGGCAGGGACTGGCATGCAAATTCCACTCGCCAATTTTCATTGGTCTTTTATATAAAGATCTGAGCTGATTGGCTCTCCCAGAATCGTGAACAGCAACTGAATTGTAAACTATTGAAGCGGGTGTCTATTTCTTCAATTTTAGATAACAAGGAACAACATATTTTTATAAAATGTTGTGGCGTATAAAGCACAATATTATACTCTGGGATGTAGTGAATGTGAAAGGATCAAATAAAAATATTCTGATAAAGTAGCCAACTTCTGTCTTTGTATCAATCTTGAAATTCTTTGTATTCACTTAATACACTCAGCATTGTGCTATGCCTGGCTAACCTGTTATCCAGAAAACACAAGGACTGACTGTGTGCCAAATTTTTTTCTATTATTCAGTAGAATTCATCTATAGTACGTCCATACTACAGATATGAAAAATATATATATAAAAAATATATAAAGATATAAAAAATGTGCTAAAAATAAAGAATAAAAATAAGTAGAAGTAAAAATGCTGTTACTGTATACCACTGGTTATTTGTATGTTTAATTTCTTTGTATGTTTTATCATATAATTAGACTCGTTCCATCAAGCTGATCTATGCGTATGGACAGACTGATGACATCATGTATCACAGTAGCAGAAGGGGCACAAAGCAGGTGAACCTGTTGAGATACATGCCTCAGGTCACCCCTCCAAACAGCAAGTTTTTCGATATGACCATGATCAATGTAAGAGAGATTTTGACTCTTTGTTTTTTTGTACTATTTTGACTGTAATTGATTCATTTTAGCTGATACTACATTAAATCGACTTCCAACAAATTAAGTTAAATTGATTTCAGTAAACAAAATATACTGTTACATTCAGTAAAATATTTACAATCATTTCAGTTCATAATACCAACAAGCCAAACCTACTATCACTGCAAGATCATGAGTGCCCCAGCTTTCAGTCAGAAACAGCACATTTATCGCGTGAGTCTCTGATCTCACAAAGATCATCCATCATCCATCTGTCACACAATCATCTCCAGCACTGACTTTCTCTCATCATCTCCAGATTGAGCCTCTGATCCAAAACCTGGACCTAGTGCATCATCTGCTGCTGTATCGCTGTCCTCCGACTGTAACAGAAAAATACGAAACACAGTGTTACATAGGAGGGAAGAATGAGGAGTGCACTGAGGGCATTGCCGTGTGGGCAGTTGGTGGAGAGGTCTGTCTCTGGTCTGGAGTTTAAAAAGCATCTCCATTTCACGAACGTGTAGACAAATAAGAATCTTTGACATTTAGAGTTTATTTGAAAACGATTATACCACAAGAACTGAAAACAAATAAAGAGCGTCTTTATTGTATGCCCATTATTAAGATTTTAATATCTTAATAATGGACATACAATAGGCTTAATTTTCTGTGTTCAAAATACAGTTTTGTGTTGAAACATGAAAAGATTTTGAACTTGAAACATGAGCCAGATGTTTCTTGAGATTCAGATTACAGGTTTAATTTGGCACATCATGTCAGCTAAACTTTAAACTCCCGTTTACTTGTATTGTTTATGGTTGATTTTAAAGCCAGATTCTGGTGAACTTATGCAGAGTTCTCGGGCTAGACTCAGAGATCGGCTCGAGTCTCCACTTGGCTGTACAGAAAATAGTGAAAACATTATTTAATCGTGTTTCCAGCCGTTTGAATTTCCTGAGGTGGCAGGACTTCCGATTGGAGAGAAACCTGGTGAAGTACTCTACAGACTTGAAGTGCATTACAACAACCAAAACAATATTGCAGGTACTTCAGAGTGACTTATACTCTAAAACACTGTATTGTGAGATGTTAAATTATAAGATGTTTGGCCACTACAATGCAAGTGAATGAATCAATGTTTATTTACACAGGGCGGGTTGATAACTCCGGTCTGAGATTCTATTACACATCTGAACTCCGTCAGCATGATGCAGCTATTTTGGGGACGGGGCTTGGGTTCGCCCCTGGATACGCCATCCCACCCAAGGCGAAGAATTTCTTCACGTATGGCATGTGTGATACATCTTATTTTCCAAAGGTATATATGAAGTGTCTTATTCTTATCAATAGACAGAGTTAGCGGATGACTGGATAATCTGGCTGAGTTCTCTGCCAGGGGTCTCGGGACCCACAGGGGTGGGAGGGTCACAATGAAGTGCTAGAAGATCAGAAAAAATTAAGAGAACAAAAATTTAGAGTGTTATTGATCTGTTTTTGCGAAGTACATGCTTTCAGTAATAGTATGTTTTTTGTGTTTTGTGGGTTTTTTGTCATTACCTTTCTCAATATAGTGTGTAAAGCTGTTTTGAGACAATTGAAACAAAGTATCACATAAATGCATTGAAACTGAAAGTGTTTCTATTGAAAGTGTATATTATTAATATTTAATATTAATAATATTTACATTTCTGTTGGCTTATTACAATTACATTTTAAAAGCCAATTATTTCATATCGCAAACAATATGTTTTCTTTATAGTCATGTTTACTTTTTCCAAACAGTATAAATGGGTCTTTATACATGAAAAAGGTGCCTTTACATTTTAAAAAATTTAATTTTTGGGCATTATTGGCAATCAAAAGATGGAGAAAAAACTCTTCTGTGCTCGGCAGGTTCTGTCTGGAACTCCACATAATCTTCAGGTATTTGCTGTAATGCCACACACACACCTGGCTGGACGGAAGGTGCGAGTCGGTCACTTCAGGTAAACAGGTCATCTCAAATTTAGCTACAACATAATTATGACTACAAATTATTGTGATTACTATTTTTATACTCTCTTCTGCTCTTCAGAGATGGAAAACAGATTGATCTCCTAGCTGTGGATGAACACTACAATTTTGAATACCAGCAAGTTGTTAACTTGGGTAAAACTAAGACAGTGGAATTGGTAAGTGTGAAATGGTTTAAATATTTATATAACCTTTTTATGGTGTTTACTTTTCAGTTATTTCTAACATAAATAAATACTTTGTGCATGTTAAGATCAACAAAAAGTGGTATTGTTGGTTTTATCAACAAAGAATTATTGTTGGGTGATGTAACACAATTTTGTTCTGCTAACAGGGCGATACATTAGTGGTGCAGTGTACCTATAATACAGAAGATCGCACAAATATCACATGGGTTAGTACAGTTTTCTCCTCAGTATTAAATGTCTAATTAGTAAGTTGCTACATAAAGGCTACAACTACCACAAGGATGTGAGTTTACATGCTTCACAAATCAGACAACCATTGTAGTCCTTATGTAGCAACTTCTTATACATGTTTTTAAGTTAACTAACCACAGACCTTACTGTACTGTACTGTAAATCAAATGTTAAAGATATAGATGTGTAATTTGTTTCTCTGCCTGCAGGGGGGGCTCTCAACTATGGAGGAGATGTGCATGGCTACTCTCTACTACTATCCTGCAATGAGTCTGAGTAGTTGTATGAGCTTCCCTGATCATGACACTTTAAGAGCTGAAATGGGAGCAACAGATTTCTTGTAATCCAGTTAAAAATTATTTTTATTGGTCTTGAGAGTTGCCTTATGTTTGTCTAATTTTATTCTTTTATTTGGTAATTTCGCAGTAACTGGCTTAACTTGATATCTACAAGGGCTTGGAATGACGCCTCCATCAATGAGTACCAACAAAAGCTGAAGACAGTTGATCAGTTTCTCATCATTTTTGACCCGTTTGTAAGTCCACACCTCAACAATATACAGTATTCACTATGACAGTATGATACAGGCCGTATGAAATTGTATTGTGGGTCGGTAGTTTGAGATCACTGGTTAATGCTATTTGTTAAAGTCATTTGTATATTTAGCTAATTACATCACTTATTAAGCTCAATCATGCGACAAACAATAATAAATGCACAACTACAGAAATTCACTACATCATTGTGGAAGATACTCTGTGTCTTTTGATGAAGTACAAGAACACAACTGTTGTGATTATGATGACGTTTCAATTGACATCTTGACCTGACAAGCTTTCTCGTGTATTTCAGCAAAATGCGTCACTGAAAATTGGGAGAATTCCTGATCTTACTGTGAATCTACCTCCACCCTGCAACAGCTCTTGTGCCACTGCATGTCTTGCGTGGATCTCGCTGCTCCTCTGCCTGGTGGTGGAATGGGCCTCCTTCTAAAAGTTTCATTATAAATATAGTGATGTAAACCAATTCTCTATAATTAATTTAATTCTCAGATAATTAATTTAGGAGTATCTTGGCAACTCCAGGTATGATTCTACAATTTCAACAGAAACCTAAATATGTATGTCCAAAATATCTCTGTATTAATCAATGATATGAAGATGATGGAAATGGACTGTGTGCTTTTTTTCATACTCACTGGAATGTCACAATAAATATACAGTGTTACAAGAACAGAAAGTAAAACATTTTTGCTTGAGTGACAGCTTCTTTTAAAAGTTTAACATTAGCCAACATTCTCAAAAATAGTAAAATGAAGTTTGTTTGGAAACTTCATTTTACTATTTTTGAAAATGTTGGCCAATGTTATTTGCTTGGTGTTCCTGTGAAATAAAATCATATTCAAATCGAGCTGTGAATTCCATCACACATTCATCAAAAAGGGATTCCCTATAAGCTGTGATTTATAGTAAACAACTAACAGTTTACCATTATTTTTATGCAATACAGCAGTTTATTACAAATGATTTCTCTGTGAATGTCATTTTTTAAAGGCATTTTTTTAAGAGCTGGAACTTCAGATTTACGCAGACATTAAACAGTCTCACTTTGCATCCTGCCTAATCTAATCTGAAAAAAAGTGAACCACTGACAGTAACGTTCTCGGCTGCCATCTGACTGTGTGTGTGCGAGTGCTTGTTTTAGTCCCATTACAGACACTGGTTCACTACAATGTCTACAAAGGCTTGGAATGACAGGTCCATCAATCAGTACCAATAAACACTGAAAACAATTAACCAGTTTTTAGTCGTTTCTGACTCACGTTTCCACACCTCAGCAAACATTTACCATGGTTACTGTAGTTTCTGCCAAACACATAACAATAACAATCCATTTTATAAAGCACACTGTGTTACATCTCTCTTTAATTTATCACTGCATCTGATGAATTAAAAGTGCCTGCATGAGTTGTGCTTCTGATCATCTTGACTGGGTATTGCTGCTGCTTTCTTTGGCACTGCAGGATTAAGAATAAAAATGATCTCACAAAACAAAAATTTCTCCTGACAACTCCACCTCCACAAAGATATTAAATATGTAATATAATATAAATGTAATATAATGTAATATAATATAAATATAATATAAATGTAATATAATGTAATATAATGTAATATAAATGTAATATAATATAAATGTAATATAACAAATGTAATATAAATGTATTGTATTGTATTACAGAAAGTCATTTAAAATATATACTGTAACAGTTCTCACAAGTTAAAAAATAAACTGGCTTTTATACATTGTACAATGTGACATTACCTCTATATTAATTGAAATCATCAATTTTAATTCTTTAACTTTTTAAGGCTACAAGTCTCAACAGACAGACAGACAGACAGACACGCAGGCAGACACGCAGACAGGCAGGCAGACAGACAGACAGACATACAGACAGACAGACAGACAGACAGACAGACAGACATACAGGCAGGCAGGCAGACATACAGACAGACAGAGAGACAGACAGAGAGACAGACAGACAGGCAGACATGCAGGCAGAGATACAGACAGGCAGGCAGACAGACAGACAGACAGACAGGCAGGCAGAGAGACAGACAGACAGACAGACAGGCAGAGAGACAGACAGACAGGCAGACATACAGACAAACAGGCAGACATACAGACAGGCAGGCAGGCATACAGACAGACAGACAGGCAGGCAGGCAGAGAGACAGACAGACAGGCAGACAGGCAGGCAGGCAGGCAGAGAGACAGACAGACAGGCAGACATACAGGCAGGCAGGCAGACATACAGACAGACAGGCAGGCAGGAGACAGGCAGGCAGACATACAGACAGGCAGGCAGGCAGGCAGGTAGACATGCAGGCAGGCAGACAGGCAGACATACAGACAGACAGACAGACAGACAGTTTTTGCTAAATTCTCCCTCCTCACGCGTCACTACTTCCCCTGCTTCTGATTGGTCACTATCCTTACAGCCCCGCCCTCAACGCAGTAGGAGGTGTTTCTGCTGACCGAACATCACACAACATCGTACAGTCGCATATACAGTCGCATATACAGTCACATATACAGTCGCATATACAGTCGCATATACAGTCGCATATACAGTACGTGTCGAACCCGAGCACCGCTCGAGCCTTTATGGACATGTCGCGGCTTACCGGTGCGCCGCCGAACTTCTCCTGGGTCGAACCACAGAAGCTGGCCGGCCTGGCGTGGCCCTCAGAAGCGGGTCACTTCAGGTTCCTGCTGGAGAACGGCATCCGGAACCTCGTGTGTCTGTGCGAGACGACCCCCCCGAACCACGACGCGTGCGGCGGACTCGCCCTGCATCACATCCGGGTGGAGGACTTCACGCCGCCCTCCCTGTCGCAGATACGACAGTTTCTGAGCGTCGTGGAGGAGGCCGGTGCCAGAGGAGAGGTGAGATCTTCTCAATAGTGAATTAAACAGCTGGAGGTACCCAGAAAGGACAATAATGAGGGATCGGGGACGAATTAAAAGTGTGTGTTATTGATGCTGCATCTACAACCATATATTCGTCACGGTCGAGCTGCGCCATCTTGTGGTCAAAGCAGAGATTGCCGAAGCAAAACAAGAAATGAGCATCTGAATAGCCACTTGTAACAAGTGAACTGCATGTAAAATCATTATAAAATTGCTGCTAATGTTAGAGTTGATTTGCTTGGACTCTGTCTTTGAATTAAAGCCTTAGGCTTTCATTGAAATGAGTGATGGGAGAGAGCAGTCACGGCTGCAGAGCTCAAACATCTTGAATTCATGGTGCTTGCTGTGAAAACCGGCACTTAAATGTCTGGTGTTTGTAGCTGTCTGGCACATTAAACCTGATCTTGGTTCTTTCTCCTCCTCAGGGTGTCGGGGTTCACTGCAAGTATGGTCGTGGCAGGACTGGGACCATGCTAGCCTGCTATCTGGTGAAAACGAGGAACATTTCAGGTCTGGATGCCATCAAGGAAATCCGGCGCCTTCGACAGGGATCCATTGAGACAGAAGAGCAGGAAAAAGCAGTGATACAGTTTCAAAAACACGTTCAAAGCAGTTTCTGTGGGAACGACCAATGTACCTCGCCCACATTTAAACCCGTATAAACGTCTGTTGTGACACGGTCACACTGCAGAGCTTTGAACACAGACAGCGTGTTATTAATCAAGATAACAAAGCACAACTTAAATACGCAACCTACCTGTCTGAAACCTGCTTTCTGTAACCCGAGGGTGGAGTTTGGGTGTGTTTGTTAAGCCGCAAGATTTGAACCTGTTTTACTAGAGAACCACACACACACAGACACAGACACACACTCACAGACACACACTCACAGACACACTCTCACACACTCTTCAGGTGACAAAAATATTGAAATTCTGTTTACTGGTGTTGGTATTTTGAGCTGAATAGAACAGCTGATCTTGAATGCATTGTGATGGGTCTGTTAATTTACTTGAAAATATAATAATGAAATTCGTATAGAGATGATCCCTGTAGACCATCATGATTGTAAGATTACTAACTTTTTTTGACACTTCTAGCCAAGGTTAATTTAGGTTTACAAAGGATGTGTATTAAAGATGTTAAATGTTACTGTTTACTTAGTTAGACCACCTAGTTATAACACATTTTTAGTTATTCCCAACTTTGTTGAAGTTTTTAAAGTTGTATGTATGTAAACAAATTATGAAGATAAATAAAGATGACCTTATTCAGCACATGCTTTTGAACTGGAGATTATTTTTCCACCCTTATTGGTTATTGAGGCTTTGTAACAATAAATCTTCAATGGTTAAGGTCTACAGCAAGTTTTGGCCAAATAAACAGACAGCTTTTGATTTTTGTAAAATCTGTATTTATTTATGATTTACAAAAGCCTATGTAACAACCATTAAAATGAATCAAATGTATTCATCTGTAACCTAAAATGAAAACACGACTGTGTATATGTCAGTTTATGTTTCTCAAAGTGGCAAAAAGAAGGATATGGACATAACCCTCATTTGAATTTACAAAGTCTGTGTTCTCTGGAAAATTATATACACAGGCGCTGACAGGTCTACACTATGAATGGAAAAATGCAGGTGTTTCAAACAGAAGAGAAACATCCAGATCCTCGATTTAAATAAGGTCTTCAATACTGTAAGCTGTGGGAGCATTTAGCACACAATTCAACAGTGGAATATTTGCCCGTGCTATCAAAATAAAGACTGAATGTGTATTAATCTCACGTTTGGTGCTCATTCATTAATATCAAACTGCAGACTATCCAGACTTATAAATACAAACTGATCTGTAACTGTCAATAAGTATTAAAATAAATACCTTCTAATCCAAAGGCTCCTGCGTCTCATTTCCACAAACGTCTATTTAAATCATCTCTCGTTTTAACATCACACTATACCGTCAAACTTGGTTTCGTCAGCCTCAGCTGGCCACTGTCACTTAACTAAACGTCAACCATTCCATTTAAACAAAAATAATCAAGGAAATTTGGGAAATTAGATAACTACTTATGATTAAAATGGTAACTCTCATGCTTTTTGTGGAATCGACTCGCAGATGTTGCGGTCAAACAATGAAGGTTACTACATTCTCAAGGGAAAAACTGAAATTTACGATGGCGCTACTAAAGTTATGAAAGCTCACTTCTGAGAAAGAAAACAAAAATGTCTGAACGCAGACACGAGACATGATGAAAAGTTGCCTGTGAACACAGAGGAATCAGTAGGAAAAGAACAGGAGAAACAAAAGTGTCCAATGTGTTTCGTTTACAGTTCACCAGTTCTGTTAACATCGGTTTATTATATCGGCACTTACTCTCCAAAGAAAAAACAAGCGCGTGGAAAGATGTACAAAGATCATAAAATAATAACACCATAAAACATCCCACATCACTGTCTATTAAAAAAAAAATAAAATGAGCAAAGAATGCGTCATTTTCTGAACATTTCGCAAACAAAAATATACCCCCTTCATGTCATTTCGATTTTCTTATTAATATACTTAAAACAATTTACAGTGTTTTATCTTAACTGATATTTTTGAAGAAATTTACGGAGTATTGTCTCTTATTGCGACATCGCAGCTAAATAATGCTCAACCTTCCAGTTATTTAATAAAACCAAAAAAACGTCTGGAAATGAGTGGGAAGCTCTAACTGGATGTGGGCTTTTCCAGGAATGGATCAGATATTGGCAATTAGTCCTGCTCGGGATCTTCTCTACTGTTTTATGTTTAGTTCGTTCTCCAGTTCCATGAGCTTCCGGGAAGCTTTCACTTTGTCTGAAACTTCCTTTCCCTGGGAGAAAAGTCTCTGCCGCTCCTTAAACGTTAGATTCTCTGGGGCTCCGCTTATTGTGTTTTCCTGGTCAGGACTTCTGCATAAAGACACAATCCTAAATCAGTAACATGAAATTTAAGGATGTTTTTAAAATTGAAAGCCCACGTTCCCATTACAGAAAACAGCACTTAGTAACATCTTTTTGGGTGATCTGTTGCTTTAAATTCTATTAACGTGCCTACTGTGCAAGACTGTTATTATGCAGTTAAAAATGTTAAGAAATTCTTTGTTTTCTTTGTAAGGGCTGGGTTCTCTACCACACCCAAAGCTCTGAGCTTCACTAAAAACTCATAATGTTTGTAGAGGCTTACAGAAATCTCACAGCATGTGCTTTAACCCAAACAGGACGTCAAGTGTGTTATAAATGTAATCACACAAGAGTCTCGGCGGGTCTGGTTCTCAAAGAACGTTTCAGATGTGCAAGTGTGCTCCTCACCCTTTTGTCCTCTTCTCTCGCGGGTCCTTGTAAACCTCCCCTGATCCTAGTCCTGTTGTGTTTCCAGTGTATGAATTAAATCCTGTTTAATTTTGTCAAACGGTAAAAACATTGTGAATTTTCTAAGAAAATATCATCTGAAATCATATCAAGAGAGAGGGGATGTTAACAATCTCGA
Source organism: Chromobotia macracanthus (assembly GCA_036877525.1). Taxonomy (NCBI): domain Eukaryota; kingdom Metazoa; phylum Chordata; class Actinopteri; order Cypriniformes; family Botiidae; genus Chromobotia; species Chromobotia macracanthus. The sequence goes on along the minus strand of JAZGTH010000078.1, from coordinate 4,202,226 downwards.
CACTGCAGAAGCTGCCGGGCTTGTATTGGCGAATTGTGTAGCTAACTGCTGAGTACAACACCTCTTAATATTAAACATAATGCTTCTGAAGCTCACATAACAACACTTTTCACATTTAACTTTCATTATGTGATGTGTTTTAAAGCAAAACAGGAGAGCAGAGTTTGTTCAGAAGTTGCATTTGAAGTCAATTCAACCATAGCCCAAAAACTTCTGCGATCATTCGAACATTCCAGAATTATTCCACAGACCAGAAGCTGAACAGCAGGAAAAAAGCTTGTTAGGTCAGTGTTAAGCATTCCAAAGCACACCGGACGCATGGTCTGTGGATCAGAGGTCGAAGGTGGAGGTCGCTCATGAGAACTAATAACTGAGGAACACCTGTGAGCGAGACGCTCTCCAACTGGCCTTTTCCACGACCCCCACCTCTGACCTACCACAGGCATCTTCAATGAGGCTCACTTGTCCATGTGTCTGTCAGGATGAGGGAGGCGATCCGCATTAAACCTGAGAATAAACCTGAGCGGTTGTGCCTCCAACCAAGGCGCGAGAGCACGACCACCAATCCAAATGCATGTTGGTTGTTTAATTGTTTGAATGAAATGAATTCTGGGCCAAAGGGAGAAGGACACAAACACAGTGACGTGTGAACCAAATAATAAAAAAAACCCTTCTCTACTGGTGACAGCCAAGTACTGCAGATGCAAAAACTGCAGCCTGTGGTTTAACAGGACGCTTAAACGAATAACATTTGGAGTAATTACTGCAGCAAAGAGCCCAATTAGTGTCAGAAGGTTTTGTTTTCCAAAACCAAATATGAAATTAAATTTTATATTGTGGTTTTTAATGCAATACAAAATATGAAGCCTGTGATGTCTGTAGTCCTAAAACCTGGAAGAGAATTAGAATTTTCAGCCTTTTAATGAGTTTTCAGTATATTGTTTTTGATTTATGAGTAAAATACGGGTGGTGGTGAACACGCACTTATTTTAGTCTACAACGTAAGTTGTAAGTTACAAACAGTCCCACCATGAGAATGAGAATTGTGAAAATGTTGTGTGCTTTAAAAGTTGCTAAACTTACGCAGCACGTTATTGGAAAGCTACATTTTTAATCAAGTTTCAAAAATATGTTAAGAAAGTGATCACATAATGTTAACCGTGTATCTCATTTTACCCATAAATCAAACACAGCCATTGTAAAAACACACATTAAAAGTTCTTAAAGGAAAACAGAGATTTGTCCTTCCAGGTTGGTCTACAAGTTCACAACACTAAGTAGATTTATTTTAAGCCTACAGGCAGTAATTTTTCATTTTTTGCTCTGAGACTTGACAGTTCCAGTAGGTCAACACACCTTTGTAGAGAAGGTGATGGGAGGGCGGTGGAATCACGGGCTTGTCCAGGATTCCACGCGGCCCTGATATGAGAGGAAGCAGGGGAGGGTGGGCAGAGCCAAGCAAATGACAATGGCAAACATACATAGGAAAGACAAACAGGACAGCAAACAGACAAAAGATATACGTGAGAACTACAACACAGCTGAAACCAAGCAAAAATCTCTTGCGTGAACACTGAATTTTGTTCCAAAACCTAGTGACTCACCCAGCTGTCTGCTGCTGTCTGCTGCAGACCTTTTGTGTGACTAAATGTCCTAAAATGCTGTCTAGGTAGGTTTCTGTACAGGTTTTGGGACAAAATCTGATCATAGAGAAAATAATCAAAAGAAGGTGTATGAAGTATCTACAGTGCACTACAGCGGTGGCAACATCTGACTAGTGTTTTACTGAAAACCTGTTTGACTGAACAGGTTTTAGGGGCTTCAGCAGTGTTGCAGACACAGGGATGATTATGTGGATTTGAGACGAGCACAGCCGCACTGATTTTAAGCAGCAGATTCGAAGCCTGAAGCGCTTTAGTCAGTCAGAGCAGGAGGAAAGCCGTGCTGGGTTGCTTTGTTGATTAATGCTAGTTAGTCATTTGCTTCTTGATAAGCGTAAATGCAATTCTGATCACAACAGGCCCCAATGGCATTAAGTGGGGGAAGCTTTGTGCAGATTACATGCAAGGTCAGATACACTGGGCATCTTAGTAAAACTGGGTTAAATTGTTTGTTTTTTTTGTGCATGACTGTTTTGCATCTGATATGCTGCAAGAGTTAATTGCACCGATATTAAATTTAACAACAGAGGGCGACAAAATGAATTCTAAAGCAGTACTGATACTGAGGTAATCATGCCCGCAAAATCAGAGACTTTAAACAGTCAAGCACAAAGAAAGTGCCTCATCCGACAGATCTCGTCCCCTTTGCCAAGTGTAAACAGGACTGAGGAGAGCTGCAGCGTTCAGCCCACCACTATGTGTGATAAGAAGCCAGTGTCTCGTTCCCTGAGCCAGTGATGGACGACCAGGCGTCTAGTTGCTGAGGCCCGGGCCTACCCCAAAGCAAATCACACACACATGAAAACGGCTGGCAACACCAACAGTACTCGGACTGATTTTGGACCGCACAGCGATATAACGGAGTCTACGGATCGCCTGTGCGGCGCTAGGATGATTTGAGGAAGAGGAATCGGTGGGGAGAATAGGCGATCGTAAACAAACAGGTAACAAAAAAAAAATCTAATCAGCTACTTAAAAGAAGAGACAACAAAAATAAATAATGGAAAAAAAAAACAAGACAGATGATTTACGCAACTGATTGGCTATGGTACTACGTAACTGATTACAGAAAGAAAGGTAGAGGAAAAAGGGAAAATGGAGTGATTTCTTATTGAAAACAGGAAACAAACATAAACACAAAAAAACGAGGGAACCAATGGAAAAAAATGGAAGAGAAGTGGGCCGAGTTGGGGCCCTCCTCTTTTCTCAACATCTCTACCTTTCGAGTTGGCTGACTGGATGAAGCTGGGTTTGGTGGGAGGGGGAGGGGGCTGCCCTGTCTTTGGAGCGGTACTGTTGGCATTGGCCGCAGCGGGCAGCTGGAATGAGCTGGACAGAAAGATGCCGTCCGAGACAGGGCGGGGCTTGCGTGCGGTGGGCGGCGGCTGGGGCTTTTGGGCGGGTGGAAGATCACCGTAGGACTTCCGGGTAGCAGAGAGCTTAACCTGACCTGCTAGGCCTGGATCATCCTCCTCGTCCTCATCCTCATTGTACGAGACAAACTTGGCAGTGTATACGGTGTCGGGGGAGGCGACCTGGGTTTTGAGGTAGGAGGTGTTTCTCTGGGGTGGGGGTGGGGGGGCACTGTTGTTGTTAGTGAGGGGGGCAGCTGCGGGAGAAGGGGGTTGGTAGTCCCGGGGGAGGGGGGGTCTGTACAGACCAGGATCGTCTGGCGTCAACAGCTTGCGCTCGGCTTCCTCGTGTTGCCGGCGCCTCTCCGCCTCCAGGCGGGTGTAGTACTCCTCCTCCTGTCTCCTCTAAGGGGGGAACATGGGAAGAGTTGGTTAGAGCTGCTTCTGCAAGCCTGTGCTGCTGGCACTAACCGACAGGCTACCGATGAGGCCTGGGTCAAAGCTAACTGTACTCTGACTAAATGAATATGCCAATGTAGTGGTAAAGCTACATTGTATTTAAGGAAATGTGTTGGAAGACATGTACCCTGAATTAAAGAGAAAGCTAATAGAATGATATTATATGTCATAATATGGTTCTGAGTGAATCAAGCTAACATACTTCTGTACTGTAAGCCTGGGTAAAGTAAGATCATTTACTATAATCCAAACAGCTGCCTATAGCTGTAAGCTTGTGGCATTGGGTCATTTGCAGTTTGGAGTTTAACTTCAATCCATTGCTAATAAGCTAACCAAGGTTTTGACAATTATAGACAGGTGTGTTTAGTTTGGGTTGGAACCAAACTCAGCGGGACAGTAACCCTCCAGGACCGGAGTTGAATTGCCATAGAGTTTAATGTAAGACTCTGTTGTTCTTCCATAAGTGTAAATAGTGCCAAATAAACTAATGACTACAACTGACAGATGGCTCTGGTTCTAACTGGTATAAAAGGACCAGAGTATATAATACTGTTACCATTTAAGGTCTGGCTGGCATTTCGGTGGTTTAGCTCTGGCAGAAACACCCAGAGGCTGGCTGCTCTGGTCTCTACTCTTATTAGAGCATATGGAGGCAAAACACAGATGAGCTAGTTCAATCTGAGACAGTCTCCGCAAAACCAAGGTGGGCCCATTTCCAACAGCACTTCCAAGCAATGTTGTATGGAATGACGATGGCCTTCCAACAAAACGCTGGGTCGTGTGTAAAAACTGGACACGTGATTCTCATGCGGATCTTTGAAGGGGTGGGACACATCACAAACACAGAAGATGGGATTGTTGTGAAGACATGCAGTTGGACATCACAACTGAGTGCTAAAATTACCAGTGGTCTGAAAATGACGCACGCACACACAAATAAAACAGAATGGCCACATACTGAGACAATGATTTGGTCACAGTTTAAATGGAGAATGTGAATTCAGACCACTGGTAAGTTGGCGACCCACTGTGGCATTCCAGAATCGTGGAAAAAGTAACACATGGGTGTTAAACAAACTTAAATTAGCCTCTAACATTTAAAGTCAGAGACATCCCAAACTGCTGCCTTTTCCCAGACTTTTCTTCTTATTAAATGCATTTACACTACGTTTGTTTTTTAAACCACAGATTTATCGCCATGCCATCTATGGCTTTATTTATGGCAAAGAAGTTCTAATATAATGCACGTACAGAACTATACATACAGATACACATCATTTTAAATTAAACAGAAGGGGTTGTGATTTCGTACAGTCTGCTGTATTAAATTTCCTCCGCTCTCTGCAATCACACCCACTCAGAGATCGTGAGGAACCATCCACATGGAAACCAGACGAAAGCTTGAAAAGCTTAACATTAGCTGCCCACATCTGCCTCTTTCATGTCAACATGTCAAATTAAACTTCAAAGAATCTGCCCAAAACAAAACGGAGAACACAGCGCCGAGTTCTCGAAGCTGAACTTTAATTATCCCGACTAATCAATACCAAGATTACAGATCAGGGCCATTTAACGAGATGTGCTAATGTCGTGACTTGGGTTTTCAGGGCCTGCTTAAAGGAGATAAATACAAGGCATGCAAATATAAGGCAGGGATCATCTGCTTACCATATGTGCCTGCAATAATAAATAAGGGATTTTCATTGATACATCTACTGCACAATTTAATAACAAGCGTATCATCTGCATGCTGCATCGTCTTTAAGTCACTTAGTCACAAACGTAACATTAAAATATTCACATCCAATCACTTCTAGAAAAGTTTTTAGCTGCCGCCGGTCCGTTTCGATCACGATACCTTCTCGTCAGCTTCCCGTCTGGCTCTCTCTTCTTCTCGCCAACGTCTCTCTTCCTCCTGTTTGGCTCGCTCCTCTGCCTCGCGCTTGCGAATCTCCTCGAGCTGCTGCTTTCGTCTGCGCTCCTCATCCTGTAGCTGAGGAAGTGTATGGCACAGAAATAAACGTAGTCAAACGCTGGACCTCACAGACGATGAATGAGAGGCATTCTGAAAGTCTTAAAGCTAAATGTAACACTAATCAACCAATGTGTAACTACTGTTGATTGGCGTCTAATGATTTTACAGTACTTTAGGAAAGGGGTTCGATTTTGGTGGTAATAACATGAGCAGTGATAACTGGATATACACCTGTCAGGGAAGTTAGTAAAGAAAACTTTTATTGGTTGGGACGAGACCAAACGTGAGCTCAATGTATGAGCAATATTACAGGTTTATTACAGCAATATTACAACAACTATTTTAAAGGGTCACTTCTAAGATTCTAAGAGGGTCACTTTTTGTACAGTAAAATTATTACAGTAAAACATATATTAAAGTGACCCCTGTGATGAGAGGCATCGTGTACAGCACAGTACACAAGAAACGGAACGACATGCACAAATACACTCGCATGCAAAACTTACTGACAACTGCAGTGTTCCCCACATCTACAGAAACTCATTTGAGCAACAATCCAAACACCTCACTCGTAGTTCATACACAACACATTTGAAATACTCAACAGGAAACACAGAAATACATCTTTTCCCTCCCAAATTGGATGGAAGAAACATGAGCGGTAGTCTGGACAGGGAAGAGAAAACCCCAGAAAACCCAGCAGAGAAAACCGGGGAGAAACGCAGAGTTTAGAAATGGCGAAGCGCCAGGGTCAACACACACACACAAAACACACACACTTACTTATCTACTAAATGGACATTCCATAGACTTCTATTGTTTTTATACACAGCTAGTAACCTAACCCACACTCTAACCCTAATAGAAAACATTCTGCATTTTTACAATAAATAAAAAAAATAAAACTTTTGCTATATTTTTATAGCATTTTTATAAATGAGGACATCCGCAAAAGGAGGTTTTGCTCACTTTTGGGTCCAAATTTGTCCCCAATATATGGTTAGGTAAACCCACACACACACACACACACACAGAGCAGCGATGAGTGGAGTGAGGAGACAGGAATGATCACAGCACATTAATGAGGCCCGCATGCAGGCAAGCTCTGGGCCAAAAAGACGGGCAGGAAAACATGCGTCGACCCGCTCGTCAATGTCAAACTGCACTGAAACAACGACTGCAGAAACCAGCAGAGTTTGGTTGGTCTCAGAGGAACCTAAAAGGCTTCTAAAGCTGGAATAAACTCTGAAGTTTTCTAGGTAACACTGCTGTTTATCTGTAAGCCTGGTGCACACTACCATTGCCCTGCACACATTTAAAGGGGATGTTATTTTTATGAATTTAAAATACGTTCTCTTTCTCGTTAACCAACATAAATGAAGGGCACACATTTTTGTATGATTTGCACAGAAAGGATGCAGTGGTTCAAGAGTCACTTTTGAGTCCCATTTTCACTGTCTCACTTTTACGCTCCTCTTATGCTCTTTAATCTCACAATTTCATTGGTAGTTTTTTTTTGTGCTCTCTTACTCGTTGGAGACAGTGTGCACACCTAAAGAATGGCCAGCTAGACTCCAAACAAGTTTGAAATTTATTGTAGCATCTGCAACTCCTTAGAGAGCATCGCACAAGTGTGCACACTAGACGAGCATCAGAAGAGCACCAGGAACATGCTAACTTAAAACAGACAGACAATAACACTGTAGTGTGCACTAGGCTTCAAAGCTGAAGTATATACATTTTTTATGTTAAACTACTTTGAAAACAACCATTATGTTTGCTTATTTTCAGAAATTATACACTTCAGCCTTAACGATTATTTTCCTTCGAAAATTTTCAAAAATTTTTTTTGAGCTAAATCTGTCTTTCTTTGCAGATCCATGAGGCTGATTTTTAGACATTGTTCCAAAGTAGCAGTTTTCCAGTGAAGCACACACTCCAACCATAAACATCCCAAGATGGATTCCCATGATGGCGTCCCCCGCTTGACAAAGTGGTACATCCCTCTCTAAACAACGATCAAGGAGCACGCCACAGTCGAATGAAGGGGAGGAAGTAGTGAACAAGAGGAGACACAGGTGGAGCCGAAACAGGAAGTGAGTTAAAGAACATAAAGAACATACCAAGTCTAGAACAGAGATTGCTGGGACAGCAGTCTGCTGCAGGAGAACAAGAAACCATAAAGAGCAACCAAGTGGTGGGAGAGAGAGAGAATAAATAAAGTAAGAAATAAAGGAGGGGTATAGAGGAAGTTAAAGAACGAATAATTCGGTCTGATTAGCACCTGCGGCTCAGTTCCCCTTTGCACACTTGTGTGGAACTGGAATAATGCCCTGATTACCCCAGCCTCCACCCTCCCTCCCACTTCCTGAACAGACAAAAATGTCCCTTCCTTGTTGACCTTCCCTTAGACGGCTCAACCTGCCGACTCCTCAAAGCAGATGCCGGAATATCAACGGTTGCTCCAGCAGGGAGCTACACACAGCAGTCTCTCGGGTGGACGTTATGTTGGCACTGTGAAGGAGGGCTTGTTGTACATGACAGCAGTTATGACAGAACGTTAGTAGACTCAAAGGGGCTGATGTGTGTGTCAGTGCTGAAAGTCTCTGTCACGATGATTTAACAAACAATGTGTAGAAGCACCACACACACACAGCAGCCCGACAGGAAGTCAAGAGCCTGAATGCCCGCACTGAACTCAAAATGTTAAAGCAGCGAACTTATATTAAAGACTGGACGATATAACCAACAATTATGATACGTTCTGTAGAATTTTGGAAATTAATGAATGAAATAATTTATAAAACATTAATAAAAAAGTCTTGTGTTCATTTATTTAAAAACTGCATGAATAGAAATCCCATGAATCCCTTAATAATAAATTAATAAACATAATAAAAGTAATTAATATCTTTATTCTGTGTTCATTTATAAAAAGGTTTTTCTGACTGGAGAAAAGGGGAAAAAAATCTCCTTAAGCTATTTCACATAAATGTCAAGATAAAAAAAATAGAGATATCATTATTTAGCTATATTGCCCAGCCCGAGTTGCTAACAGAATCAACAGTCCTGATTCTCCACCGTGAATCATCTCTGGTCAAAGTAAATGCACAATGCGCCATAAAGGCATTGCATGTGATTAATAAATGATCATTTTTTATTAGAAATTATGTTAGTACATTTTAAATGATCTTGATTCTGAAATGATTGATTAGTTCGAAATGGTTCTGTACTGATTACAGCAGATTTAAGACGTTAATGAATATTAAAATAATGAGAGATGAGCTCAGGAGAGATGTACTGATTCGTCAGGTTCGGGCAGGTCGATGCTGATTCAAGCACTGGAGGCACATTCAGTGTTTGACATCAGAAAGCCCCGCCCCTTCACTCCATCAGTGCAGCGAATGCAGCGGCAGCAGTGCAGCATGGAAAAGCAATGACATAGGCATGTTGCAGGAGCACATGGCAAAACATTCATTATAACAGTGGAGACCAATGCATTGCGCGGGGAATTCCAGGTTAGTCACTGGCTTAGAAAAATTGCGACTGCACCACCCATCTGTCCTGCTGCTGACTGCGTTTATGCAATGCCAGAGTCTAAAGCCAAAAATACACTACAATACACTACACTTATCTTAAGCTCTCTCTAAGCTGCGATCTGTAACCCTTTTTGGGTTAAAAATGAACAAAAATCAGTTATTTAGCAAGTATGTGATAAATTAGTGTTCAATGCGATCTTTTTACGGTAGCTGGAGTTATAGTGGAGTTAAGTTTATAATAATGATTTATAATTTGAGCCGTGTGGCTGAATTTCTTCCTTCTGTAAAGAGAAAGATCCAGCTACTACTTCACATGTTCGGGTATTGTAGATGGTAAAGCGTTTGTAGGTTATTCTTACAGCAGTTCAAGAAATTAACTCCACAAGTACCCTGCAATTTTATGTTTCAAACAGAGATGAGAGGCAAAAGTTACGGATTGCATATTCATATTGAAATTGATGGGATAAAATGATATTACAGTATCATTCATCAAGCTGTCTCTGGCACTTAAAGTCAACATGAAACCCAATTATGACTTCTTTAATGTAAAGTATTTGAGTAAAACCATTTCTAAGGGAAAACATTGTAGCACCCTTTTATTAAGACCCTTTAAGAAGCTCCTCTACAGTCTTCTACAGTACTGATCCCTAAGTTCTAGCTTATTTTTGCATCCCAATTCTAGTTTATGCTCACCCGTGCTCTCTTCTCGGCCTCCAGCCTCTGCAGTATCAGTGTGGTGTCTACATCTTCATCATCCTCTTCCTCCTCATCTTCCTCATTCTGCTTGGACTCCTGCAGCCTCTTCTGAAACTGCCACTCCAGCATGAGTTTGCGCAGACGGTCATTCTCCTCTGCCGTCCGCTCGGGCTTGGCCTGCAGCTCCTGGATCTCCTTGTCCAGGAGATCCACAATGTGAAGCTGCTGCTGTTTCTCCAGCTTCTCGCGGGCGTCCCTCTTCCAGGGGTCGGGCGACAGGCTGTCACTGGCCGACAGCTCCTCCTTGCTGATGGTGATGTACTGCAGATCACGCCTCTCAATGGTGCGCGGCTGCTGCTGGGGCTGGAGTTCACGGATGACCGTGTCCTGCGATTGCGACGGCTGGCGAGGGAGGCTAGAGAGCTTATCGGGCCGAGCGGGCTGTGGTTGAGGTGGCTGGCCCGGAGGCAGATATGGTTGGGGCACCTGCCCTGGGACAGGGGGCTGAGGATACGGCATCTGTTGGTGCTGTGGGGCAGGCGGTAGAGGGCCGTGTTGATTGTTGTGCATGACGGGACCGGGAACTCCGGGGTTGCGAATCTGCACCAACTTTCTCTCCTGGTCTCTTCTCTTCCTCTCTCGCTCCTCTTCAAGCCGAGCTTTCTCCTTTTCATACCAGCGCTGTTGCTCCTCGCGTTTCTTGCGGTCAGCCGTGGCTGCGGCAGCTGCTGCCTGCTGCTGTACAGTGGAAGGTGGGGGCGGAAGAGGCAGGTCGGCCTGTGGCTCGTAGTCATAGTGTGCGGGCGGAGGAGGAGGTGGAGGTGGGAGGTCAGAGCGGGAGGGCTGAGGAGCCCCCACTGGGCCGGAATGGGGAGCTATCGGGGTTTTCCAGCGACCAGGGCCACTCTTGTGGTTGCCCTGGTTTCTGGAGGCAGAGGACGATGAAAAATTAAGGTGCTCCTGGCTGGAGGTGCTGGACTCCACAGAGGACGGCACCTGGTGGTTCCAGAGCTCACGATGCTGCAGGTGCATCAGATCTTCCTGCCGCAGACGCTCACCTGGATATCCTGCTGGCACGTCGCACAGCTCCTCCTGAGACCGCGCCACCCGCTAACAAAGCAAAATGAGGCAGCAGTTAGATTCGTTGCTCAAAAGTGTATATACATGCATATATAACACACACATAACTACAAGATGTTAGCACGGTATATTTACATTTAGGCATTTAGCAGACGCATTTATCCAAAGCAAATAGCTTTTATATTAGCCTACTATAGCGTAATCATACTGTGGTGTTATGCTGGTATAGATTTTTATTGTGATTATTAACCCTAATTTCTTAGGAGCCTATCTAGAAGCCTCACCCTTAGTTTTAGTAAACTTTGTTTTCCACTTTTTAGTTCAAGTTTTAGTAAACTTCATTACAGAGAACTAGTTATATTAGAAAACACGATGCAATCTCTTTCTAACATATAGAACCACAGGCTAACCTGCATAGTCATGTTGCTGTTTGCGTGGCTGTCCATTGGGGGAAGAGGTTCTGGTTCATTATTTTGCCAGGGCTGGCCGGGGCCCATCCTGTCCTGAGATTTAGAGGCTGGAAAAGTGAAATATTCCCTCGGATACGTCTGAGTGGGAATCGGATACGCCTCTGGACGGGGTGGTGAAGGCTCCTCCTGTTGGACAAACAAGGTAATGACAGACTGGAATGAGCTGTGGCAGTCAGAATTAAGTTTCCTGATTCTCTTTCTAATCAAGTCAGTGTATTTATTGGTAACAGGCTTTGCTAACTGCGGTCATGGAAACTATTGTTGTTTTTGCGGGCAGACGTGTAAGAGTTAGCGTGCATGTGTATTCATCACAGAGGAATGTAAAACAAAGCATGAATCACTAATCACAGACATGATTAAGGTTAATTACAACAAGAACACAACAAACAGTCACAAATTACGTTTCCAACAGACTGTTCCCTCCTAAAAATAATATTCTCTTTGAATTTGCGAGTTTGTGATTAAAATCAGAGGAGGGGGGTCACAGCAAGAAGACAAAACAGAATTAAAGCAGAACACACTGAAGTATAACTTATTCTTGAGCTTCTGGTTTCAGGCTGCCTGGGATTGTCAAACTGCTGAGATACTCAAATGGAGAGAAAACGTCATATTTTTGAGTTGGGAACAGCAGCTGTTCTCTACCTTTTTGACTTCTTCCACTGTTTACAACAACATTTGATGCCCCATCCCCACCCCGCTAACTGTGTCTACCTAAATATTAATAATTCTAGAGCTTGGTATAAATAGAAAGATATATATGTTTGTTATAAAAATAACCAAACAGTAAGGAATATCCTGTTTTTTTAGTTGCTTGTTTTGACTATGTAATCTTAAGGCCCCCTTTGAAATTTAAGGCCCCCTAGTGATTGAGAATCACTGATCTACAGAACTTCAGTAATTCAATGGTGAAAGTGACACACATCTGTAAGATTCATCTCAGAGGTGCTGATGACTGTGTCTACTCACATCAGGGCAGAGGTTACCCGTCGAGACCGATGTGATCTTTCCTGGTGCTCCTGGGTAAACCGGCTTCCCCCCTGGACTCTGTGCCTGGTCTGTGGGGGAAAAGTTTGCATTAAAGGAACAGAACACTCAAACATGAATATTCTGGCATTATTATGCAATGGCGTCACTTACTAGCCACATTGGGGCTGGATCGGTGGTCTGCGCGGTTCTTTGGTAACCGGTCCTCCTTCTTTGGTTCGGGATAATTGTCCCACGTGCCCTGAGGGCTGTCTGGTGAACCGTTTTGCACAGAGTTGTTATACAGTTCAAAGCCCTCGCTCTTTGGTCTCGCCTTCCCTTTGTCCCCACGTCCACGATCTGACGCTGATGAGATGAGGAGGAAGAGGCGTAAGTGAGACACAATGCATTCTGGGAAAAAGCCTACATACTGCCATGACATACTCTGATCTCAACAGTCTGTAATGGAAAGAAGTTACCCACAATGCACCACATCAGTAACATAAGACTACAGACATGTGGCAAAAGCAGTTAGATGTAATGCAACAGCTCTTTGTGTGCAAGCAGGAGCGATTCAGATCCAGCAATTTTCCACCACTGAAAGAATTCAGTCAAGCCAGCATGCTGTGCGGCAGTCATGTGGTGCACTTACCGCGGGGCATCATGGGGGACGGCTGGTTGAGAAGCGTGGCCAGCCCATGGTAAATAGCTCCCTGTTTGGCCACCTCGAGCGTTACGACTGAGCCGGTTCGTGTCATCAACTCTGCTGCCCTATAAAGACACACAGGATGTCTTTTAAGTAAATGTTAGACATACATAACACAGATGAAACTGTGATAAATAAATTTCACATTTAAAGTATATGAGTGATCTGACAAAATAATACAGCTTTTTGGTTTTTTATTTAATACTATAAAAATACACTATAAAATTGTAGTATGTGTATATATGTCAGTTTATTTGTGCAATCCCACAATGCCTTAAGATAGTCATTTAAAGAGCTAATCTTTAGTATGCCACAAAACCATTTGTTTGGAAATCATGAAGTTGACATCAGCTAACTATGAAAAAATATCTCAAAGCAACCAAAGAGACCAACGCTGGAAAGAATCCCTATGGAAACTCAAGTTCTGCTCATTCGCAGTCATAAAAGTGAGCATGTGCATCTCGTTTAACCCAAATCCACAGACTTAAAGGTTCCATCAATGGCGCTACATCTCAAAGCTAAACCCACGAGGCATAAAAAGCAATTTTTCTAACACAAGCCTGTTTTAAACTGTTTGCCTTTGAAAACACAAGAGTGTTTGGTACAGAGTGTATTACCACACAGTTTATAATCTTTGGCAGTATAACTCAGAATATAAAGTTAAAACCAGGAATGGATTTGCTAATAATTACAAGACAAACTACTAAAGGTCACTGTAACTGATGTTTTTTGTTCTTTTTCGACCTAATTGAGTGTATTAAGACAAAATGTAATTACATGGTCTTAGTATACAATTCTTCTGTTTATTTAACTTACAGTAGATGCTTGGCTTTTTCTGTGTAGCCGGATATTACATGCATTACCCCTAAATCCTTCAGAAATGTTTTAAAATACCATTCTACAGAAGTCATTATTGAAGATCTGACTTTACAATTACCTCTCTTGTGAAAGGCCAACCAGACTTCGTCCATCCACGCTGAGTAATTGGTCTCCAGCAGCCAGACGTCCGTCCTGAAGAGAAATATGGACAAACAAGACAAAATCAAACAAAGTCAAAAAACAGCAAGGCTAGGTTTGTACAGTTATTAAAGTTTGGAGCTTACCCATGCAAAACCCACTGCCACAAGGATACAGGAGTTGCTAGGACACCGCAGTAGCTAAGATGTTTAATGTAGTTGCTATGGCCAATGCTACGGTAGATTACTACTAAGGTGCTCTAAGCAGTTCCTTACTGGCCCAAATCAAAAAAACATCCCTAAGTCTCTACATTATATTAGGCCCTAGATACATAAGTTTATAAGTCCATATTGAAAATCTGGGATTCAGAAGCTAATTTAAACCTGTAAATTAAGTTACTGTAAATGCTGTACAAGTTAAAATTTTTTTACCTGTAAATAATTACAAAACATTAAACTTAAGTCACAATATGACATATGAAATATGTATGATTTTGCACATTAACCAAATGTAAGCAAATGTGTGACAAGTGTCACATTTTCTTGCTTCTATTGAAGCAGGCAAGACACACACACCAAATACTAAAGCATTTGTTAAACAAAGGGTTATGCGCACCTCAATAACTTGTAATAACTAATAGTTAAGATTAGTTGGTTAGGATTGTTGTTCAAACCCTAACAATATGTACAGCATGTTATTTTATCAGCAGTACTAAATCACTCTCTGCAAGCCACTGTAGATGATTCTGAAGAGCTTAGGCCACATTTGCCCAAAAAAGCATTTCTGACTATAAAGTTCTGTCATCAAACTGAGCTCACCATGTCTGCTGCACCTCCTTTCACGACGGACTTGATGTAAATTCCAAGTTTGTCCTGCCCGGCTCCCTAAAAAACAAAACAGAGTCATTTTCATCAGCACAAGAGCGTTTGCAGTACACATTCTGATGGAAAATTCTCCTTCACAGGAAAAAAAAACAGCATTCCTCTAATAAAAGCTCAGATTATTTATAAATTCAGGTTAGATATGTGCTTTTTCCTTTTCAAATCAGGCATATTTAATCCTCTCTGTATTCGTGCTGAATAATTCACAAGCAAGGGTCAGAGGTTGTGATCTGACACAGTCAAGCTCTGCTGCTGGACTGTGAAGCTATTATATGTACTATATATATATTCAGCTTGACCTGACTGCCACCACATACTGGAGAAATGTCTGTCCAAATGAAATAGTTTTATTTTAGGACAAGACAAGCCATGCATTGAAACACAGATGAGAGCACTTCCTGCTTTCCCTAGACTGGAACACAAAGGATGAGACAGTGAGCTTCCACATTCAGAATGATCACATTTCTAACACATAATGCTGGAACTGGTCTGTGGTTATGAGATGTCGGCAAAACGCAGTTCTGGAACTGTTTTAGATGGGTTTGCTTTTTAAGAACTGTGGTTTCAGCTTTTCTTTGTAATTTCTCATTGCGATGGCTGAATTTTCTATTCCAGCAAGCAAATACCCAAAATCCCCCAGGCTTGCGCCAGCAGTTCTACTGGAAGAGGATCATGCTAAAATTTGACTATAAAATTTGAAGGATCTGTTTCAAAGTCTGCAGAGAGCTAAAACAACAAAACCAATACAGCAAACCGTTTGCCTTCATTAAAAGCAAAAATCTGATTTGAGCTTGTGTTTTATTTAAAACAAACGTGATTGTCCACAAGATACACAAACCAAAGATTTGACATTGATTATAGCAGCATGATATTACGAACCATTTCAGCAGTATGTTTAATTTTAAATTCCAGGTTTGGACTACAGAAGTCTGTGTCTTTGTGTCTAATACTTTGAACACTGTTCCAGGAACACAGTCTAAAATGATTTTCTTTGATCACGTGCCACCCAATCTCCAACAATCAGCCTACCCAGCCTACCCCGCCAGCCTACCTGGCGTATTCAGCGCTACAGTATATAAGAAAAAGACATGCTGACTGTCACAGGTCTGCAACAGCTTATGAGTAAGCAGTCTAGTCATACAGTCTACAGTCTGTCATCATACAATCCTAATGTTATATCATATGTTGTTTTTAGTCTCTCTGAAATGATTCAGCTCTCTCTCAAGCCACATTGAATTTTTTCACATTTTTTCAAACCTGAAAAAAACTGAATCTGTTCTGTTTCACCTGATTCCATGAGTGAAATTTGATAATCAAGCTAGTATTACAGATTCCCACTGAATCTGAAGGACTGCTTTAACCATATTCTGCACCTCTGTGCATGTTGACCATTTAAATATTAACACTCTCAGCTCTGTTTAACACATTTTAAGTTTAAAATTCTGTACAAGATTAGTTCACCCAATTATAATCGTCCTCTGCTGAAAACAGCTGGTTGGCTTGTCTTTGCTGGTTTAAGCTAAAAATAGATGGTTTGAGTCAGGCCTCCAAGGCTGGCAAAGCTGGTCTTCCAGCCTGACCAGCTAAGACCAGCTTTAGCAGCTAAAAAAGTGGCCAAAACCCCTCTAAAACCAGCCTGTTAAACCATCCTAACCAGCTAAAACCAGGAGACCAGCTAAAACCTGCCAGCCAGCTTAGGCTTAGGCTGGGTTTAGCTGTTTTTTTTCAACAGGGTCATCATTTGCTCACTCTTATGTTATTCCGAAGTTGTATGACTTTCTTCTATACTTTTCTTGAAGCTCCACCCTACCTGATACATGTCCTCATCACAGGGTTTGGTTATCGCTCTGATTTGACTGGTGCGTGTGTCACACTGCTTATAAGATACCGTCATCTTATAATTGATGAACACCGAAGGGACACTGACAGGAAGCAATAAGATCGGCAACCGAATCTGCCTGAGAAACACAGTAATGCATTTCCACCCTCTTTAATAAACCAACATTAGCCACAGACCTCCATCACCTCACATTACACTGCCACACACACCCTTTAATTCAAACACATGTAACGTGAACTCCTCACAAATACCATTCAGAAATCTCAGCTAACATTCATCATCTAACCGCAAATGTAAGAAAAATATGAATCAACATGCACATAAGCGCAGAGCTAACAGAACGACTGAGGTTGTGCCAAAAATACAAAAGATGCAAACCAACCTAAAACAGAATTATAATCATAAAAATGTTTTT
This sequence comes from Chromobotia macracanthus, assembly GCA_036877525.1. Classification (NCBI taxonomy): domain Eukaryota; kingdom Metazoa; phylum Chordata; class Actinopteri; order Cypriniformes; family Botiidae; genus Chromobotia; species Chromobotia macracanthus. The sequence continues at coordinate 4,185,232 of JAZGTH010000078.1, read as the reverse complement.
TTTACAGTCCGAAATTCCTTTAAACCACCAACTTCCAAACCACCAAATACAGATCAAACACCTCTTAGCATTAATACAAAAAACAGTTCGCATACAAAACCGCAGAAGGAAGTTCTACATACATACCATTAAAATGCTACAAAACTGCTCTAATGATGCAGAGAATTCAGAGGACAGGTAAGACAGTAAAATAAAAATATGAAAAAAAGAAAAATAATGTAAATCATACACCACCAGTCTTCTCGTAAACAACAGTCATGGGGCAGAGAAGTGGAGAGAATCTATCGCTACAGATTCTACCTAGGTGAAGATCAAGTAACTTCATGTGGGGTGATATATTAGTAGCTTCTCAAAAAAAAAAAAAAAACTGGGGGCAGGATTACATATTAGCTCCTCCTCCAAATATTGGGGGCAGGGATTACATGCTAGTGTTGGGAAACAAATGAACCTAAATGCACCAATAAAGAGGTAGTTAAACAATAGTCTCAAGCGATACAAAAAGCAATTGATTACATTGGCGCTAAATGAAACTACACTGTACAGTAGCACCACAAGACAATTTATATACAGTAAGTGAATTAAATACATAGTGGTAAACACTCCAGTATATTGAACTGTGGCGTGTGGTGTGGCATTTTGTACAGCTATATGTTAAAAAAATAGCATGTTACTGGAATAGCTGCACCATTGTGATGTTACCAAAAACTATAGTTAAGTTAGTGAGCATTGCTACTTTTAGTTAGTGACTCCCCAACAGACACACACAATAATATTCCCTCACACAACCCATCACCTAGAAACTGAGCATCCTGTTTTACAGGACACACCAAAGCCTCTAGGACATGCAACACATTGCACACTGGCTCCTTATATTTACAGTTAAGTGTGTTGATATAAATTCATGCCACTGTTTTGTATTCTTAGCATTGTGCGGGTAAAAACTTCTCATCTTAACTTGCCCTGAGTCCTGAGGGTGACACCTGTCGCCTGTCAAAGCCCAAAACATCTTTGATGAGGCTTTGAAAGTACAAATTATGCTGCGATGAGAAACCACCACTCAAAAACCAGTCTCTCCACATTAAAGTGAACCTGCGCTGAGAAAAACATGAGAAGCCCTGAGGTTAAGTTGTGAGGGAGTGAGGTAGCCATGCCGTCTGAGCATAGCTGATACAGGAGTCTAATGCAGGCCTGGTGGGAGAACTCTCCCCCTGAGCCTCTCAGCTGACCTGCAGCCTTCCTCAGGAAAACCTGAATTAAACTTGCTTTGATCAGAGCTGGGAAACCTTACAGGATCTGGCATGCAGAACACGAGAGGTAGTACGGTTCATTAACAGCACTGACAGAAACCAGATGCACGTTAACAAGAGAACTAATTGTTACCGTTTTAAAACAAGGAGAGGTGATAGCAACAGAGTTCATTACCGCTTGCTAAAGAGCTATTTAACAGTTTTACTTGCTGTAAATTGGGTTCTGCTCCACTCTATCCGAGTGCTTTGTCACTATAGATCAAACCTGTGCTGATATCCGTTACCCTTAAGTTTAAAGCACACAAGCTAACCTGTCAGCATGTTTATAGCTAGCTACCCGAGTAACCTCGCATGGGCAGTTTAATGGAACAGACATCTGAAGTCACTTTATCACCCCACTTAAGTAGTGAGTTTCATGAGTTTTACATTAGTACTGTATACTAGTAGTTATGTAAACTTGGTTATGTGTGAACCCGATTCCGTCAAAACAGAATCAGGAGTACAAGTGTTACCCGCGGCAACAGTTAGACACGCCTCAACTCTGTCGTGCGCGAGCGTGAGAGATCGTCTTCTAGGTGTGGTTGTTTTTCCTCTCATCTTTCTGCCAGGAGCTGAATTCACAGCTCAGAGACAATTATAAGGTCTGGGTAGCCAACAGACACCTCTGTCTATTCCAATGTGAGCGTGTTCACACACCCCCTGCCGTAAATAATATTGTACAGCAGCTAAGTGCCTCATAGGCAAAAATAGAATCCGTTATCTCCGCAGGCTTCTTCGCACAAACGGCTTAGTTATTTCACAATAACATGCAAATCTTTAAGCCTGTCAGTGTTAAAGGTCAGTCAACTCTGAGACAAACTGTACCACGTAAACAACTGTATATAACAAACGTAACTGTCTAGTTGCATGCAAACGCTAAAGCGCAGGCATTAGCTAGACATTAACGGGAAAAACGTTTTGAGGGTGTTCATTGATAAACGTGTTTCAGGCAGATGCTCTGACCACAAAATTCCAGATTCCTTTTGATGGTAATAAAACCCCGTGCAGCAAGCAAACAAAGTCTAGAGCGGCTAGGCCCCACCCTGACACTTCCTGTCTACGGAAAACCTTCCCAAACCTGCTGTTGCAAATACAGGAAATTGAAAGCCCAGCTAGACTCTCAATCTTGCCGTGTAATGGCATCTTTTGGACAGAGATAGACTTGAACTTGGACCTACATGCCCCCATTCGTAGTTTAAAAAAACAAAATGCACAGCTCCCTGTTATAGGATTCCAGCTGTGGATGTGATCAGCTAAAGAAATCAGAAGTCCCCCGGGAACACTTGTGGGCAAAAACAACAGAGTGCCAGTTGTTAACAGCCCCGAAAGAAGCAGGGCCTGACCCTTTGACCTGAATGCAGGACCCCACGGTGCACTAGACAAACAGAAAATACGTCTATTCATTCACAGCACTGAAATCCAACGCCATCGTTTCCTGCCTGGTTTAATCACCCACAACAAACAGAACCTGTCTAGCAGTCTGGAAAAGTAGTCTGGATGGTAGTTTGCTGGTTCTTACAGTCATGTCTAGACGGACAGAAGACAGATGGACTGCTGAGGCTAATGGTGGGTGCAAAACATCATGATTAACACAAGAGGCTTTCAGTAACTATCTGCTTTCAGATGACGGCCTTCATCAAGTCTGAGCGACCTCCATTCCGACTCTAATGATCTGCAGACTCTGGGCTGCTTGCTTCAGTTAAGAAAGACCAAACAAAGAGCTCTGTCTTCTTTCATGGTCCTCCAACCGCGTGTTGAGAGGACGGCTCTGTTTCTTAAGCTCAACATCTCCACTCTGAATCTTTTGCTGTAAAGGTACAGAAACACGTTAATACACGAGTCATGACTTCATTTTAAGGGTTCAGTGTTACATGCTAGCTAGTATCCCTTTGTTTCAAATATACACAACTACAGAAAAGTTTAGAGTTACTTAATATTTAACTTTACTATTAATAATAAGAAAAATATTTTTAATAAAAATTCTACATTTTTGTAATTGTATTTGATATTATTTATTATATTAAACATTTTAACTATTTTATAAAATATCTTTACACGATCCTTAAAAAAAATATATATACAATTAAATGGAGAAAATTAAGATGTTGGCATAATTACATTCTTGTCTACAAAGCTAACGCAAACATTTCAAACTAATCAAAAATTAAGATTATGAGAAACATTTAAGTCAAGTGACCAAAAACTTTTGTCCAGTAGTGTAACAATCTCTGTAGACAGGTTTCTGTAGACAACTTAGAAAACCTATTAAGGTTACAAAAAATGTTTCTTATTATTCTTTACAAGGCCACAATGCTCCTCTCCTCTTTCTCTGGACATGCCCGAGCCAAACACAGAAGGTACAACAACTGTCAAAAATGCGAAAGATGAATGCAAGCTGACAGTTTGAAACATTTCCTGTCAGGATTTATTTTGCCATTGGACTGAAGTGAGCTAGCTGTTCTTCACCTGCACCTGTCAAAATATCCCATGAGGAGCTACTAAAGAAAAGCGTCCACGGTTCACATGTAAAAGAGACTGGGAAACATATTCCAGAATCCATTGAGGAAAAATTCAGTGATAAGTGTGTAAGCAAACATCAAACGCAGATCAAAAATGCAAGAAAGGATTTGGCGATGCTTAAAGCCTCACTTTGGACTATTAGCATGGAATCATCCATAGTGAATCACCACAACGGTGCCACTACATATTATCAGTCCAATCAATAAATACATGTAGCAGGTACATGCAGGTTAACAGATATCAGTAACATAAGAAGGTTGGACTGGCTGCTATGTTCAGATTCTGTTCTATGGTCTTCAGGATGGGAGCCACATCCTTCCATTGTTGTTGTGTATGAGAACAGAAGTCCACACAGAAGGAAGCAAGGGAGTTATTGTGTGACGCGCTAGTACACAAACAAACAAAAAATATGTTTACGTTGCTTTGAGAAGATTGAAGGTTATGAAATAAACCAGTAAGAAGACCCCAAAGGTGTAGGTTCTTATCTAGAAGAAGATACAAATGTTTGTAGAAAGGATCCAGAAATGTGGAAAAACGTTCAGGTAAGCACTATTGCCTTTACGTCAGTGTGAAGAACCAGAGGTCAGGATTTCCCCTTGTTCTTCCTCCTGAAACTCAACACCGTCCCAGCAGAGTTGTTATCACACAAACATCTGCAGCCTGAGCAAATCAAGCTCTGAAACAGAAGCTAGGCGTCCAGCTGGACTGACCGCACCAGTTCGTTTGTAAAGAGTGATGATGAGTTACAGAGACCAGGACACACAGAGAACTTGATGTTCAGAGCTCGTAATCATTAACCCTGCAACCCTGATTACAAGATAACACTGAGCACTTTCCCAAAACTGATACACTACACCTGATGCTTTACACACTGCCTGTGACAGGCTTTGAAATGTAAAGACAGACAGTTTTGTTTTATAGGGTTTTAAATAAATAGACTGCAAAAAATCTGCTCTGAACAAGCAGTTTAATGTTTCAGTAAAAATGTTTAAAAACCTTTAAAAATACATTTTATTTTGAAGCCTTTTAAAATATGTATTATATTTAAAAGCCTTTTAAAACATGTCATGTCATATCAAATATTCAGCCTTGCTTACAGACAATGTGTCTTCAATATAATATTTTGTTTGTGTTTCTGTTTTTTTTGGTTTATACTTCAAACAAGTGAAAATATCTGCCTGTACAGTGAAACAACACACTTACATTGAAGACATACGTATGAAAGTCTAAAAGATTTCATGCTGTGTTGTTTTCCAATATTATGATCTTGTTTTAAGAATTTTTACATACATTTATTCGAAGAGAAGCACAAAAGTACTAAGTTAACAGAGTTCATTTTTCACAGTTTAGACATGTAGGGAGATTTGATACCACCTGTGTACAGATACGTTGGTTCAGTCTGGTCGCATGACTTTGTTTACATTGGCATAAAATCAATATGAATAACACAATACACACAGAATTAATGTCAGCAAACTTTCATGTACATTTTATAGTCTGACATACGGCGTCCTGCAATTCTTTCATTGTGGTTAAAACATCCATTTATCATTATTCTACTCTACAACCAAACTCTATAAATGAACAAAAATCTGTGATGTCTTATTTATACACAACAACCCAACAATTCATTTGCATTTTGTACACACTCACACAACACACATTATATCAAGCAGCTGCTTACCGGCTCTTTTCTCCCGACCACTGAAAACCACATGGTTCTGCGTTTTGTTCGCGAGTCTGTCAGCTAGGAACTGAGGATCCAACTACTAATGGTCCAGGAAAACGTAATCAACTCTTTGAAAGCAGGCAGGTCTACAGAGGAATGAACTCTGGGCTACATGCTACACCAGCACATACCAGAAGCCGGAGTTGAAAATACCTCACTGAGGCTCTTATATAACTCCCTCCAGATGCAGAAGACTCCAACACTTCAGGTAAACTTTTAACACTGCTGTACAGCGGGCAAAACCTCCACTCGTCTGCAGATCCTCCTCTTTTCTCTCCCCTTCCCACCTCCTGTTTCCCAGCCTCTTTTCCTTCCCTTCTATTTTCCTCTCTTCCACCTCAAACTCACTTTGTGCTTCCTTGACGACAGACTCCCAGATGAAAAAGCAGTCAGGGCAAGTTTAGATATGAAAATAAACAGTTCTCATACCCGTGCTCCACCCACAACTACACCTCCACCGGCTGGAGCTTGAAATGCCCCTAAAACTGTGAAATCTGGCGGGAAAAACGATCTGTTCTTTAACTTAGCAAAGTAATAAACAAATGCTGCTGAACAGCTAACAGTGTTACCAGACAACTAGCTGGTTCCAAAAACCTAGCTCCCATTTCAAAACTCTTACCGTGAATCACTGGTGAACTGTTACAAGCACAGCGTAAGTGCAAATGTTCTGTGTTGAGTTGCATACATCACTTACAAGTGAATTACAAGTGATAGTGTACAACATAAACATCATGATAAGTGCAAACATGAACCAAAACTGACCTTCTAAACATGCAAAACATTAACAAGTAACATTTCAGAGCACTTTAATATTTCCAACTCTCCATTAATATTAAACAAAATAACATTACAATTCATAAAGGAGTGATAAAGTACCCAAGCTAACAATTTTAGGTGGTAAGAATGTTTTCCTAATGTTTTCATAAAGTAATAAAAACATTAATAATGTCATTTTGAATGTTCTAGAAACGTTTAAAACATCCAGTTTTTTTAGATGTTGTATTGTTATTGTTTGGATATGAGAATTCCACTAACAACTTGCAGATAACATTTTTGATCTATGATGTATAACTTAAAAAACATTCTACTAACATTACTGCAAGAACGTTTATAACTCAGAGAACTTTTAGAGAATGTTAGCCAATGTTCTGAGAACATTCCCTGTTAGCTTTGTAGGGGTCATTTATTCTTATAATGAAAGCAGAAGACCAGAACTGTGCTTGACTCTGAAACGGAAATAAACGTGATTTGCTTACCACTTTTGCTTACGTATTTTGAATTTGAATGTCTGCCAAGCCTACAGAGGTGCCTGTATCTGAATCAGACAATGTTCTCCTGAAAGCACATCCTGGTGTTTGACAAGAACGCTAGTGTTGTGGAAACAATATCGTCTGTCTGTTATGACCTGCACCACACTGAGGCACTACGCCACACCTTCACCGCTCAGACTACTGCGACGCCAACATCAGCTACCAAAAACGTCTGCTTTCCCTCAGAGAAAGTTTTCTGCATCAAACTGCTATTGGTTTTAAAAAAGTTCTGTGTCAACACCAGGCACTTTCCTCAAGGTTTCAGAGTTTATCCTTGACTTTTCACTCAACCGTTTAGATTGTTTTATCACTGATACAGTAGTCATATCCCCGTGAGAACGTTGCAAACATTGAAACAGAAGCAATATTTGTTTTATTTTTCATCATTAAAAAGAAAACAAAATAATCAACTCTTACCTTGGCTGCCACAATACTGAGGCCCATTCCATTGTGTTTCTTCAGAGTCACAGTCACAACTTCCGGTTCTTTCCGCATTGGCTGTGGAGAAAATAGGCAGGTGAGTTTACTTTGGAGAATAAATGTTCTTGAGTCGGCTACGCGAGGGGTTTTCGCTGTTTCTGCGAGCTGCATCTGCTAGATGTTCTCGAAACGCAAACTGAGCAGAGAGGAGGAGGTGCTGGTGGATGGGGAATTAGGGAGGTTCTACCGCTGCTGGTTCTCAGAGCGCAGGCGACCGCAGAGAGGAACGGCGGGCTCTGGAGATGAATCAAGAATGAAAGCCACATGCTTCGGCTCCAGAGCGCGTCAGGCCTCAGCGGACTCGCTTACGCAAAGGCCGAATCTGAAAGAGAGAGAAGCAGCTTCCCACAGAGAGGCATTGTGCCATAGACTTTCCTTCAGTGAGCCCCACAGTGTAGACACTGCATATGGGACACATACAGAGGGCTTGCACTATACTGCTGGCACACACTGTTGAACATGAGAGGGGGGTGGGAGGCAAAGTAGGTATAGAGCACAGTGGTGGTTTATGAATGCTTATGGGAAGGCAGGGATCTTTATGAATGCCTGGTTTTACTAGGAATGAAGGTATGAGCATTTCAACGCTTTTTCGTGTGTGTTAAAATGCATTTTCCGTAATGCTGCCTTGCAACAATGCAAAATTGTGAAAAGCACAACAGAAATGAAACTGAACTGAACAATACAGTTTTATGCGACATACGGTGCATTCAAGCCATACGATTCATAACAATGTCCATTACAATGGATTCGAACCCATGACCTTGGGATGGCTAGCGCCATGCCCTGCCAGTTACAGGAAAGCACAACAGGTCTCCCACCATTTAGAAAGCATCTGTCATGTGACTCCAACATAACATTGCCTTTACAACACATTTACTTCTGTACATTCACCAATACATCAAACACAATAAGATCAGGAGTATGTGAGGAAAGTAAAGTCACATTTTAAAGGAATCTTGTTTGAGATTAACAGTAAGCAATGGGCCTTTATGAAAGAGATGTGGGCGTGGGGCGGGTCGATCGGTTTGGCACACGACCAAACCACATTAGAGATCAGAGACCGTTTGGCATTTAAATATGTTTAGAGCTCCAGCTCCGTCTGCTGTGGGATGGACCACATTTTATTACAAAACGAGATCATGACTATTTAATAAAGTCCACTTGTAAAACTGAGTGTAAAACTGAGATAGATGGTGAAAACAGGGGTAATTACAGCGGAAGAGCAGCGTTTAAGGGCTTTGTGTGTGTAAGGTGAGAAGAAGGGTATTATTTACAGTTCTTGAGCACTACAGTTAAATATTGCCGTCTGTGAGTGCAGTTCATGTTGGCTAAAATTTAGAAATCTAGAATGTTAGGTTAAGAAGCACTTAGCTCAAAATGTTGACCTAACTTTATGAAACAAAATACAGTAAACAGTGAGATACAGTACATCTTGTTTATAAATGTAAAAAGCTCACAGTGTAAACTATTAGTGTAAAGCGTAAAGAGTGTAAAATTATGTACCTCCCAGACAATTTATATGTTGAATTCTTTTTAGATTAACGTTTATTATTCATTCACCCATCCATGTAAAACTTACCAGTTCTGAAGTGTCTGCTGAAAAGTGACTGTCACAGTCGGCTCCTTCAAAAAAGACAGTCCACGTCCCAGGAGAGCGTGGATGAGGGGTCAATCTACAGAACCCTGGAGGAGAACCAGCAGATCAGAACACTAAACTTAAAAAGACTATGTCCCACACCCTGCAAACACACACACGTGCAAACACAATTCCTTTCTCTCTGTTTCTCTCGGTCACTCGCTCTCTCCTGCCAAAAAGTAAATACTGATAGGAAAGGCAGCAAACAGACTTTTCCCCTGGTTCCCTTAACCAACCACATTCCTCTGCCACCACGTCAACTTTAAACAAACAAACTCAACCAGTGCTCTGATTCACCTGAAACTCGCTGCTCGCACAACCATCAACGCCACACACACATTCAGAATCACACCAGCATGTTTATTGTTCGTACCTCTCTGGCAAAGTGGCTCCAGGAACTCCTGGAATCCATTGGGAATGTTTCGCACCACGTCACAGGAGTAGCCATCTTCAGGCAGTAGGAAGGGCAGCTGCAGGTCAGGGTCCTCCTCTAATTGGACCTCCCGTCCGTCACTACGGGCCAGTTCATCGGCTGTGTTCTCCGCCACAGCCACCACGTGATCAATCAACTCCTGTGGGTGTGAAAAGAACAACCTTGATGTTAGACAAGTCAACTGTTGTTGAAACTCATCGGTTTAGTAGTTAAGAATACAACTGGGTCACAGTGGTTAGCTAGCTAACTAACTAGCAGTGAGCTTTTCTCCTAACTAGCAAAGAGCATTTCTTTGTATATTTTTTGCAGTGGTACTCTGCTTTAGCTGTAAGACAGTGTGCATGGCACCACGAAAATGTTTTTTAATGCACATATTTTCATGACTTGTCACTTTTATGAAAATTCACATCTTGGCAGATGCTTTTATCTAAAGGAAATTACTGTACAGTCCCCTGTGTCCCCTGAAAATTAAACCTACAACCTTGGTGTTGCCAGCACCATGCTGTCCCATGATCTACATGTAGCTGTACATTTGTAAATCTATGTTAAATATTGCCTTTTATGGTCATAAGTGGCTATATTTCACATCATACAAGAATGTCACTTTAGGGAGAAACTCAAGACACATGAGCAAAACAACTGTGGAGGAGCACACCAGCTGGTTCAGTTTATCTCAAACAGGAAACGTGTTATTAGACCAGGAAGAGACAGGTGGGGGCGGGGATGAACAAGCCCTGTCAGGTGTTTATTCCCTCTTCATTGGAAAGATGAAGGGACAGAGATGGTGGAGGGAGATGTGGACTTACAGGTGGTATGTAGGGCTCATCAGGAGCACAGTGGTAGTTGCTCAGCAGAGCGTTGAGCTGAAGAGAGTTGAGCTTGAAGCAGGTGTTGTTGATGTTCTGCACGTCCTGCATGGAATACTTGTCCATGGTGAGAAGAGTCGTTGCCTTGAGACACAGGAACAGTATCTTCTGTTATTCTGGCATAATCACTAAACATGTAGTGTTATGGCCAAATGAATTGAGAAACTATATGGAGTAGCCATAGTTCTGAAAATTCTGTCATATCACAGTATAAAGTGTTAAATTGAAGAAATAATGACCAGTGTCAGTATCTGAAGAATACATTTATCCTCATACATTATTTGTTATAAAATCGTAATGTTGAAATAAAGATATATCCAGGTAATTTACATGCCAATTACTTGCTCATATATTAGAAAACAAAAGTTGAAGTTTAAACGGACAACGTTGCCTTCATTTGTAATAAGTGTATTTGTTACATTATATATGTACACACACAATTGATACGTGTGTGTACATATGTAAATTTTTTGTTATCTATATAGAAACTGTGTAATATGTAAATGTATTAAAAAATACAGTTACAGTATTTATAAATTACTGTAGCTCTAAATATAAAACACATGTAGTACCTGCACTATGCGGCTGAGGTGGCAGTCTGCGGCAAGCTCCAGGCCCTGTTTCTCAGCCCAGGCCTCGATGTGACTAAGCTGCTGACGAAGGATGGCGCCCCAGTAGTGCGAGCATAGGCCCGAGTCAGCCTCCGTCACCAGCTTGTTGAAAAGCCACATGTTGATAAAGTGGAAGAGCTGTGAGAACAGCTGGATGGTGAGGGCAGCGTTGACACGGCAACGGCGCAGCAGAGACATGGCACCCGTGAGCGTGTGCAGGACATCCTCTGAAACACAAGAGGTTTGATGCTTCAGTCCAAGATGAATTGCAGGTTCATGTTTACAGAGTGTGTATCTCTGTTGCATGTAACGTTTCTGTGCTGTTCTAATCATCTGGATCTTTCCTCTTGCATAGAACGTTCTGCATTGTTCTACTGAAGTGTACAGGTTCTTTGCGGCTTACAATGTTTCAGTATTATTCTATATAATTAGGTCTTATTCTCCAGTGCTTTAGATAGTTGTTCTACTTGGCATGACAACTAGGCACGTTACTCTATTGTTTAAAAAAAATCGCTTTGACATTGCTGTAGATAATTAGCCACATTTTTGTGAAGCACCCTAAGCAGGACACAAATTCACCTGAGAAAAATCAAATCTAGACATTCTACGAAGAACAGGGTAAAAAAAAAAAAAGAGAATAAGACTTTTAGCTTTTAAATCACTACTAGGTGGTCCCAGAACTATTTAAAGAAAATAATTATCGTCTGCTAAATGAAAATTAAAACCAACAACTCATCATCACCCAGAACTTATACTATGGTAGGAGTTAAAAAAGGTCCAATCTGTGGGGCTCTGCTCACCTATCTTGGGTCTCTGCGGGTTCTGCTCATCTGGATCCTCCAGGAAAGCAGGCATGTAATTATTCAGGTCTGACTGCAGACAATGCACCAGGTACCTGCAGGAACAGACATTATTCAGAGTCCACATACACCCACCACCAGAAACTAAACCCACTCTACTATGGCTCTAAAGGAACTTTCTGTAGAACCCAGAGTAAATTTGAGACATGGACGTTTCACAAACCGCAAGAGCGGCACAAAGGCGCAGTTGTTTCAGCTGGTCATTCCAGGATCTGAAAGGAAACTGAGGAACTCTGACCACATTATTTGTGCTGAGAATGGCCCCTGGATTGTAACCCTCTCTCTCATCCACCCAAACTGCAGCTGGGCCAACACAAGCCAGACCCAGAACATTCCTTACATTCAGCACTTCCTGCTGCCTGACAGTGGTTCCGGGAACAAACAAGGCAGGAATTCATTCAGGAATTAAAACCCAACTGTGACAATTAAAATACACAACGCTGTGATGCAACGATGTGATTTTACTGCCCTTGCGGAAAAGCAGAATGCTGCCTGAGGAAAGACAAATCACAGCCAATCAGAAATGTGGAGTAGGATTTTAGACCAATCAGATTTCACTGAGGGGCATTGCTAGCCAGTCCAGCAAGGTGTAATCAAAAACCAATCAACCGGCAAATTGCCTTGTCGCATGCTGCTGTTAACGGTTGCATCTAGTTAGGATTAGCATAAATCAGTAATTTACTGCTTGAAGCTTTTTCGCGTCATGCCTGGTTAGGATAAAGTGTTAGCATCGATGACACGTAAAAATGCTGTCTGGGTAGGCAGCTTGCTAGGCTATGGAACAGAGCTAACGTGACATGTATGCATGTAAACGCTCACTTGAAAGCCATCTGAACCAGATGAGCGAGCACATCCTGTGCGTCCAGTGTGATGCGACTGAGATCTTTGTCTTGCTTGATGAAGTTCAGCAGCTCGGAGGCATTGGCCATCCAGAAGGCCAGAGCCCCGGCAATATTCTTCTGCTTCTGTAACATATGAAGACAAAGAAGGCCAGGTTACACACAGATAAAGCAAAGCAAACAATCAAACATCCAAAAAAAAAAGAGAAGGGTTACAGCCATGAGAAGCACTGAGTAGCACTCCCGGGATAGACTCGTGCCCTCTGTTGGACCCACCCTGCCCCCAACAACCAGTCACCACATCCAGACAGAAAAACACATGTCAATAACAGAGAACATGTTAGAATTAGTTCAATTTTCAAGACTGAGATGAAGAAGCTTGACTAGGCAGCTGCGGTGACTGGTTGCTATAGAAACCACATCCCTACAACACAGAGAGGGGATACACACGGTCCAGACTCGACCCAAACGAACTGGACCCCTGCGTATACCAGCACGCTTCTATCCCAAATGACGATGACAGCAACCCCACCCCCAAGCCTAACCCCACCCACCCCACAACCCACCCACCCCCAAAATACATCAGACTGGCCACAGAATGCATTCAAAAAAAAAAATTTAAATAAATAAAAAAATGAGATTAACCACAGACGTCAAATAAACAAGGAACTGAAGTTTAAAAAGCAAAAGAACATGGGGCAGTCTCTCATTCACACTGAAGTGCAGTAAGCAGAAGTCAAAATGGTGCCAGAATTAAAATGTCGTCGCAAACAGAGATCACAACTGCGGTTGCGTTTTAGTATCACATGTTCCAGGTTGAGCCGTAATGAGGGTTATGAACGTTTGGTTTTAGAGTCCAGCTGTAAGAGGAGCGGATTACTTAGTTGGCTTGGGTTGTTTGGTTTCTGTTATGGGAGGATAAACAAGGCATGAGAGAGCCAAGCTTGAACGTGTGACAGTAAGAGAGGACAGAGAGAAAGGAACTGAGACACCTCCCTAGCAGTGTGAACTCCTACCTGATCACCTTCAGCAATCTCCTGTAGAGAAAGTAGGTGTGGGGGGGAGGGGACAGACATCCGACAGGACAAAGAGAGAGACTGTCAACAACCGCCATGGCATGGACACATATCACAGGCATAAAAACACATACATACACCTACAGTACACAGATTCACACTCAGGCAGAACAGATTTCATCATCGCGCACCGGGGGGAGGAGCCGTTTGTTTTTGAAGGATTGTTGCGTTTGTTGGATGTTTTTGTTTGGTGCACACCAAGGTTCGGGTGGCAGCATTGAAACTTATTCAAATGAATTGCACTAACAGAACAATCGCCCCCGAGTTTGTTTAAATCAAACATGGCAAGTGTGAACGCACCCAGAGATAAAGGGGAGGAGTTTTTAAACAGCGTTTTCGCTGAGCAGTGTTTTGTGTAAAAAGAACTTTTAACATTCTGCTTAATATCTTTTCATGTTGTTCAGCAGAAGACAGATTTGAACCAAATGAGTAAATGACAAATTGTTCATTTTTTCGGTGTACTGTCCCTTTAACATTAGGTCACAGAGTGAAAACTGTAATCCTAGATGCTGAACCCCATTTAAACTTTTGTTACCAGTTAGCAAAAAAATAGATCCGTGTTTGATCTGTTACCCTCTGTGATACAGCTTTGATCACCTGGGTGGGCTGCTCAAAAAACCCACAATGACCAAATGAGAAAGGTAAATAAACTACAAGCATGTGGGCCTCATTTCTGAACTGTAAAGCTGTCAGAGGCTGTTTAACCAAGCGCTGCTGGGAAAACATGGTAAATGAATCAGGTAAAACAAGGTACAGAGACTAGCGTGCACACACACACACACACACACACACACACACACACACACACACACACACACACACACACACACAAAGACAGGGGAAACACTGAAACGCTGAGTGCAATTGTTTGTCGAGGCAGTGACCTGAATTGATGAAAGCAAAGTGAAACAAACTAATGCTACAACTACAAAAGCATGTGTATAATGCAACTACACAAAAAACTTTCCACATTAGACACACTACATTCAACTCCCTTTGTAGCTAATACGCAGGCATCAAAAGAAAGTGGGAGGGGCTAATTCTAATTCTATAAAGAAAGGGAACCAAAATTGCAGACACCCACCTGGATCACTCCTTCCATCATGCTCACCATCTTGTTGACGATGGCGATGACCTTGTGTGTGCGCTCGGAGGGGCTGATGTCGGGCCGGTATTGGCTGGACATGACGTAACGGCATGTCATGTACAGCACGTAGGTGGGCGAGAGTTTGAAATGCACCGTGGAGCTGTTAGTGTAGTTAATGATGGCAGACAGAAAGGCATCCTCAGCTGCAGGAGAGCATTATGGGATAGATAGGACAAACATTCTTTACATACATTACATTTAAAGCATATCATAAGAGGATGTATCACAGAAAACAGGATTTCAGTTGCCATAAAACATAAAAACTATAAACTTTATTTAGTAATTAAACATATTCTCAACCACTTTACTTTTAGATCACAATAAAAATAATTTAAGGAATTACCATAGAAATAATGTCACTATGCAACATTTTAATGTTGAATTATGGTTGATTTCTTCATGCAAAATATATTTTTATATATAATTTTCTTTGATTTTGCGTTGAAATGTGATTAAACCAATAAGGGCCTTCCCAGCCTGTGTTATATGACAGGAGTAACTGGCCTGGAATTCACAATGCTGATGGAAAGGTTGCATAATGATGGCAAACAAACCACACAAATGCACAGAAGAAAATCTCACATCCTGGAGCATGACACTCACTTCTGCCACTTAGTGGTGTGGTGAGCAAATTCTATTTCAATAAGATTTTATACCGTAACAACTAATGCAACACGTATGTATAATTACAATCAATCACAGCATGTGTATAATAAAAACAATTAATTTGGAAAACAATAAATTTAATATGAACAAACATTGAATAAAAAATAAATTAGCTTTAATAAATGCTGCAAAAACTGTTTATTGTTAGATCATTGTATCTAATGCTTTAACACTAATGTTTCTATGTTGAACTTTACACTATTTTAAAGTGTTGCCATAACTGTCTTTATGGCCATAATGATTTTCCATGGAAACACCCATTAAATGCAGACGTATATTGGTTGAAACTGGCTGGCTGCTTTGAGGTCATCAGTACTTTCCACATATTGATCTGCAAGCTGGCAAACCATTGGTGCTTTCTATCAGTTTTTCTGTCAGGTTTGGATTTATAATAGCCACAGAAAACACATGTATGCATCCAATGGAAAAACACATGCATGCATCAAATGGGTCCTTATCGTGTCTGTAAATAACACAGGACAAAAGCCTGCCAAAACTAAAAAGCCACCACACAGCAGACATCACACATGATCTACGACCCAATTAACGGCACAAACAGAATCAATAAGCTGTGTGTTAATGATCAGAGAATAACGGGACAGATGCAGCACTCACAGTTTTCCCTGAACTCGATGCTGGCCGGCAGCGTCAGCTCGGGGCCGTCCTGGGACCTGCAGGGAAAGAATTGTCGCTCAATGATCCAGTTAATATAGGACAGATTGACGCCGCTGTCTACAGAAGCCCACCGCTCCAGAGAGCCCATACCCCTTCTGCCGGAAAACATCCCGTCACGGACGGCGGACTGAGCCGTGCGTGTGGCAGTGAATGTGCAGTCTCATGACCTCTGGATTATTGATAAGACTGACGGCAGGTGAGAGGAGGTCTCAGGTATCTCGGGTTCAAATAGAAAAGAAAGGATCAGGTTACATTTAGAGACCTGACCCTACACTGACTCCCACAGATACCTGGAGAAGACCTCAGTGAAAAGTGCTGTACAGGAGACCTGCCGTTGTTTCTCAGTTTTCCACTGCAGAATTCCAGTGCAGAAACCCATGTAATAGTTTTAAAGTGAAATTTCATTGAAACGTGTTAACACAGAAAGTGCAACACTCAATATGGCTGCTCTACTGAAGGAAGTCCCGCCTTCTAGAAGAAAGAGCCAATCGTCAGTAGCTAAACACTAATGATTCTCTGGGGACAGGGCTCTGTAGAGTGTTGCGAGGTACTTGACAGCCTTTACGCAAGCACAGTAGCTGGAGCAAGACTTGATGAAGTGTTTTGTCTTATGCATTTTGAGCAGAAATTTGATAACTGAATTTATAAGTACAGCTGATGTCACATTTAAAATTGGTGAGAAATACATTTTTTATTGTGACCTATTACATATTTTTTATGTCTTACCCCCAACCAAGTAGGTAGGACTGAAACAGGCATTGCAAATATGGCTGCCGAGGACAGAGACTTTTCTTAATGGGAAAGGGGCACAGGTTTCATAGTTGACCTTGCCGTAACAGGACAGGTTGAGGTCTTACCTTCCATCATGTTTGCCGAAATCCTGCTGTTCTCCTCTGATCATGGGCTTCACCAGGCCTCTTTCACTGCTGTTTCCTGAACGCTCCATCTCCAGCTTCCCTGAGCTCTGAAATTACCAAATAACCCATGAGTAACACATACCAAACCACAGACAAAAAAACCTGACAGAACCAGAGATACGACACCTTGCTTGTAGGGAGTGCTGAGCCACTGTGAATATCCCCGTGAAGGTCAAAGGTCGTCTCTGGAACGCTTCTGTGTGGCAACAGGATAAGAGAAGCAGATTGGAAAAAGCAATTAATTCAACAGATGACAGAGAGCTAAACATTATCTGTGGCCAAACAAACAGACACGCTCACAATATAACCACCTGCACACGATCACATAAAACCTGAGCTGAATGGAAAGTCAAACAAAATCAGCAGCCCACAGCCTCATGAAGGAGAAACAGCCAGTCATCATGTCTTTAAAGGGATAGTTCACCCCAAAAACACCTTTCGTGTCCATTTTTGGCAACTAGCCCTTTAACACACTAAATGAACTAGCAGGAATCCAGCAGGAAAAATATACAACCGCAAGTTTATTCCAGATATACAAACACTATGAAAGTACAGACACTATGTAATAAATTTAGGCGGCTACCGTGTTCAACAGATGTCAGGCAGCTGTCACTAGTTTGACAGAGTTTTGCCTTCTTTCAATCATGCATCTCAAATACTGCAGTTTCAAGGACAAGAAATTTACCTTACATGGCAACATAATGTAAACACGGGATTTCTTTGCTTTTTTCATCAAGTCCAAAGTACAAGAGATTAAACATTTGTTCCCTACAACAAGACCAATCCTCAAAGCCAAGATGCAAAAACTACAATTCTACAGTAGGATTGGATATAATTTCGTTAATAAAAGCTTAGCGTGAACTTTTCTTAATTCAAAGCATGTGGTGAACAAAAATATTGCAAAGAAGATAGTTTTCACAACAGCAGTAGAATTATAAAGAACATTCTGTTGCATTTACCTGTCTGGTGAGTAAACATGAATTCTCTAGCCTAGATTCTCTGATGCTCTGGAATATTTCTACAGCATACAACCAGAACAATCTGATATTAAATGTCTGACCCAATCTGATCTCTCCGGGAACGAGCACAGCTGTAATCCAGAGGAACATCAGGAGATCAGATTAGTGATGTGTCCGCTTACTGCCACAAATACGCTCAATGAGAGACGTTTTCATCTCAGATTAATGCAGGAAACAAACCTAATCAGAGTGTGTAACAAGACGAGGACAAACAGACTGAAATGTCCCGACATTAACACAGATTCAGTTTGGTACATTTAGGTGTAATGATACAGAACAGAAAGCACATCACAAACAGCTGAAAAATCATAAGGACAACACTGGATATTCAGACATTTTGAGATTATTGCTGATAAACATGCTTGCCTGGCTGATTATACCTTCTTAGTTACAAAAATCTACAGCTTTTGCAATGGATAATAAACAATTATAGATTTCAATTTTTGTTTACAATAGTTGTGTGAAAATAAGTTCATTTCATTTCAATAATTTTTTGTACATCTCATTTGCTGTTATTAAAACTGTATTGTTTGTATGGTTGAGCAACATATAATTTAATCTAAAGCAGATTAAAATAAACTAGCTAAAAGTCTTGTTTTATAACCCATTTTTCACTAAGCAAACATAATGAGGAATGATACTTAAATATTTTAATTTCTATGACATTCCTGATTTTACTTCGTCTTATAATACCACAAATATTATTTTATAACTAAGCCCAAATAATACATATCAGCATTCTATCTTAAACACACATCTGTGTTTAATGAAATGGGTAAATCACCATGTCATGTCTAGTAAAACAAAAATATTAACTCTAAATAAAACTTAATTTAATGAACATAAAAGCTTTTATAATAAAATCAGTTTGTTTGGTAAAAATACAAGAAACCTTTATTTAGAAACAGCATCCTGACACCATGAAACACTCCAGAAATATGAATTACTCACCAGGACACTTTCTCACCCCTCTCTTCCCTGTTTGATATGTAGTTCAGTGTAGTACAGTAAAGCGTGTGTGTGTGTGTGTGAGTGAATCACAGCTCTCCGCCCTGTCTCTAACACACTCTGCCTGTGTTTCTCTGTGCAGTGACAGAGTGACACGCCCCTCTCCATTGCTCCCTGATCAGATTATAGAGTCTCCCTCCTCCGCCTGTGGCCGACATAACCTTCCTCTCACCCTCTCCTGGTCATTGCTCCAACCTCAGTCCCAACATTTCTCAGAGCAAAGACTGTGTTTAAAGACGCCCTCCTAGAAATCAACCGCACAGCATGCATGTCTCCAAAACCTGTGCACTTCTTGTTGCCAAGGCAACGAAGCATTCCACAACACAACTCATGCTGGTGGTTCAGATTTGCAGTTATACACATCATAAACAGAAAACAAGATCTCACACATGTTGCTGCATGAAGACGCATCATCTAAATACTGCCATCTAAAGGCTCCACAAGAGCATGACATCTAACAAGCATCAGTAGCATGTTAAAGAGGCCATTTTACAGTTTAAAAAAAATTTATTTTTTCACTTATAATGTTAGTAGAATGTAGTTTCTTTGCACCAAAAACATAATTTGTGTCATCATTTAGTTTGATATTTTCAGCATGCAGAGTCTCTAGTTTGCTGTTTCTAGGTTAGCTGCTTTTTTATATACAATGTGTCTCCTTTAAAGGACATCTAACATCTAAGACATAACTATGCAACGTATCTACTGGCCTGTGCTGTGATGTAACTGTGATATAAAACCATTGTGATGTTAAACCATTTATCATCTACATTAGCAACCACTTACTATAACCAGAGTGTGATTGACATGCCCTTGAGCCAATCAAACACTTCCTGTTTTTCCAGGTCACCGTTCCTGGGTTCTAACCAGCAGCTGAATTAGTCGACTGACTACTGAACGATCCATGTCTGTTAGTCATGTAAATAAATCCTCAGATTAATGCTATTTGCACCTAGTTAGTTTCATTGAGTGCAATTCTAATTTCTGTAACATGATTATAATTCAAATTCCATAATTATTTCGCAGCTGCAATGGATCAAGGCGACTTACCCCGATTTGTGTCGGCCCTTCATCATGGGCCCCGGGTCCCTCTTGGACATGCTGTGGTCATAGCTGGGGTCCACAAATTTGAAAACATGAGTGGCCCCAAACTGGACAGTCACACCGCTGCGCAGAACCGTAGTGTCTGAGATTCGCTGCCTGTCCACGAACGTCTCAGCGTCCAGACTGGCCGGAGTCACGGTCACTAGCCCGTCAGCATGCATAAGGTCACAGTGGTGAGGCAGAATTCCAGGTCCAAACAACTACGGTGGATAAAGAGGCAAGTTTTACCTCCACAAAATTTCAGGCATTCTGACTGGCCCTTAAATGACCCCTTCCAGAAAGGTGTTTAAATTGTTATTTTAAAGCCTTTGATGATCACATGATGCTCCTGCAGACTTAAAACGCTGTTGATGTTTTTCTCACCTGGATGTTTCCATCCTCACTCCGGTCCGATCCAACCTCAGTGACGCTGTGCTGGAGTCGGTAGAGTTTGGGTTTATCCCTGGAGTCTGACCCATCTGCAGATCAGCCACACAGCAGTGAGAAACATAAAACACGCTAGACTTGGCTTCATTCGCAATACAAAACAGTAGCACGTTCGTCAACATGCAATACATGACATGCGTTTCCTTCTGTACTGCAGTCAAACTACTGCTAATAATCACAAAGAACATTCCTTGAACACAGTACAATAAAAATAATGATTTGTGTTGTTGAAAAGAAAAAACAATTTTTGAGCTCACCGAAAACAAAGGCAGTTGTTATAAATGATGATGGAAAGGGTTAGATTAAGATTTCTAAGCTTAGATTAGTGGGACAGCTTGATTATTAGGAGTTAAGCTAAAGCAAAGCACAAAAAGCAACAAATGAGAAAATGATTTTTAAAATGCTATACACCAAACTATCCTCATAATATTAAAGTTTAAATGATTAACTTTCTAAAAACTTAAGAATGGATTTACAGTTGTTTTATTTCACGATTATGTCATGTCGACTTTATATCTCTCAATATATTAAAATCTTATGAAAATTACAGAAAATGTAATGTCATTTAAACTATTACGTAAGAATCTTGAGTGAGCAATGCTGGGAACTGTGTACCATTTCGAGAAACAACGCAATAAAAACAAGATGGCTAAAAAAGTCTCCCTACAACCTGACCACATAATTATACACCTCTCTTTTGCATACCTAATAGTTCAGATTTCATTTCGTAGCAGTGTTTTGTGGTTTCCCTTTCACAGTGTGTGTTATAAAGAGAGAGAGGCAGAGCCGGAGGGGGAGGAGGATGGTAAGTGTGGGTAGGTTTGTGTTACCTTCAGGATGGCGGTAGTAGTAGGCATAATGACTTCCTCTCCCTATGACAGGACGCATGCACAGGAGCCAGGAGCAGACAGAGCGGCGCAACACACGCCAACAACACGCGAGAGAAAGAGAGAGACGACAAGAGAGGGTGGGAGAGAATGAGAGGGGAGGATAGAGGAAGAGAGAGAGAGAGAGAATGAGAGGGGGGATAGAGGGAGAGAGATAAAGAGAGGGAGAGAGAGAGAAAAAGAGGTAGAGAAGAAATGAATGAGAGAGGGAGAAAGAGAGAGGAAGCGAAAAAGTGCCAACCACAGCAAGAAAGAGAAAAAAGCACCATAAGCAAATGGTCAGTCCATAAGCTCACACACACCAGAGATGAGCGCATGTCAATCAAAACTCACGTTCCCAAAATTAAACTCCACATCCCTCATGACCACTGACACCGTATCTACACAGGACATGAGCAACTAGAGTTGTGTAGCAACTAGAGCACTACCATTGTAATAAACAAACAAAGCTGTGAAAGCTGTCTACACTGGAAGCAATATGACACGTTCAGTTGTATGCTAAAGGTATATGCTAAATTAAGTATTTTTCTGAGAAAATTGAAGCAGGTACACAGTTATTCATTGTACAATTGCTAACAGCTGATTGGTTAATTGTTTTTGAACATTCTTCAGTGTAGAAGGCCCGCAAATTGCTGTGGCGTGACATGGCGCATGTTGCTTCCAGAGTAGAAGCGATGTCATTCCATACTAATGTCCTGCTAATCAGGACTGAATCAGGAAGTTTAGCAGTTTAAAAAGCATTGGTTATAAACACACGCAGTGACCAGGTTAGTTTTTCAGGCTGTAGCTGGGAGAGGTACAAAGTATGCAAGCAGCTGTTAGACAGAGCCAGTATTAGTGTGGGTCAAACAACTTGGGTCAGATCTAAATGATGTAAAAATGACTTATTTTCTACATCAAACACTGCTAGCTATCTCTATATTGTTCCACATCCTCTGCTGTGGAGCAATATACTCTACTATGGCATCATTTGATGGCCATCCTGAGCAGCTCCACTGATCCAGATCTAATCTGGGCTTAGATTAGCACGACTGATCTAAGAACAGTTATCCTGCCATTCAATGACACACAGAGGCCTCTGTATCTGCTCTAAATGCGGGATGTTATAGTGTGTGTCACCTGGGCTTAGCTCAACCAGGTACGGAAGTTTCTCAGGAGGAACTGATCCATGTTGTGGGCCCATTCTGTTGTCAGGTTTACGCCCTTTCCTGGGAACATAGTCTGGAGGTCGCTTTTTCAGCTGGAACACCAGGGCCTCTGAAAACAAACAGCAGTGATGTGATGCCTTATTACTGTCAAGAGGGGGCGATATAAGTTGGTGACTTATGATCTTACATAAGGTTATGACATACAATATTTAAATAAGACATTTTTAATATCTGGTTAAACAGGCATGTATAAAGCAGAAAGGAAAATGCATCTACACTCCAACATGCTTACATTTTAATTTGTTTTTGTAACAGAGTCAAACAAGTAAAGGAGGTGACAGGCATACCTTTATCACTCGTCCAGTCTCTGAGGATCTGCAGAGGGCAATCTGTGTCGTCTAGGATGGTCTCCTTCACAGGTTTATCATTGGCGTGAATCACCTGTAAAAAGTAAGCATGCACACACTTCAAGATCAGCACCTGGCATCTGAGCACCAGCATGAAGTCTGGTCCACATTGTAGCTTTTTATAGACCCTCTGAAAGAAAGGGTCCTGTGCATAATGTCATGTGTGTATTCTATGCTTGCCAAAACAGTGTACAGCATACACAGCATAATTTGTGCAGCTGTCTGGCTGCACAAATTATGCAAATATGGGCCACAGGGCCACAAACTGCATTGCACACACATGGTTGAACAGCAATAAAGTTTGACAAGATGATACAGGCAAACAGATATTTCAATGGATGCTCCACAGAGGCAGTAAACACTGGTTACACTGACACACCACACACACCCTCACGCTCCCTGCAACTATTTATCTGCAGATTTATGGACAAGCTGTGCGCGCAATTAAAAGTGTTTAGAGGACAGGTTTTGAGGCTGATGTCCCAAAACTGCTCTAGGAAACTCTCAGTGTGATTGGCCGAGACAGCAGCAGAATGAGCCAATGACCAGCGGTGCGAACGGCTCAAGGTTGACGCTGTTAAATGAACAACTTTGTCATGTGCTGACAGCTGAGATTAGACTGGCCACTTTAACCACTTCCTGTCCTTCTACTGTACGCTTCCCTGTAAACGTCTCCTTTCCTTTGTACCGCGGTACACGTGTGGGCGGAACTGCACAATTCAATTAATCTCAAACCGGAGAGGTGAAGCAGATGTCAGCTGCTGGCTTTAATCTGGAAGACAAATCGAGCAACAGCCTGATGAAATATGCTGGATTTGACCGGGGAGGAGGAGGAATCTGCGGAAAATGCCGGACATGACGAGGGCATTCAATCAGCTTAATAACTCTGGAGCCATGCAGTACCCCATAACACAGCCCGAACATGACAGCTCTGTTCTAAACTACAGTGAGCTCCAAACTCCAACAGAAAAACTGATCCGTAATGTTCTGCACTGGTAGGAACTCTAATAAAAGCACAAAATACTGACTTACAACTGATCTTAATATAGTCTGACATGTTGCACATGCAAATATTGGGTAATAGAATTATACTTTTTATCAGTAGTATGTGCTCCCTGGGAATCAGACCCACAACCCATGCGCTGCTAACACAATGTTCTACCAACTTTGCTACAAGAACACTAAAAGGAGACATTGTAGATGATGTTGTAGAAGATAATTGTCCAAAAGAAA
This sequence comes from Chromobotia macracanthus, assembly GCA_036877525.1. NCBI lineage: Eukaryota > Metazoa > Chordata > Actinopteri > Cypriniformes > Botiidae > Chromobotia > Chromobotia macracanthus. The sequence goes on along the minus strand of JAZGTH010000078.1, from coordinate 4,160,952 downwards.
GCACTGTAGAAGACAGCTGTACCCAGGACTGAGTGAAAGCCATCTGTGGATCACAGAGGTTCTACAAGACATTGAGTCACACCTGGGCAATGCAGTAATCTCTGGGGTTCTCCTTCTCCAGACCGTATTTCTCCAGGGCTTCAGCCACAGCAAAATCAGCCATATCAGTAGTTGAGAGCAGGATGGTCTTGTAGGGAATGTTGGGCTTCAGACTATCGGCGTAGATCCTCAGCGTCCCACCTAAATGAAAGAGAAAAAGTGTGTCAAAATCTGATTCAAAGCGTGCATTTATTGTTTTCCAATATTTCTGAATGGTTTTCAGGAGGGTTATTATATCATATATCATATCTGGTTCCTAGATATGGTTCTGGTCCCTCCTTTACTGCAAGTTTATAAGATTTAGCTCATTTTATGATCCACCAATATAAAGTTTGAAGGGTGCATGATTTAAAATCAATGTCTGTAGTACAAACCGTGTTGTTTGTACAGTTACATGCTGATGTTAAATACTTTTAAGTCTCTCCACCTCCAATAAACCACCTCCAATTTGCCATGATTAAAATCATCATATCAAAGACCCTGCATGAAAAACCCTGCTCGGTCGAGCACTAACTAGTAAAATGAAGTGCCATCTCTATATTCTTATTACTGAAAATCACGAAACACTCATCAACATTCTTTAATAACCATATCACTGTGTCTGATAAGGAGCGAACTTGTAAGCAGTATGCAAAAACCAGCAGAAAACCAGTTCACACAGCACTTCGCTTATGCAGGACGTGGCGGTTAACTGGGAGAGTTTCTATGCATCACACTGAGGATTTGAAATAGGTAGAAAACCCGAGATGAAGACATATGCTATTACTCTGATTACATAAACTTCAAACATCTCAAATATCGTCACATCTGACATAAAGACTATTTCAGGCACCTTCAAAACAGTTTTATGGTGAGGTCTGGAACTAATTCCCAGACGCTTGAAAATTGGTGGTTCTTTGGCAAACAGTCTCATGGTTGGACCAGAGCAGTGGAGATGTCTTAGAATGGTATAAAAGCCCCTGTTTTAGTTCTTTAATGCCCTCAGGTAGAACCTCTCATTATAAAATTACAGGTTTCAATGTCCTAAGACAGACCCAGCTACCGTCATAGGCCTGGAGGGAAAAAAAAGAAACAACTATTTTTTTTTCCCCAAAGTGTCTTACAGAAACACATGAATAATAACAAACACCAGTCAGTTTAACCATCCTGAAATACTTACCAAAAGGTAACTTTAAACAAGTATCATAATGTCTAAATTGAAGGGCTTAAATCATCCAAACTACATTCTAGACTTATGTAGCATTTTATTTTGTCATTATTTTTTAACTGTTCAGTGGTCTCAACTGCACATATAATTTACAAACCTGAGTCAGGTCGACCGTCACCACTGCGAAACTCCTGCATCCTCTTCTCCAGCTTCTGCTGTCGTCTCCTCTTCATCACCACCTCAGGGTTGGAGATGGTACGCGTGAAGCTGGTCTCTGGCATGTCCTTATATACCTCAGCAGCCAACCTGGAGTTCTCTCTATTAAGACATTATGACAGGAAAGTCATACATGTAGATTTACATAAAAGAGATGCTTTAACAGCTCAACGTTCTAGTGCACTGCGAGGTGTAACACCTTGTTCTAACTTTGAGGTGTGAACGTCAAGTCTTTTTAAGTCGATTAAAGTGCGATGCTGCCTCTAAAGTGACAAAATCACAGCCAATGAACAACTGAGCAGAGCCTGGTAGCAACAAAAATAGAAGCCAAGCAACAGGCAAAAACATTTTTTTTTGATGCACCATTGAGGGTCACAGCTGGTTAGGACAAAACCTCAGAGAGGTGTTTTAGAGTATTGCTTCATTGCATCACCCCTGTTTTTAACATTGAGCGTTTGGTGACTTTTATCGAGTAGTAATTATGCGTTTCACAACCGTATGTGAGACTATGACTTCCTCTTCAAGAATTACACAGATAATTGTCTTTGCTGGTCCCTCAGGAGAAAACCCTCCGGAGACAACTGCATGACAGCTGTAATATCTCGCTTCAGATCCTCACCCGTCCTCGCGGTTTAGAACATGCTCGTCTCCATCAGGGATTCTGGCCTCTTTCTCTCTCTTTTTCTCTTTCTTCTTCTCCTTCTTGGAGAGCGTTCTTTTGAAGTTCTGCATCATTCCCTCCTTCTCTTTCTCAGGTCCGTTTGTCAGTGTTCTCTGTTGAAGAGAAAGAAGGTGAGACAAGCTGTAGCAGGATATCAAGTAGATCGGGTTATGTACGGAACTTAAAATTCTGGCAATTTCTGACAACGTCTTCCATGTGTCAGTTCATTATGATAAAATATGATAAAAATTGTATACAACAGAATATACAGCGTCAACACTCATTCACCACAGATTACTGACTTTTACTGAAAATAAATGACTTTTGGTCGCTTTGACGCCGCAAACCGCTGTCAATGCGGGCTTCACAGTGCTGGCAAATGGCCAACAACGCTTTAACTCCATCATCAAATGGTTAAGCTGAGATGCACAAAAAGTAAAGTTTGTTTAAAATGTTCTCAGAATGAAGTTGAGGTCTACCTCCCACATAAAAACACACATTCCTGAAGTCCCAGACACTTTCCGCTCTGATTTTTACTTCTCTTTGGGAAGCCCTGCTGTGCAGAAGCATAAGAGCTACTGAAGTGTAAAGTGAGAGAGAGAGAGAGAGAGAGAGAGAGAGAGAGAGAGTGAGAGAGTGAGAGAGTGAGAGAGAGAGAGAGAGAGAGAGAGAGAGAGAGAGAGAGAGAGAGAGAGACACACACACACACACACACACACACACACACACACACAGAGTATAACAACAAAAAAATAGATTTCAAGGAGGAAATGATGTTTTGGCTGATGCATGTGTGTTTGTATGTCCTGAGAGAGCTTTTACTGACAGGGCAAGTTTGAGGAGAAGATGGTTTCAGGGCCTGTCTGAGCAGCAGGGGACTAAAGAAACTTTAGGTGTATGAAAGCATACAATATCATTTTTTTGTCATCTTGACATTACATATCTACATAAATTGAGTAAAAGTGAGACTTACATGAGGAATTCACTGAGAAAGTTTCCTTGTTGTCTATGGCAGGCAACAGTGCAAATGGTACAAACAAATTACATATTTTCAATAGCGTTTTTACTAGTTGATTAGTTGGGGCATAACGGGTACTTAACTAGAAGATAACCGTCATCCTGACTGTCAGCTACAACAATGTAAGGCTAAAACTAAAACATTAGGCCAGAAACACTTTACACAAGTACACAAAAGCAAATGTTTGGCCATACTGCAAGCAGTCACACTGAATGTGCTTAACATATATTCTTGCTTTACTGTGGCAAAAAACAGATTTCGGTACTCCAGGGGGGCAATGGAATTACCTTCAAATGTCTGTTTTAAGGTTTTGGTATGGGCCAGCTTAAGGAGTAAATAGCCCTAAGGTCCATATGAACTGCAGGAGTCTAAAAAAGCTGTTCCAACATAACTAAGTCCAGACGACTCGACAGGAAATGACATGGGAAACCCCCACTGAGCTGTCACAAAACTACAGCTTTAGCATCCAAAGAGAGCAAGCCTCCATGGAAGGGATGTTTGTTTTCTTTCCTCAACGTTTACTCACCTTGGGCATGATGTCGTTTTCATTTTTGAGGACAAAGCGCCCCTCTCGGTCATCTTTGTTCCAGTTAAGCTGCACGACCAACGGTTTCTCATCCAAGTCTAGTTTCCTCTCTTCTGTCAAAGAGAAAGATTATACGGGTAAGAGTTCCACCTCACAATAGACGTTAGTCAGTGTAGCCACAATGTTAAGTTGTGGAACCTAATCTGTGAAGGACAGCAGTATACTGTGTCATTTCAATATTTTGACAGCTGAACGATGGAACAGATATTGATCAGCCAATACTTCTGTGCTTCAGAGCCTCGTTTTTCATACAGTTTCTTCCACAGGTCAGAATGACTCACCGCCACTGACGTGGACCTCGTAGAGGGAATATTTTGGAGAAGACAGCATCCTCATGTCAGGTCTGAACTTCTCCGCCAGTGTCTCAATCACATCCTGCGTGGTGGCCGTGCTGGACACTCGGATGCATTTTGTGGCAAAGTTTCCAGCCACTCGGTCCTGGAAGTAGAAGCGCATCACGCCATGGAATTCCAGGTCCTGAAAGAACAAAAAAAAAAAAAAAAAAAAAAATTAAAACATTTTGTTTTACATTTTGAAGCATCTAAATTATCCTGATTAACATCCACTCTACCACGCAAGTTAATATCTTCCCGGATCTGTGTTTTGTGATTATATCTAGTTGTGTGGAAAAAAACTAGCAGCTCTGTACAGCAACATTAAACTTGTAACCTACAGCGAAGGCTGACATTTGAGCTTGCCGAGCAGGAGGTACAGTATCTGGGACATGAGGACAGCTGCCTTAGGATAACAGTGAAGAAGTGCTTAAAGAGCCCTTTGTGTTTATATAATAGAGAAGCAGATGTATCAGCATTCGTTGATATTGTGTGATTATAACCCAGAAATGGGAGCGTCTATGTTTTATATTACTCATATAGGTGAGCAGTAAATAACAACTCAATCGCACTTCACAATGATGCTTCCGGCCACGCCTGAACATACACCGGCTTGTGTTACAATAACACACGGTCTTACATGAGTTATCTGGACCCTCAGGTTCACATCATGACCCCTTCAAAGAAAACTCAAAAACGGTAAACAACCGGACCAATCAAAATGCACACAAACACAGCTTTTACGATACGTATCAGTGTTATACTGTATTTATTTATTTATTAGGTAGTGACAGCTATTAGTTTTCAAATTAACATTTTATGATTAGAACAGCAGTCACGTATTAAATGTGCAAAATAAAACCAAGGACATTTAGTAAGATAGTTTGTTTACTTTTTAATGTCCTGCCAGCTTCAGTGGCTATTTTCATGGTGAGAAACTTTTATATGTTTAATAATATAAACCCAAGACGATCTAATAAAACATAAGTAGTAAATAAAGTCCATTGTCTTTAGCAGACAAAATCTAATTCATACTAAAATGTGATTGTGTGTGCAAGAGGTGTGACTCCACCTCAAACATCAAGAGAACTGACGCCATGGCAACAAGAACAATGTGTGTCAGGAGAGTCACAATGTGTTTCCTCATGACACAAAAGACCATTTCCTGTCAGTCCTAATGTTATTATGTGTGTATACCAATTCAGTCCATTTGATTCTATCTGCAACACAACAGAGCAATTGTAAGCTAATAAAGCAGTAAGCCAGGAAAGGTTGCGAGTTATGATTTTAACAGTTACGAGAACATGGAAGCAACAGCACTATAAACAAATCTACCACCATGCAAGTAGTTCATTACCCTAAATGTAGGTTTGCTAAGTGACTTACTGAGCGCATTAATAAAGAACTAGTGGTCAACCGTTATAGTTTTCTTCTTTTAAAGGCCAAAATCGATATCTGAAGAACAGGGTGTAAATAAGACAAACACAAAATCGTTAACTGTATAAAACTAGACTGATGTGCTGTCACAGGTGTGCATATATCAGCTGTTTTACAATGACTTTGAATGTGGCTCATCCAATCAGATTTTAAAGCCAGAATTATTGGTTTTATAACAGCTATTCATTACTGCACACGCTACAAGGTTTTACAACCCTCACATCAGCAGTACAGAAAGCAGGACATACTCGGCTTTGCACTAGAATGCCTTTGAAACTTACTAAGATGGTTTGCCATTCGCTAAACGACATACGAGCAATACAGCTGTATGTCTGCTCCCTGCCGTCACACCTTTGACCTTGGAATTCTAAACCGTCCTGGAGAAAACTCATCCCAGCTTCATCACACACGGAGAACGTCTGAGGCCCTGGGCTGTGGCATGCAGCTCATAAATCAGCTACGGGGCGGCATACGGTCTTTCATCTCTTATCCTTTTGAATTTCAGGAATTCCAAAGCGAAGGGAAAACTGCTCTGTTCTCCTTCTATCCTGGACGATACCAACACGCTCCTGTCCGCTGAGGCCCATAAATATGTCAACTGTCACTACATTCGGCATATGGAAAAACATATGCGAAACAACTGGAGAAATATAAGAGGTGGAATAAAAAAAAAGGTGAGGGGGGACTTGATACCTGATCTGTGGAAGAAGCCAGAGTCTTTCTGTGGTTGATACAACTGAATTCATATTATGGTTTTCTGAAGACGGACATGGAAACATATTATAACTCAGCAGGATTTAGAAATCATTGTAGTACAATGATCAACATTTTTCATTAAAACAATGCATGCAAGGAATAGCCTACCAGCAGGGGGCAATCAAAGGTTATTAGAGCATTCATGCAAATCACTACACAGTTTTGACAATGACTGGCTTATGAGCTCATAGCTTCATTCTGGAGCTAGAAAAACAAAACATGTCAGGGGGGAATTTTGGCCCAGCACTGCTGTGATGTGACCTGATGATCACTCCCTAGATAACGCAAAACACATGAGACTGCAGCCAACTCCTAATTTACATCAAAGAAACATGATTTTCAGAGCATTTATCTTCTTAGACTGACATCACTGAGGCCACTGCGGAATTTATTAACCTCAGGATTTGAGTGAATATAGGGTGCTAGATTGCTGGGAGTTGTTGCTATGTGGTTTCTAAGGTGTTGCTACGATGTAACGGTTGCTAGAGCATTGCTAGGATGTTTTAGGTTGTTGCTAGGGTGTTGCTAAGAGCCCATGCCCACAGATCTCTATGATTTTCTGATCCCTAGGTCAGACTCAGGTCCATCCTTTAAAACAAGAACAACTTCCTTTATGTCTTGCTGGCTAATCTGCTCCCCACACACTGTGTAAGATTAAACAATTCCATGTACCAAACTAACAGCTCAGACAGTTAGAACAAAGTCAACAACTTGAACCCACATCAAAACGTATAGAACGAACCTAAAGATCAGGCTGCAGGGTTAGCATTCGTCTGTTCAAGATAATTAGCATACTAATAGCCCAGCTCTGTTTCTGACAATCAAGCTTACCAATGCGCAAACAGCTCCCTGTCTATCAATCGGCGTAAAGAAAAACACAAGGCTAGCCAATCACTCATGAAATACAAGCAGCCTTTATTTAACTGCTGTGGCGATTAATTTAAACAATATCTCTGCTTCAACAAAACTATTATTACATAATAAATCATGGAACACAAAACTTTCCTTAATCTTATGACATAAAAGTTTAGCAGACTGTATAGACAAACACCTCATTCCCAATAACTAAGCTACAAAAATCACCACCAACTACAGAAATATTATATGACCATCTTCATTTACATATTACTATACTGCGAAATCTTAAAGGTACAGTAACAGAAACAGCTCATTTAATTCTGTGAGTCAGAAAACGTTCATGTAAAACTGTTCTTGGTGCAGGAAACCTTGACTAAGATTATAAGTGGAAAATGAAGCATGTCTCTTTAAGACGGTCCCAGATTCAGACGGTTCACACATTCCTGCATGAAAACCTTTCACCTCTGATGGATCCTGGGACAAGTCAAAATGTTCAGCAGGACTCTGACCTGGATTAAAGAACCAGTGTGATCAGGGTCCGACGTTAAGGGTGATCTGTCTGCAGGACACCCTGCCTGTAAAGACAGGTCAAATTCCCCACACACAAATACACCTCAGATCTGTACACAGAAAGCATTCGCTAACATTACAGCTACTGCACAACCTGTATGGTCCACACACAGTTAATACGTCTTATGCAGGGTTACTATAGAGAAACTGTGGCAAATGTCCATTAGGCAATAATGTCTCCTGAGCAGTGAGATGTCTCCTGCTGACGTTTAATAAATGAAATAAATTAAAATGAGACGCTGATTTAAGCAATGGCATTTCCGAGCCATCCCAAATCAGATGAGGGCAGAGCAAAGCAGAAGAGTCAAAAATCTAATTACGTCTGAGTTTACATAAGATACAAGCAGCAGAAGACGCTGTGTAAACACTCTTGAGCATTATAAACACACAGCAGAGAGAGAGAGACTTCAGACTTTTTAAAACTTATTTAAACTATTAATCCTAAAACCAGCATTGAAACTATGACATTTAACACAAAAAAGAAAACCGAATAATATATTATATCAATTAAAAATACGCTTCCCAGATGAATGCGTCTGATCACAAAAGCCCCTTACAAACTTACAAACCACTTCTCCATTAATAGTATGAGTTAATTAGAGAGAGTTAGAGAGAGAAAGTGAAAGAGAGCAAGTTACAGGTTTACAACGATCATTCACTAAGCAACAAGCAAATCATGGGATGACAAAATGACTGACATCAGAAATACTTTTTGGCTCGACTATAAATTCATGGGCCACCCCTGACTCATTTTTAGTCGATTTAAGTGTAGGGCTATAACAGAAACCTGTGTGTTATCTCAAGAAGTCTGTTTCAGCTATATACAACCAGTTGTGGGGACATTTTTAATTGCTATTTAAGAAATAAATGCAGAAAAAGCTAACAGGGCTTTTTAAAAGACTGAGGGTACTGTGACATGATTCATCAGGGCTTTAAAGTTTAGCACATCTCCCCCATTTAAAAACAGCTTTGTCATTTAATGACTTTATATTCCAGGCAAATAAAGACTTAGAAATGTGTGATGCAGCCTAAGACGCTAACAAACATCCCCACCCACATTACTCATTACTATCTATGAAACTATTACAACATCATTGCACAGTGTTAAATCACACACACAGACAGACAGACACGCACAGACAGACAGACAGACACAGACAGACACAGACAGACAGACAGACAGACAGACAGACAGACAGACAGACAGACAGACAGACAGACAGACAGACAGACAGACAGACAGACAGACAGACAGACAGACACACAGACAGACAGCCACAGCACACACAGACAGACAGACACACACACACACACACACAATGGTTTTCATTCACTGCAGTGAACGTACTGGTTTACTCAACAGGAATCTGGTGCAGGTTTATTCAGGAGACTGTGACAGGGTTGTCAGACAAACAATGAGGCACAGATGAGGTAAGCGGGTGGAAATGCAAAGCATGTGACATCATATGAGGATAATACCACAGGACCTCAGCCCTGAACGACAGCTCTATAATCACAGGTTTAAAAGTAGGTTAATCACCACAGTTCTTAATAAAACATTGCCGCTGTGCACAAGTGGGCCCAGAAAAGCTTATTTGATTCAGCACTGATGTATGAAAATAACTCGGCAAAGCTTCAACTTGCCTGGAACTGAAACAAATACACTCGTTTTTTTTAGCAGCATGGATATTGAAATTTCAGCTGATAATACAAGCTTAGAACTTTGTTTGGTCCTATTATGGCCCAGATCGTCTTAACATGGAAAACAGGCTATACTCCATTTGGGGCCACACAGAGATGGCGATAGAGAGGCAAAAGTTACGGGTTGCAGCTTTAAGAAAATAACCTGCGAGGGGTTTAAATCAGAGAAAAAGCCCTGATAATATAAAACATCCAGGAACAAAACGGTTGCCAATAAATTTTGTGGCCCTATAAACACCATTTTAAACAAAATACAACACATACATTAACATGAGCGATAAGCATAGAATGTCTAATGACTAATAATCTGTCTGAGGCAAACACAATGTCTAGATGGTACTTCTCATTCTACAAAACTTTCATATTTACTTCAATTTGACAGGGTTACTGTAAGTGTTTAAATAAACAAAAGTCCCAGGTGAACCTCTCGAAAACCTCTTTTGAAAAATGAGGTCCAATATCCATACACAACCCAAATCAAACAGAGTGATGAGGGCAACATCTGTTGCTGGGCGAATGGCAGCATCTGTTTCCATGGAAGTTCAAACCATACCTGCTCGGTTCAGGAGCCCTGAACGAATGCGACACAGAGCAGAAGAAAGGGACACTGCATTCAGAATAGCCAAGTATTAAAAATGAACAGAGACAGGTGGAGACAAAGGGGAAAGAGGAGAGGTTGATGTGGACGTCAGGCGAAGGAGAGTGACGTTTTATCTATCTACTCCAAAGTCCTGGGCCTGTGGGAACGTCCTGATTAAAGCTAAACTTTCAGTGAACTTTCCTGTCTTACACACAGCACTGACTAACACACCATATACTAAAAAAGTTTCGGAGAAATGTGACACGATATCAGAGCCAATCAGAAGATACTGAAATACATGAAAGTTGCAATTTGTAAATTTGTTTTTGGTTTAAAAATAAACCAAAACCAGTTATCAAGCAAGTACATGACAGATCAGTGTTCCACATCATCTCCTTACCTCACTCCCAACTGTACGTTTTAATAATGATTAAGTACGTAAAATAACCTGCAATTCTTTAAACAGAAATGGCGATAGAGGCGAAAGGTACAGATTGCAGCTTTAACATATCAAATAATCACAATAGTTCTTGATTATCTGCAAAAAAACAAATTGGCAGTTTGACTAGTTACAATTGTATGTTTTTTAATAAGGGATGCCATGACAGAATATTGATTTGAATAAGAATTCCTCCATACAGCTCTTATACACAGCCTATATATAGTTCTTGAAAAAAGCAACACTAAGCATGGTGTAATTGCAGTGGTGTTGAAAGTGTGTGTGTGCAGATAAATAGCTTGTTTAAATCGCCCACGGTTCTGTGTCCTGAAGCTTCACTTAGGAACGCAGTGAAAGCATCAACCTTCTTGAGATCTGTATTTTAAAACCTCAAGCTGAGAGATTCATCAATTCTTAAAGTATCCGACTGTCTTAGAAATGTAACGCTCGCGGCTCCACGCCACACTGAAAACCCACTCAGGTCCAGAGATGAGTGTGAAGTTGTGATGGAAATAGAGCATGTCCAGCTATAAACAGCCTGGTAGAATCCCAGAATAGAAACATATTTGAGCATCCTCATGCCTTGCCCTGCTGGCAGCTGGCAGATCTGTCCAGGAGCTCGAGATAAAGATGCAGTTAAACATCACAGCAGACGGGACACTGGCAGAAGTCTAAACTGCTGATAACATCTCCTGTACAACACAGAACTGAGTGAGAGCCAATAAAACCACAACAGAAGAAGAACCACACTGAGCTGAGTTGCAGAAAATGTTCTGCAAAATTGGAACAGACGCAATCATTTACAAAGTTAAACAAATTCCAGCAACTTTTGCTTGTGTATTTCATATTTTGGCTAATGTGATGGGGCTTTCAGCTGTGAATAAATGTGCAGTGTAACACCTTGTTTTACCAAATCAAAACACAAAAAGCAGAAGTCCACAAATTCTGTCTGTTAAGCAATGACAGTCGAATAAAATCAAATCATCTGAGCCTTGACCTAGCAGTTAACACGTGCTCAGATACATGAAGCCATGGTGTTCATGCAGGAGGTACAGGTTTGAATCTGTGCTTTAATCATGTCAAACCTTTTCCTATATGTCCTGCTCTCTCGCTCTCCTGTTACTGTCCTTAAAACGGAGAGAAAAACATTTTCAAACGCATTAAGTATTTATTAAATGCACAACAGTATTGCATGCAGCAGTTATTGCGACGGAACATTATTCGGTGAGCTCCAAAAAACAGAAACAATAAGAAACAATAAAAAAAATAAGCATACTGTTCATTTATTATTAACCCATATTAGAAAAAACAATAAACAACAGATAAATGATGCAGTGCTTCAGTTTCAAAAGTAATTACATTAAAAAGATAATATACCTAATTAATAGATTATTATGTATACTATAGAAATGCAGTACACCACTTCGTTCTGTGTATAGAGCTTTCATTTCATTTACAGCAGCAGTGGGAGGGAGTTTATAAACGGGCTGAGCAGACTCCTGCTGATCCAGACCCAGCATCCATTCTAAACGGCATTCAGGCGGGAAGACTAATCATGACACTGAATGTGTGTGTGTTTGGAGGCACACAGTCACATGATCAGGGCCCGGGGCCCCTTGTTCACACACCAACAGGTTTTAGAAAAGGCCTTCAGCTTTCAGGACTGGAGAAATGGACACATTTGTGGGTTATTTTAAATCATGTATATGATTTGTTTGTATGGCCATAGATTAGAGAAGTAATTCTGATTTTTGCAAATCTACGTTTGACGTAGTGGTTCAGAAGTGAAGTGAAAGTGACATTTGTCAGATATGGTAAACCATACCCGAGAAATGACATTCTTTTCGAAAGCTTGCGGCTCAAACAAACAAAATGTTTTTAAATGCTGACCTATATACAGTCACCAATAAAACTTGGTTGCTTCCATACACGGTGCACATTAAATAAATATAATAAAATAATGAAACAACACATATGGTGGGGGAGAATTCACTTCTGATACAAAATTCTCACTCTTTACATTCCAACCGACTGACGTGCAACTGAATCAAACTCTGTGCAACATAAACACGGTTTCGTGTATTGTGCAATTCACTCCAAATAAAGGGCAATTTGTTTGTTTCTTTGGGAGATGAAAACAGCAGGCTAACTAATTAATTTGGTTAATCTCTGTAAAAACCAAATCTCTTAATCTATCAAATCAGCCTGTCTCGATGGCAGCCCCCCCTCCCCGTGCAAAGCTAAATAACAGCACACCAGAGACCACCTGTTACTCTGTGCTAGCATGTGTTTATGGGTAGCCATTCTGTAGCAGTGTTACCCTGGGCTATAAACATTCTGACTACTAGTTAAAGGATAAATGTCACACTTTCTAACAACAGCACAACACATCTGGGTCTCCATCTGTCAGTCTTCTCTCAAATCATTGTCTTTTGGAAGCAATCTTAAAGGCACGTACACACTCGAACCATGATTGGATATTTTCTTCTTCTCTGTTCTAAATGCATGTGACCTCTTCACTGTCACTGTTCTGGGGTCAGTGTAGAATATAGCACGTACGTGCACGCTGTTTTCCATTAACACCATTCAGCCAAGGATTTAGAACAACCACATGAGCAGTGCGAAAACACTTCATGCATATGAGGCCAGGCCTGCTCAGCCAATCAGGACAGAGTTTCAGGCCCGCTCATCCAATCAGGAAAGAGAATGTCTTTTTTACCCCAGGTTCTAGCTGTTTGGGAAGGGAGTGGCAGTTAGCCAAACACAGTTCAATCTGATTAGCAGCCTGTTTGTGTGGCAGGATTAGGCGTATCTCGTGGTCTGGTTCCTTTAGCGAGAAGACGACGCCGCGGGTTCTGTTTAAGCGCTGAGGATGCCTGCGAGAATAAAGTTAATAATGCGCTGTTGACCACACCCCTCCCCCACGGTTTCTCAGCTAGTTATAGAGAATTCAGGTGGGTTGCACGTGTTACACCTCAGTCATGCCTTGCAGCATCCTGAAAAGAATGAAAATACTTCGACTAAGGTCTGTTATGAAGTAGAAGGTGCTACGTTAAAAGGTGCACACGTTTGCCTCTCCGTCGCCATCTCTGTTGAAAACCTAAAATTGCAGGTTACGTTACATACTTTTCATTACACATGTTCAAATCAAATGAAGCTAAACTAACTTCACCCAGAAAATCCTTTTTAACCCCAAAACAATTTACGGATTGCAGCCTCGAGATTTAAAGGGTAAAGATTTTTTTTTATTCAGTGGTTATAGTGGGATATTCCCTACCCTGTCTCTCCTCCCCCCATGACAGGAATCCAATAATGTGTTCAATACAAACACAGTGCTAGCACAGCATTAACACTAACTGGAGAGAGAAGTTCAACAGGGCAGGCCCAGCACACAACACCACACATAACCACGTAGAGTATGTACTGTCTAATGCAAAACGGCAACAAGAATCCATATTTAAAAACATGAACATATGTGCATAGTATGTTTACTGTTGCTTTACTGTAATGTTTGCGTGTGAGTGTGTGTACTCAAACCACTAAGTGATCTGACAATGCAACCTCTGACCCAGACTGTACAGATTAATGCAGGACGTGTGTCCCATCACCATACACAAATCCTGCAATTTAACAACAAATGCAAACATGTGGGTTACAGTCCAGGGTGGAGTGACACACAAGAACAGATGCGTTTCCTAAGCTGGAAAACCAGAGATGGATCGCACAAGCAGATTTCCTGTTCTGTGCCACTGTTAGACAAGGCAAAAGACATTTTAAGTTAGTCCTTAGTGGGGCACCGCACACATTATTAATTAATAATTCATTATTAATGTTTTAATTAACAATTAATAATTAATGTTTGCAAACAATTTCCTCACACACTTCTACCCCCTTTCGTCCATTGTTTGATAGCCCTGCCCAAACTCATGTTATTGGTTAAGCCAAACTGACATGTTAGACGGCTCAAACAAGACAAACCTCAAACAATACAAACAGAATTTTGTGCAATAGGATGAAGTGCTTTATGGTTAAAAATTACTTCACATTTAAAACAGATTTATATACACTGATGTCGAAAGATTGTGTAATACACTACGGTGCACTCTCCTGCTCCCACCCATCACAGGCCATTTAAAAATAATACTAAAAGTGCCCAAAACGACAAGTTTTTCCTACCCAACCGCTTAATGTACGTCATTGTAACCATTTAAGTCATTTTACAGAAGAAATGAACAGAAACATCCATTGAATTTTCCGCAGAGCAAGAATCACAGCACGTAACCTTACTGCCTGAGCTCGACCACAAAAACATGCCTAGTCAGCTCCAGCTTACAACAAATATGCCACTGACACTGTAACGATGGAGAAGACATTTAATACGCCAGCCCATGAGGGCCACCATTAGTCAGTGAGTCAGGCCCTCGTCTACAGCGGGGCCCCGGCAGCTGTTATCAGTGGGGTGATTTGGAGCTGCTTACAGTCGTTCCAGTGTGATGGGCTGAGTGCTGACGGCTGCCGACCTGAGGACAGTCTCTCCACGGAGGGGAACAATGAAGCTCTTTCACGCCGAACACTTGTTGCTTTCCAGCCAACACCCTCCCCCCCATGAGTCAACCCCTCCCTGTGCTCTCAACCAGATAGACAGTAGTTTCAGTCTCTCAAAAAAAAGAATGGAGAGACATGTAAAGAGAGAGACAGAGAGTTGTAAATTAAACTCTTACACATTCCTTTCACAATACACAGCCAGACAGTTTGGGAGTGTTTGGTGAAGGGTCACTTTAGCCTTGTTTCTCTCTCAACTATTGGAAATACAGCAAGGGAAAGAAAGAAAGCGGGAGAGGGGTGTAGGGTAATGAGAAACTTAAAGCATTAGTGATTTACTAGCAGGAATGTGGGCCACCAAAAGCCCACGATTCCAAGCGAGTCATTCAAGCCTAACCGCAAAGCTATTCCTCCTTGGAGACAGCATTCATCTGTGTACTGGTTAGCACAGTCACGCAGGATAAATAGCATGGAGAGAAAAACAAAAGACAAGCCCCCGGTGCATGCTGGGATACTCAGGCACTGAGTCGATGCCCAGCCATCAAGCTTGAATTCAATGAGGAGCACAAAACTCGTGTGTAAGAGGTGAGAACCAAGCCCAGCTCATTTCTCATGTGTGACTACACAAAAAGCACAGGAAACATGGATGAAAGTTCACAGAATGGCCACTTCCTGAGGTTACAGTCCCCACCCTACGCGTCTGATTACTGAATCCATCCATTCGCCTCTCTGGCTTTCTTATTTCCTGTTTTGAATGGCAGAAGTGGATTCTGTAAAAATGCCAGTTAACCGCCGCATAACACATGTATGATGCAAATGTTTAGAAAATGACAGAGCAGTTATCCACCTTGCCTCCATCTTATTCCCAGATGGGGTGTCAAATATTCCTTGGAAAAGAACTATCCAAAGCTGAAATCCAGAACTAAAGTTTTCTATTCAATGCTAAAGAGGGTTAAGTAGCCTTTCAGGTACTGATTTTATGCTAATACGAGACTGTTGCTACACACAGGCTGAACTGCTTCAGGGAGATGCTCATAATGCTCATAATGCATATGTGACGAAGTGACAGGAAGTGAGGAGAACAGAAAATTTGTTCTAAGCATGAAAGGTTAGGAAGTCTGAAGTCACAATATCACAAAACAAGCTCATGTTTCCATGCATGTCTGAATAAACGTCACCTGCCACACAGGGTTTCCATAGGAACTGAAAAGCTGAATACCTTTATGGATTAGAGAATGTGCATGTCAGAACAGGAACTTGAGATAGAGTGGTATGTAAATGCAACAGCCAGACCTCAACAACACATTCAATGCATTCCATTATAGATTTAGCATTGTGCCTGTTCTCTGGAATTGAACCCATGACGGTGGAGTTGCAAGCATCACGCTCTACCAGTTGAGTTACAAAAAAAACAATACCAGGAACAAGAAGGCAACTCTGCATTAACAACCGCATCTACAGCAAAATACATTTATAATCGACCCAACCTTGCCTCTACCATAAATTGCAACCAAATGAGGTATACAAGAGCATACCGCAATTTTGCTGCCTACAGTTTGTAACGTTTTGCATAGCGAGACACAGACACATCTTCACTGTAGTTCGGGCACCTTCATCTCTGATGTTACACAATATTGTGTAAAATATAGTAACATATATATTCCAGGTTCTTTGCAATAAATGAATTTGAAGAACATAATAAAAAATCTCTGTGGCTTCTGACTGATCATCTAGGTGCACTGTTAAAGCTGAGCATCAACCCCCAGAGTCCATCCATCAGGTGGAAGGGTGAAGGAGGCAGGGCAGGTCTCCAAGGGTCCTTCCATCATCTAGCAGGCAGGAATAGGCAAGGGACGAGGGGTCTGCTGTCGTCAGCTGTCCACTCCCAGGATGGGCTAAGCCCCCCTTCAGCACCACAGGTCTCAGGGGAGCCCAGACATTTGACATCTACTCCTTACACATCTACATGTCCTTCATCACTGAACAGGGATTGGCCCTTGGGCTGCTGAGTGTGAGCATGCACATGCAATAACTATGTCGACAAGACACGAAAAACATGAATTTAAACATCCGGTAATGTCTCCCAGCTAACTGTTTTAGGTCATAAGAATGTTTCCCTAATGTTAAAAAAAATTATTTCGAAAGTTCAAGGAACCTTTAAAATGTCCAGTTTTTTAAATGTTGTATTAACAATACAGTTTGGTTATAAGAATGTTAAGCATTTTTTTATTCTGTTCCACTAAGAACTTCAGAAAAACATTTTTGATATGTACATATAACATTAAAAACGTTCTACTAACGTTACTGAAATTACATTTTTGATAACTTTAAGAGAACTTTCTGTGAGAACGTTGAGAACGTTCCATGTTAGCTCACTTACTGTTATGATATCCAACCCTCCCAGGATAAAGTTACAATGCAGAAAAACTTTAGGATTTAGTTTGGAATCAAAACCATGGAATGCTATGCAGTAAACAGACAGGTGTGCTACAGGAAAACGATTCAGAAGAAAACCACTCTTGACCTTTTAATTACCAAGAGCAAACTGCAATTTCCTCTATGTGAAGACTTTTAACTCATCAGCCCTGAGGTATAGGGACAACACTCAAAACTGGGGCTCAAATACCACGATTAGGAAGGTCTCATGAAGCCCAAGCTAAAACCTTCAATGTGTGATGAAGTCTTCAAAGCAGACCCCAATTCAAGAAACTACAGACTACAAGCTCAGATGCTGCACTTTGAAGCCAAATTTAGGTCTTGCAATGGTTTAAAAGGCTAATGACAACAAACAGCATATAAACAAGTTTGTGTGAAGTTTGTTTACCACTGGTGAAATACTGCACCAGGTAAACAGTGCAACACTAACTAAAGTGGTGGTTGATGGGTATTTCTAGTTACTGGACTGGTGGACATTGTGCCTCGTCGATTTGGCCCACAGCTTTCAGGAGGCGAAATCAGAGATATTTCTCCCTTCAACAGAGATGCTAGAGCACACCACAGCATCTCCCATTAGAATCTCCATCCATCTGAAACCAGGCCAACCAGCCTCTTGTTTAAATACTGCCACATCAGTATCCACATGAATCTAATAGATTAAAACTTCATCGATGTCTGCTCGCAGGAAATTATGACAGACCGTCAACAAGACCATAACAATGAAAAACGGGTGAAATCAGGCCACTACCATCAAGAATCTGCAAACGAGACTAAATTAATGACATGAGAGCGAAGATCCTAGAGGGGTTTTTACTCTTGTTAAGTAAAACGCTTGTTAAACAGGCCCAGCAGAGACACGGGGAGCATCAGACAGCAAATACGTGTTCATCAAGATTACATTCAAATTCTGGTCTGATAGGCCCATTTTTTGCTTGGGGGAGACAGGCTTATGCTCATGGTGTGTACGCATATTATCAGACAGCATCAGACAGTGAGTACAAATAAACTTTAATATTGCAACAATTTTTGCCACATTTCTATAAACACTGCAATATTTCTACACCCACTGTACATCACTGTATGGCCCTTGGTAGATGTAAATGCTGTCTGAAAGCGAACAGGTTTTGTACAGTCTATTTTGCTGCAATAAAAGTGAAAACAATTGGTTTGTACAGACATGTACAGACAAAAATGCAAATGGTACCTTTTTCTGAATGTCATATCCATTATGCCCGTGCTGTGTTTTAGTGCTCATACACACCACATACTACCTCACAGTCTGAATATTGCATTCTTATAAATGGGAACTGCTTTGTTTTCATGCACCAGAGGGGTCTGGTGGTTTCCTACAGGCAGTCTGACAAGTGAATGTGGTTCAATTGGTTGACCAGCCTGTTGATTTCCTTTTCCTGTTTGAGACAGGAAAAATAACAGCCAATGGTGTCTTGAAGACAGATTTCATACTGTCCCATACCCCAAAATAGAACATGTGACTGTTTTCCTGGGCCTGTTTACCAAAAAACTGTGGTTAACAATGGAAAAATTGCTGAATCCTCTGAATTAAGAGGGCTGTTGCTTGCTCTCTGTGGCACAACAAAGGTCAACGGACAAACATTTTCAACTAGAGATATTCTAGAACTAAAAGACTAGTGGACACGTCTGGGCATTCAGTAAACCAGTGCATCAAATGGAAGATATTATATAAATATATGCTAACCTGACATCTGCACATAAAAACGCTGCTAATTTCAGACTGGTGAAGACGAGCTAAGCCTGTCCAACACATTGTTTCTTATCAAAGAGGAGCCTCCTGCAAAAAGTCTATCCATCCTACAAAAAGAACACAACTGAACTGAGATCATTCTAGAAGAATTGACAGGACATCTGACGCCCGAAGGCCAGGGCACAACAAATCCATCTGCCCTCCAAGGCCGTCCTGCAGCAGGAAGGAAAGGCACAGCCAACGTTTAGCATCAAACCAAAATCCTGCAAAGAGCTGCACAATTAATCAAACAAATACTTTCAACTTACAATGACAGCTATTATATAAACTTATAAAGGGTTGATTCGATAAACATTGATGGCTGCACAAATTCACAGACATTTAAATTATTCTGTAGGCCTTACATTAATGATACGTTTCAGATGTGTTTCCATGGAAGCATCTTCTGAAACTTAAACAGAAACATTGTCTTAAAGCAAAATAAAATTCTGGTCATTTGGAACTTCTTTGCAAGTGAGCTGCACAATCTTCCGCACTGTATAGTAACCAATATACCCCACAAAAACACTGTTAAGTCACCTAGCTTATATTTATGAGCTTATGGAAAATGTAAATTCTGTTTATGGAAATTAAGCATCACAATTACAACATCAATCGAAACAATGATTGTTGAGTTTTTTCTAAATCCTGCTTCCCTATAGTAAAGTAAAACTCCACACAAATCAGTGTCAAGACAAAAAGGGGATTAAACATTTTCAGTCTTACAAAATTCCTCTGCTTTACTCCCAAACTGCAGGCCGCTGCAGTACATCACCCCCTGCTATCGGATATATTTACCTGATCGTCTGGCAGCTGTCACCTGATAAGCAGAGACAAGCAGCCAAGCCACTGAATAATGCATTGAGCCCCTGCATTGTACATCTCGCCTCTTGTCTGCTGGCTCAAATCAAGCCTGAGACATGAATCGAGAGAGTTAATTCGCTTTGTGCATTAAAGGAGTGTTATAAAAATACTGGGACTTAAAGATAGCAATGACTCAGCAGTGATGTTTCATCAAGGAAAACAGGGAACTATCGTTCTCTCTCTCACACACTCATTCATGCATAAAGAATCTGCAGTTCTGAGTCTTTCTAAATGAGTCACATATGCCCAACCAATTAATTTGATTCTAATTTGACTGAACAAATTCGGCTATCCTTAAACACAGCATAACACGAAGAGGAAGCATCAACATGGAGGCTCTGACTTTACAATTCTGTCCTGCAGCCACAGATTTAACGATACTTCAGAACTGAAAAGCCATCGTGCTCTTCTCTTTTCTGTCATGAGTCAACCGTTCAACTCTTTCACTCGTAGCACCTGGAAACACTTCAAAACGCCTCAAACAGCTAGCAAGGAAGTGGAGTTATCTGGTCTCCTGCTTCCTCGGAACACCTGACCCTTTCCAAAAACCCTCCCAGATTGTGCATCCAGTCAACCGGATAACCGTGCAATTAACTGGATAACTGGCAACCATTATTTCACTGCAATATTAAAGAGGAAGAAGAGAATTTAAAGCAAAAGAAAGAGACTGAGCTCTCCAAAGCACTGTGGATTTCCTGTCATGGTGTGTTAGTAAATTTTTTTTTTATATATTTATATATCACACATCATTGCTCCTCATAATCAAACAGGAAGCTAAACAGATAACCATGATAAAATATTTCAAGGCTTCCACTAGGGATGGGAATCAGCAGGGTGATAAAATATTATCCCACAAAACTAAGACTACTACACTCTGATTGATAAAAAAAAAGTATTCTATTCTATTCTATTTGGGGATTTTTGTTCATTTTTTAGCCAAAAAGTTAAAAATTGCAGCTTTAAAGTGCAATTATAACTAATAAATCAAACAATATGGGTTTTTAGTGTTCAGTACCTATTAAAATGGTCAAAAATATTGGTGCGTCACTAATTTTAACAAACAGAAAACCAAAACAGATGGGGAATGTATAAAACTTTGTGAATGAAGTGTTTAAATTCCACTTTGTCAAAGTTCTGCACACACCGATTAAATCTCTTCATCAAGACATTGCAGAGTTTTGAATTTCACACCTGAGTGAAAAACACAAATACTTAGTCACAGTCTGATTACTATATCTGATTACTGCATCAAAAACCTGAAAAACAGAAACAATCCAGTGTTTCAAAGTTCTTGCAGATAAAAGTTCCACGTTGCTGTTTTCAGTACTGACCCAGGGAACAAATGACAACACAGGCTTTGAGAACCAAACAGAATTTTCCTGCTCCTCTCAAGCTGAAGTAATGTCTGTGTCTCCTCATAGCATGAGGAAAGGAGCTTATCCCCTCCTTGTACCAGGCCGAGACCAGACCTCAGAGGAATGCACCAACCAAGACTTGATGGAACCCAAAGTGTAACTGCTTTCTCAGCGCAGACCACATGCTGAGAGGAACGGCATGTGGAACCACAAAATCTTCATCTGACAGTATGATGTGCAAGACGCTTTCAAAGACAAAACCTATGGAATTCTGGGAAGTTAATTTACACAAAGGCAAAGACTTTGATTACGTGGAAATAATTTCTGTACGCTGCCCCATACCTTGCATTTTTTGTTAAAATTTTTGGAGTATGGTTGTGAGATCATATTGGCAATCTCCAGTTTCGCTGCATTATTCTGTGAGATCTGACACCACTGCACCAATGCTAACAAAACAACCATTACGCCTCTTTTAAGAATTACTTATTGGTCATTTCCCGGTGCCATTTCAGAAAACAATAATGTACTACTTAAAGTATGAGGTTTCTTCCTTGCCTCAAACAAACTGGCATTAAATATTAAAATTAACACGTTTTTTGTAAGTCTCTAGAAAGCTTTGTTTTCAGTCGAAATACCCTAAATCGCCAAGCACAGAGATCAGATATCTACCCTGCTGGAATAAATAAAGTGCCCAAGTTCATAAAAGTCAAACTGACCACATATGGGCCATCACTAGCTACCAGCAGGTAACAGAACCATAAAAGGGAATTTCTGTCATACAGTAGCGAGTTATTGTTTGAGACAGGGTAAGCCCAGTTGGACCTTGGAGGTGTAATTCCTCTTTTCCACAGAAACGCTGCCCAAAAGCTTTTTTCCGTGTTTTATGTGAAGGTGTTCCAGGGTCTGAAAAACTGTATAAAAAAGTTGGTCTATGTGTCTACAGAGATGCAAAACAAGTAGATCATAAATCTATTATACTAAAAACAAATTTGTCTACTGAAGCATTCTGTGTTACACTGTAAACCTTCCCAGACCATTTTATTTTTCCGATATATAATGATTTTGGTATCACTTTAATAAATGTCCCATTTGCTAACATTTTATCTTCATTTATCCTTACTGCCACAGCTAACATAAAATAATAGACACATTTGCATCATTTATTAATTCAGGTTTTATAAAACCAGGATTATGTTAATTATGTCATGAATTAACAAAGAACTGTAGAATATGTATTATAATAACAGATTAATAAAGCTGTGAAATCATTTTGTTTGTTAAATGAACCTTGTAAATTATCATGATTTCATTTACAAAAAACATATAAAAATAGCATTCACTGCAAACATTACATGACTGTAAAGGCAATCTTCATCACCATGACTGAAGAACAGTCAAGCCTGAGTTAATTTACAGTACAGCCCATCCATCTCATCTCTTACAGGTTATGGGCAATGGCAGGTGGGCGACTTAAGAGGGTAACCCGAATACTAGCAGAAACTGCTGCTAAACTCTGTGGTTTCAGACAGCTGGAGTAACCATTAGGCAAACTCATGAAGCCAGCACTAAGCTCTTTAGATCCAGTTCCATGCAGAGCGCCTACTGTTACAAAAGGAAAAGCATCTAAAATAAGCCTTCAATTACTTGCTTTCGATCTGCGTAGCAGCAGATGAAATGAATTCACTCCAGCAGAGCAGCATCAGCCTCCACACTTTTCAGCTCACCTCATGTAAACCTTCATCCTACCAAAAAAGTCTTCTCACTTAAGTCGAGCGGGACCAATTAGGAACTTCTAAAGTAGCGCCCTGTCAGCCTTCTGCATGTAAAGTGCCAGCCAGTCTTTTTTAAAGCCCTGTCTGGCCTAAATAAATAAATGATAAATAATAATCCTCCTCCCCTCTTGCGGTTCTGGTGATCACATTGACATTAATGCCCACATTTCCATGCACACTCAGTGGGAGTTTGTATCTCTGTAATTTTCCTTGTCAGGGTGAAGATTCTCCAAGCTCTGATGGCTTTAATTAGAGGAGCAACACTGGCAGAGCGAGACACCCATGAGACACCTGAGGCTACCCCTGACTTCACTTAGCCCAGCTGGGCACATCCTGCTGGAGTCCAGTTTATCCATCAGGTCCACACCAGTTCTGAGACCAGCAATGAGTGTAGAAATGTATGACATGAGTCTGTCAGACTTAAAGCTGTTTTTTACACATCGTTCTATTATTTGGCCCTCAAAAAAAAAAATAGATTTTAGATGCAGATGGCTTATAGACATAAGCACCAAGCAGCGACAAGAATTGCATGATACTAAAACAACCAAGTTTGGTGCTGTAAATTAGGCCAGATGGCTTTAATGCCATTTGCACGTACTAGATTATACATTAACTATTCCAGAGGCCAGGTTTAAAACAGCATGCATACTAACCAGCTCAACAGAACTCTGCATCAAACAGACAGATCTACACCAAGAGTGTAAGAACTCAAAAATGGCAGGTTCCTTTAAAACAGAACTTCCAAAGAGCTCATTTGTTTTAGTCTTTTAATCTAGTTTATTGGTTTACCAGGATTACACTGTCTTCTCCAGTCCAATGTGGTACGATCTTACAAACCTGATTGGTACATTTATTGCTGCTCAAAGTGTAATTCAACGTGCACTTACCACTGGCAAAAAATATAGAAATATGGAGGGAAAAACAGAGAAAGTAAAGGAAATAATGATAATATAAAGATCTGCCACATCGAAAGCATGCTTCAGCGAATGTAAACTTAGCTAAAACAACAAAACTAAACATTGCTAATAATGCAGTCAATTAGCACCTGCTTAAGTAAATTAAATTAACTGAATAGTTTTATCCTGTTAAGTATTATCAAATCATTGCATTATATCTCCAGAAACAGCTCTCTTATGGTGTGGTGAAGTTAACATTTATACATTATATCAGCAGCATGAGCGGAGTGATAAGATGCACTCAGGACTCAAAGTCAGTCAGATGACAATCAAATAAAATTCACATTCACTCCCTATAAAGCAAATTAACATTTTCTGTGCTTGGCATTCCAGACACGAACAGTTTGATTGTGTTACTTTGACCCAGCTGCAGGAAGTAATGGCCTGTTAGAAGATTAATCCACCTACATGAAGGAGAAACAAACTTCAAACTGAAAACTTGTAGTTTAACTACTGGCTATGAAAGACTTAGAGCTGAAGTGTTTGGCTTCTGATGACCCTAGACTGAGAAACACTTTAAATGGCTCTTTGAAAAGAACTAATGCTCCAGTTTCAGATTTGTCTACTAAAACTTGATTTTAACAACAACATCTACAGCGCTTGTTTTTTCACTGGGAATTGATTGGGTATGAGAAAGTAAGGGTTTCAAAGCTCACAGCGGACAGCTGTTGGAGGGGGGTGGTTAATGACTTTAGCTCCACCCAAGCTGTCAGACTGACATCATCAGAGAAGGCCTGCCATTTCAGAGGGGAAGTACATTTTCAGATTTTGATTAATGTCTACAGATAAATAATTCAAAATAAGCATTGCAATATTGAATTAAAAATAAGAATAATATATTTTGATTTCATGATGGCTTTAATACATACCGCCACCAAACAACAAACACAGAAATGTGTTTTGAAGTCACTCTCGTTCCAGATCATCCTAATCATGTGTGCTTGAACCCTTAAAGTTACTGCTGTTCACCCATAAAATAACTTTCAGTAATGTGAAAACTCCACCAAAGCTGATTTGCTGGCATTTTAACAATATTTAACAATTTGGTTCATGCAATCTCTACATAACAAAACACCGCTCAATTTATGCCAAAAGCTTTGTGTGTGAAAGCACCCAATTTGTGCCATTCATTTCATGTTCTGATTTTCATGGCTCTTAAAGGTTAAAGTAGCACACAGTCTCATCAGACTCAACACCTGCTGGTATACACAATCCATACCAGCTAGGCAACAGGTCCAAACAGGCTGTTTTACAAGGCGTAGCGAACACAAACAATTACCTCATCGTTCATATGCTGTAATGCTTTAAACAGGACAGCTGAAATGAAAAACAAAATTGATGACTTAACTCATCTGCAAGCTGTGAGCAGTGATAAATTTAAAACCTCGGAAAGATGATGAATCATGGAATGATGTTGACTCTCCCTCGCTTAATAACAGAGGTGAGGGCCAGTTCATTTCATATTCATCTACATAAACACATTAACTATGACTCTTTTCAGCCAGGTCAGGCTATGTACAGCGTACAGAAACATCAGTGTCTTTGTCTCTGTGTTTTGTGGTATTTACTTTCCCTAGAGGAACTCTGTGATGTCGTAGCTTGTGATTTCAGGACTCTTCTTTGAAGGTCATTTGATTGCAGCGCTACATTCATGTTCATATTTGTGAGAGAGCCAATACACTGTCATCATACCGCATTGGTGCTGCTTAGTCAATGAATAAGACTAACACAAAACCAACCATGACAAATCAGTTCTTGTACAATATTAGACACTTGTTATTGGTCACCCAGGAACAGGATGGAAAATATAATAAAAATGAACAAGGGTCAACTGTTAAGATAGGTGCAAAAACCAGTGACCTGACAACACAAAAATTATATTACTACATTATAATACTATACTAAAATAATACTTATTGTTTGGAAAACAATACAAAAATAATGTCAATCTCTGTGTTTAGTATATTTTGATTGAACCCTGTTATGCATTGCAAAGTAAGCTTTAGCATTTTGGTCAAATACAAAATTTTAGTGGGTGTGTTTGAGTTAACCAGTGCTTTCCCAGAGCATGTTGTTGCAAAGCAGCTTTACAAAAAAAATCAATTTAGTACACACGGATGTAGAGCACCTAAACTTTTCCTCATGCTGCCCAGCTGCTGGTGGATCACAAGCCTCGAATCAAGCATGTGTGGGCCCTGACGTCAACAGGAAACTTCAGAGTGTTTCTTCTGTCATGCGTATAACCCGGGTCAACTAATGACTCTTCAGCACTTCCTGCAAAACCAGCCACGGCACTCAGCAGGATGAGAAACAAAAGATATACTGAAGGAATAAGAGGCTTTTTTCTCTATGACAAAGACACTAATAGATTTTCACAAGGATTTTTTGCTGACATACAGCAGCTTGGTCACTGAAATAACAACGTCATCAGAGGTTTAGCTGAGGCAGACCCTTTGCAAAACTGAGGCAGACTGTGGCAGGGTCAGTCAAGGGCACAACAGACGCCACAAGACACCGGGCCTGAAGGAGAACACGCGTCTGCAGACAGCAGCAGGTCAAACCTGAGAACAACACAAGCACAAGTATGTTGTCAAGAAGTCCTGGAGAGAAATTCCATTACAACAACAATTTCCCAGCTATCAGGGAACATTCTCAGAGCATTGGCTAACGTTCTCTGAAGTTCTCTTAAGGTTATCAAAAGCATTCTTGCAGTAACGTTAGTGGAACTTTGTAATGTCACATATCATGTCAAAAACATTATTCTTAAGTTTTTAGTGGAACGTTTTGAATAACGTTCTTATAACCAAGCAATAACGTTAATACATCATTGATGTCTTAACATTGCCAAGAACTTTAAAAATAACAATTACTTATTACTTAATGGCAATGTTAGGAAAACATTCTTACAACCTAAACCTGTTAGCTGGGTTGATGTTTCTAAGCACTAGGGAAATGTCTGGCTGAGTTAGAACTGCGTTGAGGTGAAATTTTAAACCAGGAAGAGTTAAACCTGTTTAAAAACTTCAACCTATTTAAGGACCTTATCTTCAACAAGTGGTGCTGACTCCTATTGGTTCCACAGATCTGAAAGAAATTCCAACCCAGCCTATAGTCCTTCTCTTATCAGTCAGAGATTAGCGTACATCTGCCACCTCTCTCAAAGTGGTCCACTATCATGACTTATCACAGAACTCAGATGGTCTGTGACCAACACTAGCCAGAACTTCTCTCCATAACAACATGGATGTTTGTGGCCTAATAAAGAAGATAGATCTGTCTGACCCGAAGAGTTTTCCAATCACACCTCACAACCACACTGGATTTACTGGTCTACATCAAACTTCTCCTAACCAAGAGTGTCTAACCTGAACATGACATTAGCGTCTATTCCTAAATCATGCAGGTCATCCAGGGCGGAAGAGGACAACACGACTACCCATCTAACAATTTTAGGTTGTGAAAACATTTCCATTAAGTAACAAAAATGTTCTTTTGAAAGTTCTAGGAATGTTCACAACATCCAGGTGTTTAGATGTATGCATCAACATTATGCTTGATTATAAGAACATTATGCTTTGTTATATTCAAATATTTTTAATTCTGTAAATGTTTTTAAAACATTCCACCAACTGCTTAATAACATTTTTGATGTATGATAAAATTCTTAAAAAAAAATACTACAACACTACTAACATTACTGCAAGAATGTTTTTAATAACATTTGAGAGCACTTTTAGAAAATGTTTGACAACATTTTGAGAACGTTCCCTGATGACAGAGTGAACCAAAAACAAACAAACAAACAAACAAACAAACAATAAAGGTTATAAAATCAAAATCTTTTCCTTCCCAGAACAATTCCATAACAATGGAGAGCTGGATGTCCATCGACTGTCAACGCCCTGACAAATGAAGGCCAGCTCTGACAGATACTCACAGAAAGAAGAGCCAGCCCATTTGCTGAGAGCCTATTAACCACAGCAGCTTGTGAAGCCATTAGCTCAGTGTGTTTTGTTAAACAAAGAGACATCCTCATCCAGGTCATATAAGACAGATTCACAGCTGCTCTGGACTGCTGCCCCTAAAACGATTTGGCAAAGAGCACGAGACAGACACCAGGTTTCTGTTCCTAAGTATTCAACATAATTCACCACCATTATCAGATATTACCAGACATTTAACACTGCTGGACTGAAAAACTAAACGCTTTACATCTGGCAGAATGAGTGAGTACACTTGATAAAAAATAAAAAAAAAAACAGTAAAAACTATAGCTTGAGCTATACTGTGCACTCAACACCTACAGAGAAAACATGTTTTAAGTCTTAAGCAGGGACCTGCACAGCGGCCTGAGCTGCCCAGCAGCCATTTGAGGTTTTCAAAACACAGAGAGTAAGTAGAGAATGATTTACAGGTTAACGTTTGTTTCCCATCACAGCATTAGCAGACAAACACAGCATTCCAACCTTGCAACCTTCGGCTTAAAAACACAAGCAAAAAAAAGTACAAACCGTCCATTTCAAATGCCAGAAAAAGGACTTTGAACTCAGTCACTACAAAGTGCCGTGGGGGGCTGGATGCTAACCCATGTTTTGGACATTTTGATTCTGGACTTTAATGCCCTTCCTTTTTTTCAAAGAAGGGACTCCTAAAGACAACATGAAACAACATTCGCAGCATATTTAGTGTGTTTATTTTTTATTTTACTGTTTCTTTGGCCTTTGTAGTTTTGTATTAGATAGGAGAGCGAAGAAATGACAGGAAATCATAAGAGGGGAGAGATATGGGATCAGGAGTCAGGAAAAAAACCAAGAGAACTCAAGCTGACCGAAGCACAGACAACTTGGATATTGGCGCCAACATGCGACACAGTAATGTGACCGAATATAAACAGATTACATAGTAATTAAATAATAATGCAGGAAGGGAGCTAGTAGAATCACAACTGAATTGTGGTCAAAAGCATGCTGTGAAGTTAATAGTTAATATTATTAACAGACAACCAGCACTCTGGATAGTAACACTACATAAGCTTAGTGACACATAAATGAAAACGTTGTGCAGTCATGCCCAACACCACTTGACCTGGCCTGGTGTCCCCAGAGAGCACGCTAACAAAAACACGCTGGTCTGTCAAGCAGTTTTAAACATTTTTTACTTTTTTTTTTGAGACAGCCGATGACAGTCTTTCCGATAAAAGGCCTGTTCCACATCAGTGTGTGTAATGAGTTCCAGATGCAAGTTGTCATCTCTCCTGGATTCATGTCCTTCAGCTGACACCCGCCCCCTCTGTCGATGAAGTCTTCTTAAGGCGTGACGGCTCGCTAGGAGTAGCACAACAAAATGACATTCGACTTTGTCTAAACGTTTGCTAAGAATGATTAACCCATGACTACTGAGGGAAACAGGACTGTTTAAAATTGTCAGAAACTTCCTGTAATCTGATTTTTGTACTTAATACGACACAACATAGCTCATAGCTCAACGACATAAACTCAGAACCTCATCGCAATTTAAATATCAAATACGCAACAAATGCACAACATGCATGAAACAGGTGTTAAATAAGCCAGGTTTCTGCTGTTATATTCAGTCAAGATGGATGACTGAGTTACTGGCAACATCCTTTCAGGAGGTACGAACAAGACGAAGCAAGTGGGTGTTATTTATCAACCAACAACCATAACGTCACAAATCAACTACAACAAATGCTTAACGCCGATGACAGGTGCGTTAATAAATGGGAGGACCAAGGTTAGGCCGCGCCATTGCAGTCATAGTGTTGTAACCGAAGGGCTCGTGGGGGTGGTGCACTGTTAACTGTATCCCAAGCTTGAGTAATTTACCTCAGTCCTGAAAGCTTCCCACAAGGCCACTGGGCCTGATGAGAACTGCCCCTTCAGCTCAAACTGGCAGTAAATCAAGGGGAGGAAACCGCGCAGAGCAGTTAAATAAAACAAGGCGGTAAAGTGGGAGATGATTTAAATGCCCCAAAGATCTCAAAGTGGAGGGTTTGTTTCCTCTTGACACATGCAGTTCAGTTATGAGTTACTGTAGGGTACAAGGAACCCTTGGTGGTGGTCACACCTTGTCATTATAGCAGGTTGGTGTTTTTCGGCTATGTGACAGGAAGGGGCATAATCAGACAGGAAAATGACACAGTATCCTGTTCCAGAAATACAGACATGAAATCACAGGTCTTACATCATATAAACATAGCCATAAAGCAGTAAGCACAGATGTCAAAGTGGTACTAACCTTTAACAGAAAGGTCACATGTGGGTTTAGCATATAGCCATCCACAGTATATGAACGCCAAAGTACATTTAACATTTTCTGGAAAAACGTGAATGATGTTTGTCGCCACAGCGCTAGGTGTTAGAGTGGTTGTCAAAGGCATTGCTATGTGGTTGCTAACGTGTTCTGAGTGGTTACTAGGATGTTGCTATGTAGCACTAACCTGGTTGTTACTATGATATTCTGGTCCTTAGACCAAACTCCTGGCTCTGGTCCCTCCATCTTGTTGGTTAGAAAAATAGTAATCTCTCTTAAATTACTTAAATCCCTACCTCCTAAGGGTCAGGGATTTAAACAAAAAAGCATTTATCCTACCCAAAAAGCTCCACCCCAAATACCAACCAGAGTTGTCAAAGCCAAAGAAAGCTGTCTTTCATCTAAATAGATCGCAGTGAGAATAGCCGGGCCTGGCAGAGACCACCGATTGTTGCTCACAGGACATTATTCAGTTCAGTCTAACAGTCCCAGCAAGTGACAGCCAGCTCGGACAAACACCCTTTTGAGCTAAATGCACAGACAAGCCAGACACAAAACGTGCTTTCTGAATCAGTCTCAACAGCACCCTGATGGAATACAACCCCAAATCTCAAAACATTCCTTCCCAACATATGAGCATTTTTTGCGCGTATCATTTTTGAAAAGCCTGTTCACATTTAAAATTCGTGATGGGTACCAAAACAGATCCAAATTATGGGGTGTGTATGTGTATGTAAACAACAGTATCAGGTTCAACTTGTAAAAACACACATAGGCTTCTAAATTATGCAACAGCACACAGTCCAGTTTCATCTGCCATGAGCCGTGACTCTCACGTTGGGAGGAATCCAGCAAGTCATTTCTGAACAATTAATTCATCATGAAGCTGTTTCAATGTTTTGTTTTCACGGCACATCTGTGTTTTTTCATTCCGACTGCCCGTTGTTGCAACATTAACACTGGGTATGTGACTAAACGATGAAACTTTGTGAAGGAGTGAAACTCTAGCCCTGTTTAAACTTTCATTACGGCCACACACCAGGACGTTCTTTTGTACGAGAGCTACTCCTACTGTGAATAGGCGAGATGACTAAACAGGAAAATTGAAGCCAGGCAGCGAGGGTGTGCCCGCAGATCATTTTAAATAGTTTATAAACAAACTACACTCTTCACAAACGCATCCCAGTCTGAAAAAACAGTCTGACACCTCCTTCCCGGCTCGAGTGTGAAAGCCAGACTTCTCGTCCCATATGGAAGTCATTTTTGTACAGGATTTCCCCCCAGGTTCACGCCAAGCACCGCGCCACCCACCAGAACCAGACAGTGTACAGAGCGCCATCAGATACCGAGCCATCTGAGAGCAAACCACATCCCCACACCTAAGCCACAAACACCTACTGGCCAAGACTGCAACCACCCAGACGAATCTTGTCTTTCCCTGCAATGCAGACCAAGATACTGCGCGCATCATTCTCGTAGCAACTTATCAAAGTTAGCGTGTGATTTCAGATGGCGCAGAGCTGGTTTCGGAAACAGATGAAGTACAGACATCTGTGCAGGGAGGAGCCGCTTTTTATCTTGAAGAGGTTCTCAGGACCCGAGTCACTGTCTAGCTCAATAAACATCAGAGGGCCGGTGTTGTATTTGGAAACGTTCCTCTACAGAGGTCATCTCACATACATGCATTGTCTACTTGTTACAATATTATTGCTCTCAGTAGGCAATGTCCCCCAGACTGAGGCCCTGGCAGGGTGGAGAACTACAACGGAAAGGCCCGAATAACTGCCAAAAAAAGCACTTGCTAAGCTCAGGTAGGGCCTGTAGAGTGATGAGAAACATATCTGCACATTTGGGCTGAATTTCAGCCTACCAAATGAATAACAGACTAACACAAAAGCTAAGAGTGTTTACTGGCCTTCTGGTGGACGTTATGGACTAAACAGAAATTCTGCTGAAGCACTAACACTGCTCTAAATAAGGTTTATATGAAACCATTAAAAAAAAGCTTTAAAAGGCACCTAATAGCTGAGCAACACAAATAAAAGAAAAAGCCCTCAGAGACATTTAAAGACCATATTAAAACGTTTAACAAACATATTTTCTTCTCTGTACAGGGGCTGGACAGTTCAAAGGTTTTTCCTTATTTTTAAACTAGCCAACAGATTAAACGCATAACATAAACAACACTTAAATGAAACACTGCAGATAGTAACATAAAATAATTATTAAGTTGAGATAATAAGATCAAGATCAGATGTGAAATATCAAGAGCACTATTCAGGCACAAAAATCTTCAAGGCATTCAAAAGCAAAACAATCAGAATCAGGAAACAGAACATCCTCTCCGGGCCCTGTGGTGGTTCTGCACCAGTCTGAACCATCATTACATGTTTCCTGGGCTGTGATTTAGCAGAGAGCTCTCAGACAGCAAGTAGCTGCCGGGGTCGGCCCGGTTCTCCGTCCCGTGAGAGCAGGGGGCCTTTCTGGTGCGGCTGAACCCTCATTCCAGTGTTATCTTAAGGCCAGCAGACACACACTTACGGGATGGCTGTGCTTATCTCCTCTGTCCAACACAAACAGAGGCCTGACGCTGTGGTCATTTTCCTTAACCCCTCTCTGCAGACCAACACGGCTCCTGTAATTCAACGGAGATTACAAGCGCTGAGTGTTTTCTGTGCTCGTATGACAAAATCAGTGGACTTTTGTGTGGATTTTGAGGACAGAATTTTGTGGAAGACAACTAAATGTTGTAAGATACGTCAATCAGAGCGCTGGTGTTTTTATTAAATTAGCCAAAAATTACTAAACTAAAAACTTTATATACAAACATGCAAGGGAAATGTGCGGTATAAAATTTTGCAAGCAACAAGTATTCAAATTCAGTGGAAATGGATTTCGTGTGAGCCATGTTCGTATAAATGCACTATCAAACACTGAATAGCTTAAACAAACAAAAATTGTGGGAATTAAATTTTGAAAGCTGTTTTGTTTAGAGTTTTAAAACACACCCCCATCTGAAACAAAAGACATTTTCAGTGCTGAACAAAACAAATATATCGGTCATGAAGAAAAAACTACACTAAAACAGAGCCTAAACAATAATGCAGTTACTGCTTCGTACCATGAACCTTTATGTCAATAACAAGAGCTAATGTGATGTCACAGCCACACAGTGAATGTTGCAACATTCTTTTGTACAACAAAATGTAAAGCTCTATTGTGCCAAACTATCGACGAGAATACAAAACTTTAGTTTCTACGACAATATACAATGACCACAAACAGGGTCGTATAGACAGCATGAATGAACCGACACAAAGGAACTAAACGCATACCCTCCTTTGACTGAGTGACGACATTTAGAACTAATTGAGTTGAAAGTGTGGAACGTTCCAGAACGATGTACCCCTCTCAAACATGGAGTTTCAGTTCTCACAATCTCATTTGCTCAGTTTTTCTTCATCATGTGAGGAAAAAGGCTTCACCTACCAACTACTCATTAAAAACGGCAACTAATCCCAGCAACATTCAATTTTACTTTAATTATATTTGGATTAAACCTTAATCTGTATAAAAATATCCTCGGCAAG
This sequence comes from Chromobotia macracanthus, assembly GCA_036877525.1. NCBI lineage: Eukaryota > Metazoa > Chordata > Actinopteri > Cypriniformes > Botiidae > Chromobotia > Chromobotia macracanthus. Next base: position 4,127,002 of record JAZGTH010000078.1, on the reverse strand, counting down.
GACATGACAACACATTTTATATACCATATACCATTGTGCCATGGTACCACCATGGCAAGGCTTGGTACTATAAACACAGGAACCAAGAAAAGACTCTAGAACAGTCAAGAGAACTTGAAGACCCTCCACCTCCTGAGTTTCAGGCTCATGAAGGACACGCACTGTGTAGCAACAAAACATTCAATCCAAAATGTGCAACACACCATGAAATATTTGGCAAACCAAATATTTGCGGGACATTTCTGCACTTTAGAAAGAGGTCAGATTTCTCAACACTAAGCATTCAAAACAATCAGTGGTATTTTAAGTGATCTGACAAGATTCTGCAACAAACTATTATATCTGACGCCCATTATTAATTGACTTTAGAGAAAGAAGAACTAATAAAAACATTCATAAGGTCACCTGTGTGTGACCACACACACACACACACACACACACACACACACACACACACACACACACACACACACACACACACACACACACACACTATTGGGGCTCCACACAAAGGGTGTTTGTTAGCGCAAGCAGCAGCCAATCAGGTCAGGCCTGGAGTGTCCACTGACTGACCATCGGGGCCTCCCGAGAGATTAATAGAGACTGACAGGCCAAGGGCATGGCTGGGATTAAAAAAAAAAAAAAAAAAATTTATTAAAAAAAAAAAAAAAATTTTTTTCCCCCCAAAAAATTTTGTATTATTAAAAAAGGTGTGTTGTTCTAATGTTTTGTGGATAGGTATCACAGCACACTAAAAAAACACCCTAAATGACAGGACATCCATAACAATTTTCCCTAACAAAAACGTTCAAAACGCATTTTAAAATGGTCCATTCAGTACAGTGACAATGAAGCGTTTGTGAAATGACCCCTAACAACAAGAAAGTCAACAATATATAACGTTTAAATGAAAGTGAAGTGAAAGTGACATATTTGTCAGATATGGTATAACCCATACCTGAAATGTGACCTCTGCATTTAACCATCACTGGTGAGGAGTGAACACACACTGCAAGTCATTAACACACACACACACACACCCAGAGCAGTGGGCAGCACACTACTGCGCCCGGGGAGCAATCGGGGGTTAGGTGCCTTGCTCAAGGGCACTTCAGTTGCTACCTACCAGCGCTGGAATCGAACCAGCAACTTTCCCAACTCACTTACCAGTAGGCCACAACTGCCCACAACTGTTTTTACGAACGTTAGTGCCAGAATATATGTGATAACTGACAGAAGTTTTACAGGATGTTCGCCAATGTTATGAGAACGTTCCCTTTTAGCTGCGATGTTCTACCAGCTGAGCCACAGGAATTCAAAATAGTTGTTTGTTGCAGCCCTACTTCTTATTCTCTGTTGACAACCTCTCATGCTGAACTTGGTACAATTGCACAACAGATCTCGGCCTTTAGCTGGGAAAAGAAAGGCTCTCCAAGCCCTCTTGCACAAGGGAGGGTGAAGCACACATGTGTGCGAGTGGAATGCAGTCACTGTACAAGCAGGAAAGGCATGAGAGTAGAATACAATCATTCCAATAGGAACCCCACCCACTGCACCACGTGAGATCACTTGTTATGATTCAACACGCAGCCCTTTGCACAGGAGCTCGACCAACGGCTGCAGGTTCAGAAAAAAACACCAGCCGTAACGTTGACAAAAAGATTTCACGCAACCTGAACAACTGAAGCTCCTGCGGCAACTGACTAAGATTCATAAACTCTATAAAAATTATGAATAATAAATGAACGCTGAATGATTCTGGATGAGAACTCCTAAAAGATCTAGGAAATGACTAAATGGTAACATTTTAAAGGCAAAATTAAAATTGAATTGTCTATTAGCGCTGAGGTCATGCATCCATAAGAGTTAAAAATAAAACTCTATTCTAGAAACACAAACAAAAATACTGACAACTTATCTTTTATGCATACAGAGAAATATAAATATAAATGTACCGCTATTAAAATGCTCTTAGAATAGTACATCATCTTCTAAATTATAAATACTACCTGCCTCTGACTAGGAATGTGCAAATCACAGCTTGTCAATGTGTCTTCGATCATGGTAACGTGTGGGGTTTGGTCAGGCTGTGATGTAAACTAAACTCTACTAAACTAAAGCAGTAGATGCCTCACAACAGAAAAAAAAAATCAGACTGCAAATTAAAGGCAGAAAAATCACCATGGAGATGATTTCCCTCAGAGGCACAAAATGGTGAGGTGACAAGCCTCATCATTTCTAAAATGCCATTTTTAGATCTGTCAGATTGCTCCATCTTCTCAGGTTATGATCTTCATTAAATACAGAGGCATGAAAGTCAATGCCCTGAGAAATCGGCATTAAAAGTTCAAAGGCAGTATGATTATAATAATCCACAAGTAAGTACAGTAATGCTGTCTCTCATTCTCTGTGGGGAGGTCACGTCCGGTCACGTCTGATGTTCTCTGACAGATTGCTGAGTCCCAACAATCTAAGATGAAGTTTTTTTCAAAAGACCATTACACTTAACAACAGCGCCACATAGCCAGTGCCTTAACTAGCATGTTTATATGTGGACTTTAAAAAAAATCATTATCAAACATGTTGACAACATCTTAAAATTAAGTAAAAACACTACTAATCTCAAGTGATGAGATGTTAAAAAGAAAGCACACTATATGGCAACCAAAATGCCCTTTATCAATTAATCCATCAACTATCCAAGTTGATAAGTAAGTGTACAGAAACTATTTCCTCATGTCCATGAGTGACACTGAATACACCTGCTGTGAACGGGCTAATCAGGTTAAGTAATGATACTAAATCTCATTTGATTGCAGTTTTAATATTACCTTTACCCTGAGCTGGGCACATTGGTAGTAAAATATGCTAGCTGGTCCACAATCCACCAAAAGAATACTAAAAAAAAACGTGTAGCCAACAGACCACTTAACCAACCGAGCTTCACAGCGGAAATGGGCACCTATCGCTTGTGAAACTGGATGTCACGGTGCCAGTTTTGACCAGTGTGGGACACATAGGACGTGAATCACGAGGTTTCGATTGGGTGGGGATGGTTAGGACCTTGAAACTGTTTTGGTGGACAAGACACAAATGGAGAGACAGTAAATTATTACATACTTCACTTTCATCCTCTGTGCTCCTAAAAGACTACTCAGTTTGTCATGACCAACACAAAGCAGAAGAATGAAATGCTTGGCTTTAAACTTCAAAATCCAACTTGGTTCAATACATGAAAAACAAATCAGTTTAAAAGAATTATGCAAGACTTATAAAAAGCGTCTTACTGTATGTCACAGCTCAAATACTTTAAGTCCAAACAAAATACGCATTAATCTAACATAATGTCGTACAAAACAGGAAGAAGTGAACAACAGTAACGCTACCACATCTTAAACAACTGCTACTACAAAACCAAGCTGATAAATTATGTACACAATAAACAAGCAAGCTAGTTAAACACCCATTAATTTATTTAATGTGTAACGAAACTATTTTAGGTTAGCCTTGATCCATATTCTCAGAAGGATCATGTCACCACCACAGTTCCTTTTTACCAAACCCCAAAAGAGTGTGACATTAAAATTGACAAAAACATACAATGTCCATTCGTGACCGAAAGACAGAGATACAATAGCATTCAGAGTATTTAGCTTAATCTGTTTTAACATGACATCATTATGCAGAAATCACATAAACCATGCACAGTTCGTCGTCTTAATTTGGAGGTTTTGTATTGCATTGTCCACCTCCTATTCAACCTCGATGGGTCCTGCAGACCAAAACAAACCTAATCTAGAGCTTTTTATGTCACATCAGCAGGTGCATTGGAGGCCTCAATATCACTTATGCATGAATTATTAAGGGCCAGTGGCTATTCTAAGAGTCTATAGGGTTTTCCAGTAAATCAGCAGGGAAGACCCCCGACCTGGTGGTTTATCCCCAACCCCCATCATGCCATGCATTCATGCATTACCCGCCTAAAAACACTCATTCCCATGCAACACGCTCCCACTCCAATGCAACCGCAGGTGCTACAGACATTACAGCGAATGCACGGATGGAAATAAGACGAGCTGAAACACCGCATTGCATGCATGTAGCCGATCAAATATTCACGCAAAAACCCTCATGCAACGGAGTGCATGAGCCACGCGTGAAATGCAATGCCACCTTGCGTGGTAAATAAATAAAACCCCCAAACGGCACAGCCTAAACGACAACCTTTAGCGCAATGAGTGCTAAAATACAATTCCCACAGCAGTACGTTCACATTTAAGATCGCCATGCTGTCACTTAGCTCCCGTTAGCGCGGCTTTGTCCATTGTAATCACATCTTACCGATCAAACATACAGCTCACGTCCATAACATTCACAAATAGCATCTACCACTCCGTGCAATAACATTGAGCATTTCGATGCAGCTGCTGATCTAATCTGACACCCGTGCATGCAGCCCTCGCCGTGCATGCCTCCCTGCTACACTGCATGCATGCATGCACGTCGATCAATCGCCGGCTTATTCGTAACAACAAATGCATAATGTTGAACAGCACCAGGGAATCGTCTAAAAGTGTTGGATGTGACAGCCGGGGCGCACCGATCCCACACCGTTTATTTATCCACCTCTGCCCTCAACACATAACGTCATTTAAGGGACAGTCCGATCAAACCGTGATTCGGTGCTTCATCGGTCCCACGGGCACTCGATAAACGATCATGTTTTACGTTTCTGGACGACGGTAACATCTCCGACGCCAAAGAACGGATCGCGCAGACGGGCAGGAGTGCGTGCGCCGCGGCCTGCGCTCGTTCGCGGCTCCGCGGACTCACCTCGGTCGGCTGGCTGATCTCGAACAGGTCGAGCCGGTTGGCGTTCCAGTGGTTGATGATGTCGGCGAGTTTCCGCCGCTCCTCCTCTCGGCTCCCCGACATTCTCAAATCCTCGACTAATTCCGCTCACAAATCCTCAATGCGCTCCGACGGCCTTTTTCTCCGACGCCCTGCCGACACAGGTGAACGCGTCTGGGTTTTCAAAGCGGTTTGCGTGGTGAGCGTCGCCGGTTAACGCGCCTCCGCTCTCTCGTCCGCCGCTTCTGCCGTTTCCGCGTTCCCGGCTCTCGTTTGTCTTATCGCGCTCCGCGCGCGCTCCCTGTGGTGGGACTGACTGGAACGGTGCGCGCGCCCGGTACGCCACACACGCCGTGCATGAGGAACGCTGACGGGAGCGCGCACGAGGACAAATAATGGAAGAAACTTCTGCTGCAGGTCACTGATTTGCCCCCCAAATATTGTAATTAAGTATGACACGTATATATTTTTGTCTTATAAATATGTAAATAAGTTTGGCATGCATTTTCATAAACAATGCAACAGCACATGAAACGTGCAAATGCATGGACACGACCAATGCATGCGTCTAATTCTTGTGTTTTGTTTACAATTCAGTCATATTTACTTACTCTGACATGTAATTCTGTTTATTGCATGTAAGGGTCACACAGAGCATTACCATAGACCTGACAAGACCGGCTGTGCACATCTGCATAGCCATCAGCTCAATGAGGCATTAAGATCCAGACTGTTAAACTAATTTAATACATCACCACTGGGCTCTGTGAGCTCAAACAGCGTTTACTTCAATACATGATACGTGATACTATAATACAGAAGTCTGAAAAAGCTGTTTTATATTCGTTTTGCTTGCTAAGCCATTTCACGCTAGAGTCTGAACCTATTAAACCTATTAAAGTTTGGCAACTTGACCTGCACTGTTTATGTTATGGGCATACGTTACATAACATTAAGAGACGTTAAGGTTTTATTAAACATAACTATAACTTGTTGGTGAGCTCCCCTGACTTCAGTTTTGTACTGGCAAGCTACACTGACATTTTCTTTCGTTTGGGTTTCCTATTACGCTTCTGTTTCTAAACTAAATGTGGGTAGCATGTTAACACAACGCAGTGCGGTTTGTGGGATAACAGTGAAGTCATTTAATGCACAGCTTTAAAATAATCAATACAGAAAACAGGCCTGATTTACATTCTGTCTGGTTTTAGTTGGTATGCTATAAAAAGATTCTGTCTAGAACCTCACTTGGTGGTCTTGAGAGCCAGACGTCAGTTGTCCATTTGACAGGAAAGTTAATGACAAGACAGAGTGGAAAAAAAATCATCATTCGCTCTCTAACAGAGATGTGTGTTGTGAGTCAGCTTCTTTTGTGGCAACTTTCTCCACCTCATTCTACCATATTATATACCGATGCAAACCCGGGAAGGTAGAATCTGAGAAAGCACAAATAGAAAGATGTTAGTGTTATAAGTGATTTTTATAATGCTGTGCATTAAACACCCTAATTATTTGACAGATAACACTGAAACAGGTATTCTGAGAAATCATAAAGCCTAAGACGCTGTTAGGAACAAAACAAGTCGAGGGAGTGGCCCACACTTGTTTGGCCAATCAGAAAACTAAGCAATCAGAAACACGTTCTGCCTCTGAAATATTTCATGCATTCCAGTACCAGAACAAAGTTATTCATTAACGTTCTTATTGATCTCAATGGCAAATGTCCGGCTGGTGCATGAGCATCAGTGAGCACACAAGTTTTGAGCCAATCAGCTGAGTCATAAATGTCATGTGACAAAAATTCCCATGAGACATAAAGGCAGTACATAGGGAAAAAAAATCCATTTCATGATTTAAATTTAAGAGTCCTCACTGAGCAAAATATCTACAATAATGTTGTGAAATACTTAGGGTGTAGAAATATGGTACCTACTAACAAGGGCCATGTTAACCAGTCAAACCCCTGATCTCTTGAGTTTGTTTTTTGCTGACATATTATAATATTTAGAGGGAGAGAGAGAGAGAGAACAATAGCTATTGTATCTCATTGAACAAACACTGAGTGTACCTGCAGTGAAAAAGGTAATGTGCATCGGGCCCAGATTGTTGCCCAAGCAACAAGATTTTTTGTTAGCAACATTATATTTATCTCAGATTCCCATAACTTACAATAATATTCTTCATCTATTTAAGTGGTGATGTGAGGTCAAGGGTAACAATAAGAAAATCACGGTGTGTCTGGAGTTGTGATATCTGTGGTAGAAAGAGGAAGTGGGTGAGAGTCGGAGTGATATGGTTTCCTGCTGCGGTCTGGAGCTTTTTTTTAAACACCGGTTTCATTTTATCTCCCTCTTCCACACACACACACACACACACACACACACACACACACACACACACACACACACACACACACACACACACACACACACACACACACACACACTTACTTGTGTAAGGTTTAACAATGAGCTACGAAATGTAATTCTACTGACATCTGAAAGCACTTAGCAAATCTTTATATCTGCAGCCTACTTCTGTGATAAGAATAGTTATTATATAGTGCAGAACATACTAACAAAACCATCATCTGTGCTCTTGCAATAAAAGCAGAGGAATGTTAGTAGTGCTGCAGGCTGGAGGGGGAAGGAAGGTGCAATAAGGGCTGCATCCTGCTCTTTTCTGCATATATTATCTTATGACATCCATGCAAACATTTAAACACCAATGACTGATCTAAAGAAATAGTCCATAAGCCCAAAATAAGCCCATTTTTGACAGGGCTGTAATGGACAAATAGAAAGCATGTTATTCCCAAAAAAATGTATTGAAATGTATCAAAATAATGTTTTCTATCACCAATGAATTAAAGGTAGGGTATGCAATTTCAGAGAGGCTAGCATTAGCAAGCTAACTTCAGAAAATAAGATCCCACCCTCCCTTCAGAGCGCTCTCCAAAGCCACGCCTCCTCCAATAGTAAATACATAGTTTGACAGGCAAGCAGGACATCCATTGGTCCGAATGCAATGACTGGATGAAGATTTTATGTTCCTTTACCTTCCACAAAAAATATTAATATATATAGACCACTGAGTGATTGCTATCAGGATGTGAAGAGGCTTTTAACCCGGCAGAACATCGCCTACCTTGTCTTTAGTAAACTACACTTTTAATTGCAGTTTATCACTCACAATAGTAATGCTTCATTAGCATTGTTTCAAGATGCATCAAGTTTACATTTTTATCTATTCATTTGGCAGGTGCTTTTACCCATAATGACTTGCAGTTTCAGTTTTATCAGTTCCTGCGTTTTCTGGGAATCGAACCCATGAGCTTGGCATTGCTAGCTTCATGTTCTGCCAGTTAAATTACAGGAAAGTTAGTTGCAGATGTCTCACAGAGAGACAAAAGTGTCTAAATGGACAAACAAAATAAGAAACAAGTGGAACATCTCTGTTTTGTCTCACTGATCCACCCAGCCATCTGTAAACCATTGAACTCAAACCCAACGAGACTAATTAAATTACCAGCATGCACACTCCTGCTCTGCACAGATACTTTGAGTTTTCAGTGAGACAGAACAGCCTGAATCGCACATATGGTGAGAAAAACAAACTCTGTTTCTGTCTAAAGAAAGGACTGTGATCAAGAGAAAGACTATTCAGCATTGGTGAAAACCCAGCAAACAGGGAACATTCTCAGAACGTTCGCTGATGCGCACTAAAAGTTCTCTCAAAGTTGTCACAAAAGTTCTTGCAGAAACGTTAGCAGAATCTTTTTTAACGTTGAATGTATATCACATGTATCAAAAATGTTACTCTTAAGTTGTTAGTGGAATGTTTTAAAAAGTTCTAAAAAACTGGATGCTTTGAACAATCCTAGAACTTTTAAAATAACGTTTTAACATTATTATTAACAGAAACGTTCTTACAACCTAAAATACTAGCCGTGTTGTTGAAAGTACTTAGCAAGGAGCTAAGTAATGGGCTGAGAAGATCGTTTTACTGTACTTTAACACTGTGAGGAATGTTAGGAAGTCTCTGGCACAGTCAGCATATTCCGCAGCACTGTAATTACAGTTTCTTCCTGTTTCAGTTGACAGTGGTATGACAGTTGAGTGTTTTTTACCAGCTTTAGCATTGTAGCTGTCAGGTGTTGGTCCCCTGGTATGCCGTGTCTTGAAAAATAATGTGCTGTTGAGTTTCCATTAGAATCCATCTTCATTTTAGGAGTGGCTCTCATAGCCTTTTGGGAAATCGTGAAGTTTACACAGCTGTCCCACAAAGGTTGGCAAAAACATCTTAATAATGATGATGATGATGATTTCCATCACACTGTACGTGATGACAATGGAAAATGTAGATTCTGTTCATCCTTCAAGTAGTGTTTTAAATCCTCCTGCTGTGAAACTGCTTATATTTAATGAGTTATGAATATACAGCAGTCACACACACAAACAATACATCAAGTACATTAAGAATCTAGGACAAAATCGAAATTCAGTGTGGCAGATGCACAGATGTTCATTCTGTGCCAAACCTAACAACACCAGAAATATCACAGCAGAGACAATCATAATGACTCAAACGAATCACATCTGGCAGTGTGTGCAAAAATAAAGTCTTACATAGAGATATTTTAGGCACATTAATCTAGCAGGAGGATGTTTTAAGATAATGCTAAGTGTATCACACATTCTTGAGATACAAAAAACCTCAATGGCAAATGGTAATGAAGATATGGTAATTAAAGGGTTCCTCTAGATTGTGTCTCCTCTAGAAGATGATTGGTTTACATGAAAGGGGAATCAAAACCATAAATTAGACAAGAACAGTACAGTATACACTGAAATACATTTGAACCTGAAATCTACAGTATGGGGAGGAGTCAAGTTTCAATATTTAACCTTATATTTATCCTTTTGTAAAATGCATTTAGCCAAAAAAGGAGGACAATGGATTTACGCCTGGTGTTTAAACGTCTGTGATCGAAAGCATTAACTAATTTGCCATGTCCGTGTTCGCATCCGATTACATTTCCAAGGTTGAAAAAATGTAAAAACCTTCAGGGTTGAGGTAAGGTCGGGCAGACCTGCTAAGCTAATAACCAAATGGTCACCAAATTGGAGCAGCACTCCAGTATCCGACGCAAATTGGCAGCCCCTGGTCTGTAATCGCTTTCTGCCGGCACAGCTGGGTTTGATATTAGACTGCAGCAGCCTTTGTGCCCACAGATCCACAGGACGTGTACAGGGGCAGAGTCTGCTCTCCCGGCTCCTTGTCAAGCCACTCATTCGGTGCAGATAGAAGCAGTGGGCAGCCGCCGTCAGTCCCCGAGGATGCGCTCTGGCATGGGATGCCGTTTCCGTGGCGATGGCTTGGCGATGGGGAAAGCTTCACCTCATTGAGTCTCTGTGCCTGTGAAGTGGCAGACGTCTCTGCATCTGATTATACGTCCGCACAAACAGACACGCTGTTCTTGCATTTTTAAGAGGGGCTGCTGAGCGCTGATATCATTCAGTTTACGCGGAACGGACAGTACAATGGTTCCCTTGCGTTCAGCTGACATCCATTGAATCGGCCTGACAAAGACCACCAGTTTAAACAGACCGATAAACATGATGGGAGGGCGATTCATGAGCTAGGTGATAAACGCATGCTTGAAGTTGCATCTGTTCATTGCATTTGCCATGGCAACCGGTGCAACTTCTGCATCTGTAGCGGAGTGAGTTGCCGCCCACATGCTGTACACACTGCATACACTGCAGTGTATGGTTTCTGGAGAAATCTTGCAGAGGTTTACATTCTAGTATCTGAGTAGTTTACTGAACAAGCAACAATTATTAAAACTTTATTGATTAACATTTGGAATTCATATGTCTGGCTTTATTTCTTGTTGAGACACATTGTTGATGTAGGTCTACAGCACCAGTGAAAACACACCAGAAGTGTTGCACACCAAAAAGTATTGCCTTGGTGAAGTCCTTATGATGCGGAAAAAGACAGCATAGACAATGTTCAGACGTTTTGTAGTCCGAAAGGATTTTTCAGTAGATTCGTTCACCAAAAATTCTGTCATCTGCTTACCTTGTGATCAATACATTACAATACATTGATACATTATTAAACATAATCAATAATCAATACAATGTAAAACATTTTACAATGTCAATCTATTTTCAAAGGTGTTGAATTACAAAAGCTGTGATAAAATATTCAAGGTAAAAGTGACTGATACTTTTAGAAGATGTTTATGGTAGCACTTTATATTTTTGCTTGAATAATAAGTTCCCACAGGCTTCTACTTCTCTTTACAGTCAGCAGACAAAAGAAAGTGTGAGGAACACAAATTTCCCACAGTAGCTGCAGTGAGCGTCGACTGTAATTTGTCAGCCTAATTAAAAGGCCATTTTGGGAAGTAAGAAGGTGCGGAAAACGACACTCTCGTCTCCAGACCGAGCTGGAATAAAGCTGTCAGAAGTGTGAGCCGTGAGGAGGAGCATAAGACAAAGAGGGAAATGAATTATTCATGTTAGTTTTGTCACAGTTTTCTGTCTTTTTGTTTCATTCTGACCTTGACACCCCTCGCTCTGCAGAAAATCCAGTCTTTAACACATCAGACACGATCCCTAATATTGTCTTTGAATGTCTATCTGACACGAAGTCTTTTCCATTTCGCATACTTCCACACTACTCCACATCTTTTGGTGGTATTAATAGCATGTTAGTATATTCACACTGAAGGGTGCAGCGAGACGTACTGCAAGTTCTCTAATTACCTACTTGTTCAACAGAAAAACACACTGGATGCTTTACACACTCAATAGTTGCAGTTTTGCATGCTTAGTCTGACAAAAAACAAAGTATGTTGAGTAACTCAGGTGGACTAATATGCTAAAGTTAGCAACAACATACCATGTGTGTTTCAAATGCAAAAACATTTAAATTATGTTTAAAAAATGTCACACACTATGGTGGAGTATATAGTGTGTAGTGTAAGTATAGTACACCTGAGATCATTTGAGACGCAAGTTCATATGTGAACAAAAGCAGCTGCTGTGTCTCTATGGATCTCATCAGTACTGATCATACAGGTATAGTCAGCTGTTTGAGGTTTTGGATCTATACATAGGCTTTTCTATGAAGATCTAAGCCGATGAACCAGTTTATACAGTCTTAAACAATCCTAAAGAAAGGCAAACAAATAATTCATTACCGAGATAATGAATCAAGCAACACTTCTCTAGGAATTTTATTAGCACCAATTACACTTCAAAATAAAAAAGTGAAATTCAGTTCTTATATAACGCGTTAGCATTTTCTATAAGGTTTATATTGACGTCTTGGTAAAGTCTCCTATGCTCTTCGTACACTATGTACTCTGTGAAGTCTGTATGTATTCAGAAACATTTTAATATAACAAACAAGTATTAAATATGATCAATTGTGGCAAGACTTTAATTTGAACCATGCTGAATAATACGTGAGCCACATGTGGACATTAAAATCAAAACAACAGACAAAGACATTCAAAACTTTATAAGTTGAATTATTACAGTGCCAGAACTGCTTAAACATGATAAATGAAAACTCCATCTGTAACCTAATCCTTTCCTCTTTCTGTCTCTTTTCGGAAGGATGAGGTGAGGGGAAACCAGGCATGTCAAAGTGAGTTGTTTCAAATCTGCTAAATAAAGACATTTTTTAGGGTGTCAGCATTTCTGCCCCATTGTGTATTGTGCTAGAACCATCAGCAGAAAGTGCCCTGTGGATCAACATCCACATCAGCAAACAGTTCACAATACAAGTGACTCACGGCTGTCATCAGTAACTATCAGCAGGAAAAACCAGTCTCTCCTGCTTCACCACACACACACAAACACACACACAAAGAAAACAAATGAGCTTCTATGTGGAGATAAACCCAGTGATGTACCAACCACCAGCGCCACCTAGCAGTGGAATGACGTCATGCAATGTGTTACATTAACATTTCTGTTGAAGGTCTCTCGATACCGATCTGTCATGTACTGGACAGTTACGGATTGCAGCATTAAATGAAATTGAACTGACATGGCCAATAAGTATCCCGAGCAATGAATGAGCAACTCATAAGTAATACAAAAATAATCAGCAAAATGTATTCTGCTGAATTTAGCTGAAATGAAGGGTTGCAGTGAAATGTTTTATCATGTCTCATTTAGGTTTAGTGAGTGTAGATTACAGTAGTAACTATAAATCTCTCAGTCGTTCAGTCCATGGAAAGTATTTCAATCTCCACGAGGATTAGAAGGCTACACTGTTGCATAAATGTCTGGCATTCCATAAGGGATTTGGACAAGAGCAGGAGGCTTGAGTAATGGGGTAAAAAAATTCCCACTCAGGCACTGTAAGGTTAGTGAATGTACAGACACTACCTCCCCAGGTAGTTTTAACCTCATGATGTTTTAACTATTCAAAGCCGTAGGTCAGTTTGAAGGACAGAACCTAAAATCACACTTAAAAAAACATATAAAGATATCATGATTGTAGTGAAAGTTTTGTGAGTTTTATTCAAAACATCTCTTTAAGGTTTGTCAAACACTGACCTCTAGTGGTAGTGGTAACATCCACAAAACTACTTCTATTGCTGCACTTTATTGTATTATAACTGCTTTTTCTGCACTGGAAGCTCCTGTCACAAAGATAAATTCCTTGGCAATAAAGCTCTTTCTATTCTATTCTATTCTATTCTATTCTATTCTATTCTATTCTATTGAAACACACAAACACACACACACACACACACATTGGTTCACCGATCACAATAAAGATTGTCCACTGATTTACCTATATAAAGGCTAAACTAAAGGCTGAGTAAGAGTGAAACAATTAAATAAAAGTTGGGTGGAGTTACTGCTGTGTAATGACTATATTTTACCACTCAGCTGTTTGGATTGGAATAACACAGTAAAACAATGTACATTTTACAATCAGAGACATAATGTTAGTGATTACATCTGTTTATTACATTCACATGCATCACAAATGGAGCATGTTTCTTCTGGGAATTCAATAAACATTATCATGTGAAGATAGCCGGGTACTGTATGTTGTGTAAACTATTGAGTGGCTGTGATGAATACAGCATATACTGATATTAAACCTGAAATGCTAAATGTAAATAAACACAACACACAGTTTGGTAACCCTGAATATGGAAGTAATATCTTGAAATAGAAAGATAATATATCAGTTATGATAATAAGATACAGAGTCATTATGTGTCTGATAAAATATGAGACATATTTCTGAAAAATATCAGGTGCTCTATATTCCATTCATATTTGGGTCATGGTACCTCATTTAGCATAACACTCATGGTTTTAACATCTTCATGACACTGAAAAGTTCAGATTTAACTGCAGTATCTAATTGCAAATTTTGTTACACTGTACTATTTTTAAATACATTTTTAAATGCATATATCTCCATAGTCCTTTGACCTGGCCCTATTGCCATGCATTACTGCCAATGTTGCCATGCAACATTTAGCCATGACTACAATCACAAAATATCTGAAAGAAAATATATGAAAGTGAAAGTAATGTATTTGTCAATGTATGATAACCCATACTTAAAATGTGATCTCTGCATTAAACCCATCCAGTGTGTGAACACACACAGCAAGTTGTGAACACACACACACATTGCAAGTCATAAACACACACATGCACGCACACACACACACCATATCTGTGAATTTAAGTGTAATGTTCAGCTGTTTAAAGGTTCAAGGTTTGTTTAAGGTAAAACGACACACAAATTCATACGCAAATGAATCAAAGGTTTTCATTGCATAATGCATAAGGGTGTGAACAAAAATAATCTATTATGACACAATAAAAGAATTCCACATTGGCAACTAAAGGTTTTTTAGAGAATAGCAGTTGACATTGGGAAAATTAGCTGTTTACAGTGTTGCTATGGTTATTAAGCTTTCAGGTGCAAAAGGCATCTGGTGTGGCCTAGACAAGCTGAAAGATTGTTGGTTCAGATTCCTTCCAAACTCTCTTTGAATCCAAAATGTTTTCTATAAAGCATTTCTTTGTCATTGAGCATGTGACAGAATAAAAGAACACATTTAAAATATAAAAATACTAAATATAAAATACTTTATAAATAATTAGAATAAAAATACTTCTGCTAATTGAAAGGACAAACCATGCAGTTGAATTCCTTATTTAAATATATTACAGATACAATTTCCAGCACGTCTGGCCTGCGAAAGTTTTTTGTACGTTTGTATCAGAATACACGTGACAGATGAGCATGATAAAACAATAAACACTGACATCATAAAACATTACACTTGATATTTCAATTAATTTCAGCAAATCTCAAGGAACAAACATTAGGCTTCATGTATCTTTGCATTACTGCATGGCAATGGCTTAAAAATTCCAGCAGATGCTTGTTTGTCTTTAAACCTCTGAAGGCAGCTTGAAAACAGATTTTAGTGACTGATAAGGAATCAGCAGTTTGTATCTTACTGACCTGACAAATAGCACCATGTAAATACTGGAAGCGTTTATGACTACGACACCCTGAACTTTGTCCTAGCGTACTTTCAGCATTACTATATCAGTTCTGTACAAATATGGAGTGGATGTAGGATGCGTTTCCATTTAAACTGAGCTTTCTGCACATTCTTCTCCCTTAACAGGATCTGAGACCTGCAAAAATGATAAGCCGAAACAGCAAAAATGTCATTGTGGTTTCTTTCGGATTTTTGCTGTTATTCACAGCGTATGGAGGGCTGCAAAGTTTACAGGTAACAAACGCAAACCAAGGTCATCATTTGTGTTGCTCTTGTAGCTTTAGATAAAAGTAACTGCTTTCACTAACAGATCAACAGAGATTTTTATCATTTTAAAAGAAATTACGAAATATCGTACTTAATATTAGGGTAGCCTGAGTACATTCTCGGGTGTGTACAGTTGTAACACCTTAAGTAACTTACATGCACAGGAAGCCTACACAGTCATTTTTGCTCATCTTTCAAATTTCCCACAATCAAAGAGAATGCTAATATGTGTGTGTGGAGCAATAATCAAAACTCAGGTTTCCTGGACACGTAAGTTGTTTATGGTGTAGGGTAATAGGTTGCTATGGATCTTGTACTGTATGTTTGTACCATATGTTACAGAGCAGTCTGAATGCTGAGGAAGGAATGGGGGTTATTTCACTCAGTGTCATATACGGAGCTATTATTCTATCCTCTATGTTCCTGCCTCCCATTATGATCAAAAACCTGGGCTGTAAATGGACCATCGTTATTTCTATGGGCTGTTATGTGACATATTCCTTTGGAAACTTATCGCCAGGATGGTACGTGAAATTTCTCAGCTGTTTGCAAAAAACAACATGAGCACAGACAAAATTCAAAACATCATTTATAATAAAGAACAGATGGAGCACCGGCTGTATGTTTGCCCCATAGACTTCCATTGTAAATGCATAACCGTCAACACACACAGGTCACACACAGGTTAAAAGCATTCCATAGAACTTGTATTTATTTATTGTATTTTCTGAGGAAAATTTAATTGCTCAGATGTTGCTCTTTCATTCCTTAGAAGACTTCACATAGATCTCAGTTATATCTCATTTAGGTATGAACATTATCTCACGTGTCTTCTAAAATGGTATAAGAGAAATAAAAATAGACATAAATAAGGTAATCGCTGACATGCAGCTGGAATACACAGCTATAAATGTTGTGTGTATAACCTAAAATATGATGAGAATTGTTTTTAAGTAGTTCATTTGATTCACTCTGTTTGGAATTTTGAGCACATCTGAGCACAGTTTGAGACACTGTTGAATCTCTAGAGGAGACACATGTGAGAATACTCAGGTCTTTTTCTCAGGAGAAATATCTGAGAGACTCTGTAATGTTTATTATTTTAAAAATTATCTTTTTCGCAGGGCAAGTCTGATGAGCACCTCCGCCATTTTGGGTTTGGGAGGTTCGCCACTCTGGTCTGCAAAATGCACATATCTCACAATAAGCGGGAACTTGCAAGGCAAAAAAGACAACAAGAAACCTCAGGATATCATAAACCTATACTTCGGCATCTTCTTCTTCATTTTTCAGTCTTCTGCAGTGTGGGGAAACCTCATGTCATCCCTCATATTTGGCCAGGATTCTAACATAGGTGTAGTTCAGTTACAGTAAACACAATGCTGGCTGAAAGCTCAGCCTGTGATAGATGATCCTAAGTTTTCAGTGCACTGAATGTATGTCTGTCTATAGCTGAAGTCCCTGAGGAGAACCTGCAGTACTGTGGTACGGCTTTATGTATTGAGAACTTCACCACCACTGGAAACACCACACGACCAGAAAAACGGCTAGTGAACACACTGCTGGGCTCTTACATTGGTACCCCACATTGGTTTGTTTTCATAAAAAGTATTAATACACAGACAGTAGGATATTTATAGACAGTGATATTTTTGAATTATAAAACAAAATATCAAACTAAGTACCAATAATTTAGGAAACATAAATAGATAGCAGAAGCAAACTTTTCAAACAAAGTATTTTATAAACAAATTGTTAGAACAGAAAAATATAGGAACCATATATATAGACAAACTACTGGTAGTAGAACATAATTCTCAGTCCATGAAAACTAAATTGAGTTTATAGTGGTTTAAAGTCAACCAGCTAGTTATCAATTTTCTAATAGCTTAGAATAAAGTTAGTTCTGCAGATGACACTTGGTTTGATATTGAATTCAATGAAATTCATAAATTTTTGATGTGTCTTAAGTATCCAAAAATATTTTTGGGTCTTTTGTATATAGAAACAATTGGTAAACACAGAACTGGACATTATCTGCTGAGAAATTATTTTTTCTCCCTTTGCTCTCTGAACGTTCAGTAAGATCCAGCACCTTGTGTTTTGTGGTCCATGCAGGTGTGGGGCTTCTGGCCATGTTATTTGTGTCCATTTTTCTGGACAACATAGACCAAGATCTGGCCAGAGAATTTCGTAAAAACAAAGGAAATCAATCCTTCTGCAGCACCTTTCTGGCTACCTTCAAGCTATTGAGAAATCCAAAACTCTTGATGCTTATTCCACTCACCATGTACAGTGGATTCGAACAAAGTTTCCTTGCTGGAGAATATACAAAGGTACCTCAGATACAGACTCTGCTGTGTGAATGCTAATTCTCTCTTTTGAAACAAGCCTAACATGTTTGTCATCTTACTTCCTCTGCAGAACTACGTGACCTGTGCATTAGGAATACATTATGTTGGGTTTGTGATGATCTGTTTCGGAGCTGCAAATTCTCTGTGCTCATTTGCTTTTGGACGGCTGGCGGCATACACTGGAAGAATCCCGCTATTTTGCTTGGGTAATAGAATAACCCATAACCCAAAACAAGAACAACAAGTAAATACGAGTGTTTGAATTTATATTTACTTTGATTCCCTTGACTTTTACAGCTGCAGTGACAAATCTGGGCTGTATATTGGGTCTGTTGTACTGGAAACCTCACCCAGATCAGCTGCCTGTGTTCTTTGTTATTCCTGCTCTATGGGGCATGGCGGACGCGGTGTGGCAAACACAAACCAATGGTCAGTGCTTCATAATGCACACTACATATTAAAAAGTTGACTATACAGTTTGGGTCAAGTTATTATACAAAATATAGAAACACGGGGATCAGTTTTAATCAAACATCTACAATATAACTACAGTACAGTCACACATGTACAGTACAATCAGTGATGCTGACATGGTAATGTAACAAGAATGTAACAAAAATAATATATTTATAGTATATTTTTGTATCTTTACAGCGCTGTATGGCATTCTCTTTGCTGAACATAAAGAAGCAGCATTTGCAAACTACCGTATGTGGGAGTCGCTGGGTTTTGTTATAGCCTTTGCATACAGCACGTACATCTGTCTGTCCACCAAGATTTACATTGTTTTAGCTGTTCTGGCCGTTACCATGGTAACTTACCTTTACGTTGAGTACAATGAGTACAAGAATCCAACTCCACAAGTGATTTATGACTATAATCCAGAGAAAAATGATCTGAAAGATATGAATGAAAGATGTGTTATTACGCAGACACACTTATAAAAATATAATGAACAGTCTGTAAAGTTTCTAAGTATGTAAAATGTTAATCTTATTTGTAGAGATTATTTTTGCAGTATTTTTACAATGTGTTAAGAGCTCTGTATTTTTTGATGTGGCATTTAATTTTTTTAATAAATGTACCAAATTCTTAGTATAACTGGAATGTACAAAGACACAAATAATTTCCGTCAGTGTCATATGCATTATATGCAAAATTTGTTTCACATAAACAGCTCAGTCACTTTAATGTAATTGTTTATTAACACAATGCATTTGGCACTTTGTTTAGTAGCTACGGTATGTTTACTAGTTATTAGTTATTCTTAGTTTTAAATAAAAACATGACTTTGTTTAAAATGATTCATGACTTGTAATTCAATCATATCAGCAACTTTATATCAGATATTTATTACATCACTGTCATGAGGAATCAAAGATCAAAGTTTGGTGTTAAGTATCATAAATCAGATCAACACAATAAAAATCAATAGATAAGATCCAGATAATATAAAGGCCTAAATGTGTCCATAAAAAAAAAAGAAATTATGTATGAAATAATGATCCCTTTGGACAGAGAATTAACCCCTCAGCCCTACTGAAGAAAACTACCAGCTAACA
Source organism: Chromobotia macracanthus (assembly GCA_036877525.1). Classification (NCBI taxonomy): domain Eukaryota; kingdom Metazoa; phylum Chordata; class Actinopteri; order Cypriniformes; family Botiidae; genus Chromobotia; species Chromobotia macracanthus. The sequence continues at coordinate 4,107,389 of JAZGTH010000078.1, read as the reverse complement.
ATCTTAGGTTGTAAAAATGTTTCAATAACATTACCATTAAGTAGGAAAAACGTTTTAAAAAGTTTGTATAAGAATGTTATTCAAACATTTTTTGATAACTTATGAACGAACGTTGCCTTCTGAGACCGTTCCCTGTTAGCTGGGTAAACAAATGCAAACCTGTTAAATGTACAACGGTAATGAGCAAATGTAATAGATGCTATTCTCGTAAAAGACTGTGTTTACAGCTTTGGGCTTAAGGGATGTAGATCTTATCAGCAATGGGCTGAAGGGCATTTTACATTATAGATACTCATATAGATACTTTTTGAGTTGTTATGAAACTTTTTTATGTGTTTGTCTGAGAAACATTTATTATGTAAAATGATCAAGAATCCCTCAAACCCTTGTTCCTGAAGCTCAAGAGAAGCGCAAAACAAAGTTGCAGGTTCTTTGTGTTCACAGACGGACATTTCCTGCAAAACCCAACCTGACACTCAGAATATAAATCATTATTTATAAACTTACCGCTGTGAACTGGGGTGAGGTAAGAAGACCGTGTTGCACGCTTATGCTCAATAAATAACATTTGTTCATTTTTTTAAAATAAGATAACAGTTGACGTAACTGATTGAGGTCTTGTCATTCTGTAAATATGTGCTGTAATGAAGGTCATTACAAACACTTTGAATGACTCTGATGAGTGTTTCAGGTTTGTAAGTTCACAACTAGTCAGGAATCACTTTATAGCAGCAGTTAAACAGCTGTAAACATTTATGAAAGGTTATGCAATCAAAGAAAACCACCAACCTGAATGTGCACATACTGATTCTTACCGGATAAAACAATCGACATAATAATCTAGTCATTTTATTACCGCGACAAGCACACGCTCACAGTAACTCTTGTCATATTTTTGATGACCGCACGGGGGCAGCGTTTTCTTCTGCGTATGTATGTCGCCGTGTGAAGATAAAACTCCGATTGATGGTAAAAGCAACATCAACATCATCATCATCATCATTATCAACAACAATATAACATTAATAATAATGAAAAATAAACAATGGCATGGTTAGCAAGATAAGCAACAAAGGAGGGAGGCACGCATTTTTACAATCGCAACGATATGAATGTTAAGCTCTCCGAATAAACACAAATGTTCATTTCTCGCTGTTATTATTAAATGAACTCTTCTCCGTGTCGCTCATGTCACTAAACCTCAAACCATTTCGCAACTTTTTCGTACCTTTACGTTGCGACGTCACCGGCCGAGCGCGCGCGACACGCCACCGCACGTCATCGGCTCGGACGGCGCGCTTTTTTGGTTTGGCGCGAGCCGGTTTCCAGGCAACGGAAGATGCCCAGCGCGCGAGCCGTCCGACGGGAACTCCGCGCCGGATCTCCCGCGAAACAAAGCCGAGCAGGTACGAGTGATTTACGCGTTTTAACCCAACAAACACCGAAGAGTTTCAGTGCGAAACCCGGACGAGATGCGAGACCAGAGCAGAGCTTGAAAACGGGCTGTCGGTGCGGTTTGATGGGTTTGATTTCGTGTGTAACTGGGTGGTTAAAACACGACCTGCTTTGAACGCATGTGGGTCACTTTACTGGTGCCCTTCATATACATAAAAATAGATCCATGTAAAAAATAAAGAAGATCTGAAGCTGAAAATCCAGCTTTACTTCATCTTGGTGTAGTAGTAAATATGTACAGCTGAACACACAATACCGGAAATAAACACCTGGCATTATGTTTTTATGTTTTTCCTATATATTTTATAGATTGACAATGTATACCAAGTACGCTCTTCAGAAGATGTTGACAGAGAGGGGAAATCCTTAATCAAATCCTATTACCATTTCTTTTATATATATATATATATATATATATATATATATATATATATATATATATATATTGTCAATAGCTGTTCATTAAAAAGGAGATATTTGTGAAAACATCAGCTTTCAATTCACATTGTTAAATGAACCTTTAAGTTTCATGACATTGAAGCTTTATTCCTTTTAAACATATATTACAATTTATACAATCTGAGATGGTACAATGCGATTATAAAAGTAAACATTTTATTTGTCTAATACAGTGTTTTAAAATATTGTATCAAACTATTAAACTGGAAAAGGCACCTGTTTCACAGAATGACCCATACAACATTAGAGCAACAATTCTGTTTTTATGTGTCCACGTGAAATAAATGTATTTTTTTTCAGTTCGGCACAGCAATCAAATAATTTTTTTTGTCCTGCTTGAAGTCTATTCTCAGACGCTGGAATTTCTTAATGGCTGGGCGGGAACATGGCTTTGCTCCCCTGGTGTTCCGACTGCACGGAGGAGCTCCGCAGGTGGTACGTGAGGTACTTCTAGAGCGTGGATGGGAGGAGTATGATGAACAAAAACAGGAGGAAGGAGATTGGAACCTCTACTGGAGAACATCTGCCTTCAGAAACTCAGATTATGAAAACATCTTACCTTGGCAGAGACTGAACCACCATCCTAAAACGATCCACATCACACGTAAGGACTGCTTGGCACGACACTTGAGAAGAATGAAGAGCGCTCACGGCACAGCTGCGTATGACTTCAGTCCCGCTGCCTTCATCCTTCCGAATGAATACACGAAGTTGTTAGGGGTGTACACTAAGAATCGTACAGCTGGTGGAGGGAAATCTCTGTACTGGATTTGTAAACCAGTTGATCTGTCAAGAGGAAGAGGAATATTTCTGTTTGATGACATTAAAGACTTAGCTTACGACTCCCCAGTAATCGTACAGAGATACATCAGCAACCCTCTTCTCATTTCAGGGTACAAATTTGATTTGCGCCTTTATGTTTGCGTAAAGAGCTTCTCTCCTCTCGTCATTTACATGCACCAGGAGGGCTTGGTGCGCTTTGCGACAGAAAAATACAGCCTCGCCTCTTTAGATAACCTGTATTCTCACTTGACCAACACCAGCATCAATAAGTTTGGATTGTGCTACACCACAGATAAAGAACGTGTGGGAAAGGGTTGCAAGTGGACCATGAGCAAATTTCGCTGCTTTCTACACAACCAAGGGATAAATGAACTTCTCCTGTGGCATAAGATCAGTAATATCGTCACATTGACTTTACTGACAGCTGCTCCTTCCATTACCTCCAGCCCAAACTGTCTGGAGCTGTTGGGCTTTGACATACTCATTGACACCAGCTTCAAGCCATGGCTTTTAGAGGTGAATTACAGTCCTGCGCTCTCATTGGACTGCCCTGCAGACGTAAGAGTTAAGAAAGGGTTGATCAATGACATCATCGACCTGATGGACTACACTAGGATTGACAGTTTTAGACAAAGGGGATACCTCAGCAGGAGATACACAAGGTCATGCTGTTCAGGTAGCCGCTTTTTACGGCAAACAATCCCTCCAGTGTTTCTACCTAAGACATCTTATGCAGCTCCAGCACGCATCTTCAGCTCTTCACATTGTGTCAGAGCCTGTGCTAGGAAAAACGTGCACAACATTACTTGCCCCAATGCAAAATCCACTACTTCCAGTAGGTATAAACAGACTGCTTGCCATAAACAACTAGATGATGTCTCTCATAATGGTGAGGAAATACATGCTGAGGTGGAATCTCATGACCATGACCTCACAACACTCAGCAGAGTGAGTCAACTGTCTAAGAATTCCTTCAAGCTTCCTTCTCTTCCTGTGCATAATTGCAAGTCTCCAACCGGCCCATGGAACCAGAGAACTCAGGACAGAAGTATCCCTCCCTTTCGCGTTGGTGACTTCATACTGACGTTTCCGTTTAACGAGGCGACGTGGAAAGCCTCTCGGGATGAAGTGGATGTCAAGACTGTTGTGCGTGAGATCCATAAACTCACAAGTCAACTGACCTCGTCCTTTGGTGATATAAAAAGGACTAAGCTGGACAAACACATTGCTGTCAGGGACAAATTTGAATCTCTACTATGGGGTCCAAAAAACCCGCCTCTTCTCAGTGCATGCTGTGCCACCAGTTCAGAAGGTTAAAGCAGGTTTAATTTTGACAACAATTTGTAACGTCTTACAACAAAACAGAACAGATGACTAGTTCATGAACTTCCCTCCAAGAAACCGGAGTGTTGCAAGGTAGTAAAACATCAGCATTAGGTCAGAGGGTCACAAGACTTGTGACAACACCTGCATACTGTATCAGACTGGACTGTATCACACCCTTATAAATAATAGGCTACTCTGTGCAACTCAAGATGCTTACTGACAGTACATGTCAAATAAACAGGCTTAGTTAATCTGATTTGTCATTCTGTTTATTGAACAGCACAGATACAGGCCAGTTTAAATCATATTAGTAAATAACTACATTTGATTATGGCTTTGTGCCTATATTTATGCTAACATCAGCAGGGTTTATGGACATTATTTAAATCAAATGTTATATTGGCAATTTAAACAATACAAATAAATAATATAAAATCATAAGGGCTTTAAAACGTTTATTTTTTGTCCATTATAACAATGCCATTATTGTTCTTTATTCGAATCCTGCCAGATGAGAACTTGGTCTCCTGTCTCCCATTTATGTAGACGGTTTTAACAGTTCCATCCGGGTACATCCTCCGTTTGTACTGTGCAGTATGTATCTCCCTCTGCCCATTAGTAAACTCCACTATCTTTTCACCTTGTCTGTAGAAACAGTGCATAGTAAGGGAGGCAAAAAAGAACCAGACAAAAACAAGATAGACATTATAAAACAGTTCAATTCTGTCATTTCCACTCTCGCTCTCATGTCGTTCCAAACCGGTATGACCTCTCATTGATGAAACACAAAGAGAGATATTCAGCAGAAACTTCTTGCTTCTGTACAGTGAAAGTGGATGGAGACCAGGGGGCAGCTGTGGTCACCTTATATTTTCATTGTATGATAAAGATCAGCTTTACATTGTGCTAGATCTCTATTGTGTTCATGAAGGTAAGTAAATGATAATTGGATTTGTTAATTGTTGCTTGAACTATCACTTTAAATCATACTTTGATATCTTGACAACAGTCCCATCTGGAAAAATGCTTTCCTCTCGACCATCAGGAAGGAGTATCTTGACCGTGCCATCAGGAAAAACTATCTCTCTTTTACCATCAGGATGACGTTTTTCTGGGGAAAAACATATAAAGACACTAAACACACTGGGTCCCAAGGCTAATGACATCAGAATGACGTCACCTTACATGATTCATTTCTTACCTTTTTGGTTGTTTGGAAACTGCAGAATCTCCAAACCAGACGGATAAGATGAGTGTGTTGTTTGAGCATCACAATAGTAATATATCTAAATGGATTAAACAGGTAAACAGGTAATTAGCTGTAACTTAAGGCCAAAAACCAAACAGTCACCCTAAGGCCAAAAAAACTGCCCAGACAACTATTACGTAGAGCATTTGAAGACTGCAGGAACACAGATGAAAGGTGTGGCTGACCCATTAAAGTACGAGAAAAACAACAAAAGACTGGGCCTGTAGCAACATGTTACTCTTCTGGTGCCAGATTTCAAGAAATATTTAGTCATTCGTGATTTTTGCAACGTTACATGTTGCAATACAACTACATTTTGGGGACACACTTGATAAGAAGTTTTGCGTTTTCCAAAGAACTGACACGTACCACAGTCCCATCTGCCAGTATCCGTTTAACATCTCCATTAGAAAAGGTAACTGTGATGGACCTGTCAAAGCCAATCTCTTTCTCTGTTCCATTACGGTATGTGATTACGCGACATCCGTTGAAGAAAAGACGTTCTACCTGGTAGGAAGTAAAGCATCTTTGAGAAAGGGTTACAAGAATAATCATTTGTTCAGTTTAAGTATCTACTTGCGTGAATCATTTGAAATGCAAAACTTCCTTTTTACCCTTCCATCTGGATGGCGTGTTTCCTCTTTTACTTTATCTTTTCTGGCTTGAAATGCTATTTGTGCATCACTGCATTCAACATTATGGTAAAACAAACTTCTCTGGGAAAAGAAAAGCCATTTTTATATGATGAAACACTGCTATACAATGACGCATTGTTTGTTACTCAACAGAAACTGGGGCACAGACTATTCCATCATAATCAGTGACACAATAGGATAATGTAACGTCATTATGAATTTAATATTATTGTTCTAATTCTGAGAACGCTGATGATGGCTGACCGACTGTAGATCATCTGTTCTGTGGATTCTGATTCTTATCTGCTGTTTTACAGGCGTAAACAATCCCTGAACATACATACAGTACATATAAGCAGGAATATAGCACACAAGTCCTGATTTTTTTAGTTCAACAGAATCAGGCCACAATCTTCGGTTAAATTTCTCCTTCTACATTCCGTAGAAGAAAGCCATACTAATGAAGTAAATGATGACACAATTTTCATTTTTGGGGAATTGTACCTTTAAAAGAAAAGTTAATACCTTTCTGTCTTGTGTAATCATGGCTTTGTTGTCATGACTCCCCAGATTCATTGAACATACAGAATTCTTTCCTTTGGAGAAATATAAATATATTCAGGACAACACACAAGACCTGACAAGTTTAAGTCTTGAGTGAATCAAGTACAGCACTATTCTGTTATTTACATAAGTGTAAGGCAATTTACAGAAGTTCACTGGGGAAGATGAACAAAACAGCACGTACTTAATGAGTTGGCTGTGGGGTCTGGTATCTTCTTAGCTTTGGTAACAGAGCGTCCATTTGCCTGTACGTTAGAGGTTTAAGAAAAAAGGGAAGAATGACATATTAAAGGCAGGGTATGTGATCTTTTCCAGAAACATTTATTGTCATGCTGGTTGAAAGTCTTTTCATTTCCTGATACCAATCACTAAGTATGTGATCTAAATATATATTTATATACAATACATTTATATATCTTCTCTGGAAGGTGCAGGACCATAAAATGTTTGTCCAATCATTGCGTTTGATCCAAATCTTCAAATTTAACCTAAAAAGGTCACTGAAATCAAATTATTTCAATAATACGTAACAGTATTAAAGCAGGTTAGAGCTTTACATGCCATGCAGTTTACATGATCATACACAACGACTGAATAAGGAAATCATTTCAGTTCTGCACACACCTCAGCCTAACACAACAGGGTCTCTGTGTGCCATTTATATTGAGTAGTTCTGTGCGGGAATAAATTATAAACGGGACAAAGAATTGAAATCAGGATTTAACACTTACACTGTATGAAATGGAGTGGGGTAGTTTCATTGCACAGACATGAATTAATTATGAAGAGCCGAGTCAATTATCAGACACTGGGCTCTGAAAGCTACCATAAATTATTTCTGGAGAGCTTAAAGAGCACTCCAAAACACATTACACACATCAGTGAATTTATACTAATTCAATTTAGCGTCTAAGTTTAGCTTAACATGTTGACTGGGGCTTTAAACTGCACGTGACTTAAATTGAAAAATTAAATATGTATTTGCTAAAAGAAATCTATGCATTGGGCAGATGTTTTTAGCCATGGAGACGTTCAGTGCATTTGGGCTGTACATGAGTGTTGTGTGTGATAACAGTTTGGCATCATGGTTTCTCTGTAATTATTTGATTTTGTAATGCACATTAAGAGTGTTCGCATACGAACCACATGTCCTGTTAGTGTGTCCTTCCTGTGGAATGAGGGTTTGTTAAAGGCAGGAGTTGCAGTTCTCACTCGAGGGGTCTTCTGTATGTCCTCTGTGCTCCTGTCACACTAAAAATCAGGGTACAGAATTCTCTCTAATAGATAAAGTGACCAGCATAAACATAAATTAACAGATGTTTGCTCTAGGAAAAAACTATAACATGCAACAGGTACTTTAAACGTGTGTAATTACACCTTTTATATGGTGTTTACATTTACATTTAATTTTAATGGTATGTTTTCAACCTTTATTCTAATATGGAATGAATAAAATGTAAATAATTGAATAAAAATGTATTTGTCCTCACTGTATTGTATGCTGGAAGCTGAGGAGCAGAGGAACCAGTGCTCTGCTGAGATCCTTCCTTCACACTGAGCTTGCTGTAGAGCTCTTGGTTCTCTCTGGTAAGGGCTTCCACACGACTCTGCAGGAGATTGTGGGCCTGTGACCAGTGCACCTCTCTCTCCATCATCTTCTGTTTCAGAGAGAAGATCTGCTGCCTCAGATCCTACAAGTACAAATGCATGCAGACACAACAGTGCATAGGCAGACATGCAGATATACAAAGATGATGATATCAACTTATGACGTATTGATACCTAAACCACACACTATGAAAAGTCTGGTTTTGGTTCAGGGTCTCACATGGACACATAATGTGTGAATAGAGAAAACCTAAGACTGAAATGACTGCTGTGTCTTACTGATTCTACCTGAGGCTCATGAAGTTCAGATGGATCTTCTGAAGGTCTGTGATCATCCTCACCACTAAAATCATGCTGTTCTGTCTCCTTCCTAAACAGATGTTAAATCGGAGATGAAAGCTTTAAAAATGTACCAAAATTGACTTGACTGAGACTTGACCCCAAATTAGTGATTTATTTACTGTCTTGTGTGCACTACATACTGTACTACTTTACTACTGTAGTACTTTAGTTACAAGTGCTGCACAATATTGAAAAAAATTATACATTGCTAAATAATGCGATCTTTGATGCAATAATTATTTAAGAGTGTACAATTAAAATCATATTAAAATAGATTTATAAACTGAAAGTTACATGTTTTGAAGTTTTTGAAAGTTAAATGTTTTACATTCATTCTAGGAAAGCAACACATTCCAACTAACATTTTGAATAACAGTCTCTCTGCATTGACCTAAAACTTTAACTATACATAAGAATTTTTCATTGCTTAATTTTTTTTGGATATGCCACACCATAAAGTATTGCAGAAAAGTAAATACTTCTATAAAACCTGATAAGAGTAGGTGATTTATCCAGCCCCATTCTATTGGTGGTATCATCTGGGTTGATCTTGACCTTCAGGAACGTCTTTGTAAGGGTTTCAGAAGCAGAAGGTGGTCTGAAGTCACTGATTGTCTCGCTTTCCCATTGGTTCTCAGGTTGAAAATGTTGATCATCTGTTTTCCTGGAATGGTTAGTCATCAGCTCTTGTAAGTTCTGAAGCTCTGAATCACTGCTGGAGCTCAAAGAACTGGAAGTAGGATGTTCTTCACAGAACCTACTAACCAGCTCAGTCTCACTTGGGGCATCACTAGCATAGTCATCATCTGAAAGATCTAAACTCTGATCTTTGTGATCTGTGTGTCTTGAGGGGAAATGGGGCAACAGTCTGTGAGACTGAGAAATGGGTCCATTCTCACTACTAGTGCTATCATTAGAATCGCTAAGAACCAGGGACTCCACAACCTCATTGGTTAAATTGATTGATTTAGACATCTCTTTGCTACCCTCAATTCTGCTGGGCAAACGGTTTGTAGCAAAGCAATTTTCATTGACTTTGACAATGTGATCATTAAGTTTTTTAAAGCCAACATTTCCTTCAAAAGGATCCAATTTCTGGAAATCTCTGCTTTCCACCACAGCAGTACTGTTTCTATGTTTTCCACTTTTTTGAGACATATTTCCATTGGATTTACCATAATTCCCCAGGAACTCAAAACTGTGCTTATTTTTGAGCAAGTCTGCTTTGTCAACAAGAGAAATGACTTTCTCAGCTGATGATGTAATGTTTACCTGCTTCTGCATATTGTCATCTTGTGGATCAATGGACTTTCCTTTGAGGTTCTTCAAGGTTAGATCTTTGGTCACCAAAGCTGATGAAGTCCTTTATATTTGGCAGTGAACGTCTTCTATGCTTGACAAGATTTAAATTTGCTATCTCTCCATTTTCACCGTTCTTATGAAGTTCAACGGGGTATATCTTCTGCTGGATGGACTTCATATTAATGACTTGTGGACTAATGTAATCTCTCCTGTGGCTCGTTTGTGAGCCATCCTTACTCTTTCCAAGCCTAGAGATTCCTTCTCCCTTACGAAGGAATTTCTTCTTGTGTGCTCCTGGGGTTTGTGTACTACCCTGTGAAAGAGATGCAATAATGTTTAGAACACACTTAACCTATGCATCACACACCATGTCACTCTGTATGTGTTCCTCATACCTGATTGTGTTGTTGGGGAACAGCCGGATATTCTTTGAGATGCTCCTCAACAAATTCCTCAAAAGTTTTTTGCTTCTCTATCAGTCCTGGGCGAATAGGCCTGTGTTGAAATTGAATTATTGACCTTGTACAACTGTCACACCTTTCCTATTTTATATAATTAAGCAGAAAGTCATTCAAATGATTTTAACACAGTTAATGGAAAACCTCTTTTGATAAAGTCAATGCATATTGCATTTATAAAATGGAATATGGTGCAATACACTAGAATGTACAGTCTGATCTATACAGTACATTACACAAATATATTTTGCATCATCTTCAATACCTTTCCTCTGGGTTTGCCAGGGTGTTTTGTTTGGATCCAAAAGGACAAAAGGAAGAGTTCTCCAGTGCAGACTCTGAATACTCTTCTTTGATGGGCGATAATCTCCTGTGCTTTGTTGATTGTGCTCTGTTGATAGTAACATCTACAATCCAAATAGAGATTCTGTTTAATGTTGTGACTCAGCTTATTGGCAGGAGACCTGAACCTGGACCAAATGTAACGCAGATCTAATGCAATTAATGCTTATTATGTAATATAATTGCTCCTAGAAATGGACATGTGCGTTTAAGGGAAATTAAAAATGTTGTTAGGTGAATACAATAGGGGTTGTGGCAGGCCAGGTCCCTTAGCTATTAAAGGTAATGCTGTCCCCTCACTGACCTTTCTTTACAAAAAATGCCTCAATCTGCTTAGACCTGCCTGGACAAGCCACCAATAAGGCGTCATCTAACATATGGAGGTGCTTCAGACAGCAGATCAATAACAAAACATGTTTTTCACTTCTCAGTGCATTTGTTTTAACTTGCTCAGTCTGCTCAGTTTTTTCTAAAGCGTTCACTTCATTCATCTCATTCAAGTCATTTTAAATCATGATCTTGTTCGAAATCAACATGATCTTGTTCGAAATCAACATGATCTTATTCAAAATCAACATGATCTTATTTGAAATCAACATGATCTTATTCGAAATCAACATGATCTTGTTCGAAATCAACATGATCTTATTCGAAATCAACATGATCTTGTTCGAAATCAACATGATCTTGATCTTATTTAAAGACATGTCTGTAACGCTTAAGTTTACATCCCTACTGCCTAGCTACTATAACATGCCTATAAATGCCTAGCATTTGAGGCCACATTTTATGAACATTCCCTGGATTCGAACCCATGACCCTGGTGTTGCTAGCATCATGCTTTGCCACTCAAACTACAGGCACATTTTTACTTCTTCATTTGCTTTAAATCCATTGTGTCGACTTCCTGTCACTTAAGTTCTCTTTTATGACAAGCGCAGAGTAATTTTTGCCGTCTTTCAGGGAAGCTCGTGAGATCAGGTGTTTATCTCCCCGACAGGTAGGGACTTGAAAAGCACCAGCATAGGAGGAGCTCTGCCTACATGTCTGAGCAGCCTTAAAATGCACAGCAGAACGGAAGTCCAATGCTGTGTGCTGGAACTCTCCTGTGCCATCTACACACATAAGACATCAGCTGTTACCATGATTCTTGAAAATGACACAGAAACGGATCCCATGGACAACTGTCAGGATAACATTGACAAAAACAGGCCACTGTACATTTTCTACTCATCAGTGGTAGGACTGGAGTTTATTTTGGGTCTTCTTCTGAACATTTCGGTCATTCATCTTTTCATCAAGCTCAAATTTTGGAAATCTAAAACCCTCTACATTTTCCTGTTCAATCTGGTCCTGGCTGACATTTTGTTGCTGATTGGCTTGCCTGTAAAGGCTTATAACTTCCAGCAATGCAGTGAAAACAAGGTGGTGTGCAAAGTACAGCTTTTTCTGCAGTTTCTGAACCGAGGAGCAAGCATCGCCTTTCTGACCGTCGTCTCCATTTATCGTTATTACAGCGTGGTCCATCCTGAGAAGAGGAACGTCCTGAGGATCCTGAAACGATCGCCTCAGATTTCCATAGCCATCTGGGTAATTCTGGGAATTCTGACTATTCCAGCCATGACGCAAAGCTTTATCAGATGCAACAGCAACGAAAACGACAAACTCAACTTTGTGGTTCTTTTGAGGGAAATCGTGTTTTTTACCCAGATTCTGATACCCTTTTTTGTTCTTGTGTATTGTTCGATACAGATTATTAGGAGACTTAAACAGGATTCGGTGGGAGACAAGACAAAACTAAAGAGAGCTATGCTTCTTGTCACTGCAGTCGTTCTTGTTTTTGCCTTCTGCTTTTTGCCGTATGCTTTTACGCGAGCAGTGCAGCTAAAGCGTAATGGGCTTGTAATGTCAGAGGAGAAAGTTCTTGTTGTTAAAATATACGACGGTCTTGTTTGTCTCTCTTATCTGAATTGCCTGCTAGATCCAATCCTGTACTGCTTGAGCAGCACTGAATTTAAGAAGTTATACGTGTCGTTGTATTTTCCCTGTCTGCTGGAGAAGGAACCAACAGAAACTTCAGAAGAAAAATCCCAAATAAGTGATTACGCAAACTGATAAAATAGTCGTAAGATGCTTTGTAATACACAATCATGTTGAGCAACATGACCTTTTTTACTTCACCACTGTAAATATTATACAGTCTGTTTGCGATGCAGGACAGTGCTGTAAACAGCGTTTTAACATCTGTAAGTGTTTTTCATGCTATGTATCTCAGACTTCGATATAATCTTCTGCTACAAATTAAAGTAGTTTTGAAACCCTCAGCTTATCATAAACCTGTAACTTTGTGTCAAGTAACAGGGTGGGTTGTAACACTAAAACATGAAACTGAAAAAATGGACATCAGTTTAAATTTTGTTCATGAATGTATTGGTGTAATCAAATGTATTTGTACAAAGTAATTGGTATGAGATTATCTGCTGATTCAGGTTATTCCTGTCATTTAACTTCTACTGGCGTGATTACAAACAGAATAATATAATAAAAATTTTAAACTAAACGTTTATTCAGTGCTGTAGCTAATTCTTAAATGCCTAAACAGACAGCATTACAATCAGGGCTGGAAATGGGGGTTGTATTCGAGTGGATGTCAATGGTGGACTGAGTTCCAGTTCAAATCTTTGTATATTACATGGAGAATTACAAGATAGTTTCTATCTTTCTCCATATGTAATAGCCTCAAAATGCTATGCAAATATCAATCAAATCTGCATGTATGGTTTAAAAATATAAACTATGTCCTCTATATAAAAACTAGGGCCCCCCCAGTGAATCTCGGTCATTTCCACCACTGCTTACAACACTCCCTAGCTCGTCTTAGTTTTCACAGACTAAATGACCTGAGAGTGTCTCAGTTCTTACCGGTTCTGTTATTAGTAGTCAGAGTCTTTACTTGATTCTCATCCACGCCAGAGAATGTGGGTTTGGCTGAGCTTTCCTTCCAGGCGACTGAATTCTCAATAGGGCTGACAGACTCGTACACAAAGCCTGAAGGCATCTGGGCTTGCTGATGCACTAAAAATGTGGGAGATAAAATCAGTGAAGAACTGAACTGAAGAAAGAAATGCTTCATATGCAGCGCTGGATTGGTGGTTAAGGTTTAGGGGTTGTGCTAAACTTGTACTGTGAATTAAACGTGTCTGCTAGATCAATGGTTATTGGAATTTAGGTCACACAAACACTTTCATGATCCTTGATTCATGTCCCTGTTGGGTGGTTTAAAATCACTATTCGCTTTCATTATCTGAAAACAAATTTCCAAGACTACGAGTAAATGATGACAAAGTTTGTTTAAAAATAAAAATGATCTCTTAAGATGGGAGATATTTGCAGCAGGTCAGTGTGGAGCCAACAGATGAACTACTCAACAGTGCTCAACAGGTGTAAGGCCTGTCGATTTACCTGGACTGAAGAGAGAAAGCAGGGCATTCTGTTCCTGTAAAACCTTCTGCAGCTGTTTCACCTGAAGCTGAAGGAGCAGCTCACTTTGGCCTGGACTCTGACTCACAAACAGCCAAAGAATTACATATAAAACTCTAGATCTTTATCTAGTTACTAGAGAAATCTGTATCTATTAGAGATACAGAAATAGATCTATTAGCAAATAATATACCTTAATTATATTTGTATATATTTCTATAGACATGTTATAGAATACATTACTGTTATATTAATACATAAATTGTTGATAGAAATGCTGTAATTATTTAAAATTTCCAGAATTAACCTAAATTGTCCTTCCTCTATTTTTGCTAGCTGTGATGTTTTAATATAATATCGCCATCTAATGGTGGTACCCAGGCAGTAGATTCACCACAGACAGCTGCAAAATTAATCTGAACATAAAATTATATACTTGGATGCAAAAACCACATTTAGTACATTTAATCCAGATTAATTTGTGTATTAATCTAATCTTTTATTTATTTGTAATAAAAAAGATTTTCAAACTGAAATGCAAACACAAAAAGTGTGTCTTACCTCTTTGGGGAATCTTTGAGACATTATAGGTTGGCAGGTACCCTTGCCCACATCAGATACCTCGTCTGCTTTAAATGCCTCCTGGTTCTGTGACTGAGAAGGATAACTGCGGTCTGATTCACTCATCTGAAGTTGCTGGTTGCTTTGCAGTTTTTTCTTATGATGCTGGTTAACTGGAAGTTTCACCAAAGGTTCAGTCTTCTGACCTGAGCTAGTTTCTGTCACAGTCCGGGTTTCAGGTATTTCAGCAGACATTGCCTCAAGTTTTCATACAACTTCTACAAGTTAAGTTTTTGTGAAATTACTATAATTTATAAACGTGATGCAAATACAGCTACAGTAGTCAGGGACAACTAATCACTTAATCTTAACAATAAAACTAGTTAAAAAGTACTAGATGTCTCAGCAGGGCATGCACAACTAAACTGAACACAGCTTTATGTGAACACCAAACTGAAATACACAACAAATCTAGTGAAGGCACAAAACAATCTCTGTACCCATTGCACATTAATTTAGAAATCACATTAAACCATATTTACCTTGACCGGTTCTTTAGTCGTGTTTAAATAAGTATTCAGAGCATACACACGTGTGGTAAATACATGCAGTCATGCCTCCTGTGGCAGCCAGCTTCAACTGTGTAGTTATAGTAACTGTAAACAATAGACATAAAACAACAAATCTTCACTCTTTTTCTTTAAGAATTGTGTCAAATGGGCAAGGAAAAGGCATAAATATTTATTTATTTTTATAAGAAAACTACATAAACAAACATTTTTCTTGTGTTCTTTAAAGCCTTTTTGCTGTAAGATCTTATAATAACATCTTATGCAAGTTATCTAGAATTTACAGTACAGTAAGTTATAGTTCTGTAATGTACAGTATACAGTTAAAACATCTTGTTTTCTTTAATCAGTTGCTTAAAATGAACGGCATTCTCTCTCAGGGAGGTATCTAGACATTTTGGACCCCCTGACTCCATCCTGCTTTCTGCCCCTTTCCATTTAAAACACAGAATCTATTGGCCCCAGTCATACCCACCTTTTACTTCTACCTATGACCCCGTTCTCTCTCACAGTGTAATTTAAGTAAACAAAGAGCTTAATGTGACCTAAATCTATTAATCTAAATGTGTCGATACATGCTTAGTCTGTATCGAGTCTGAAAAGTCCCATGATCAGTAACAGTAATGGTGGGCTCAGTAAACACTAATTGACAAACATGCCCTTGATTAGAAAATGATTGACTGAAAAGTAAACATTGTACACTGTGTGCTTTACGCGCATGTTTCGAACATTCAGAAGTGAAACTCGCCCATTAATGCGCCAATATGAAGATCCTCAAATCAACAGTTTTCCTCTGCATGTTTCTCTTTACAGGTAAGCCAATAGTCATTCACAATCATACTTTCATCCAGTTCTCTGTTATTTTAAATGTGTATAAATTAAATTGACCAAAAATAAAACATATTATTTTATCTGCATGTGATTAACATGAATAATAATCTGACATGAATCTGTTACCTCCAGGTTTCCAAAGGGGCTGCACTGGAAGGACAGGTAAAATAAGTGTCCAGAGAAACATGCAAAAAACAACCAGAGTTGTGTGCACAAATGATTAGCGATGCTTGTGCAGATTTTGTGTAGTAGATTATGTGTCGTTGGCTGATGGGCTAGGTTGCTGACAGACTAGATGGTTTTTATGTGTGGATTTTATGTGATGCTAATGTGCTAAATGAAGATCCATCCCTTTCGACACAGAATAAATAAAACAGAAAACATGAATAAGTAATTCTAAATGCCAAAACATTTTATTCATGTGTGCTGTGTTGCATAATAAAAAAATAAAGAAATCAGCAAGGAGGTATAGGCAAATCTCTGCGTGTTTATTTAAAAACGATTTTTTTTGTTGGCAAATATTTGTTGGCAAACCCTCTTTTCCACTGGTTGTTACATTCTGCAGATGTTTTGGATGAGTATATTCCCACTGATGGAGCCTGGATAATGAAATTCATCAAAACACAGTACACTGTGAAATCAGTGGAAGAATGTGCCATGAAGTGCAATACAGAAACTTATTTTACATGCAGGTATGCAAGGATGCAGGATGCAAGTTTACATCACATCTAAATGGTTTGTTGTTCAAGAGCTGCATATGATATTGAAAAACAACACACACTATGTATGTCCATTGCAGGTCCTTTTCTTACATGTCCAAGGATCAGGATTGTGTATTATTACCTGCAAACTCTAAGACTGATCCAATAGAGAGAAAAATGGATGCGGTTCTGTACGAGAGAAAGAGTAAGAACACAAAGCCTAATCAGTTTCATTACACTTTACAGACCTTAACGTTGAACTTTTGCTTAAATTAGCTTATTATACATCATTTAAGAATGGACATGCAATGCTTTTCTTGGCCTTTTAAAAGTGAATGCATAAGCCCATCCAAAAACAAAATGTATTCATCATTTACCCACCCTCATGGGGTTCCAAACTTATACGACATTCCATGTTCTGTGGAATACAAAAGGAGATCATTGAATGTTTTGGGAGGTTTAAAACTTGTGACTTGTGTAAATGCATGTATTTCTTCCCACAGAGTACTTACTGGAATGTGTTAATGGAATTGGTACAGACTACAGAGGGACAAAATCCAATACAAAAACAGGAACAATGTGTCAACGATGGGAGGCAAGCTTCCCCCATAAGCCCAGGTATGTGCCACGGTTCTGAAAAAAAAAAACAGCTTTAGAAAAAAACAGAAACACAGGACAAAACATCTGATTAACCTCTGTTGTAACTTATTCCACAGTATATCGCCAAGGACACACCCAACAGCTGACCTGGAGTCCAACTTTTGTCGTAACCCAGATGGAGATAAAGGGGGACCCTGGTGCTACACCACAGATCCAGAGAAAAGATGGGAACACTGTGATGTCCACGACTGCACAGGTACAGCAGTTTATTAACTGTTTGTCACATTCATGGTGGAATATCACACTCCTCAATCTGCTCTTCAACAGCTGCAGAAGACTGTATGAACTGCAGAGGAGAGGACTACAGAGGAAAGATCTCCACCACTGAGAGTGGATACACTTGCCAACGCTGGGACTCTCAGAAACCCCACGATCATGGTTACTTCCCTTCATTGTGAGAAAATAGCTTTAAAAGCATGGTGATATATTGTCCCTGTTTTACAGCTTTTGAATATGTTGTGTATGTTTTTGAAGTCTTCCTGACAAGTACTTGGAGGAGAACTATTGCAGAAACCCTGATGGATCATCCAGGCCCTGGTGCTTTACCACCAATCCATCCAAACGCTGGGAACCCTGCTCTGTTCCTCGATGCAGTAAGCTTTATTTCTTTCTGAAATACTACACTGCATTGTGTGTCTAAGTTTAAATTCATCAACAATCTGCCATTTTATATTCTAGCAACTGAACCATCCACAATTGTACCAGAGCTCTCCTGTGCCACTGGAGATGGAAGCTTCTACAGGGGCACTATTTTTGTGACTGTATCAGGGAGAATTTGTCAGAACTGGGCATCTCAAACTCCTCACAAGCATTCTGTAACTCCAGAGAACTACCCATGCAAGTAAGAATTGTGCACCCAACATTCACCCAAAAACCACCTCACATTGTTGGAAAAAATGTTGAACACAAGAACAGAGCATTTTGAATAACAAGTTTATAGTGAAGAATTTTCATTTTTAGGTAAGCTTTTTTTAAGTTCAACGAACCCTCTTATTCCAGAGGTCTTGAAGGGAACTACTGCAGGAACGCAAATAATGAGAAGAGACCCTGGTGTTACACCACAGACCCTGAGACCCGCTGGGAGTACTGCAATGTGCCCAGCTGTGGAGATCAACCTAGACCTGGTCTGTATTGAAGACACTACATGACTTAAAGATATATCACATAAGATTCTGGTTACCTTGCCATGTAATTTATTTTACATGCCACTGCTGAAGTATGTAACGTAAATATGTGATTCTCAGAGGACCCGGTCATCCCTGAAGGGGAGGAATGTTATGAAGGTGATGGAAGTTCATACCGTGGTGTCATGTCAGAGACCATCAGTGGAAAGAAATGCCAGTTCTGGACATCCATGGAACCTCATAAACATTCCAAAACACCACAGAACTTCCCCAAAGCGTAAGAGCTCCCGCAGAGACTCTGACATTCAGAATAATCTCATGTGGCGGCCTTGACAAAGTGCGTAGTAAATTCACTCACATTTTCTCTGTTTTTCTCCCCTTATGCAGAGATCTGAGGAGGAACCTGTGCAGGAACCCTGATGGTGACCGAGCCCCTTGGTGCTACACCACTGACCCCTCTGTTCGGTGGGAGTATTGCAAAGTTGAGCGTTGTGACATTAAACCCAACATACCTGATCAGAAGCCTTTTACCGAACCATTTGTAGATGCAGCTTCTCCAACTTCTTCAGAAAAAGGTTCAACCACATTCCAGCTAAAAATGATAGAAATAGTCAACCATTATTGTATGAGGTCGGTTATGAGTTACGCTATGTTTTTTTAGATTGTAAAGTTGGCAATGGAGCAGATTACCGGGGATCCACGTCTAGAACCATAATGGGAGTGACCTGCCAAGCCTGGAGTTCGATGATCCCGCATCACCATGCCAGTTTTACCCCAGAAACACATCCAGACAAGGGCCTTGAGTCTAATGTAGGTTTATGCAGACTAAAATAGCAAACCCTGAATTAAAATCTGGATATCTGAAGGAAGTAACAGACATTTTAACATGATTCTAACCCTATTAGCAATGCAGAAACCCAGATAATGATGTGAATGGACCTTGGTGCTATACAACAGATCAAAATAAGAAGTGGGATTACTGCCAGATCCCAGACTGTGGTAAGAATGCTTCAAATGTTTGACTCTTATGGCATGGAAATTCCCAAATGCAGTTAACAACTTTCTGTTATCTGGTCTCAAATATCATACAGCTTGTAAGAAACATGACATGCATATTCCTGTCTAAACAGACGGTCTGAAATGTGGACAACCAGCAGTGAACCCTAAACGCTGCTTTGGGCGAATCGTTGGAGGATGTGTTTCCAAACCACACTCCTGGCCTTGGCAGATCAGTCTTAGAACCAGGTACACAAACTTCCTGTGACCAGTACTGTTAATTAATACACTGAAGACTTATATACAAGAGTTCTGCTTCTAGACCTTCTAGATTCTTTGTTTAGAATAGGCATTATAGCATGCTTAGACCTTCAAACAGTTACAATACTTATAGGAAGGGGGGGTCGGTGGTAGACCCCTTGGTCTATTTGGCCAAAGGACGGACCTGATAATAAACAGAGTCCATTAACCCCAGAATAAAAGAGATAGTAACTGTCATTTTCTGTCATAGCCCTGACAATAAACATGTTTGTGGTGGAACGCTAATTAATGCGGAGTGGGTCCTAACTGCTACCAGTTGTCTTGAGAGGTGAGTTTTTTGTGTCATTTCGAGTGTCATTTGAGAGGTTAAGGCAAGAGATTGAAAAGAACGAATACATTTTGAAAGTTTAGACCAGCAATGTTGCTTCCAAAGTGATGATTAAATGTATACCTGCTATTACACAGGTCTCACAGGCCATCTGACTACAAGATTTTCCTTGGAATCCACACAGAACATGCGACTGAACCATCCAAACAGGAGCGAGATGTTTTAAAGATCATTATGGGACCATCTGGGGCTAACATTGCTCTTCTCAAGTTAGACAGGTTAGAAAGTGTTGTTCATTGGTGATGTTTGTATTTGTCATTGCAAATTGTGGCCTAATGGTTAGAGAACCAGACTTCGTTAACAGTTAACCGATTCGATAACAGTTGGGGTGTCCTTGAGCAAGGCACCTTACCCAGAGTGCTACAGGGCTATCCACTGCTCCAGGTGTAACAGGACCAGTATTCAGTATATTATTTACAATTAAGTAAGGAATAACTGGTTTAAAATTGCCTTCTCCAATACTTTTATTCTGTGTTAAAACAATTCTAACTTTCTTAATCCATATTAACAACAAAGTTATTGATAATGCCATTAAGAAATTAAACTTACAATCAAGTGCTATCTCGTTTTAGGCCTGCATTAATAAATGATAAGGTATTGCCTGCTTGTCTACCAGAAAAGGACTATAATGTACCAAGTGGCACTGAATGCTTTGTAACAGGCTGGGGAGAGACACAGGGTAAGTGACTATTGCAAAACTGATTTTTATAAAATATTTTAAAGGGATAGTTCACAAAAAGAAAATTTGCTGTTAACTTACCCTCAGGTCATCCAAGGTGAAGGTGACGTTTTTCTCTTCAGTAGAACAATAAAGATTTTTAGCTAAAACTGTCATTTCTCCTTCATAAAACTGAATAATCTGAGGGCGAGTAAAAGCAAATTTTCATTCTGAGGTGAACTATCACTTTAAGATAATATCTTCAAATATCTTTTAAGCTTTATTCATGTAAAAACTTCAGGAATGGTTAACCCAAAAATAAAAATGAATGTACTCACCTTGACGACTGTCTTCCTTGGAACTTCATTACTTTCTTCCATAGATTGAAAGTACACTGGGTTTGAGGTTCAAGCTCTAAGCAGGACTGTATTTATGAAAACCCTAAAACTGCAAACGTCTGCTTGACAGCCTTGGCTACCAATCACTTTCATTCACTTTTCATGAAAAAACAAAAGAGGATCCTGAACATTCTGATATTAATAAATCCCACAGAAATGTCCCACTGAAGAAACACGGAACTTAAATGATGTATTTTTTGTCTTCTTTAAAGTTTCTATAGCTTCATGCTTTTCTGTTTCTCAGGAACGGGTGGAGATGGTTACCTGAAAGAAACCGGATTTCCGGTAATTGAGAATAAAATCTGCAACCGTCCATCATTTTTGAATAACCGTGTGAAGGAGCACGAGATGTGTGCAGGAAACATAGAGGGTGGAACAGACAGCTGTCAGGTAAAGAATCATCATCCACATCTGCTGAAACCATCGCCCATAGATTATACAGTTTTAACTTCAGGGACTTCATTGACCCTGTTATAAACCCTAAAGAGCTGCCTATCTAGACAACATTTTAGACATCATCCCAGCTAACAGCTAATGTTCTCTAAACGTTATCAAAACGTTCTATTGACTCTACTGGGCTATTGACAGTAAACAGGAAGTCTTGGTCATGGACTAAGCAGTTTTGGTTGTAAATCTTTGCTTATCGCCTTCGTCAGTAAGTGTTTATTAGTCTCTCTTGTTTAGGGAGACACTGGTGGGCCTCTCGTTTGCTATGCACAGGACAAGTTTGTTCTTCAGGGAGTGACATCATGGGGTCTCGGTTGTGCTAATGCAATGAAACCTGGAGTGTACACCCGCGTCTCCAAGCTTGTGGACTGGATTGAACAAACTATGAACATTCATAATGGTTCAGTCTAAACACAAATAAATGCTGTTTAACAGAATGTGTAAGATTAAACTGTACTTACACAGTGCAACATTTAATTCACAGGTACTGTTCAAAATCACTTTTGTTAATTTTTACAAACTGCCTGTCCACTTTCAGTATGTGCTGTTATATATCTTATAAGATTACCATAGTCAATGTTGTATTTTTGAAAAAATAGTCTAATATTTCTGTAAATAAATAGTGCCAATAAACAGAAACTTGAAACACAAAATCTTTGTTTTCAGTAGTACAGAAAATATCTATGCATTTTAATACAATAGCTCAGTTTTTATTATTTTAATTTACCATGTTTGTTTTCTTTTAGTTTAACGTAATAAATTGTTGTAATAATTGTTGTATCTTTCCTGATGTCTCTGTGAAAAAAGTACACAGACGTCCAGTAAATTCTGGTAAAGCATGAGATCACAAACAGAAATGGTGGGTTCAGAAAACACTGACTGACAAACACAATATGACCTGGATCATACGTTGCCAGGATAATTATTGACAGATGACTGACTGTACCGTGATATTTATTGTACCCCCTTGCTTAGAGGATTTAGGCACTCTTTCAGCTCCAACATGAAGGTTCAAGAAGCAGGTCTCTTATTTTGTCTTTTTCTCTTCTCAGGTACGTCAATAAACAGACTTTTATAAAAAATGTATTTTTAATTTCTATGATTAATGACATGTAACTAATATGGTCAATTCTGTTACCTCCAGTTTTCCTAATGGGCTGAACTGAAAGTACTGCAACACACTTTATTATCTTCTTCTATTATATTCTTGTGACCTTGACATTAAAAAGTTATGTACAATAGCCATTTTTAAGTATACTGTATATACTGATGGGTCGCTGATTGTTTTTACTGTGAGTAGGACTTAAGCTGAAATCTACAACTTACAATTGTATATAACTATCTATCGACTATAACGATCACTGTAGACTCTATAATGACTAGTCTGTCAACTTGAGCAACCTGGATGTTTGTAAGCCAACTAAATGGTTTGAAACAGACCATGGAAATGCTGATGTAGAGTTAGAGAGAAGGCAAGATCCCCAGAAACATTTCATTTATGCATTTGACAGACACATTTATCCAAAGAAACTTACAGAACATTCAACATACACATTTAATCAGTATGTGTGTTCTCTGGGATGGAACCCATGACCTTTGCGCTGCTAACACAATGCTCCACCAACTGAGAAACAATTGTATTTAGTTTTCAAATGTTGTCATAAAATATTATACAGAACCAAAAATCATACAGACTCACCCTAATTTAATGGGGATTATTTCCTTTGATGTGATTCTCTTGAATAGGTGCAGAGGACTGCATGCACTGCACTGGAGAAGACTACAGAGGAAAGATCTCCATCACTCAGAGTGGAGACACCTGTCAACACTGGGACTCTCAGGAACCCAACACACATAGATTCAAGCCTTCAACGTGAGAAATTACCACTTACTCAGCATAAATATTGGTCATGTAGTACAAAGACACAAAATGTGTGTGTTTTGTAGTTTACCTGAGAAGTACCTGGAGGAGAACTATTGCAGGAACCCTGATGGGCAACCCAGTCCCTGGTGCTTTACCACAAATCCATCCAGGCGCTGGGACTTCTGCTCTATTCCTCGATGCAGTAAGCTTCATTCCTCTCAGCCTAAAATCTCTCACTGTGTGAAAAAATGACTTCAATTATTGGTCATCTTTGCCTTGTAGCGACAGAACCGCCCACAATTGTACCAGAGTTCACCTGTGCTACTGGAGAAGGGAGGTTCTACAGAGGCACTATTTCTGTGACTGAATCAGGGAGAATTTGCCAAAATTGGGGATCTCAAACTCCTCACATGCATTCCAGAACCACAGAGAACTACCCATGCAAGTAAGTATGCAAAGGTCTGAATGAACTGCTGTCAAAGTATTATAAAAAAAATAAAAATAAAATGAGTAACAGCAAGCAATGTCCTTCGTGCCACTTTCTGGTCTGACATCGAACCACTTGAGAATTAGTAAATATTAACAGTACTGTAATGTTTGGGTGAACTGTTGCTATAACATTAAGGACCCTCTCATTCCAGAGGTCTTGAAGGGAACTACTGCAGGAACCCTGATGACAGCAGCAGGCCCTGGTGTTACACCACAGACCCTGAGACCCGCTGGGAGTACTGCAATGTGCCCAGCTGTGGAGATCAACCTAGACCTGGTCTGTATTGATGGGCCATTACATGACTTAACTTAATACATTAATTTTTTTTTTTCCCAGAAAAATGTTTGTAACCAAAGTACAGAAGCTTTAACTGAAACTATTTTTTCCTGACTTTTTCTTTTTCTTGTTTTTTCTTGTAATCATAACTTCTAACATAAAATCATTTTCTCAGAATCTCAACATAACAAAAGTTGGTTTTCTTGTGTTAGGTCATGTTCTCTTAGTCTGTAGGTTACAATAGCTGTAAGTGAAATGTACCGTATGTACTGATGAATCACAGGCAGGTGAATTAGTTTTTAAATGTTTTTAACAAAACTTCTATTGTCTATCATTGTAGCCACTGTAATCACTGAATGTGTGGACAATTTCATAACCTGGAAACTGGAGGGGCTAGAACATTTGTATGTTTATTAAAAGATGTTCAAGAGATGTCAGTTAAACGGTTTGAGACTGACTGGAAATAAGCTGATATACAGTTACAGAGAAGTCGAGATCTCCAAAAACATTTATGTTAAAATCTCCAAAAACAAAGCAGGAAAAAGAATCATTCTTGTTTAATGGAGATTATTTCCTGTGTTGTCATAATCAAGAAGAACTGTTTGTCATGCCAATGGTGGAATATAATACTACTGCTCTTGATTAACTCCCAAAGACTGCATGCACTGCACTGGAGAAGACTACAGAGGAAAGATCTCCACCACTGAGAGTGGATACACCTGCCAACGCTGGGACTCTCAGAAACCCCATGACCATAATTATGTACTTTCAATGTGAGAAATTAACACTTACTTACGCTAAACAAGATATTGTCTCTTTAGTACAAGTACACAAAATATGTTTCTTTAGTTTACCTGAGAAGAACTTGGAGAAGAACTATTGCAGGAACCCTGATGGATCAACCAGGCCCTGGTGCTTTACCAAAAACCCATCCATACTCTGGGAATTCTGCTCTATTCCTGAATGCAGTAAGCTTCAATCCTGTCAGCCTGAAAACCCTGTCAGATGAGGCATTTATTAATTATTGGTCTTTTCCAATCTATTTCTCATAGCAACGAAACCACCTGCAATTGTACCAGAGCATACATGTACTACCGGAAATGGTGGCTCTTACAGGGGCATTATGTCTGTGACTGAATCAGGCAAAAGTTGTCAGAATTGGGCATCTCAAACTCCTCACAAACATTCCAGAACTTCGGAGAACTACCCATGCAAGTAAGAATCAATGTTTTAATAGCGGGAGTTTGAGATATTAATTTGTTAGAATTATAGAAATTCTGTCCTTATTTAATTGCCTCACATTGTTGGAAATGCTGTTATTCTTATGTGAGCACAAAAGAAAATGGATCTTTTAATAACACACCAAATACAATGCTGACTAGCTCTGCAAAGTGTTAAAAAATAAATAATTAAAATAATTGTTTTTAACAGTACTTTCATTTTTGGTTGAACTTTTTAACAATCTCTCATTCCAGAGGCCTTGAAGGGAACTACTGCAGGAACCCTGATAATGAGAAGAGACCCTGGTGTTACACCACAGACCCTGAGACCCGCTGGGAGTACTGCAATGTGCCCAGATGTGGAGATTATTCTAGACCTGGTCTGTATTGATAGTAATTATTTGACAGGTCTGCTCGATTATGACAAAAATCATAATCATGATTATTTTGGCCAATGTTCGATTATTTATTTAATTACTCCCTGACTTTAAAAACAGACCTGTATTTATTGATAAAAATGGTCTTTTTAACAGTCAATAAAAAATACAAAAAAATATAAATATGCATTTAAATAAATAATATGAAAGTAATAAATTAAAATCATTTATATTAACATAAATTAGATCAAATTTGTTGTGCACTGCCATAACCAAACATACATTCACATTTTAGAAACTACATTCAACAATTAATATTGTGAGCTTATTTAGTGATCGATATGTCGTGTTTGAATGTAAACGTATAGATGAGTGAAGAACTTTCAATAAGGTAGCATATCAGCTCGAGATGGTTTCAAGATCAGCTAGAAGATGGTTTCCTGAGATTGTTTCCTGTGATGTCATACTCTTGAACAACTTCGTTTCAGTGGTGGATTATAACCCTCTTACTCTTGTAAAGGAGCAGAGGACTGCATGCACTGCAGTGGAGAAGACTACAGAGGAAAGATCTCCACCACTCAGAGTGGAGACACCTGCCAACACTGGGACTCTCAGAAACCCCACAATCATATATACATCCCTTCACTGTAAGACCAGTGTATACTAACATAGAATAATTGAGACATTGTCTAATTATTACAAGTACATAGGCGTTTTTTGTAGTTTACCTGGAAAACACTTGGAGGAGAACTTTTGCAGGAACCCTGATGGACAGCCAAGACCCTGGTGCTATACCACAAATCCATCCAAACGCTGGGAATACTGCTCTATTCCTGAATGCAGTAAGCTTCAATCCTGTTAGCCTGAAATCGCTGTCTCAAATAACCAGTTTAACAATTATTGGTCTCTTTATTTTTTCTTTTAGAAACGGAACCGCCCACAGTTGTACCAGAGGTCAACTGTATTACTGGAGATGGCAGCTCCTACAGAGGAACAATTTCTGTGACTGTATCAGGAAAACCTTGTCAGAACTGGGCATCTCAAACTCCTCACAAGCATTCCACAACTCCATGGAACTACAGATGCAAGTAAGTGTCCATGTGACGTTTTTAATAAAATGATTTTGAGGGAGACTGAACTATTAATTTGGCAGAAAATGAGAATTTAAAGCTGCAATCCGTCATTTTTTTCTGGTTATAAATGAACAAAAATGAGTTGAGCCAGTACACAACACGATCTCTGTACGCAAACTGATTCGCAACAGCAAGTTTATAAAAATAATTTATAATATGAGCTGTTGGGTCTGATTTCGCACAAAACATCTGTCTGTAAAAAAGAAATAAGATACAGCCAGTCACGTTAAGCAAATTAATTTTCAAGTACTTTGCAATTTTATGTTTCAAACCAAGATGGCAGTAGAGTGGCAAGAGTTTTGGACTGCAGCCTTAAGTTCACTCAAAAGCGTAATTTTGTCATTACTTTCACTTTGTGGGATTTTTCCCTTTTTCTCACTTTTTCACTTTTTGTGTGAAACACAAAATTCAACATTTTATAGAATGACTATAACTAAAAAGACACTTTGCATGTGGTTATAATAAAAGTAAGAACCAATACTGTTTTGTGCCATTTTCAAGGCTGACATCATGGAATTAAAAAATCACAATTATTAAGTAAGGTGACCAATTGCTTTAACATCTTTTCATTCCAGAGGTCTTGAAAGTAACTACTGCAGAAACCCTGATAATCGCCTAACACCCTGGTGTTACACCACAGACCCTGAGACCCCCTGGGAGTACTGCAATGTGCCCAGTTGTGGAGAGCAAGGTTTTATAGTTTTTATTATAGTTTCACATTTCAAATTATTATTTAGTGTTTTGACCTACTCTGTTTTAGTTTAGTTGTTCAGTTGTTATTAGTTTTCATTATTTTAGTTTAGTTTTTTTTTAAAGTAAACTATTTCCCATGTAGTGATGATTACACAGTTTTTATTTAATACAAAATATGTTATGATCATTTCTACTTCATTTTAGTCAGTTTTAGAGCAGTGCATAATAGTTTATTTTTATTATTTTTTTGTGCAAAATTGTAGTTTTATTTGCATTACTATTACTAGTACTACATTACTAGAAGCTCTAAGAGGCCATTAACTATTTTTTTCTACTGCGATCATATATATACTGATGGATCAAATATGAGCAAAATCATTGAAACTTTGATCAGTAACTTTGTCACTGTATACACTATAATGATGCAGAATATGTGAACTTCATAACCAGCCAACGCAAGTGACCAGAACAATGAAACGGAACAGAAATATGCTGATATAGAGTATTAATGAGCTTTAGTTACAAAAGTCAAGATTTCGAGAAATATTTATGTTAAGATTTTAAAGAACTGGATCTGGTGAACTGGTTCAATGTCACTCTTGAATCTGCTCTTGAATAGATCCAGAAGAGTGCATGCACTGCACTGGAGAAGACTACAGAGGCAAGATCTCCACCACTGAGAGTGGATACCCCTGCCAACGCTGGGACTCTCAGGATCTCAACAGTGATGATTACAAAGAGTAAGAAATTAACACCTACTCACCTTAGCACATAAGTCCATTTAGTACAACTACACAAAATGTCTGTTTTTGTAGTTTACCTGAGGACTACTTGAAGGAGAACTATTGCAGGAACCCTAAAGGACGACGCATGCCCTGGTGCTTTACCACAGATCCATCCAGCCTCTGGGAATTCTGCTCTATTCCTCGATGCAGTAAGCTTTATTCCTATCAGACGGAAATCACTGTGTGAAATCATCGGTTTATCAAATATTGGTCATTTTTGTTTTGCAGCGACTGAACCACCCATAATTGTACCAGAGCTCACTTGTGCTACTGGAAAAGGAAGGTCCTACAGGGGCACAATTTCTGTAACTGAATCTGGGAGGACTTGTCAGAACTGGGAATCTGGAAGTCCTCATCTGCATGTCATGAATCCAAAGGATTACCCATGCAAGTAAGAATCAATGCAACCATTTTTTTTGAGAGATTGAGGTATTATTTGCCTGTTAGAATAATAGAATAATTCTGTAATATTTACTTCAGTATTGTTGGAAATGTTTTTTTGTGGAATACAAAAAGAAACATTTTAAAATAACATTTACAGCAGTTCAAATTGATCACATCTGTCAAGCTCCAAAAAAAATGTCATTAGTTGTGCCACGTTCCGGCCTGACATGGAAACAAGCATGAGTAACTAATGACATAATTTTCATTTTTGGGTGAACTATTGCTTTAACATTAAGAACCTTCTCATTCCAGAGGCCTTGAAAGGAACTACTGCAGGAACCCTGAAAATGAGAAGAGACCCTGGTGTTACACCACAGACCCTGAGACCCGCTGGGAGTACTGCAATGTGCCCAGCTGTGATCAGCCTGGTCTGTACTGATTTTTACACGACTCAAACGTATTTCATAAAATGTGGAATCTGGTTTAAAGTGCCCTGTTAGAGAGGCTAACCTGAGTTCCTAATTAGTTCTGAAAATTATTTCAATGTCCTTTCCTAATAAGGACTTAAAGGTTAATCTGGATGCTGGCATGCTCATAAAGGAAAATAGACATGGATTGCTAGTAACTACATATAAACAGAATAAATCTTTACTGTTAAAATACAGTTAACAGTAAATACCATAAGCTCCTCCAATCATTAAAGCAAATCACATACAAAGTTGTTTATAGTTCATTGACAAAATCAATATTTCAAAACTTTCAAACAAATAGCTGACAAATAACAAACAAACAAAATATAAATACCAAAGTTAACATTGCATGCCTGAAACAACTGGCTGCTCTGCCCCTAAACGCTGAAAATCTACAAAAAACTAATTTGTAAAAAATAAACTCTGCATAAAACCATAACACTGTGAGCATATCCATATAGCATGCTTTTTGAAAAGCAAGCTTAAAATACAATAAAGAATTTACTTTATTTGAAAACCATTGTACATTTTTCGTCATTGAGTTTGTTACTACAAACTAAAGTTTGCGTTCAGTTTAATTGGCACAAATCTGTTTTGATAACTCAAGGGACCGGGGCATTCATATGGTTATAGAATGTTTGTAAGATGCAAATTAAATAAGACTGGCCAGAAATATGATTATATAGTTTAAAGGAGGTTCAGTTACAAAACAGATCTTGAAAATTATACTTAGAACAAAATAAAAAAATAAATCATGACTGAAACAAAATGACTCGCTCCTATTATATAGTGATTGTCACTCTTGCGCCTCTCATATCATCTTGAATATCTGCAGAAGAATGTATACGCCGCAGTGGAATAAACTACAGAGGCAAGATATCCACCACTAAAAGTGGATACACCTGCCAACGCTGGAACTCCCAGAGACCTCATAAGCATTATTTCACCCCTGCAGTGTGAGAAACTAATACATATTAACTTGTATTAAATGGACAATAACTCATTTATGCTGCAGGTACAAACATATGTGTTTTTTTGTAGTTTACCTGGCAAGAATTTCGAGAAAAACTATTGCAGGAACCCTGATGGACGGTCCAGTCCCTGGTGCTTTACCACAAATCCAAACCAACGCTGGGAATTCTGCTCTATTCCTCGATGCAGTAAGACTCATTGTCAGCATGAAATTGTCAAAAGTCAAATAATCAGTTAAACATTTATTGGTTTCTTTTTTGTAGAGACTGAACCATATGCAGTTGTAGCAGAGTTCACTTGTGCAATTGGAGACGGCGGGTCCTACAGAGGCAACACTTCTGTGACCGCATCAGGGAAAACTTGTCAGAATTGGGCATCTCAAACACCTCACAGCCATTCCACAACTCCAGAGAACCACAGACACAAGTAAAACTCAATGTGACAGTTTTGAAAACTGGCTTTGAGAGAAACTTTTAACTATTTAACTTTTAACTTGCTTGCATAAATTGCAAGAAATTTAGTTCATCCAAAAATGTATGTTTTTTTCTTACTTACTTTTCACATCGTTGGAAATGCTTGTGCTGTTTTTTTAGAACATCTATAACTAATAACAATAACAGTAAAAACCAAAATGATTTTGGGTCATTTTCTAGGCTATGTCATGGAACGATAGAATTAGTAATAAGATGCTTAACATTAAGAACCTTCTCATTTCAGAGGTCTTGAAGAGAACTACTGCAGGAACCCTGATAATCGGCTCAGACCCTGGTGTTACACCACAGACCCTGAGACCCGCTGGGAGTACTGCAACGTGCCCATATGTGAATCATTCTAGATCTGGTCTACAGAGTCGTCGTCATCACATGACTCAAACTTATCACATCAAAACTCATCACATACGACTGATCAAAATAATCTTGATTATGTCAGATCCCAGAACTTGGTAAAGATTCTTAATATTAAATGATTGTCTCCAATAGCATGGAAATGCTAATTGTTGGGTTCAAATCTAGGATAAAATCAGATTATCATAATATATTTAAATCAGTAAATATATTTCAAAGTTTACCTAATCATCTTCACACTTATTCCATTTGAACTGATGGTAAGATCTCACAGTTCTTTATTTACATTTATGCATTTGACAGACGCTCTATCCAGAGATATTTACAATGCATTCAAGCTACATATCAGTATCAGTATTTGTACCCCCTGGGAATCGAACCCACAACCTTTTACACTGCTAACATAGAGCTCGACCATTTGTCTCTCTTGTTTAGGTTGACACTCATTTTTTAGGGAGTGAATGATTAGTCAATCAGCCTGAGCAACCAGGATGTTTGTATGGTTATAGAATGATGTGTAAGAGATAGCAATTAAATGGAGTGAAAAGTGATCAGAAAAATGTTGATATATTGAGAAAGTACAGTTTGCGATTTAAATAGTGAAATTAAGTTTATAAAAAGACAGTAACAAAAGGACCCTTATTTTAACGTGACTGCATCCTTGGATCGTTTTAATCCAAAATGAAAAGAACCTGACATGAACCAACGAAAGATTAAATTCTAAACCACACAAACATATATAACATGTGACACAATGGGGTATAAATTCATGACAAATTAAAGGGGTTACAAGAAACATCTGGAAGCACAAAAGACAATTAACCAACCAAAGAGTGTTACGCATGAGACAAGGGAACCAATGAGAGCAAGACACATGAACTACAAAGACCATGGACATAAAAACTACAAAACACAACTTCAAAAAAAAGACAAGATAACTCAACACAGATATGTAACGGTTCTTGGCCTCTTAGCTGATAAGTAACATTGATTTGAGACATTAATGGGAATTGTCTTTATGTAGGACAGAATATGTCGGTTTTAAAATTATTTTATAATACACTGCTTATAAATAGTCTAAAACATCTTATTGTGCGTAAACTGCCGAAGAAATATATTTTTTGTTATTTCAATAAATTGCTTTAAAATGAACAATGAGTTCTATCTGTTCTTTTTCCGTTTTC
Source organism: Chromobotia macracanthus (assembly GCA_036877525.1). Classification (NCBI taxonomy): domain Eukaryota; kingdom Metazoa; phylum Chordata; class Actinopteri; order Cypriniformes; family Botiidae; genus Chromobotia; species Chromobotia macracanthus. Next base: position 4,075,099 of record JAZGTH010000078.1, on the reverse strand, counting down.
ATTTCGTTTATGCAATTTTACAACAATAAAATAGCTTCATGTGGAGTCCACAGACAGTCACATGACAGAAATTCTGGTAAATCGTGAGATCAGAAACAGTAATGGCGGGTTGTGAACACACTGATTGACAAACACAACATGACCTGGCCCTGGTCAGGATAATGATTGACAGATGACTTACACTGTGATGTTTGTTGTACTCAAATGTTTAAAAGTTTCAGACACTCTGTGCTCTTTCAGCTCCAACATGAAGGTTCAAAAAGCAGGTCTTTTATTTTGTCTTTTCCTCTTCTCAGGTAAGCCGTCATTAACATTCATTGTTAAAAGTGCTTTGATTAGTTGTCTATTTCTGTTACTTTTTAATGATTTCTAACTAAACAAATGATTAATACACTCATTTCATCTGGATGTCCAATGTGATGAATTCTGTGACCTGCAGGTGATCTAAGGGTCCACACTGAAAGTACAGGTAAGATGATGATTCAAGGGTAGAGTGGACAACTTTAAACAAATTCAGACATGTTCTCCCTATATCCAGAAGTCTTGAGATGGTCAAGAGTTGAGTTAAGAGTTTTGTTGATTAAGTTTCTTAGTACTGTGTTTCTATTTGAGAAATCTCTATGTAGGTTACTGTACATGGGCTCTGCCTTGTTGATTTTATTAAGTCTAAATACCATAATCTGTAAAAATTGTGACTTGAGTGTCCAGACAATTTCCTTAATAAACATAAATACATAAACAGTTTGGTAACCAAACTTTATGAGGCCATGATCATTTATTTTTTCTGACATGTTTTCATGTGATCATGACCTTTAATTTCTCATAATCTCAACATAACAGAAGTTTGTTTACTTATGGTATGACACAAAACATTGTTTTCTCTTGGTTTGGAGGTTACAATAGCCATTTCTATGTGCAATACATTGTGTAGATACTGATGGATCACAGGTGAGCAAATTTGTTTACTTTGTTTAGGGAGTCACTCAAGAAATCTACAACTTTATCACTGTAGACGCTATAATGACTAACCAGTCAACTCGAGCAATCCAGTTTTTTTGTATGAATGATTTTTGAGAAATGTCAATTAAAAGGTTTGAGACTGACCAGAAATATTCTCATGTGCAGTTACAGAGAAGATCATAAAAAACAAAATAGAAAGCAAATCGTGACAGAAACTAAAGGACTCACGCTTGTTTTATAGTGATTGTTTTCCTCTAATATACTCTTAAATAACTGCAGAGGACTGCATGCATTGCACTGGAGAAGACTACAGAGGAAAGATCTCCACCACTGAGAGTGGATACACCTGCCAACACTGGGACTCTCAGAAACCCCATAATCATAATTACATCCCTTCAAAGTGAGAAAATTGCACTTACTTTGGATGAGATACTGTCAACTTAGTACAATTACAAAATAAATTGTGTTTTTGTAGTTTTCCTGGGAAGTACTTGGAGGAGAACTATTGCAGGAACCCTGATGGACAACCAAGACCCTGGTGTTATACCACAAATCCATCCAAACGCTGGGAATACTGCTCTATTCCTCGATGCAGTAAGCTTCATTCCTGTCATTCCTGACACTACATTGGGATGTGTGTCAAGTTATTTATCAACACTTGGTCATTTTATATTTTAGCAACTGAACCGCCCACAATTGTACCAGAGCTCACCTGTGCTACTGGAGAAGGAAGGTCCTACAGGGGCACAATTTCTGTGACTGTATCAGGGAAAATTTGTCAAAATTGGGCATCTCAAACTCCTCACAAGCATTCTGTAGCTCCAGAGATTTACCAATGCAAGTAAGAATCAATGCAACAGTTCTCACAGACTGATGTTGAGGAAGACTGAAATAGTAATGTTTTTGCAATAATTTCAGAAATTCTGTCCTTATTTAATCAATTTATATTGTTGTAAATGCTGTAATTTTTCTGTGGAACACAAAAGAAAATATATTTTAGCAGCACAACGAACAGAACAGTTCATACTGACCACGTCTGTGAAGCTCCAGAAAATAAAGACATAATAATAAAATAATAACAGAAACAATGTTGTCAGTCATGCCACTTTCTGGCACTAATGACATAATTTTCATTTTTGGGTGAACTATTGCTTTAACATTAAGAACCTTCTCATTCCAGAGGTCTTGAAGGGAACTACTGCAGGAACCCTGATAATGAGAAGAGACCCTGGTGTTACACCACAGACCCTGAGACCCGCTGGGAGTACTGCAATGTGCCCAGCTGTGGAGATCAACAGATATCTGGTCTGTATTGATGGAGTCAGTACATGATTTGAACTTATTACACACATTGTGGATTCTGATTCAAAAAGGGCTACATATGATTTGTAACTCAAGCACAGAAGCTCTAAAGATCATCAACTGTTAGTTTCTCCTAGCATGTTTTCTTGTGATCTTGCCATGACATAAAAAGTTTTCATTTTAAAGGTCAATATATTGTGAATATACTGATAAATCATGGATGAGTACACTTGTTTTACTTTGATTAAGGACTCACTCAAGCTGAAATCTACATCTTCATCACTGTATTAGTAATCTCTACAATGATGAGTTAATCAACTTGAGCAACCAGGATGTTTGTATGGTTATACATAATGATATTTGAGAGATGCCAATTAAACGGCTTGAGACTGACCAGAAAAATACTGATGTTCAGTTACAGAGAAGTCAAAATCTCCCAAAACATTAATGTTGAGATTTCAAAAAAAATAAGTTACAGTCATAATGACTCTCTGGTGTTTGACTGATGTCTCTTTCTGTGATGTCATACTTCTGAATATGCTCTTAAATAACTACAGAAGACTGCATGCACTGCACTGGAGAAGACTACAGAGGAAAGATCTCCACCACTGAGAGTGGATACACCTGCCAACACTGGGACTCTCAGAAACCCCACGACCATAATTACATCCCTTCAAAGTGAGAAAATTGCACTTACTTTGGATGAGATACTGTCAACTTAGTACAAGTACAAAATAAATTGTGTTTTTGTAGTTTTCCTGGGAAGTACTTGGAGGAGAACTATTGCAGGAACCCTGATGGACAACCAAGACCCTGGTGCTATACCACAAATCCATCCAAACGCTGGGAATACTGCTCTATTCCTCGATGCAGTAAGCTTCATTCCTGTCATTCCTGACACTACATTGGGATGTGTGTCAAGTTATTTATCAGCACTTGGTCATTTTATATTCTAGCAACTGAACCGCCCACAATTGTACCAGAGCTCTCCTGTGCTACTGGAGAAGGAAGGTCCTACAGGGGCACAATTTCTGTGACTGTATCAGGGAAAACTTGTCAGAATTGGGCATCTCAAACTCCTCACAAGCATTCTGTAGCTCCAGAGATCTACCAATGCAAGTAAGAATCAATGCAACAGTTCTCACAGACTGATGTTGAGGAAGATTGAAATAGTAATGTTTTTGCAATAATTTCTGAAATTCTGTCCTTATTTAATCAATTTATATTGTTGTAAATGCTGTAATTTTTCTGTGGAACACAAAATAAAATATATTTTAGCAGCACAACAAATAGAACAGTTTGTACAAACCACCTCTATGAAGCTCCAGAAAATAAAGACATAATAATAAAATAATAACAGAAACAATGTTGTCAGTCATGCCACTTTCTGGCACTAATGACATAATTTTCATTTTTGGGTGAACTATTGCTTTAACATTAAGAACCTTCTCATTCCAGAGGCCTTGAAGGGAACTACTGCAGGAACCCTGATAATGAGAAGAGACCCTGGTGTTACACCACAGACCCTGAGACCCGCTGGGAGTACTGCAATGTGCCCAGCTGTGGAGATCAACAGATATCTGGTCTGTATTGATGGAGTCAGTACATGATCTGAACTTATTACACACATTGTGGATTCTGATTCAAAAAGGGCTACATATGATTTGTAACTCAAGCACAGAAGCTCTAAAGATCATCAACTGTTAGATTCTCCTAGCATGTTTTCTTGTGATCTTGCCATGACATTAAAAGTTTTCATTTTAAAGTTCAATATATTGTGAATATACTGATAAATCATGGATGAGTACACTTGTTTTACTTTGATTAAGGACTCACTCAAGCTGAAATCTACATCTTCATCACTGTATTAGTAATCTCTACAATGATGAGTTAATCAACTTGAGCAACCAGGATGTTTGTATGGTTATACATAATGATATTTGAGAGATGCCAATTAAACGGCTTGAGACTGACCAGAAAAATACTGATGTTCAGTTACAGAGAAGTCAAAATCTCCCAAAACATTAATGTTGAGATTTCAAAAAATTAGGTAATAATAAAAATAGAAAAATTAACTCACCCGTGTTTCTTTCCTGTGATGTCATACTTCTGAATATACTTTTAAATAACTGCAGAGGACTGCATGCATTGCACTGGAGAAGACTACAGAGGAAAGATCTCCACCACTGAGAGTGGATACACCTGCCAATGCTGGGACTCTCAGAAACCCCATAACCATAATTACATCCCTTCAAAGTGAGAAAATTGCACTTACTTTGGATGAGATACTGTCAACTTAGTACAAGTACAAAATAAATTGTGCTTTTGTAGTTTTCCTGGGAAGTACTTGGAGGAGAACTATTGCAGGAACCCTGATGGACAGCCGAGACCCTGGTGCTATACCACAAATCCATCCAAACGCTGGGAATACTGCTCTATTCCTCGATGCAGTAAGCTTCATTTCTGTCAGAAACACTAGAATAGGTTGGGTGTCTAATTATTTGTTCATCAACACTTGGTCATTTTATATTCTAGCAACTGAACCGCCCACAATTGTACCAGAGCTCACCTGTGCTACTGGAGAAGGAAGGTCCTACAGGGGCACAATTTCTGTGACTGTATCAGGGAAAACTTGTCAGAACTGGGCATCTCAAACTCCTCACAAGCATTCTGTAACTCCAGAGATCTACCAATGCAAGTAAGAATCAATGCAACAGTTCTCACAGACTGATGTTGAGGAAGACTGAAATAGTAATGTTTTTGCAAGAATTTCAGAAATGTTGTCCTTATTTAATCAATTTATATTGTTGTAAATGCTGTAATTTTTCTGTGGAACACAAAAGAAAATATATTTTAGCAGCACAACGATCAGAACAGTTCATACTGACCACCTCTGTGAAGCTCCAGAAAATAAAGACATAATAATAAAATAATAACAGAAACAATGTTGTCAGTCATGCCACTTTCTGGCACTAATGACATCATTTTCATTTTTGGGTGAACTATTGCTTTAACATTAAGAACCTTCTCATTCCAGAGGCCTTGAAAGGAACTACTGCAGGAACCCTGATAATGAGAAGAGACCCTGGTGTTACACCACAGACCCTGAGACCCGCTGGGAGTACTGCAATGTGCCCAGCTGTGGAGATCAACAGATATCTGGTCTGTATTGATGGAGTCAGTACATGATCTGAACTTATTACACACATTGTGGATTCTGATTCAAAAAGGGCTACATATGATTTGTAACTCAAGCACAGAAGCTCTAAAGATCATCAACTGTTAGTTTCTCCTAGCATATTTTCTTGTGATCTTGCCATGACATTAAAAGTTTTCATTTTAAAGTTCAATATATTGTGAATATACTGATAAATCATGGATGAGTACACTTGTTTTACTTTGATTAAGGACTCACTCAAGCTGAAATCTACATCTTCATCACTGTATTAGTAATCTCTACAATGATGAGTTAATCAACTTGAGCAACCAGGATGTTTGTATGGTTATACATAATGATATTTGAGAGATGCCAATTAAACGGCTTGAGACTGACCAGAAAAATACTGATGTTCAGTTACAGAGAAGTCAAAATCTCCCAAAACATTAATGTTGAGATTTCAAAAAATTAGGTAATAATAAAAAAAGAAAAATTAACTCACCCGTGTTTCTTTCCTGTGATGTCATACTTCTGAATATACTCTTAAATAACTACAGAGGACTGCATGCACTGCACTGGAGAAGACTACAGAGGAAAGATCTCCACCACTGAGAGTGGATACACCTGCCAACGCTGGGAGTCTCAGAAACCCCATAATCATAATTACATCCCTTCAAAGTGAGAAAATTGCACTTACTTTGGATGAGATACTGTCAACTTAGTACAAGTACAAAATAAATTGTGTTTTTGTAGTTTTCCTGGGAAGTACTTGGAGGAGAACTATTGCAGGAACCCTGATGGACAGCCGAGACCCTGGTGCTATACCACGAATCCATCCAAACGCTGGGAATACTGCTCTATTCCTCGATGCAGTAAGCTTCATTCCTGTCATTCCTGACACTACATTGGGATGTGTGTCAAGTTATTTATCAACACTTGGTCATTTTATATTCTAGCAACTGAACCGCCCACAATTGTACCAGAGCTCTCCTGTGCTACTGGAGAAGGAAGGTCCTACAGGGGCACAATTTCTGTGACTGTATCAGGGAAAACTTGTCAGAACTGGGCATCTCAAACTCCTCACAAGCATTCTGTAACTCCAGAGATCTACCAATGCAAGTAAGAATCAATGCAACAGTTCTCACAGACTGATGTTGAGGAAGACTGAAATAGTAATGTTTTTCAAGAATTTCAGAAATGTTGTCCTTATTTAATCAATTTATATTGTTGTAAATGCTGTAATTTTTCTGTGGAACACAAAAGAAAATATATTTTAGCAGCACAACGAACAGAACAGTTTGTACCAACCACCTCTGTGAAGCTCCAGAAAATAAAGACATAATAATAAAATAATAACAGAAACAATGTTGTCAGTCATGCCACTTTCTGGCACTAATGACATAATTTTCATTTTTGGGTGAACTATTGCTTTAACATTAAGAACCTTCTCATTCCAGAGGCCTTGAAAGGAACTACTGCAGGAACCCTGATAATGAGAAGAGACCCTGGTGTTACACCACAGACCCTGAGACCCGCTGGGAGTACTGCAATGTGCCCAGCTGTGGAGATCAACCTAGACCTGGTCTATATTGATGTCATTACATGATTCAAGTGTATTACATAAAATTCTGGTTCCCTTTTTTATTTTATGTTCAACTGATGAGATATAGATCATATAGGTAAAAGGTAGCTATGTAAGATGAATATTCCTGTTTACACAGACGGTCTGAAATGTGGACAACCAGCAATAGAACCAACACGTTGCTTTGAGCGAATCGTTGGGGGATGTGTTTCCAAACCACACTCCTGGCCTTGGCAGATCAGTCTTAGAACCAGGTACACAAACTTCCTGTGACCTGTACACTGGTAATCTCTATACAAGAGTTCTGCTTCTAGACTGTTTAGAATAGGTGGATAATCTGGTAATTTCATAACTATTTAAACAAGTAGTAATATGAGTAATTAAAGAGTAATATGAATTGGTAACACTTTTACAAGAAAAAGTAAACAGTAACATAGCATACTTTGTGCTTTAAAAATATAAAAATACATCATTGTAAGACTTACACTTTTTGCCCCAGAATAGATTTTAACAGTTTATAACAAATTTTCTGTCATAGCACGGGCAAAATTCATTTCTGTGGTGGAACGCTAATTGATGCGCAGTGGGTCCTCACTGCAGCCCATTGTCTTGAGAGGTGGGTGGCTGTTATTTTTACCATTTGAGAGGATAAAAAAGCGAAAGTTTCAAATGAAGAGGAAGGTTAGACCAGCAATGTTACTTCAGAAGCAAATCATTAAATGTATACCTACTACTTCTGTTATTAGGTCTCAGAGACCATCTGCCTGCAAGATCTTCCTTGGAATACACACAGAACGTGCGACTGAAGCATCCAAACAGGAGCGAGATGTTTCTAAGATCATTATGGGACCATCTGGAACCGACATTGCTCTTCTCAAGTTAGACAGGTTAGAGAACGTTGTTCATTTGCAACCATATTAGTTACAGTCTAAGACATATCATGATTTTTAAATTACATTAAGACAAACTTACAGTGTGTTTCTCATTGTAGGCCTGCATTAATAAATGATAAGGTATTGCCTGCTTGTCTACCAGAAAAGGACTATATTGTACCAGATGGTTCTGAATGCTTTGTAACAGGCTGGGGAGAGACACAGGGTAAGTGACTATTGCAAAAATAATTTTTATCAAATATAGTTTTTCTGCTTTTTTTAATGAAATTCTCCCATCATTTTTCCAGACTCATATAACTTTATCTCTTGCATGGAACACAAAGGACAATTTTAAAGAGATTTTTACACTCATGTTTATTTCCATAAAATAATAGTAGACAGAGACTGTGGTTGTCAAGATATTGAAAGGAAATACAAAAAACGTGACTGAACAAAATCACAGATATTTGTCTACATTCTCATATATTACACTTCATTCTTACTGGTATTTCACTACACAAAGTCACATAAGATCATCTTACACACATGATTTTGTGTAAGGCACAGAATCAAATTTAAGTTTTTCATAAATTTGCCTAAAAATTTTGCTTGACAGCTTTGGTCGCCATTCACTTTCATTGTATGGAAAAACACTAACTCTGTTATAGTGTTCCGCAGAAGAACTGTATCGAACTGGAACACATTGAAATGACCTTTTTCTATTTTGTTGAAGAGCTACTTTAATGATTTTATAGCTTTAAACCTTTCTGTTTCTCAGGAACAGGTGGAGATGGTACCCTGAAAGAAACTGGCATCCCTGTAATTGAGAATCAAATCTGCAACAGTCCGTCATTTTTGGATAACCGCGTAAAGGAGCACGAGATGTGTGCAGGAAACATAAGAGGTGGATCAGACAGCTGTCAGGTAGAAATCTAAATTACACAAATAAAAATGACACATGGATTACACACAGATTTCTTTATTTCCTATTGTCAAGATTTAATAACTTGGCTCATCTCCAATCCCAAGTAATCTGGAGATCTCAGAATGTGGGCTAACATTCTATAAACGTTCTCTCAAAGTTCTCAAAAAACAGTATTGCAATAATGTTAGTAGAACATTTTATAAATCTTATCTAAATAGATATGAATAACGTTATTCATAAGTAGTTAGTGGAAGGTTTAAAAACATCTTAAACTGGATGATTTGAACATTCCTAAAACTTTCAAAATAACATTTTTAACGTATTTGTTACATAATGTAAACATGACGGAAACATTCTTACAATCGAAAGTTGCTAGCTGAGTAGACCAGCTAAGGACCATCTTGGCCAGGCTGGGAGACCAGTCTAACCACAAACTGGTTTATAATGTTTATTCAGCAGGATGAGCACTAAATTCCAGAAGCAGTCTGAGCCAATCATCAAAGCCTTAAATGTCATGTGATTGATCGTTCTGGAACCTTTTCAGTACTGAATGTACAGTATTTACATCTATTATCCAAACCTTGACCACCTGGCGTGCACAGGAAGGCAACTCACTAGGGACTGAATGGAATAATACAGTTGTGATATTTTATTGACTTTGCTGATATACAAATGTGCATTTTGTTCCCTCTCATTTAGGGTGACAGCGGTGGGCCTCTCGTCTGCTACGCACAGAACAAGTTTGTTATTCAGGGAGTGACATCATGGGGCATCGGTTGTGCTAATGCAATGAAACCTGGAGTGTACACCCGCGTCTCCAAGTTTGTGGATTGGATTGAGCAAAGCATAAGAGAAAATTGAAGTCTCACCTTAAAGCCGCAATCCACTTTTTGTTAAAAGATGAACACCAAATTAGTTACAGAGCAAGTACATAAACCACCTGCATTTAAAACAATCTACTTACTGTCTAATTTAACTGTTCTAATTTCCTGCAGAACACAAAAGGGCAACATTTATAAAACAGCACAGCAGCTACTACAGTATATTTAACACCTCTGTCAACTTCAAGAAATAATACCAGAAATAAAAACGTACAGCAAAGAAGGTTGTCAGTTATGCCACTTTTTGGCCTCATATGGAACCACATAAGAATTAGTAAATAAAGACAGAATTTCATTTTTTGGGTGAACTATTGCTGTAACATTAAGAACCTTCTCATTTCCGGGGGGCCTTGGAGGGAACTACTGCAGGAACCCTGATAATGAGAAGAGACCCTGGTGTTACACCACAGACCCTGAGACCTGCTGGGAGTACTGCAATGTGCCCAGCTGTGGGGATCAACCTAACTTAGTCAAAGCATGATTCAAAAGGACACAAAATGTAGAATCTGGTTTCAAATCAAATTTTATAAACTCTTTTTTGTTGTAACAGCACCACTCTTGGATGAGATGGTTTTGTATATTTTCCTGGCAGTGTACTGTAAATCATGAAGCTTTATTTGGTTCATATGGAACTTGCTCACAATTGCAAAATTTGTTTGGTTTTTGTTTGTGTATTGAGTTAGCTCTTGGTCTTTATGTTAATAATTAACCTGTCAATTTGAAACATTGTTGGGAATTTTCTTTCAGTAGGACAGAGTATATCTGTGCATTTAAATTCTTTTATAATACACTAACATTTTTATAAATTGTCTAAAATATCTTACTGTACCATGTAAACAGTGGGAAAATTGTAGTTGTTGTTATTTCAATAAATTGCTTTAAAATAAACAATGAGTTCTATCTGTTCTTTCCCGTTTTCATTTCGTTTATGCAATTTTACAACAATAAAATAGCTTCATGTGGAGTCCACAGACAGTCACATGACAGAAATTCTGGTAAATCGTGAGATCAGAAACAGTAATGGCGGGTTGTGAACACACTGATTGACAAACACAACATGACCTGGCCCTGGTCAGGATAATGATTGACAGATGACTTACACTGTGATGTTTGTTGTACTCAAATGTTTAAAAGTTTCAGACACTCTGTGCTCTTTCAGCTCCAACATGAAGGTTCAAAAAGCAGGTCTTTTATTTTGTCTTTTCCTCTTCTCAGGTAAGCCGTCATTAACATTCATTGTTAAAAGTGCTTTGATTAGTTGTCTATTTCTGTTACTTTTTAATGATTTCTAACTAAACAAATGATTAATACACATTTTACACATTTCATCTGGATGTCCAATGTGATGAATTCTGTGACCTGCAGGTGATCTAAGGGTCCACACTGAAAGTACAGGTAAGATGATGATTCAAGGGTAGAGTGGACAACTTTAAACAAATTCAGACATGTTCTCCCTATATCCAGAAGTCTTGAGATGGTCAAGAGTTGAGTTAAGAGTTTTGTTGATTAAGTTTCTTAGTACTGCGTTTCTATCTGAGAAATCTCTGCATGGGTTCTAGTTGAAGCCAGTTCTGCCTTGTTGATTTCACTGACTCTAGAAAAACAGCAGAATCCATAGAGCTTTGACAGCTGTAAACAGTCTAGATAACTTTCTTGATCAACATCAGAAACATGAGTACAGTATATATTATTTGTATCTTCCTCTGATCTTAACACACAGTATTTTTTTTACGTGACGTTTGAGAGATGCTGATTGAATCGTTTAAGGCTAACCAGAAAAATGGTGAAAGATGCCCATTTTTTAAAATACCATTTATGTTCATTTTATAAGCAAATTAAACTCTTCATTAAAAATAATAAAGTAAACTCTTTTTACTCAAATTTTCACGTTCTGCAGATGTTCTGGAGGCGTATGCTAAAACGGACGGGGCTTGGATAGTAAAATTCACTAAAACACAGTACTCTGTGAAATCAGTGGAAGAATGTGCCATGAAGTGTGACAAAGAGACTTCTTTTACATGCAGGTGCAGATTTACACCACATCTAAAACTGTGCTGAACGTGTTGCGTTTTGCAGTTCTTTCACCACTGGACTAATGTAGACTGCTCTGTATGCTGGGCACATATATGTGTATTGCAGGTCCTTTTACTATATTGATAAGGATCAGGATTGTGTAACACTGCCTGCCAATTCTAAGACTGATCCAATACTGCGAAGAACGAGCACTGCACTATATGAAAAAAAGGGTAATGCTTTATAGCCCATTAATGGCTTCATTTGAGACTTTTCTGGTTTCTAACGTTCCTACTTTTCAACATGCACTACTTTTGTTTCAGTTCTCTTAGCATGTTTATTTACTAATGAATCACAATTCACTATATTAACATCCCTGAGTTAATATATAATCCTCCCAGATTTATCAAGTGTAGTTTGATCCATGTCAGTAAACAAAGTAAACAGGATTATCTAAAAATCTATCGTCCAATGAGGGATTCTCTTGCAAGCTCCGATACTAGTTGTGTTTTAGTTTAGTATAGCTGAGTTTTGTTTAGTTGAAATGGCTGTACAGTATGTCTGATTGGTAATGTAACACCAGGCATGATGTAGTATAGTGGTTCTCAACTGCTACGTAACTAGCCTGAAGCACAAATTTCTTAGTGTACAACAAACACTGGGCCAAATATTTCACAAATATTACTGATGCTGACGCTATTGTAGCATTATTTGCAATATACAGTATTATATGCATTAGCCTTTTTCTCTCCTGCTGTCCGTGATCCTAAAAAAGACCTACATCCCATTTTATACCACAACCCAGGTGAAAACTACAGCTGTAGGGAACCATATGAAATGATTATGAGGAACATATTACATTCATAATTATTAACCCGAAATGAATCCACTATCCTAAAACTCTGATAAATTTAAACACCATACATTTACACTATGATCTGGGATTTTTATAGTTATATTGCAAGATTATATTGTATCAGTTAATTGTAAAATTAATGTTTGTACTAATGCGGGATGTATTTCTTCATACAGAGTACTTACAGGAATGTGTCAATGGAGTTGGCACAGACTACAGAGGGACAAAATCCAAGACAAAAACAGGAAAAACGTGTCAACGATGGGAGGGAAGTTTCCCCCATAGGCCCAAGTATTAGCCCTGATGTCCTGATCCAATTTTCTGTTCCTTCTGTAATAAAAAAAAACTTTAGGAAACTGCACAGGATAAAATAGATAATTAACCATAAGTGTAATCGATTCCCTAGCATAACACCAAGGACACACCCAAAAGCTGACCTGGAGTCCAACTTTTGTCGTAACCCAGATGGAGATAAAGGGGGACCCTGGTGCTACACCACAGATCCAGACAAAAGATGGGAACACTGTGATATCCAAGACTGCACAGGTACAGCAGTTTATTAACTGTTTGTCACATTCATGGTGGAATATCACACTCCTCAATCTGCTCTTGAATATCTGTAGAGGAATGTATGCACTGCAGCGGAGAAGACTACAGAGGAAAGATCTCCATCACTGAGAGTGGATACACCTGCCAACGCTGGGACTCTCAGAAACCCAACAACCATGGTTACATCCCTTCAGCGTAAGACACTATGTAGAGTATGACTGAGATATTGTACCTGTTGTAGCAGAACACTTTATGAATATGGTGTGTGTTTTTGAAGTCTTCCTGAGAAGTACTTGGAGGAGAACTATTGCAGAAACCCTGATGGGGAGCCCAAGCCTTGGTGCTTTACCACCAGTCCAACCAAACGTTGGGAAGCCTGCTCTATTCCTCGATGCAGTAAGCTTCATTCCCGACAGAAACACTAGATTGGGTTGTGTCAAATTATTTGTTTATTAACATTTGGTCATTTTGTCCAGCAACTGAACCGCCCACAATTGTACCAGAGCTCACCTGTGCTACTGGAGAAGGTGGCTCCTACAGGGGCACAATTTCTGTGACTGTATCAGGGAAAACTTGTCAGGACTGGGCATCTCAAACTCCTCAAAAACATTCCAGAACTCCAGAGAACTACCCATGCAAGTAAGAACCAATGTAACAGTTCTAATAGACCGGTGAATTGAATTATGAATTAAAGCAAATTTATCACTGATAAATGATTAGACGAACAGGGTAAAAGTTCCACTTTTATGTCCCATAAATAAATAACAACATATGGGTTGGGAATGAAGTTATTGTATCGGCTTAAATAATCACAGAGGTTTCCTATTTTGGTGAATGTACTTACCTTTAAATTTAAGAACCTTCCCATTTTAGAGGTCTTGAAGGGAACTACTGCAGGAACCCTGATAATGAGAGAAGCCCCTGGTGTTACACCACAGACCCTGAGACCCGCTGGGAGTACTGCAATGTGCCCAGCTGTGGAGATCAACCTAGACCTGGTCTGTATTGAAGACACTACATGACTTAAAGATATATCACATAAGATTGTGGTTACCTTGCCATGTAATTTATTTTACATGCCACTGGTGATGTAACGTAAATATGTGATTCTCAGAGGACCCGGTCATCCCTGAAGGGGAGGAATGTTATGAAGGTGATGGAAGTTCATACCGTGGTGTCATGTCAGAGACCATCAGTGGAAAGAAATGCCAGTTCTGGACATCCATGGAACCTCATAAACATTCCAAAACACCACAGAACTTCCCCAAAGCGTAAGAGCTCCTGCAGAGACTCTGACATTCAGAATAATCTCATGTGGCGGCCTTGAAAAAGTGCGTAGTAAATTCACTCACATTTTCTATGTTTTCCTCCCCTCATGCAGAGATCTAAGGAGGAACCTGTGCAGGAACCCTGATGGTGACCGAGCCCCTTGGTGCTACACCACTGACCCCTCTGTTCGGTGGGAGTATTGCAACCTTGAGCGTTGTGATATCAAACCCAACATACCTGAGCAGAAGCCTTTTACCAAACCATCTGTAGATGCATCTCCTCCAGTTGACCAATCCACGTCTTCAGAAAAAGGTTCAACCACATTTCAGCTAAAAATGATAAAAAAATAGTCAACAGTGATATATTGTACAAGGTCGGTTATGAGTTACAATGTGTGTTTTTAGATTGTAAAGTTGGCAATGGAGCAGATTACCAGGGTCCCACATCTAGAACCATAATGGGAGTGACCTGCCAAGCCTGGAGTTCGATGACCCCGCATCAGCATGCCAGTTTTACCCCAGAAACACATCCAGACAAGGGCCTTGAGTCTAATGTAGGTTTATGCAGACTTTTACCTTGAATCTAAATCTGAATATCTGAAGAAAGTAACAGACATTTTAACATGATTGTAACCCTATTAGCAATGCAGAAACCCAGATAATGATGTGAATGGACCTTGGTGCTATACAACAGATCAAAATAAGAAGTGGGATTACTGCCAGATCCCAGACTGTGGTAAGAATGCTTCAAATGTTTGACCCTTATGGCATGGAAATTCCCAAATGCAGTTAACAACTTTCTGTTATCTGGTCTCAAATATCATACAGCTTGTAAGAAACATGACATGCATATTCCTGTCTAAACAGACGGTCTGAAATGTGGACAACCAGCAGTGAAACCTAAACGCTGCTTTGGGCGAATCGTTGGGGGATGTGTTTCCAAACCACACTCCTGGCCTTGGCAGATCAGTCTTAGAACCAGGTACTTTGTGCTTTAAAAATATAAAAATACATCATTGTAAGACTTACACTTTTTGCCCAGAATAGATTTTAACAGTTTATAACAAATTTTCTGTCATAGCACGGGCAAAATTCATTTCTGTGGTGGAACGCTAATTGATGCGCAGTGGGTCCTCACTGCAGCCCATTGTCTTGAGAGGTGGGTGGCTGTTATTTTTACCATTTGAGAGGATAAAAAAGCAAAAGTTTCAAATGAAGAGGAAGGTTAGACCAGCAATGTTACTTCAGAAGCAAATCATTAAATGTATACCTACTACTTCTGTTATTAGGTCTCAGAGACCATCTGCCTACAAGATCTTCCTTGGAATACACACAGAACGTGCGACTGAAGCATCCAAACAGGAGCGAGATGTTTCTAAGATCATTATGGGACCACCTGGAACCGACATTGCTCTTCTCAAGTTAGATAGGTTAGAGAACGTTGCAACCATATTAGTTACAATCTAAGATGTATCTTTTTTTTTTTAATTACATTAAGACAAACTTACAATGTGTTTCTCATTGTAGGCCTGCATTAATAAATGATAAGGTATTGCCTGCTTGTCTACCAGAAAAGGACTATATTGTACCAAGTGGCACTGAATGTTATGTAACAGGCTGGGGAGAGACACAGGGTAAGTGACTATTGCAAACTGAATTTGTTCTTAAATATATTTATGGTTTTCCAACTTTGCATGTGCATCTAAAGACTACATGGATAGTTCACCAAAAATGAAAAAGTGTTTAAAGTGACCGAGTGACTTAACTTGACTGAGACTGGGTTTTCAGGCTACCAAAAGTAAATCTGAAATAATATGACATACTGTACAATATTTCATGTTTTCTGAAGTCATATGAAAACTTCATGTAAAGTACAGACTACAGTTTATCATTATACTCTGTAAAAATCCTTCCTTGATCAATTCGCACGGCTGATAAAACAGTCACTATTCATGGAAAAGAGGATCTTGTACATTCTGACCAATTTTTTTACTATTTTTTAATGATTTTATATCTTCATGCTTTTCTGTTTCTCAGGAACGGGTGGAGATGGTTACCTGAAAGAAACCGGATTTCCGGTAATTGAGAATAAAATCTGCAACCGTCCATCATTTTTGAATAACCGTGTGAAGGAGCACGAGATGTGTGCAGGAAACATAGAGGGTGGAACAGACAGCTGTCAGGTAAAGAATCATCATCCACATCTGCTGAAACCATCGCCCATAGATTATATATACACAAATCATACATTTATTATTACATATAGTCCAGATTCAGAGATTTTGCTCAGTTCTAATCCCTAGTGACAACATTTTAATGCATTATACAAGTTCAGTATCACACTGGCTTATAAAATACCTCATTTTGGTGAATGGAAAGCGATCCCAGAATGTGTTTTACATTTTCAGCTAGATTTTATTTTGTACTGGAACACACTATTTAAAAATAGCAAACCGTAAATATTAAGAAATGGTAAATGAACATGCTAATGTTTGAGTAAAAGCAAATCTGAGAAGTGTTTTTCTTAGTGTTGAAAAGACGGTGGTTTTCCCACAGAACTGGCCTACATTTAAACTGTTGCCGTGCCCCAGGCACTATAGCCTGACGGGATAATCTCATCACTGACAAATGCTGGTTAACTCATTTTAAAACTTTTTGATAATTTGCATGGAAAGACATCACTGATATGCAAATATGCATTTGGTTCCATCTCATTTAGGGTGACAGCGGTGGGCCTCTCGTCTGCTACGCACAGAACAAGTTTGCTCTTCAGGGAGTGACATCATGGGGTCTCGGCTGCGCTAATGCAATGAAACCTGGAGTGTATACCCGCGTCTCCAAGTTTGTGGACTGGATTGATCGAAATACAAAAGGAAACTAAAACGGTTCATTTTAAACCAAGTATATGCTGTGCAATGGAAATTAAACGTGTAAGAACTGTTGAAGGCTGTTTTAAAGTCAGGTAACAGTTTATAAAAGTCACTAACAGGGTGTGTCTGCCCTACGTCAATCTATACTGTTATATTTCTTTCATAGTATAATTTAACACCATCCCCCAGGTTTATTATTGCACTCACACATGCCCATAAAATGTAATCAGATTTAATAAATCCTAATAGCTATCCTACATTAAAGGAAAGCTAAAAATCTTTGAATAAAGTCTCTTTCATATGTATTTCGCCATATACAAACCTTTCACGTAGACAAACAGTTTTGTTTTTACAATTAAAAAAAAAAAATTAAGTTCAACCCATGTTTCATGTCACCTATACCATAAGAGACAGAAAAGACGTAACATATTATTGATCATTTAGCCTGACATTTTAAACCAATATAAAAATATACAGCATATCGAATGCTTTTTAAATGATCAAGACAACATTTTCAAAACAATTCAGCTGCTTGTTTCAAATTGTTAAAAATAGTTTAAATATTTAGAAAGATTGAAATCGTGTTGATTGATTATGTGCTTTTGCATCCTGAGTTATGTGAGCGTTGCAAAGTACGGGGAGGAGTTTGCCTGGAGTGTCTTATCTTATTCAGACTGTAATGATCAGACAGTCGTAATGTCTTTGTTAGATGTGACATCAGATACATGTCGCCTCATCAGATGGTTTTTTTTGTTGCTGTATAAGGAACTTGAAATTGTGATTAAAGGTCCAGTGTAAGAACAGTAACCATGGTAAATATGTGCAAGGAGACAAACTTCACCTTAAACTTTCCGACATTCAATGTCATCAGTTGTTTCTGGAAGAGTAACATCTTTGGTTTCGGTCCACCAGCCAAAAGCACACAAGCACCTGTGAGAGTAAAAGTCCAGGTCACTCAGGTCCGGCGGCAGTCTAAATTAAACAAATGATCTCAATTATCTCAAATTAACTCAATTAAACTAACCAAAATTAGAATACATGATCTCTGCCAGTGTTTTGGACAAATGTTACAAAAATTGTGCATTTCCAAAGACAATTTTTTAGGAAATTGCCATTAAAATTTAGTTGGGGGTATGTGCAAAATGCTGTTTGTCCATATGATATGCAGATATCACAGATTCACAACTTGCTGAACAAAATGTACGTGTTCCTGGATTGTCATTCCTATCAGCCAATCACTGCTTACTGATTTCAGATTTAGGGTAAGGGCTGTAAAAAAAAACGTTCTTCCAACGTTGATCCAGAAATATCCTACACAAGCTAACAGGTAACATTCTCAAAATGTTGGTTAACATTTTCTAAAAACAGAACCTGAAGAGAAATGTTCCTGAGAACGTTGCTTGTTAGCCGGTCTAATTTAAAAAAAGTGTTTAGCTAAACATTTTTTCACAAAGCGCGTTTAGAAGTGAACTTCAACGCTGTCCTCAGAACAGCTGTTAAATTATTCTTTTGTTCAATCAGCTACCAGCACTAATCACAAAACCACAATAAGAATTCATGCTGAGGAGCTGATCGGTTTATTGAAATAAATCAATGTCATATCTCAGCATAGACTTTAAATACCAAAACAAGATGCTGTGACAAATGCAACTTAAAAGAGCCAGAGCACAAACAGACATGAATTACGAATCCCTTTTTGGAGAATCGTACCATCTCTTTACTAAGAGGGAAGAAGCCGTCATAACCAACAAATATTGGTACACGTACCATCTAACTTCTGCCCTAAAAGACAGACAAACAATGTCCTCAGACAATGTCCCCTATAAGAGCATTATAAAGACCCTCAGACATGTTTCTTGACAGTCTTCTCAGAAGCAGCAGGTCGTGAAAACATACAAAACTGGTGTGGGTTTATTTGGCAACCATACATGTGACGAATACACTGATGGATGGAAATACATGCCTTTTCAGAATTCAAAAGACAAAATGCAGAATGTTGAGCTGGTGTGAATAACTTTTCACCTGCTCCAAAACGTGACCAATATTCTGTTGTGTCTCCACTGTCCTACTAGACATTTTGGCAAATAATTTAAGGAGGGGCTCCTCAATGCCCGCTGCCTGCAATCTGGCAACACAGCTGCACAAACTCATCTTTCTCTGCACTTTTTAAAATAAGTTTTGCCAGCAGGACCTGAAATCTCAGCCGAAACTGATAAACCACATAATCAGCAAATAAAAGAAACATTTGCAGGTGTTTGAAAAGGACAAACAGGTTATGTGAACAGCTAATGTGAACTGCAACACAATTCAGCAGGATAACATTACTGTAAAGGAAGAAACGTAATGCCAACAGAAAAAGCTTCTACATATCTAGGCAGACTTGTGCATCTAAGTGGACGTGTGGCTTCTTACTTTAATTCTTCTTCACACAGAGAGATAACAACTAATCGACAAACCAAAACACTGTGCCTGCAAAACCTTTTCCTTCTGATTTTGTTGAGAAATGACAATTGTAAAGAAAGCCTGCAGTCGTCATACATGCAACGCCATTTCTTCCATGGCACTAAAACTCTGTTTGCTGTCATGCTTTTTTCAGCAGAAGGGGTTAAAGCGTTTCAGAAGACATCCATTTAAAGACTTCATGTTTATCTTCATATAAATGTCACTCAGAGTCAGCATAAAGGTTAAAGTCGATGCAGAACGCAAATGCGGAACGTGTGGCGATTTATAGATTTGTGATTTAAATATGAACTTGGCAAAGCTAATACATCTTCTTGGTGCTACATGGCTCAAGATATGTTAAATACTGCGTGAGATTGTAGTTTACAAACGTCTTCGACTGTATCTGCCACAATCATCAATTATTATTTAATAGAACAGTGTTTTTCCAGTGAGCTGGTGAAAAAACAACAGTACCCAAAATCTTTAAATAACAATAAAAAAAATCTATATACTTCATTTCTGCACATTTGCAGGAGACCATATGTAATCACATCAAATAATTCTGTACATCATTCATCTCAACCAATGGAAAACAAACACAAACAATCATTCAATCAAATGACAAGAATAAGGTTTTTTCAGGAAGGCATTTGCGAATTTGCTTTTGAGGGCTGGTAAACAGCTCACAGAGAAATAGATTTCCCTTTAGAAAACAAAAATGGAGCAATTGAACAGTTGGAGTATGGTGGCAGAGACATTCAAAAGTTCAGTGGGGCTGCCCGGCCAGCGCCCTCAGACTTTCAGTAGATCCTCGTCACTGTCGTCCGGGTCTGGTTGTGGCTTCTTCTGGTTTCTATCGCCGTATTTAATCTTGTTTTTGCTCCTTGTGTCGTCCAAGAGTCCCACCAGATCTTCGTCGCTCTCTGCTTTCAGCAAGGCCGACTGCAGCCGTGAGGAACGGTGGGACATTCGGACCCCTGGAACAGTGAGCACCTCGTCTTCGCTGTCCTGCTCGTCCAGAGAGAAGGACCGCAAGGCGTCTGCGCTGACGGGCTTGGTGGTTATGTGGCCGTTCTCCTGCGGCTCCCTCGTGGGCGTCCCCGTCTCTTCCATCAGCCACTCCATCTCATCCTCACATCCGTCCTCATCCGTGTTGACCTGGAGAAAGAGTGAGAGAGGGAGAAAGCGAGAGAGAAAGAGAGATGAAGAAAGATGAGGTGGAGAGTTAGTCTAATGCACACGCATGCACAAACGCATGCTGTTTGATTAAAAAAATGAAATGTTACCCTGGAGTATTTGTAAGACACTGGTCTTCCTTTTCTGCAGCAGCTAGACACTTTCTGTATAATAAGTTGCCTAAAAAAAGAAATACATGTTATGCAAGCAACTCAAAGCAGCTCTCCAATCTTGTTAAATATTTTCATATATTTGTATTTAATTTAACTGCTGTTTTACACAGGGCTAGCACATCGCAACACATACACATCAAGTCAAAACTCTGAATACCAAACAGGTCACACTTACCTCCTGTCTCGTTTATGCAGCAGCAGAACAAGCAAACAGATTGTGAGCACAACCAGTAGCAGACTAAGCACAGCCCCCAAAGCCTGACTCCTTCCAGACAAACCACCATGCTCCTCCCCTCCATCATTAATGTTCTGGTGCATGGAGCTGGATGAACTGTGTGACAAACAAATCAAATAAATCTGGGAAAAGTCTCAAATGTATGCAGCAAAAATATACAAATCTGTCAGGCTTAAGCAATACTCACAAAAAGTCGCAGACAGTGGAGGTATGCCAGACAAACAAATACTGACAACCATCAGTCTCCAGCAGGAATTCTGGGATACCCTCTCCCGCTGCAGGGTTGCAGTGAAACAGGATGGTTGAGGACACAGTCTTGGTTTGGTCACGCCCACATTTAGATTCAGATGGTACCAGGACATCAAGGTTTCCACCTGAAGACAAACACCAGGTGATGTCTACATCATGTGTACATCAGCTCTAGCTCTAGCTGTCATTGAACCATGATACCCAGGGAACAAAATCTCAGAATATGTAAATATTAATTGCACTTTGTAGGTCAGTTTGGAAAAAAAAAATTCCCTTTTTCACCATTAAAGATTTCCTCTCACCTTTGATATAATACTTGGCTTTGCTGGAGGAGCCAATTTTCCGGTGGTAACTGTCATTAATCTTGACCTGACAGATATTGGCGCCGAGGCATTTTGAAATGGAGCTGTCTGTGATCCCTGACAGCTGGATGTGGTAGATATAACGGTCGCCGTTAGGACGGATGTCTCCTGTCGCGTTGTGGAATCTGTCACATAATACAACTGTCACAATTTATACCGAGATCTGCACATGGTTAGTGAAACGTTTAGAAAACATTTCAATTAACAAAATTAACAATTACCAAAATGTTTGAATAATGTTCTTATAACCAAGTGTAATAATGTTAACACAACACCTAAGAAACAGTCCTAGAACTTTCAAAAAACATTTTTAACGCTTTTGTTACTTAATGGAAACATTAGGAAAACGTTTGTTACAACCTAAAATTTTAACCCAGTTAAACGCAGGTATGTAGCTGTAAGGGATGCTCTGACACAGACACAAATTCCACCAGCACCAGATAGTGGAAAAGCTATAGTACAGATTAACCAGAAATATTTTCCTTCACAAAATTAAACTTTACAAAGATGATGAGGTTACTAACTACAGAAACTAACAAGTTTGCTAACAGAGTCTGAATCTTTCAAAGTTTGAGTTTTCAAGACTACATAAACTATATAGTAAATGAAGTAACTAGTACGGGAATAGCACATCATGCAGTTTCATTTAACAGAGTCACACACTGATAATAGAGAGCTCCCAGGCTGAACGTGGCCCCTGTTCCTGAAACTTTGATGGTTCCGTTGATCATCTCCACCTCCTCCTGCTTCACAGCACACGCAGAGCGCGTCTCCCACTCCACCCAAAACTCGCACGCTGTTTTATCCTCCCTAAAACAAGCAATGCATGCTGTATGAGAAATCTCTAGTAAACACCTGTGAAATTAAAGCTGCAGTCTGTAACGTTCACCTCTCTACCGCCATCTCTGTTTGAAACAAAATTGCAGGTGACTTTACATACTTTCATTATGTATGTTGAAGTCAAATCAAGCCAAACTGACATTTCCTGAAAAATCGGACCTAACAGCTCAAATTATAAATCATAATTAGGTAAGGAGACCTTTTTGTTTTGACACTGGTCTGTCATGTACTTGCTGATTTGTTCATTTGTAACATAAAAGTTACGGATTGCAGCTTTAAACCAAAATTACAAACCTCATGTGAAACCTTTTCAATGCAAATACAATTTGTTTTGCACAGTTGAATTACGTATGATCAACTTATATGGCAACAGAAGGTACAGCATGATTGGCGTCAATTTTAGAAACCATTCTCGCCTTAATTTCTCTCTCATCCTTATTTCCTGTATGACCTTCGATTAAAGTGACAAAATAAATAAACTATTAGTTCTTTTATCTGACTTACCGCAGGAATTTTGGATGATCCACTGTGCTTCCACATTTCAGCTGAATGATAGTTTTGGCTGGGCGGTTATTTCCACACACATTATCCCCCATGGAATAATTTACAAGGATCCTTCCATCTGATAGGAAAACAAGCCAGTGTGATGCAACCAATAACACCAGAACTAGGTAACAAAAGTTTAATACACAACACATACCAGTAACTGTCTCCATGGTCTGTGTGTGCACACGGCCCAAAGTCTCTGTTTTGCCACCGCTACGTCTGCGACACACGGCTGCGTCCTCCGGGCAGCCCATGAGTCCCCCGTGAATTGACTGGCACAGATTAAAGAACCACCTGTACAGAGAAAAAGTATAAAGAATATATAATAAAGGAAGAGGCCTGCATAGTCCTCGACAAAGAGAATTGAAGGTGTGAAACTCACGACTCCTCATTATGGCTGAACTTCCATGGCTCGGTGAGGGAAGATAGGGTTCGCAGGTCATACGTCTGGTGCTGGCTGGCCAGCTTGCACTCCATCTTCTTGGGCGGGCAGACCACATTGGTTCTCCATTGGAAGGTGGCAGAACAACCCTGGGTCTCACTCATCAGCTGGGGTTTTCCACGACCTGCCGCTCGGTCACACGAGAAGAGAATGGACGACTGCCTCTTTCCTCTCTGTGCTGTGAAATAAAACATCAAAACACCATCTGAAAGTCCATTTGTTTAAATGCAACACGTTGAGAAAATAACTGTATCCTGAAATGCACACATTAAATAAATATTTACCATTTTGTTGGATTTTTTTTAACACTTTGTCTATGGAAAGCAACTGTGCATGCTATATTACTTCAGAAAATTTGGATAAACAAAAATAAGCATTTACGACAACTTAAGTCTCACAGGCAAATGGGCTTACAAAATAAACTTTGTAAATAAACATTTTTATACATTTACACAATTTTAACATTTTCTCATGTAAATTATATATTTCAGTTACAGTTATATTACAGTTCTTGCACCATGTCTAAAATATGAATGCCGATACCAAAGTTAACCTTTGTGCAACAGAATCTGTTCAACAGATTTAAATGTTTAGTAATATTTTGTTATATAATGCAAAGCCATTCACAGATTATGACAGATTAACTACATTGCAAAAAAAATAACAGACTGCCAGTTTCATACCGTCAGAGCAGAAGCCCCATTTCTGATCTTTGTCATAGTCGCTCGTTGTTGCACACCACTTCCTGCCATCAGTTCTGCCCTCAGTAGTGCACTCAGTATATGACTTGTTCATGAATATAAAGGGGAAAGTGCACACTTCATCTTTATCGGTCACTAAAAGATAATAAATGCCTTTATTAATCAAAACTTTATTCATTTATAATAAACATCTTTTGATTTTTTTTACATGAAAGAGCTGAATGAAATTGTTGTATTTAAAGTGCCATACTAGCTTTTCAAAACTTAGTAGGCTGTTTTGCTGTCTACAGCAATATTTGGTACTTACTGAAACACTGTGACACATCTGAAATGCTCTAGGATTCACATCAAGAGCGCACTTCTAATGACTTACGTGCTGTCTAGGTAGTCAGCACACTTTGTTAGTGGAACAAAGCCATTCAGTGTTTGTTTGTCTAACCTTGAGGGCAGGGGTCTCCTGCGCTGTACTGCATGATCACTGCCTGCTCCTCTCTCTTGTAGCCCAAGTTCATTATCTTGCTGTTTCCATATGAAGCCGTTGAGCCAGTGGAGATCAGACACACTGCGCTGTCCTTACATGCTTTGTCTGTGACAGTCCCGCACACATTGATCTTAAAAGAGCCAGAACTACCAGAAACCTGCAGAATATAATAAGATGATTGCAACACTCAACAGCTGTAGTAATACCAACTGAAGTGCTTGGCAAAAAGCAAAAAAGTTCTCTAAAAGTTCTCTCAAAGTTATCAAAAATGTTCTTGCAGTAACGTTAGCAGAAATTTTTGGTTATATATCCAAATGATCATTCTTATATTGTTATTGAAACGTTTTAAAAATGGTACAGAATTTAAAAAAATGGAAAAACATTCTAATAACCAAGCAATAATGTTAATACAATATCTAAAAAAACTGGACATTTTGAACGTTCCTAGAACTTGTTCTTGCTTTATTGCTTTATGTTTATACAACCTAAATTGTTAGCTGGGTTATTCACTTTTCATAAGTAAATGTATATATCAGCAAAAAAAAAAAAAAAAAAACCTCACCCTGCCTTTAATGTTGAGCACATACAACTACTTCACTTTTGAAACTTGGATGACAAAACGTTTTAGTAAAGTGTCAAAGGTTTTATTACCTGAACAACCCCAGACAGCGCTGAGAGGTCAAAGGTGTACTGCAGCTGGGAGACGGTGAGGTTGCAACCCTTCAGTGCGATGACTTCAGGACACACCACAGGAGTTGCCCACTCAAATACATACATGCAGTCGTGTGCCCGGATCATCCGAGGAGAGCCCTAAACACAGAAAACAAATACTCACAGCTACAGAACACACAGCAAAAGCACTGAATCCGCAACCTTCTGGTTCCCAGCCCAGATCTTTAACCAAGAGGCAGCACACAAACACTCACCAGCTCTGCACCTTTCTGACAGGTGAAAATGACCTTGGAGGAGTAATTTGAGGTGGGGTCGGAGAGGCAGACTGTTGGGCTGGTCAAGGTGATTTCCACCTCGTTAGTGATCTTGTTATACTTAGGAGGACCAGTAACTCGCCCGATATCCTGCATTGTGGTGAAACAAAACAAGCCACATCTGATATTGTTAATGTTCACTGATGTCATATTTAATACTGTATGTGAGGCAATCTGAGGTTTACTCACAACTGGGTCTCCATCAACAGGGTCCATACACACAGCGGCCCCTGGAGGACAGTTGACCCCTGGGATGGGGTTAAGGGGCTGGCATATGTTGATGTAGAAGTCAGGAGACTTTTCCCGGTCTACGTCCTCGTCTATGGCGGTATAGTAACCAGTGAGATGGATCAGAGGACTCAGGTCAATCTGGTTAGTGCTGTTCCAAACAGAGCACTTCACCTGCACAGGAAATAAAATACATTCATGTTGTTAATATTTTCCTCACAATCACATTTGGTCATAGACAATCAAATAACTCATTACCCATAAACCCCATTACCTGACTCATTACCCATAAGCCCTTGTTAACAGATTCATTACCCATAAGCCCTAGTCACCAGACTCTAGCTAAAAGCCCCTTTCCCAGGCTCATTAAACATAAACCCCATTACCTGACTCATTACCCATACACCCCCATTACCTGTTGTTCGCAGACTAGTGGGGTGTGCCAGGAGAAGAAATGAGTGCACGTGGAGTCATCAGAGTACACCAGCACGGGCTCATCAGTTCCTCCTCCCTCAGATTTGCAGACAAAGCTGAAGACACTCTTGTGTTTGAGGGAGGGGTCAGCGGCACAGGCAGCTCCACTCTCGTAAGTGAGCTCCACCACCTGGTCCTTATAGACCAGCTTCCTGGAGACCTTTCCAGCACTAACAGCCGTCTGAATCTCCCTGATGCACACGCCTGCAGAAAATATAAATTGGTTGATGCTATCACAGGAACCTGGGATCTGCCTGGGAGCTAAAAGGTCCTTGGACTAACATCTATTTTTTTACTAAACCTGACACATCAAATTTAGAATCTCATGCCTAGTTCTCAAGAATTATATTCTAGAAAAGCTCTTGAACTGAGCAAACAACCTTTCTAGAAAAGATTGTCCACCCTGCCTTAAACATGGTAATCTCACCTGTTCCTGGGGCACATCCAGCGTCAGCGATCTCTCCACAAACATTCAGTCTGAACATCTTCCTGTGGACCAGAGGATCATAGACTGTATATCCTCCTGCCCGACTGAGGGCATTAAGATCAAAGAGATGACCTGCGGAGACAGAGCGCATCCCAGAGCAATTCTAAAACAGTATGCTATTAATTCAAAATTGGGGAATTGGGGAAAAACAGGGAATTGTACGTAAAGGTTTTTTATAGTCATTTCTGCAATCCGTTTGGTCAACACAATTTAGCTTTAAAATAAAAAAAAAACCCACTACAGTTCTCTGTCAACAGCAGACAGGAAGTGCCTGGCTAAGAGGACTTGTGTGATTTGTGAATTGTGCATTCAGTGTGACTTTTGACTCACCAGTCGCAGGATTTGTGACTTTACAGTCACCGTGTTGAGTGCTGTTGAGAGGACAGGCTGCAGCAGTGAACCACACAAAAGTATACACGCAGTTCTCCAGTGCGGTGATCAGCGTGGGCTCAGAGTCCTGACAGAGAGACAGACAGACAAGTAATCATTATTTCTGCCATACACATACAAACAGATTTTCATCAAAACAGTTTTTTTATTTAAGAAAGTCATGTTTTTGGATGTGTAAATGTGTGACAGTTGTAAGTGTAAATGACTCTCCAAGGGGGGGCAAAATTCCTGTAAAC
Source organism: Chromobotia macracanthus (assembly GCA_036877525.1). Taxonomy (NCBI): domain Eukaryota; kingdom Metazoa; phylum Chordata; class Actinopteri; order Cypriniformes; family Botiidae; genus Chromobotia; species Chromobotia macracanthus. Next base: position 4,047,416 of record JAZGTH010000078.1, on the reverse strand, counting down.
ATTTTTGCTGAAATAGAGCTATTATTTTATTCCATTATCTTCCATTGAAATACAGTTTTCTGTCCATCTACAAGAACTTTCCTTTTTGTGGATGCAAGCAAGAGTGAATGGGGGGTGGGGGGATAAAGTGACCAATAGTATTGTAGCCCAATACGTTATACTTTTCACAATCGAATCAGATCCTGAGGAATAGCAACGAATAGCAAAAGTCCTACGTCTCATACTTTGTATTCTGCTGAATATTTAGTTTCACTTTAAAAATTCCCACATTATTTACATGTTTTTATAGTAAATAAAATAAAACATGAAATGAAAAAAGTTGCATTTTAAGGTTAGAGCATAATAACATAATCACACATATTTTTGTGTTTGTGTAAGTGTCTTGTCTATGTATATGGAGAAAACAAATGATCACAAACCACTTTATCAGGGTAGCAGCTGAATCGGATGATGGTGGTTGTGTTTCTCTTTCCATCGCTGCATGCTTGTCCATTCGTGTACTTCAGAACCAGAATGTTTTGGTCCCACTGTGGACCCGTCTCTGCCTCCCCCAGACTCACATACTTGTCTCCATCCTTAAGACAAGCAGCTGCGCTGGACGGGCAGCCCCACATACCTGACCAATCAAACAGCAGTTCTAAAACCTACAGCACTTCTGATCCAAGACTGTGACTGGTCAACATATTGGTCAATATGTCTTTGAATGACAGGATGGCATTTCATGGTTTTACTCAAAGAAACAAATTGCATGAAATTTGTTAATTTTTAATGTGGCAACTGTTTAACAAAAACCTGTCATACAGTTTTGCTTAAACATTGTGATAATCTCATAGACACAAAGCTACGACTTACCGGTCTGAGGCACCAGAGACTTGCACACGTTGATATAGTAACGCTGACTGGCCCCTTTTGGCTCAACCATCCAATTAGATTTGTGCAGGGCCAATGAGGACAGATCATAGGAGTGTCCATTTCCATCACTGCCAGAAAACAGGGATGTTGATATGGTGGGTTACACAAGATTGAGCAAGGTATAAATCAAGTATGGGGAGCAAGAAGGTTGCTCTCACTTGTAAGAGCAGGTTGTGGTTTTGAACGAAGGGCAGGCCAAAGCCGTGTGCCAGTCAAAAAGATATGTGCAGTCTGCAGTTTCTCGAATAAACTCTGGCTTCCCCTGATGAGCAAAGATAAGATGGATTCATCCAGAAACTGCATGAACTTTTCATGCATTCAGATTACTTCAGATACATTCAGATTAATTCCAATTTATTCAGATTTATTGGCTGTATGGAACTCACTGGATTCCTGCTGTGATCACAGGAGAAAAGAATGGCTGTGGATCGCTCGTAGATCTTGTGACAGTTTTCTCCGTGTGTGTAGTTGATCATGATAATCCCATCATCAAACGTGAGGTTTTGATTGGCTATCCCTGCAAATATATAAACATTACCACAACCAGCCAGACAACGTGTTTACACTGTAACCAAAACAGCATTCATTTAGCTTTGAAACAGGGACTAATTAACAAAATTAATAAACTTCTAGTTTTAAACCTGGGAGGCTGACAAAACTAGGTGTTTTGGAATAACCAATTAAAGAGTGCATTAATATCATTATCAATATTCATGTTTCATGCTTGAATTAATATCAGAAGCTAATAAATATTCAACTTAGCACCCTGTCCTACAATGGGACTCGACAAAAATAAGAAACTCACCTGCGATCCTGTGTTTTTGGCCCTCTACCTGACAAGAGGACACTGGGTTTTCAGTAGCATGTGTACAGACTGAGGTATTAATTGGGCCACAGACTGCAAAGTGATACTCATAGTTCAAACTCTTCACTTCATAGTCTTTTCCAGCCAGTGGTGTCAGGTTGTACTCATAGCCGCTCTTTGGGTCCTTGACTTTACAGTTTTCACCTGTGAGGGAAAGTAAACTGAGTCAGAGCCAATGAGAAAAGATTTTTAATGGCTCTTTGACTTGATTGGCTGTTCATCCTACCCTGCACTCTTTTGATTGGACAAGCCTCTGAAGTTCTCCAGATGAAAACATATTCACAGCCGTCTATGCGATCAAACATGGGTGCACCCTTTCAACAGAGACAAGGCATCATACATATGGATCAAAAAAGCACCAATGTGTCTATATTAAATCTAAAGGAATAGCTCACCCAAAAATGACATATTGGTCATCATTTACACAAAACTACCATATGACTTTAGGAAACTTGGAAAACAGCAATGAGTTGTGATGCCAGCTACATTTTCCAATTATTTTCCTTGGTAACCAGGACTTGATTCCCAGGAAATGTATGTAAATGTACATTCTCTGAAAACTTCTCTGCGTGTGTTCTGTGTGTTCAACAGCTTAAAAGCAAGTAAATGACGACAGAATTTTCATTTTTAGGTGAACTTTCTTTTTAGGACTTGCTTACAGGACTGTCATCACACTGGAAGATGATTCGGGTGGAGTAACGGCCTGATCTGCACTTGTCACCGTTCTGATACACAATACTGATGGAGCCGTCTGCAGCAACCTGCAAGCTGGACTGCACATATCCCAGATTCCTCCCTGTGCCGTTTATCTGACCACATGCTCCTATCGCACCAGCTGTCAAAAAAAAAATTGAAAAAAAATGAATGACCTAGGATGTTATAAGCAGAGCAACAGCATTAACAAAAAGAGAAAGAGAAGCAGGAAGTGACATCACAGAGTCTCTCGGCAGTCACTCACCAGCGCAGCCCTGGATGCGAGGCAGTGGTTTGCACACGTTGATGTAAAACTTCTGAGATCTGGCTTGATCTGAGGTGTCCAGAGGAACATAATACTTTTCATCCTGACTCAGGTCAGCCAGGTCATACTCTCTACCTTGTGAATCTGGAAATGCAAGATATGTTTTAAGGACAGAGGTCAAGCTCTGCAGCCCTAAAGAATAGTTTACCCCCCAAAAAAATCTCTGTCATTGTTCGATTATTTAAACACGACAGCCTCTACACATGTATTTTCCATAACACTGTTCATAGTGACTACTGTTGTTAAGCTGCAAAAATGAAAAAAAGACCATAAATGTATTCAACTGAAATTTCCATTTTTGGATGAACTGTCCCTTTAAGATGTTAACCATAATTAATCTTCATCAAAATTAGCTTTTTATTGAGTTTTTACCCTTACTGGATTATTTGTAAATCTTAACACACATTCACAATATGAAAAGCCATTGATGTTATTCATCATAACATTACCTCAAAGAACTGAAATTCATCTTTTACATTTTAAACATTTTATTTATTTTTGGGTGCACTGTTCCTTTAAGAGAATGTTTATGCTAATGAATGGCTTATGGGAAAGCCTACCAGTGACTTGGCAGTCCACAGGGGCGGGCTCACAGGCCAGAGCAGTGGACATCTCAAAGAACACAGTGTGTGTTTTGCGTGTACTTGTGCTGAACTCCTCGTGAACATTCTGCAGAGAGGCTGTGGCAGCATTTTGGTCGCACACAAAGTTAATGATGAAGGTGTCTTCAGTGCCTACAGCAGACAGAGGATACGTCATCACATGACTTACTGCTATACTGTATACTGATTGGTCAATGGCAGCATTCTGCCATCAAATAGTCTGGTTTAATGATCACTAAACTGTATCCCCGACTGTTGTCCCAGGCAACTGATTTTCCACATAAGCTCTTTTCTTCTACATAACTTAAGTCAAATCAATATTTCATGTCTATTATATGTTTGTCAAGTAGCCACATGACGAATCGTGACACACCTGTTGGTTTGTCCAGTGACCCTTTATATATGAGTGTAAGAGAGCCATCCGTGGTGAACTGGAGAGATTGCTCCAACCCGACCTTACTCAGAGGTTTTCCTTCATCGATCTCACAGCCGGCCACGGGACCGTCACCAGCAGTTCTACACCTATCCACAGCATCACAGATGTTTACCTGCAGCAGACAAGAGCGTCAGTTTCACTGTGCTACAATAGTAAAAAAAAAATCTGGAAAAGAATTTGTATTTCCAAGCTATGGGTTCATTCAGAAACTTCCAATAGGCTTTTAGAAAAGCAGATAAGAATTTAGGACAACTGAAATTTTTGAAGCACACTGTTCAAAATGCACTTCACTACAAACTACAAAGTTCACTACAAACGTCATTTTACTAATAAAACAAAAACTGCTATTGTAAAAACTCATGGGACTGAACCAGCCTTCATGACAAAATAGCTGTTGCAATTAAACCATATTTTAAGAAGGCAAAAAGTACAACTAAGGACTCAAAGAACTGAAGTTTAGAAAGTTCAGGATTTGTTTCCTACTACAAAGTTTTTTCCATTAGCCGAGATGTTGTATCCTCCTTTATAGGCCAGAGACTGAAGGTTGAATTCAAAGCCGGTGTTGGGATCTTTCACTGAGCAGGTCTGTCCATAAAAATGCAAACATTCAATTTTGGAAATAAGAAACAAAATCTAAGTAGTTTAGTGGCAGAATAAAGGTTTTACCTGGTTGGTGTTCACAACAGTTGAGATAGCACAGGCTGCTTCAGTGTCCCAAAAAAAATCAACAATGCAATTCTGTTTCCCCACAAATCGCGGGCCGGATGGCTAATAGGAACAAAAAAAACTGTAATTAACTCAACATTTTGACACACCATCTACTCCCAAATAATCGACAATAAAAATGACTCATGGTTTTACAATAAGCAACTAGCACAAACTACTTGACGTCTAGTTAGAACTTTGTACAAGATCAAATATCGACCAACTTTTTAATTTTAATTGTAATATGGTATACTGCAATTACAGATACAGCACTACATTTTACTAAAGTCTTGCATTTTCACTGATTTGAAAAAGACTCTTACCGCTGTTCCTGCAGAGCAGCCGAAGTGTATCCGCGTGGTGTATGTGGTCAACGCACCGTCTGCCATCACACATGCCGACCCATTTGTGTAGCTCAACATTAGCTTGTTCTCCTCCACAATCACTGGCCCTTGATTTGCGACGCCCAAGTTACTAACCTCCACCTTCTCAGACAGCCCTTCCTGCTCCAGCAAATACATACATACATTTGCTATGTCATTAACTTCCATTTTTTGTTTACAATAAGCAACATTATCTCTCAGTTGCGTTAAAGTAGAACAGGAAATTTTGGAGAGGCTAGCAACAGCAAGCTAGCTTTGAAAGCATAAGATCCCCCCTCCCTTCAGGGCGCTCTCCAAAGCCAATACATGAACACATACATGGTTTTGACAGGCAAGTAGGACACCCATCCTACAAGCATGGGACATTTTATGCTCCTGTGCCTTCCATATAAGATACATATTTATATACATATAGATTTAAATGACTTAGTGATTGCTATCGGGGTGTGAAGACACTTTCAACCAGTATAACAAGTAACAAATAAAAAAAAATTACCTACCCTGCCAATATCAGCTATTAGTGCTTGTGATTCATTCATAATGAATTCGGGCCTCTATACACCTATAGTGTGCAAGTGTGCCTGTGTGTGCGAACTAGTGAACAAACCTTGTCAGGCTCAAATTTCATCTCGCAGACAGAAGCTTTTCTGTCGCAGCCAGGCACGGATTTGAGCGGCCGGCAGATATTGATGTAGTATTTCCTCAGTCTGCTTGGGTCAGAGGTCTCCATGACCTGCCAGTTTCTGCCGCCATTAGACACGGACAAACTGCGCAGTGAGGAGGTAATGACGCGTTCAATACAGAAAACTGCTACAGCATCAACGATAAATCCACCTTCTAAGGTGGGACTATTAAGTTAAAACCCTTAAACATTCCTCTAGGACTTGAGAAAGCTGAGCTAACCTGGATAGATCATACTGCTGTAACGTGTTAGGATCCGTCACAACACACTCGTGGGGTCTTTCCGGACAGACGTAGGATGTGTACCACTTAAAGCTGTAAGTGTACTGATCTTCATCCTGCAGTGACAATGTTCAGAAAGACAAAAGATGTGAAGCCTTGCCCAGTTAAAACCATGACCCAAAAAAGCTTGATACAAAAGCTATTTATGCTTGTAGGTGAGTCAAATACAAATACAGTCAGCACAAACACAATAACAGAGCCGGTGCGATACCTGAAACTCGGGTTTGCCAGACCCCGCCCCTCTGTCACAGAGGAAGGAAATGTGCGTGGATCGCTGCGTGTGCTGCTGGTTGTTGTACTGAGAGCCATTTCTGTAGGTGAGCTGGATCAGACCATCATAGTAAGACAGCCTAGAGTTAAACTCGCCAAGATTCCATGAATTCGACCCACTGTAGAGACGCAATGAAAACGGATCATGCAGACGGTTACATCATTAAATAAAATATTTTCCAAGCAAACCTATAACTAATTCCAACCTGACATGAGAAGAGAGATAACGGACTGATACGTTAAACATGTAAGTAGTACCGGTCAAAATGACTCGCAGTACCCAGATGTGCAGTATGTTATCAGTTGTAGCAGTTGTCTGATTGGTGATTAACAGACCTCGTAATGTTGTGACTGACCAATCAGAATCAAGTATTCCATAGAGCTGTGTAATAACCAGATAGAATGCTAAGCGGTGATTAATTAATCACAGGTGAAGGTATAATCTGAAACGGCTGCCATGGATATTTTGAACAACTTTCCACAAAACAAATAGTACTATAGGTGGTGTAGATCATGAATATTAATTACATAGAGAGATGCTGACACAAATGCTGGTAGAAAAGCTTTAGGTTTTTCTTCCACCTCTACAGCGAGAGATTTTTAGCTGCTTATTTGTTACTTGTTTAGCAGCACCCACAGTAAACCATTACTATGCCAAAATGACCCCCCATAGCAGTTTACTTAACAAAAATGTTCTGATTGTGTGTGATTCTGTCATTTTTATTTCAAGAAGGACAGAAGAAGTACTTCTTGCCAAAAGAAAGCAGTAAACATGCAGGACAAACTTGCCTCTGGTCGACCTGACAAGCTCCTGCAGTTTTAGGGCACTCTGCAGCCTTCACGCCACCACAAACGTTAATGAAGTATGCATACTTTCCACTGGAAATGTTGTAACTGCTTTCGATTGGTTTTTGCAGTGGCAACAAATCAAACAAAACTCCTGTGAACAAAGAGAAGCATATTAAAACTCCAAAACAATGTGTCTTACACAAGGGGTCAAGGTTCTACTGATTAGCATGGGCCAGTAAAACTCTGCTATCAGTCAAGACTTTAAACCATATGGCCACACCAGACAGATGAGTGGCAATCCAGAGTCTCGTACCTGCTTGTGGGTCCTCCACCCTGCAGTCATCTCCTTCAGTTTTGGAAAGCACGCAGGCTGAAGCAGTGAACCACTCAAAGTCATAGGTGCAGCCGTCACTGGACACACCCCTCATGACAGGGGCACTCTCAACATCTCCTGGCTTACACTTCAGAGTGATGATGGTTTTAATCTTCACGTTCTGCCTGCATTCATCTCCCTCAGTGTAAATGAGGCGGATATCATCTCCTTCAGATGCTTTTTGCGGAGAAGTGAGGAATTTTCCCAAACTCAGCATTTTTCCATGTCCTGAGAAAGGAGAATTTGATTAATATGAGATACAGTAAAACACATTTATATACATACATACTTATATACATACTGTATTTACATACATACACACACACATATATATACACATGCATGCATACTACTGTGTGTGTATTACATATATGTACTACATGCCTCTGCCAAAGAAAACAAAATCTCTGCACTGACCTACAGCACATATTGCTGTGTCCTCAGGGCAAGAGCTTGTGGCCTCGTCCTTTATGATTTTATGGCAAACGTTTATGTAAAATCTTTTCTTATCAGACTCTGCTTCTTTGGCATCAACAGCCTCCCAGTTCTGGGATCCATTCGATTCTGTGCAGAAAAAACACACACACAAGAAACACACACACATACATACATACATACATACATACATTAAAACCCACAAACATTTACAGAAGACAACAGGAATTGTTGAGGGACATGACAAAGTTTTACTACAGAAGAATTAAGCATTTTCAGGTTTTTGATTGGATCTACTTGGAGAATCAACTTCCTGATGTGATTAAGAACTCAGCTTTGGCTGACCTGGGAATCGTGTTAGGGGTGAAAGGTCATAGCGCTTCTTTTTGTCTGTGACTCGACACAGCAGGTCTTCCTTCTCCTTAATGCAAGCGTACGATGTCTGCCAGTTAAAGTAATACGTGCAGTCGGACTCTCCTGTGAAAACCGGTTGGCCATTCCCTGAAAACCCAAAACATGGTGTAAATGCAAAAAATCCAGAACATAACCAGAAAACCAACCTGTTTTGCTAACAAACAAACTGTTTGCTGTTGGTCAATGCAGTTCCTTCCTCATCATTGGCTCACTTCCTCAATCAGATTTTAAACAGAGACCCCGTGGTCTCATCAGCACTTGACTTCCTGAGTCACCACGAATCTCTGTGTCACTTACCAGCAGTTGTGTTGCATTCAAAGTTAATGATGGTCATGCGTTGAAATCCAGTGCTGCACCTGCTGCCATCGGGGTAGATTAGTGTGAGATCTCCATCAGAATATCTGAAGACACCAAAAGAGATTTCTTATTCTTCTGAAACGTGACGCATTGGTCAATGTATGGTAACCCACACTTGAAATATGACCTCTAATTTAACCCATCCAGTGAGTAGTGAACACACACTGGGGAGCAACTGGGGGAAAGGTGCGTAGCTCAAGGGCACCTCAGTCATTTCAGTGTGTTTTGTATTTTAATGTTTCTGATTTCTAAATTTCTAAAAAAGCAGATATAAATGAATTTTGTATTGCATTTAAGGGGTGTGGTAATCTGAAACCAGAAAGACATTTGAAACCTTTGAAGGCGTGAGCTCTACCTCAGAGTTTGGTTCTGGAATCTTCCAGCAGTCTTCTTTACATCACCAGACTCTTTGACTTGGCAGGCAGACACGTAGCCTTTCTCATTTCCACCACAGTTACCTGCTTTGGTTTCTTCACACACGTTCAGATAGAAGATGTATGTGTCCTTGCCAATTTTGGCCTCGGTCATATAGGGCTGCTCCACAGCTACAAAAATGACAATAAAATCATGAATATTCTAGTAGCAGAATACAATGTCTGCTTGTAAATGTAGCTATGTAGACTTGGCTTGTCAGCTCGCAAGGCAAAATGTTCAATCCTCTCGTCCTTTTATAAGTCACTTTTGATAAAAGCGTCTGCTAATGACTAAATGTAAATGAATAACTGTTTGTATTTTATCATAAATAACAGTTCACTTATCACATAAATGATGGACCACAGCTGATCGTACTTGTTACTAAAGGAGGGTCTTGTGCTTTTGCTAATGGTATAAAGATGTGGAAATATGTTGCTTTAATTCATTTTCTGATCTTGACGTAACTACAAAGATGTTTTTGTTGTAAAATTAACCAAATGCCAAACCATGTCTTGATTTTTGACTGTTCTAGCTTATTGTAAGGCTCGTTTTGCCTTATTTTAAGTCATCTTAAGGCCCCTTGTAAGTTTGTTAAGGGCCCCTAGTGGCCCCGTAACTCACAGGTGTGTGTCAGGTGAGTGAGGTCGATGGTGATGTCATGCTGAGCACTGGTCAGCTTGCAGTCATGACTCTCCAGATAATCTCTGTGACAGGCGTATTCGGTCACCCACTCAATCTCATACCGACAGTTTGAGTTGCTTATCATCTTGGGGTTACTTCCCTGAGAAACCAGTGAGATTAAGAGATCAACAACCAATGCATGCTGTATATTCTAAGATCCCACACAACACAGTTTACAACAAAGCAGATGGTGATTTTTCACTATAACATTATCAAATGAGGAACTCTATATTGTGAGTCTATAGTAAATGTTAATGCTCTCTTACCGCTTGCCGTGTTGAGGGACAAATAAATGTTATCGTCACTGCGGGACTGTGGCCTTCACAGAAGTCTGGAATTTCCTTAATCCCCTCATACCGCAACCTGAGTCTAAAAGAGAGGAATAAAAGCTGAAACTCAGTGGTGGAGAACATAAGGATGCAGATTCAAAATCCTCATTACACCCTTACAAGAGACTTAATTTGTTACTGTTAACAAGGGGCACGCTGCAAAAAGACAATTGTCACACACTAAATTAAAAGGAAGTTTTAATTTTTTGGGTGTAATATGTCTTTAATAAATGTACACATACTTGTCATTGGAAAGCAGCTCAAGCTGTTGGACCGGTTGGCCCATGTCAAAGGAACCTCTGCTGGAGGTGAGACAGGCGGCGGAACCTTCTGGACAGCTTCCATCTCGGTCTGGACAGAAAGATTGATGTTTTCAGTACAGCACTGTGGCTCAATGCAATTTGTCCATAACCTAAATACACTTATCGCAAACATCAAGGCTGAAAATGGGGGAGGCCAAGTCAAGGGACTGAATTTCAAGGGGGGGACTGAGTTCCAGTAAATTTTACAGTGAATCTGTATAACGTTACTTTCAAAAGAGTTTTAGATTGAATTATGAACCTGCTCAGAACTTGCTATATTAGATAAATTGTTTGTCTCTGCACATATACTACTACTAACCTCACTATTAATAAATACAATTTAAAGAAACCTACTTAGACTTCTGCATATGTTAATGTAGAAGTCTATCTCATCGTCTGGATCGTCCACCAGGTAACCGTCCTTTAGTTTAATTAGTGGGTTCAGGTCATGTTTCTTCCCATCAGTGTCAAAGACATAGCAGGGGACCTTAAAAAAAAAACACAAGAACTGATGAAGAAAAAATTTCACTTTACAAATGTTTACTGCAACTTCCTGTTTGCTGTAGTAACTTTCAACACACACACTGGGTGTCAAAACAATTCACCAAAAACCAGACATTTAATTACAACCAACTGAATTAAGTTTATTAATTGCCTATTTGAGCTTTAATACTTTTACAAAGAACTCATATACAGATATTCCGGTAACACAACCTGTTAACAGTAGTTGATTACAATTCAAAATGTAATAATACATCATTTAAATAAAATATTCTATCAGCTAACATCAGTTAAAACATAATGAACCCGAATAAACAATTGTATTGTATTAACTAACATTTATAAAGATTAATAAATGCTGTACAAACATATTGTTCACTGTTACTTTATGCAAGCTAAGGCGTTAATCAGTGCTAATGAATGGAACCTTACTGTAAAGTGTTACAGATATTCTTAATGCATATTGCTCCACTGCATTATTCTGTGTGTTTAGAAGTTCACACTGTAAAAAAGTTGTTAAAGAGCAGCTTGATCTCTCACTGACAGCACCTCAAAAAGGCCAAACATACATGCGCTTCACCCTCCTCCGTCTCTCCCTCCACCCACCTCTTTATGTGGTTTGAATTTCTCTCTTTTGCAGGCCACGTACGTCCTCCATTCAAAGTAATGCACACACTCAGAAACGGTGACAAACTCTGGCGTGCCCTTTGTTCAAAACATCAAACAACACGTCATTCATGATGCATTAATTTAGCGTAAATTAACAGCATAAATTACCACATTATTAACTGCATTACTGCTTTTCCTTGCAGCACTACAGACTTCCTGTTTTCTGCAGCTTACACACACACTGCACATGACCCTGTGTCAATTAGAGAACTCAGAACATGAACTGCTTTTTTGTCCTTAAATGCGTAATACATATGAACAGTTTGAGGTACTCTGATTTCTGATTGGTCGCATGTTATTTAAAGCCCAGCTGACTGGATGAATGCCTTTATGCAACCATCACATGAATTGTTGTGTAGCCAAACATAACTAAAAATAAAAATATTGACTTCTCTATTTAAAATGAAATAATGCAAATTATTTCTGGCCAAACCAGCTCTCACATGCTCAACATTATTTTTTTGCATGCATGCAGTTTCTTCTTGCTCAGCAAGATTCTGAAAGAAAACAAACGGCGTCACAAACGTCACCGCAGGTGCTGCTGTTGAAATCTCACCATCGTTTTGCCGCATTGAAAGGTAATGCTGCTCTGCACGGGGCTGCTCTTGTCGTTGCATTTCTTCGAGCTGTTGAAATCAAGCACAGCGGGCGAGACCTTCTGCAAAGAGAGCTCACCTATGGGGAAAAAAAGTCTCTTGTAAAACAATATGATTTTAGTGACACTGTAATTGTTGCGCATCAATCTGGTAACGTAATACAACAGTATATAACAATCAAAAACATTACGTTTAAGAATGCCACTGAAAGCTATAGCTGCAAACTGATGCATTTCATGCAGCTAGACACACTTATGCAACGATGACCAAGTCCAATATCATAAAGTACAAGAACTACAGCAACTATTTTACAACACACCTTATTAATTTGATAAGATAAAAATGGTTTGGCTACAGTAAATCCACTAAAGGGCCACACAACAGGGCTAAAATATCACAGCATGTGATAGTGTGAGCCTGCAAGTATATGGATCAAAATGTCTAGCAGTACACAACCCGTGGGAACAAGCAGCATGGGAAGATGACCTAATAAAACAGAACACAGTGCCAACTGGTTCTGTAAACATCCCCGTCAGAGCCAGACAAACTACCGCTCAAGAACGCGGGAGAACGTTCAACATGCCATGTGCAGAAACCCCTTTTACCAAGTCTTTGATTGGAATGTTATACTAGTGTACTGTACTGTATACAGTATATACTGTACTGTATACAGTACACATTGTACTGTAGCCTTACAGTATGTATCATACATTAATAAATGTTTTATATTCATTTAGTGTCATATTGTGTACTCCAGCTAGCGGGATCCAGTGATCTTAGAAATAAAAGCTTATTTCACATTTTTAAGCATATTAATCATTAAATGCCCTAGTAACAGTCCAATCAAATAACACGAGCTGAAGAAAGTTAACAGTCATGCCTGACTTTCATTTGTTTTGTTTATTATTAATAAAGCCTATGTTTATGATTTTTGTTAAGACGTCACAGGTGGATGTTGTCTATGTTGAGGTCCAGTGACAGATTTAAAACGTCATTTATATACTGACTTGACTTAGAAACACTGACATTTTCCTTCGTCAAATCCAACTCCAGCACCTGCTGCTTTATAACCGTGACCTACTTACCACGAAACACAAATATACTGCCGCAGTAACACAAGATAGTATCAGGACAAACACATACAAACATGAAATAATCACATTCAAACTATGGAAATCTGATCTTATCAAATCAAACACATAGACATGTGAGGTCAAGACACAGGCACAGCCACAACCAACACAGTTAAAACACAGTCTGCACAGCATGAGGCACAGTTATAAATAGACATTTCACATGTAGTTTCCAAAATAAACAACTTCTGTCTGCAGTTTTATTTAAAGAGTACTTTAAAACCCTATGCACACAAAACACGCGACTCAGTGTTTTGGCTGTTCCTGTAGCTCAGTTGGCAGAGCATTGTGTTAGCAGTGCAAAGCTTGTGAGTTTGAATCCCTGGGAACACAAATACTGATAAACTGCATGGCGTGAATGCACTGTAAGTCGCTTTGGATAAAAGTGTCTGCAAAATTAATAAACAAACGGTCGCAAACAAATGGTCACGTGCCAAATAATACAACATCTGAACAGAACGAACCCCATCATGTAAATCTTCAGCTAATAAAATCACACCCTGAGCTGCCATTGGTCAGGACGCTCAGTTGATAGTTCCTTGTCATATGAAGGTCACCTGACATGTTGGATAAGACCAAACAATCCAGCACTTTCTGTGTGCTGTCATGCAGATCTAGTTTAAAAGAGCAAAGTGTTGCACAAAAACAACCATGCACTATCACAGCCGTATTGTGTGAGGCTGTTAATTATTGTGAAGAATGGGAATAAAAACTATTCACTTCCTTAACAAGTCATAATGTTCAACATAAATGTCTACACTTCACAAAAATCCATTTTTCCTTTTTGTCCAATGGAGAGACAGACACACCAGACTTCAACCAATGGGAATCAATGAGAAACATCAATCACATGACCTAATGATTACAATGACAAAACATGTCTACATTACAAATCTGCCCAAATCAATGACAAAGAGAGAGGAGAAAGCTATTATATGCATAAAGAAAACTGTATGGATAATAAAGACAAGATAATAAATCAATTTCTTATTATTACTATTGTTCTTTTTATCACTATTCCAGTACGCAAAGCGTTTGGTCACACGCCTGAACTGCTGTTACCTGTTTTATATTATAATACTTTAGTACCTTGAAAGTATGTACAATTTTGTATGTACAGTAATAAGGTTGCTTTGCATGTCACAATGTTTATGGCCCTAAAGTAAATGCTTCTAGGTGTGTATTATGTAGTCCTGACAAACTGGTCCATTGCACTCACCTACTGACTGTTTCTGGCCATGATTTTGAGCACAGACAGCGGTGTCTTTCCCACACTCCGTGTCCGGCGATGAATCGCAAAGCTTCAGTGTGTATCTCACATTGCTGTCCTGGTCAATGGCCTCCCATTTGTAACTTCATGCACAGAAAACACAGACATACAATCGCGTTTGTACTCGTATGCATTGCAGTTAGTACGACAGTGGCACGGCAGATGATTGCATACGATGTATGCACAGATGCATACGTTCAACGATTAGATATCTGCCTACCACAAACGACAGCATGCCCAACTCCTATCTCAGGCTGAGATGCATTAATGCACCCAGCCTGAAAAGCCATAACTAGCTCTCAGAGGTCATGTGAAAAACATGCATTTGTTTATTTTAACAAGTATTAATGTTATAGTACAGATTCACAGTCGGTGTTTGTTTACTAAAGATCTCACCTGCAAAGATCCTGGTACCACGGGCTACCATCCGTCCCCACGGCTGATGGAAAACACTGAAGCAATATGAGCGTGGAAATAACAGCGGTGGAGATGCGGCGAAGGAGTATCGATTTACAAACACGTACACGATCCATACTTTAAATAAGGAAATAAATTAGTGCGCACAGTCCGACATGATACAGCAGTCCCGTCCGGTTACCGATCATTACCGCGTAGCAGGAACCACTCACCGTCACATGATGACGTGACGCGTGGTACAGATCACGTGATGCGCGGCGCCCTCAGAGCAGTGGAACGCTAAAGAAAAATAAATATAAATAAAAATACGTGAAAAAAGCCATGTGTAAAGTAGAAAAATAAATCCATTGTACATTGTAAATCCAAGTCACTGGACCAAGTTTCCAAAACAATCGATGTTTGTAATTATTATTAAACATCTATCTAATACATTAAAGTACACGAAACTGACAGACCTGTTTAGAAATGACTGACGGATCTGTGATTTATTGGCTATGAAAGTTTCTCGGCGTCTTTATTTTGGGTTAAACTGTTAAAATGCAAGACACGGGCGAAGGGTTGTCACGTGGTACCTGTTACTTTTGTCAGCGCGGGTTGCATCGCTTCCCAGGACGGACCAATCACAATCGATTGATGTCGCTGAATACGGATATTCAAAACCAATTTTATAGAGCTTTGCTCCTGCCATTTGTGTGTCAGCCACCAATCTTTAAAATTAAAAAATGTAACGATTTTACTTTTTGTGTGCAAACATTTGAATAACATATTGGGATCTACTGGGATTGAAATTCTTCTGTACGAGCCGCCAGGCGCTCTCTCATTTACTGCATCATGCAGTATTGCTTAGTGATATTTTACTCAATTTGTCAATGAGTTACTACTGAAAAAACATCTCTACCAAACAATGTTTTGATATGTAGTAGTTTATATTAAATATAATACTTTTATTATTATATAAAGAGACGCATTTATAAGTCAGGATGGCCGAGCGGTCTAAGGCGCTGCGTTCAGGTCGCAGTCTCCCCTGGAGGCGTGGGTTCGAATCCCACTTCTGACAATAACGTTTTCTTTGAGATTTTAATTTATGTTTTTACCAACAGAAAATCTTCACAAAACTCCCAGCATGTCGAACAGCACAATCAAACAACTTTTCATTTTCCAGACTGACTTCCAAATCTTTTTATTGTACATCCCAACAGGAAATCTTGATGAAACTTGTGTTGAACAGAACAATCAAGCTGAACAATCAAACTGAAACGTTAACGAAATTGCAAAGTAAAGTTTTGCTACCAATATATTGTAGCTAACATAAAAATCAACAAGCTAACGGTACATTTCATTACCCATACACATCATGTTCAATGATAATTTGTCTAAGACTTGCCAAAAATCTGGTGGTCCACTTTTATAAAGTGTCTATAAAGTCTAAATAAAGCTGCTATCATCAAAATGATGCAGCGTTCTGTGATACAGAGATTCATAGATTAAATTGTGTGATTTAAAAAAAAAGTTGCAGAAAAACTTAACATATTGCTTTGTTTCTATAGTATTTATATAGAGCACAAAGCTGCTTACAGGACATCACAGCCGAAAGGCCCGGAAACAAATCAAACTAATATAATTTAACTAATGTCGTTCCAAAACTGACATTATTATTGCTCATTTTGGGCTTGCCAACATCCGATCTGAAATAAACCAATAGAAAAGTTGTGTTAATCAATATGAAGACAATATAAATGAATGAAACTGTATTGGAGTTTACAGTGCTACAGTGAGTTTTCTTTCATACTTACAAATTAAATGCCTTCTCACATCAGGGCACCTAAAAATGAAAAACAGCAATAAATTAGATGATAAAATCATATAAATTATCGTTTGCTTACTAAATTAAATGCCACTGTATGAGAATGGTTGTTATGGTTATATATAATGCTATAATGGTTATATAGAGCCATTTAAATATCTTTATTACTGCAAGTTACATCCCACTGCCAGAAGGTGGAGACAAGTGAGCATCTGTATCTTCGGCCAACCAATTCCCTAAAATGTTTTCAGGACTGAAACAAGTTCTATTATCAAATAACAATATTTAATTAAATAGTTAGAAAGGGTTTGAAAAGCAAATCATGCAAAAAGATTTATCTAGTTATTTCTGGTCGCTTCATATTTTTGGTCAACTCCCATAATTCAACTTGCCATTTCACAGTTTAGATTTTTTTTTGTCTGTTTACTTTTTGTCTAAAATGTCATCTAAGACAGGACAGAGCACAGCCTATGTTCTCTAATAACAATGCACACAGTCACTTTGTGACAACACATAACATTCAGCGTACCAGTCCAAAGCTTTATCCCACCTACAGCTGAAAGAGTTGAGCACACAAAAACACTGCTGAGAAAACCTCTGGCTACCACATACTTTAAATAAATAAAGGATTTGATAACATCTGTCTAGCATTAATGTAATTTTTTGTCAACTATTACCCGACGCTTGAAACAGAAAAATAAATGGAAAAACTGCTTCAATTACCTTGAACCAGGACTCAAAAAATAAAAATTCTTGAACAGGCCACACTTTAGGTTATTATCCCTTACAAACTGAGCAGGTATACTCAGACTTGAATTGTAGGGTACTGTATATACTGTAGATTACAAACATAGAAAAGGTAACGTTATTAAAACAGCTACTTACAAGGCTTGATGCCAGAAGATGGACTAAACTTTGCCTCCACAGATCCAAGATCATAACTGTCATTCAAACAGTTTGTAGCATCTTGATCCCCATCAGAACCTTCAGATGATTTATCACCAAACACGGATTCATTTACTGTATTTGTCTTTAAGCGGATTTCCTGATGCCATTCTGCTTCAGATGGTGGCTCAGTTATCTCCATCTCCTGCTGAAATCTTATTCCAAGCATATTATCAATATAAAGGGCATGACCAGCATCCACCAACTGTTTTGCAAGATTTTGGTTTCCGGTGTTGATGTCGACCTCCCACTGAGTCTCAGAAACGTTCTGTCTGAAGCGTATCTGAAGGTTCCCCTGACACATACGGTTCTGGAAGAAGATGATGGCCTCATCAGACCAGTCATGGCCGTTGGGCTTAACTCCCCTCAGCAAACAATGGTAGGTGACCTTAGGTAATCGAGCAAGTTCCTCTGGAAGCTGCTTAAGCTGGCAGACATCCTGTCTAGATAAAACTGCATATTGTCCATAATCAACCAAGTTTATAAGCACTGATGTCAAACTGCATTGCACTAGCTCCGCTCTGCACCATTTCTTCTTTTCCACAGATTCCACCAAGCAGCTTGCGCCAGGAAATAAGTTATCTTCTGGGAATGGCATCAGAACTTCTGTGAGGCTCTCAAGAATGGCAGACACAGTGTCCACAATCAAAAGCAAATCTTCAAGAATAACATAAAATTCAGCCGGCGTGGTCACTGCAGCTGCGAATCCTTTATATTCAATGTTAGTTTGGACAGGTGCATGAAACAGGGTCTGTGTCCGATCTCCATGGTCCATGCTGCTCTCTGTAGAAGTATTTGATAAGGGAGGATGGCCAAGGAACTCAAGGTTTTGCACAGATTTATCCTCTTTTACGTCCTGAGAAAAGTTAGCACACTCCACTGATTTAACAGAGGGTTCAAGGGAATTTGTTTTAGAGGTAGAAACATTTTCCTGCAACATTCTTGCAGTTTTTGCCACTGATATGCTTGCATCACATGGTAATTTGGAGTTAACAGAGATGTCTTGTTTTGAAGCATTGTGTGTCTTCTTACATTTTCCATTCCAAACCCATTTGGGTTTTTCAAGTGTTGGTAATAGAGTGGCTGCTTTCTTATCTGACTTTGCTGCAAAAGTTTGATTGTTTTTGAGTTCACACTTGCTTTTCTCCATGTCTGACTTGATTCTCTGTTGCCCTGAGGATTTAACTTTAGTCTTCGGTATGTGAGGATCACACGTTTTGTTTTTATCCTGGGGTACTGTTTTGCATTTGTCTTGACCTTTTAAAGATAGTCCTGCATCTTTTCTTTGATTACCATCATGCTTGTGGCTGTCCTTAAGAATCTGAATGTTTACTTTCCAAACCTTTCCAAGCTTTTGTATAAATTCAACCATTAATGGCTTACCTACTGATTCCTTGACAAAAGACTCTTCATTATTAAAAGAGTGAGGTTTTGCAAGCATACAAGGAGTGCTCAGTCTGGGCTGAGACAAAAACACTGTGGTTAGCAACAAAACATTCTTCTTGTCAACAGTCGCTGTATTACCATAGTCAACAAACCTAACCACTAAGTGGCCAGTGTCTAACACTTTGGTGACAACAGCTCTGTACAAAGCCATGTCTTCATACTCGGCTGCAACAAGATCTCCTACTTTGACTTCTGACGTGACCCTTTCCATGTTAGCTTTGAAGATGGTACTGTTTAGTTCCTCACCTATTTGAAGAATGCTTGGTTCATCGTCTTGCATCTGTACACAGAAGTATTTAGGAGAATTGCAATGAGAAATGAAGCACACACCTCTAGAACCTGGTTTTATTTTGCTATCGGGAAGATCACTAAGTTTTGGCAGGTTTTGACAAAAAGGTGCCACTTTAGCAGAGCAGGAAGTGTTGGGTCGTTCAACCTGTACGGTTTCTTTTACTGGCTCTTTGACTTCAATTTTTGTGGGTTGGACTGGTTTTGAAGTTTGCTTACTGGCCTGTTTGATCGTTCCTTGGCTGCCTTCTTTGGAATCAGCTGTTTTGCTTGAAATGTCAACGTTCGCTTCTTTGTGGGAATCAAAGACATGCTTGCTGACAGAATTTGCCATAAGCTCTCTGACTTCTTCATTGATGTGTACATTTCCATCATATAGATCACAAACAAAATGTCCCCTGTTGTCCCTCTTCACAAACTTGGCCTGAAGGGACTGGCTGAGAATGGTTTTCTCAAGCCACGTGTTTACTTCTGGCAAATGTTCCCCATCAGGAATATTTGAAAGGCTGCATCTCAAAGCCTGCATGGGCGTCAACAATAAATCAACAGCCCTTCTGGGAATCGCCATAACATTATTTTTTTCAGAAATCTGCTGATCGCCGTAATCTACAAAGAACACACTCGCGTGCTGACGGGACCGAACTGGTTGCATTAGAGCCCTGTACCACTGGCCATCACAAAAATATCTGGCCAGACAAACGTTGCTACTGTAGTCCTCAGACGTTGTAGACAAGCGCTGACTTTCCTCAGCAACCCTATCCATTAGTTTATCCATGATGGATGCATTTCTGTTTAGATGGAAATATATTTCCCATGGACTGCAAACGGTAGTAATGTGCACCAATTCTTCACTACCAGAACTCACGTTGAATGAAGAGTACACGAAGGAGCGAGGATGAATTGACGAAACCAATTGCTTTGGAGTTTGTATCTCCACTGCAACACCTTTATCTACAAGGTATTTAGTGGCCTGCTGAAACGATTTATGAATGTTGACCACATTGAAGAGGCCTTTTCCTTGCTCGTAAAGCTGGGAATTTATTTGGCATATCAGACTAGTCGAATCCTCAGACATAAAATCCCTGAACAAATGACATGCTTCTGTACTCCAGCTACTTCCTCCTGCAGGTTCAATGAAGTTCAAGCTGCATCTGAATGCTTGTTCCTGAAGCTCCAGGAACTGTGGAGCAAGAGCTCTGATGCTTCCCATCCTTTCCTTGATCACTACCCCAGAGTCTACTAGGATCACATACAGTTCTGCGTCACTTTCTCCTAACACACATGCCCTGTGCCACCTGTTATCCTGTGAATATTTTACAGCACAACACACTGCTGGTGCCTCCAACATTACAGTGTACGTTTGGTTAAAGGTCTGCAACTCCTCCATCATTTTATCCAAATCGCCTTTTGTGCTCTTGTTCTGGCACCAGAAATCGGATGGAGAATTTATGTGTGAACAGATGACATTTACTTCACATCCAGGTTTGAAATGGATTGGCTTGAAAATCTCTGTAGTGATGACCTTTGGTTTTGCCATCTCTATGGTTGCAAGACTTTCAATGCCACGCTCTTGTGCACATTTTGGTTTCACCTTAGTAAGATTTGGCCTTTGAGATGTGATATTATATGATCTCACCACATAAATATTATTTTTAATTTTTTTCTTATCTGAAGCATTTTTCTTGTCTTCCCTGTGCTTCTCCAATTTGACAGATGCAGATGTTGGGTTGTAACTCCAATGTATTGCCATGTTTGCTGTGGTCATGATGGTTGCAATATTATTTCCATTGGCATTTCCTTCCTCAAACAGGTCAACAATGTATTTGCCATTTCTTCGGTGCATGACATGAATCAACAGTGTTTTGTTTGATGTGACTTGCCTGAAGAAATCTGATGCTACAGTTGTCCAAATATCCTGAGCTGGTGCAACATGTGCCAAAGCGCAATGCAGGGCGAATTCTGGTTGAACTGCAAACCTCCTGGGAAGTATTTTAATTAACATGCTTGGCACCTTTTCTGTGTTCCCAAAGTCAATGAAGAAAACCTCAGCTCCATTTTCCAAAGTGTCTACTACAAGAGCTCTGTAGTAATGCATGTCATTTTCATACATGGCACAGCAAAGTGCACCAGGTACAGGGTCTTCAAAGATCTCCTCGTTCAACTGTACTTTGCTGTAGTAATCAGTCATTTTGTCCATCATCTTCTCAAAATTAGCATTTTGTGCCTTGGTCCTGATCCAAAAATGTTTTGGATTTTGAATGTGCACCACGTAGCCTTCAAACAGAGAACCCTCCCGTATTGCTTCACTAGGAACTGAACCAGAGGTCTGGATCTTTTTTGTCTCTGTGGCATACCACTTTGATGAGATATTGTGGGGAAAGCTAGATTTCAAGCTCTCAAAATCCTCACCTCCAAGCGGTTTCAGAATATTTGCCATTTGCTCCTCTGATTGATTCTCAGCTGTGCTCAGAGTGACCAAGTAGAAGTTCTGATCTTTGCAAAAGCCATCTACTGCAATCTCCAAAGTTCTTCCCAGCAATGCACTCTTGAGAGATTCTAGCTGTTGTTTTTTAACAGTATCGTCTTGCTCGCTCAAGCAGGAAAGCGAACACGGAACAGCCATGATGGGCGTTGACAGGAATTCTGATGGCAACTGAAGGATGTTTTCAACTTTCACAGACTCACAATATCCACTGTCAATAAACACAACTCTGACTTGAGAGTTGACAGGTAAGCACTGCACAAACCCTCTGTGCCACTGCTCATCCTTTCCTTTGACAGCACAGAGTAGCCCCAGATTTTCAAGCGATTTATTGCTTAAGCTACCACTGCCTGACTCGCACACAAGTGCCAACTTCTGTGACATTTTTTTAACATCCTCCTCTGTTGATGTTAAACGACAGTAAAACATACCAGGGTTTATAGCTGCGGTTACAATGACTTTTACCTTTTGACCAACTTTCAGCTTTGGGCCATTAAGAGAAAGAATTTCTTCAAATCCTAGTAGGCTTGAGGATTTAAGACAATATTCTGGCCCTATTTGCTTTTCAATCAACAGATCAGGGACAGACTCGTTGCTTTGCTGAATTGGTGCCTCAATAAGCATCTCAAGCAGTAACAGAAATGTACTAGTGTCCACTTGTCTTGCCAGCTTTAGTTTCAATAAGTCGCTTTTAACATCCGGAACCTCAAGAATCAGAACCTGGTACGGCAGTCGGGCATTGATGTATCCATTGATCTGGCTGCCAATCAAAGAAGAGAAATAATTCTCTGTCAAACTGTTCCACTGTTTCTGGAACGGCAGTATGTTGGCGAAGAAACCACAGACGATCTTTGGTGGGAGCATTTGAAGTGTGTCAGACATCATGGACAAATGGCTGGGTCCAACTGAAAGTATATTTCCATGGTCTACCAAAAACACATGGAATAAATCTTCTTGTACATCTTGGACTCTTCCTCTGTACCAGCGACCAGATTGGGTATCTTCTACCAGGCAAAGTTCTCCTATTTGAGCCAAGACTTCAGTTTTCACAGCATTCTGAATTTCAACTTGTAGAATGTTGTAGTCTAACTCGCAGATGGTCAAATATTGGCCCTGGAAATGTACAAGCATGTGCTCAGGACTGCAGTCGATGTGTGTCAATTTGAGCTCCACGGGCCACAATGCACATGGCACAAGAAACTGCGACTCCTCTTTTGGCCTAAAATAAAAAATGGCATGTTATTTCCCAATGTTTCTTTAAAATTTGCCTTTGAAACTGCCAACAGCAAGAAATAACAGCCGGTTCATGTTTTCAAACAATGGAACGTTTGAATGTGAACAAATCTGTCGAAGTTATCGATAGGGCGTCTGCGTGAAGCCATGTTGGCTGTATTCGTTTATACAGATATGTTTACACTCAAACACATATTAATTGTTAAATACTCTAAAAATACTAATCTAAAAATGTATCATTTTGCTTCAGAAGACATTTATTAACAAACTGGAGTAGTATGGATTACTTTAATGATTGATGGATGCACGTTTTGAAGCTTCAAAATCTCAGACACTATTCAGTGGCTTTATAAAGCTGTGAGGAGCCTGGATATTATGTAATATAACTCTGACTGTGTTCGGCTGAAGAAAGTAAGTCATAGACCTAGGATGGCATGAGATTGAGTAAATTATGAGAGATTAACAGAGCTTGTGGATACTGTGGCCCATATGCAGTGTATCTGTTCATCTCAATTCTGATAATAAACTTCCAATCACAGCCATCTTATACACACCTAAATATATAATGTGTAGCAATGTCAATTTACTATGTTCACTTTTTCATGTTCAATTCAACAGTGCAATTAATAATAAATGTACCGTATTTAAAATTAGTTAATTATAATAGAAGCATACCACTTTTATCCACATTTTATTGTTGCTGTGCTCAAAATCTGTTCTCAAAATCTCTAAACCTGTAATCATGCTTGAAGGCAGGGTAGGCAATCTTTTTTGTTATACTGGTTGAACATCTCTACTCATCCTGATAGCAGTCACTAAAGTAAAGTCATCTGAATCTATTTATATATTCTGTGTAAGGTGCAGGACCATAAAGTGTTTAACCAATCATTAGGATGTCCCACCCTGCCATACAAACTATGTATTTGCATTGAGTTCATGTGTATTGGAGGGCAATAGATGACAGAATTTGTATTACTGGGTAAAAAAAACATTGCACATAATAGCTACCTGCGCTCTTCTGCATGCTCTTAAATGAAACGTATGTTGAGCATAGTAACATGACAGATTCAAAGTAAATCTTACCTCTCCATTTGACACCGCAGCTCATCCAATCATGAAACCTGTTAATGGTGCCTGTATTGAGCACATAAACACTAAATGATCAACATCCTAAAAACAAAAAAAAAACAAGATTTAACATTTTTTTTACGGGATTTAAACCAAAGAATTGATTTAAAAACATACGTTTGCATTAGTTTATGAACAAAACACCTATAATAGTACCACATACATACCACTGTAGCTTAATTCTCAGATTGCACAAGTCAAATAAAAAGCAAGACATTTCCTGTTACTTAGAACTAAATTCTGTGGAACTGCATTGAGGATTCGCATGCACAACATTAAAAGCACCTTTTAAATGAATCATTGTTATTTGCACATCGTTTTAGCGACACTGTTGGACTGACAGCGTCTGAAAGTCAGAAGTAAAGCCCAGCACTCGGCCTCGGTATCGCAGGCACGACAGATATTCAGCGTCAGGTGTAAACACACAGGAAATAATATGCAATATGAAATATAATATGCATGATAATGCATCGGTGAAACAACAGTTTAAATAGCAATACAAGCATTGCAGTTTGATTTTATTAAATTGAACACAGTGTCACCATCTCAATAGAAGGGACTGCATTGATACACCTTCATCTATCGGTAAATGCATTTGAATACAATCCCGTATGATCGTTTATGAATCGTTTCAGGGGTTTTTAACGCATGAAACGACTTTAAATAACATTATAACACGTTATTTAGGCCGCCCATGGTTGTTTTTTTACCTTTGCGGGCGCGCGCTTTTCTGCGGGTGAGTCGTGACGCGCCTCTTTGCACGCGCCCTGCGTGTGGGCCAATAGGAAATGACTTTATCACGCAGACGAAATCGTAAATAATTAATAATAACAACAACTAACAATTATTTATTAATTCATTAATTGAATTCGTATTTTAAATGAGACGATACGTAATGACATTTTGCATAAGAAGAATGACATTTTGTTGATACAAAACGAGTATCAAGCAGCAGCATGGTTGCATGTTCTGTGTCAACATGACATGTTGTTAATGCCAAATTGTTATTAAACTTATAATCTGTCCATAATATTGTTTCATAATTGTAAACTGGCCTTTCTTTAAGTTCTTATTTTATTTGTTTCCTATTCGTGATGTTCAGAGTAAAAGCACTACATCCTGCTGAGATCTGATGGTGAGGATACAGAGTCTGTATTGAATAAAGATGCAATGGAAGTGAATGGGAACTGAGGTGGTCAGTCATGTCCCAGCTGACAACTTTACGTTGTAAAAACATTTCCATAGCGTTTCCATTAAGTACCACAAACGTTCAAGATGTTATTTTGAAAGTTCGAGAAACCTTTAAGCCAGCCAGTGTGTTAGATATTGTATTAACATCATTGCTTGGTTATAGGACCATTATTCAAACATGTTTTAATTCTGTAACATTTTACAAATGTTTTACTAACTTAAAAATATTGTTTTTTATATGATGTATATCATTAAAAGGTGTTCCACTAACGTTATTGCAAGAATGTTTTTGATAACGTTGAGAGAACTTTTAAAGAATGTTAGCCAATGTTCTGAGAACGTTCCCTGTTAACTGGGGTGGGTTTGAAACATCATATGGGTGAGTAAATGATGCCTGAATAGTCTAACTGTCCCTTTAAGGATGAGTTAAGTGTTTTCTTAGTAGACTGCAGTAATGGCTGCTATCCCTTCACAGGTTAGAAATAAACACAATTATAAAACAACGTCCAAACAATGTTACTTCAAACAACAGTAATTTGCAACATTACTAATGTTTTTACATTCTGCCCAATTAAATACCACAGTAAACATGGTTACCCATAAAATACATTTCAAACTTGGAATATGATGTATTGTCTAGCTGTACAATTTTGCACAAATTAAGCTTTTGAATAGATGTAATTCCAGAATTGTGGAGGTTAGCTCTGATCGACTCTATAGCCAAGCTACAAGCGCAGCACCAGATTTGAAGGAGATGATATCTCTCTTGGTTAATGATTAAAACCCAGAATCCATTGCCCGTCTTCTGTAAATAAGATAAATGGCCCTAAGGCACTCACCTCTGTGACGCACCATTTCAGAGACAGCACAGCTTTAATTAAGACTAGAAGATGTGCACTTCCTAATTCATGGATAAATGTAAACATTTACTGGATTAATGTTAGATTTCAGTAGTGTTTTAGTAATTCTGCAAGTTTTCGTTTGTGAACATTTCTAGTGAGGAAAGACGGAAGGCAACACACATAGTTGACAAATTGTTTAAATGTTTTTTTGGAGATTTATTTGAAGATGTCTTTCATTTCAGGAATAGACATATGCATTGCGGTGCCAAATGTTATTATGGGCTGTGTGGATTTTGGAATGTTTTAACAACTTATTTTTTGAGAGGCACTTTTTTGTTTTCACTCGGTGGTTTTAATTTCGCATTCCAGTTTCTCTTTTTAATTTCTCCTTGAACATGCCAATGAAAAGGAACATAGAGAGCCCATTGCCGAATGACACATTTCATCAACTACAGCCATCGAAGAGAGCTTGCACAAGCACAGATGACCTCCACGCAACAATTATTGTTGACCAAGACGATCTTAGGAAAAACATGTTTTTCAAAGCCAGGCTTGAGGAGGAGGATTCTGGAATTAAATCAGGTGGGGAAATCATCTTTGTAAATTGTTTTCAATTAAATTGCCGCTATGTTTTTATTATGCTGTTATAAATTCTCAACGTGTTTCCAGCTTGTTTATGCACAATGCATTATGAATAGTTTTGGCACACGTCACAGTTTTGCATGAACCGTTTGGAAGCTAAGTATGTTATTTATTTGGCAGAAGCTGATGAGAGCAATGGAAGCATATCTTCTGAAGAGGACTTGGATCACCTAGATTATCCTAAGACCTTTTCTTTAAAACAAACGGTGCCAAAGAAAAGCATCAGTCAAATTATCAAGGACAAGAAGAAACAGACTCAGCTTACATTACAATGGTATTTTTTATGCGTTATAAATTATCTACATACAGCAAATAAATATAAGCTCCAGGCAGACTGGTGTTTAACTTTCTAAAAAGGTGCTGAAAATGTATTTGTTTTTTGTTTAGGCTTGAGGAAAACTACATTGTTTGTGAGGGCGTTTGTTTGCCGCGATGCATTCTCTATGCTCATTATTTGGACTTTTGTCGGAAGGAGAAATTAGATCCTGCTTGTGCTGCCACTTTTGGGAAGGTAAAAGAAGTTATAATAATTGTGAAATGTTTTCTTATATTTGACTTTTATATTTCTGTGCTAATCAAGTGTATTGATTATCAGACAACAAATAATCATTGGTCAAATCAAAGTTTAACAGAGTTGTTTTTATGTTAGGTACACAGAGATCAATCATTTGATTGGTGTTCGAAAGAACTTAGCTTTGTTTTCATTGCAGACCATTCGACAAAAATTTCCACTGCTTACAACACGAAGGCTTGGAACCAGAGGCCATTCAAAGTAAGAGAAAACCAATTACAAAACCAAATCACCAAGTGACGTGTTTTATTCGTGCTGTGTAACTCTCTGGTCTATGATTTATGAATGTCTCCAGGTATCATTATTATGGCATTGGAATTAAGGAGAGCAGTGCATATTATCACTCTGTATACTCAGGAAAAGGCTTGACACGGTAAACTTTGACCTTCATGTTTTTAGCATTTGATCTCTCATTTGAGTGTAAAGCATATTGCTATGAAAAGCCTATAGATGATATTAAATGTTTTTAACATTATCAAGTGCATGTGATCCTCACACAGAAATATGCTGGAGTTATTTTGACACTTAATATAAATTGTCAACTGTTTAACAAGTCATCAATTTATATGTTTTTGACAGATTCTCCGGAAGCAAGCTGAAAAATGAGGTTGGCAGTTACTATGGAAATCAATTACGTGTTATCATATTTCCAAGTTTGATGGAAATTAATATTTTAAACCATTTCACTACCTAGCCATGTACTGTATGCTTGCAAACAGAAAATACATCAAATTTGTATGATATGATTGTATGATTTGTCTTTTCAATGACATCAAATGAAATAGTTGTGCTCACACATCTGCCTTTTTGTTAAAAACAGGGAGGATTTACTAGGAAATACTCTCTTAGTTCTAAAACAGGGACACTTTTACCCGAGTTCCCCTCTGCACAGCATCTAGTGCTTCACGAGTCTGTTTCAAAAGACAAGGTTTGTGCATTTTCATGGCAACCAGTTTTCGAAACAAAAACCATACACATTTTTTCAAACTGTGCTATTGTTTTTGTTTGCTAGGTCGACACGTTAATTATGATGTACAAGACACACTGTCAGTGCATTCTAGACAACGCCATTAACGTGAATTTCGAGGAGGTATTTTTGGTCCTTAAAAAATCTGTTGTCAAGATTCTAATCCAGATTCTAGAAGAATTCACACTAGCAGTTTTCTTTGGATTCACTCCAGATCCAAAACTTTCTGCTTCACTTCTGGCAAGGAATGCCTGAACATCTCCTTCCACTGCTGGAGAATCCAGTTCTTGTGGATATCTTCTGTGTGTGTGACTCTATACTTTACAAAGTAAGTATCTATAAATCATTTGCTGTAACGGTCACTCATTGTCAGCATAATCTGATCAATTTCAGACATTCCTAAAACTGACTAAGTTGTTTCCCGCAGGTACTGACCGATGTTCTCATCCCTGCTACCATGCAGGACATGCCAGAGAGGTTGGTCTGTTAAAGCGCATGCATTGCATTTTATGAAACAGTTTCAGTCCTTGATTCTGATTGGTCAATAGCTGTGTTTATGCGTGATAATACACAGCTATGACTGCTTCGCCCAATGATTAGCATTTCTCATGAGAGAGAAGCAGCTGTATTTGTGTAAGGAACATCACATTGTGTTTACAAAAATGACACAGCGTATGAAAATGGACCTGTTTTTATTTGAGCTTCATGAGATGACGCATATTACCATTGTAGAAACATTCTGTTGCTGTTCACAGTCAGTTAAGGGACTATTTTTCCAGTGAAAGGAAGGCTTTTGGTGATTTTACTTCACGAAAGTTGCATTAATACATATTTTGTGGCTTTAATATTTGTATTGTGTTAACGGTTTTATAAAAGCAATACAAAACTCTTAAACAGCACTTAAGTGCTGCATAATGAATATTACTTACATACACAGTTTGTCTGTAAAACAATGTTGAATGTGTTGTTGTCAAAGTGTTTATGAGTGAGTTTAGGAAAATATCTCCAGTCTTTTGGCAGATATTCGAAACTTTGCCAAGCACTGGGAACACTGGATGGTGTCTTCCTTGGAAAATCTCCCAGAAATCCTTGCGGACAAGAAACTGCCCATTGCTCGCCGCTTTGTGTCCTCCTTAAAGAGACAGACCTCATTTTTACATCTTGCACAGGTACTGTCAATTTTTTTTGATGGCTGTGTTATTATTTTGCTTTTGTTTCATTTTTAGATCAGTGTCTTTTCATATCCATTCAGATTGCTAGACCTGCGCTTTTTGACCAGAATGTGGTGACCTGTATGGTGAATGATATAGATAAGGTGGATTTGAACAGTATTGGTTGTCAAGCTTTCCTTTCCATCACAAATGACCAAGATTGCGACTTCTACTCTGAATGTGAGTTACTGGTGGCTTGGTAGTCTTCATAAATGTTTGTACATTCTGCCGAAAAGGTCTGAGCCTCAAAATATGTCCTTTCAATGTCCTTTCTTGTGTTTTAGACGACTCTGTTTCAGTCTTTCAAGAGCTGAAGGATCTCCTGAGGAAAAACGCCACAGTTGAGTCCTTCATTGAATGGCTGGACTCTGTGGTGGAGCAAAAAGTTATAAAGGTTTGTTGCACTGCATGAGCTTTACCCACAATTCCCATGTTGACTCTGAATATTAAAATATATATTCTCTTTTTTAGCCCAGCAAGCAAAATGGTCGGTCGGTTAAAAAGCGAGCTCAGGATTTTCTTTTGAGGTGGAGTTTTTTTGGTGCTCGAGTGATGCATAATCTTACTCTGAACAATGCTACCAGCTTCGGTAAGTCTTTATCATACCCACAGTATTTTTAATTACAGTGTTAATGTTCTCTTTCTAAAAAACTGATCTGTGCTATTTATTTCCCCCCTTTAACCTGAGAACCACTGTGGGGAAGGAGCGGTAAAATTCACCCAGCCTGTATAAACAAACCGTTATCTTTCATAGTGTGTGCCCTGATTAGTGATCGACCTTTCCTAACATCTGAAGACCCTACAGATGTTCGCAAAGCCAAACAGTATCACCTGGAAGGCCAGCCATTTGACCTTAGCACTAATCCAGTAGACAGATTTAAATCCCTGGAGAAGGATTACCCAGCGAACAATTTTAGGTTTAAAGAATGTTTCTCTAACCATTAAGTAATTAAAACATTAAAAATGTTATTTTGAAAGTTCTAGGTACGTTTAAAATGTCCAGTTTTTAGATTAACATTATTGCTTGGCTAGTACGTTGTTTTTTTTTTAATTCTGTAACGTTCTTAAAACGTTCCACAAACAATAAAAAATAAAATGTTTGATATAGATGATATATAACGTTAAAAATATGTTCTACTCATTTTACTGCAAGAAAGGTTTTGACATCTTTGAGAGAAGTTAAAACTGCACAGTATATACTATTTTTTTAAAATAATAATTGATACAGCATTTTACCCCACTAAATGTTTAAATCTATAGTATGCTGTAGTACTGTTGCAGAATCATATAGCCATACAATTTTAGTTTAGCAGTAAGAATTTAACCTGGTTTAATGTCACTAAACCAGGTTCGTTTCATCTCATTCGGATGCTTTTGGATGAGTATATTCTGCTAGCAATTGAAACACAGTTCAACAACGACAAAGAGCAGGACCTTCAGAACCTGCTGGAGAAATACATGAGGAATGCAGGTCATTTCTCTACTTCTTTCATAAGTGTATTACTTTGTGTTTGAGTCTTCAAGACAGTTAACAATGCTTTGATTTTGACAGATGCCAGTAAGGCTACATTTACTGCTTCTCCGAGTTCCTGTTTCTTGGCCAATCGAAATAAAGCCAGCATGGCATCCAGTGACTCAGGTGTCAAGGATGAGAATCCTGCAGAACATGATTTTCTGCCACTCACAGCGGCACAACAGGGGCTCGGGACCAATTCTGTGGTGTACCATGGTACAGATCCAGACAGCTTTACTGTATCTGGTAATTGCAAACAGCTGTTTGAATAAATCATTGATACATTCAAAAAAATTTATTAAAAAAATTTTATTATTACATTTATACATTCAAGGTGCAATGAGTGATTTTTGAGTAACACTGCTGATAAATGAAATCAACATCCAAACAAACAATTTTGTGAACAATTCACTAGATGTCTGTTCTGCGTGTCTTGATTTAAAACACAATACTTTATATTCATAAAGTATATGTAGACAGGCAGTTTAAATTGTTGGTTATTGTCATCATTTTTGTAATGTTTTCAAGGACAAATGGATTACTCCCAGAACAGCGGTCCTCTGATGACACCTCCAATCTCTCCAGCCATGATCAACCGTAGCAGCGTGATCAACCAGGGCCCGATGGCTGTCAGGCCCCACAATAACTGCCCCATCCAGCCCCAAGTGTCTTGCCAGGCCTTCACTGATACCATATACCAGAGCCTTCCCGGTGCTAGCTCCGCCTCCTATCCCAACTCCACCTATTACCAGACTGTGTTTAGACCTCAGGCACATACGCCGACATCGGCCTATCAGGCTCGCTCCGAGAGTGGACGCTATACATCCTTCTCTGGACATCAGCTGGCCAAAGACTGTTTCAGCAGCAGTTGTACTGTGTCTCCATACAGCTCCAGGGTGCCATCGACTGGATGTGCAGTCACGGCCGACCCTGGGATGGACACTGAGGCTGTTCAGATGATGGACTCGACAGGGTACAGTTTTGGAGGAGGTGCTGTCAATGGGGATGGTTGTTCAGGTCCAGCTTGCTCAAGCACAGGACACAGTGGTGAGAAATATTGCCAAAGTGGCCAATTAGTGAAAGTGCAGTTAGTGATTTCAGAAGATGTTGCTGAAAATTTATTTCAACACCCAAACAAAATTTTTGTGAATATCTGCTAGATGTTTGTTCTGTGTGTGTTGAAAAAATATTGTGTTTGCACGTAGTCTTGGCGGTGTATATAGGAGATAAAACAAAGTGGATTGGACCAATCACCACAACACTATAACACTCTATCACTAAAACATTGTAGCCAATCAGCAACAGGGGGCGTGTCCGTCAGCTGTTAGTTCATTGCCTGTGTGGCATAGCCTGTTTGTTATTTTGTGGGAGCTAAGAAGGAAGGGGTGTGTTTGTTTGGGTATTGATTTCAAATATCAACAATGTTTCTCAGAAATCGCTTACTGCATCTTTAAGATTGGCCAATAAGATTAAGATATTCCTTAAACCAATAGTTCACCAGTGGTTCCACGTGAGAACACAGATGCTTTCGTTTTTGGTGGAAGACATAATGGTGGAAAATAATGTAAAAATTATTTAGTCTACCAAAGGAAAAAATAACAGCACACGTAGAAATGCAGTTTGGTTTGTGGTTTCGGTTCCTTCCATGTTCCTCTGTCTCCTGGTCAGGATTCTACAGCTCCAGTGGGTTTGTGGAAGCTCAGAGGATGGGCCCGTTTATCGACCAGCACGTTTCGGTTATCAGCAGCGTGAGCAGTGTCCGCTCTGTTTCAGCCTATACTGAGGTACACGACCCTCTCAACATCCTGGATGATACGAGCAGGAAGACTGCGAGACCCTTCTACACGGATCTGTCTTCAATGGGCACACACACAGCAGGTCTGGAAACATTTTGATATGTTTTAGGAGGTGTTTATACATGCCAGTTTGAATGGCCATACGTCTGAAATCGCATACTGTGACAGTACATACTTGTTGGATTAAGAACCAACTTATGAGCCGTTAAAACAGTACATGCTATATACTATATATAGTATGGGTGGGTGCAAGATGGATATATTCCATACATACTACAACCGTCATGGTTTTATCGTCATGTGACCCGTATGTTTGTTCACCTATGACATACTAACAACAGTCGCCAAAATAATTCACTCAGATGTGGTTAAACAAATATAGTTTAATTACAAGGAATACATTTTTTGGTATCTTAAATCACTTACATTGAATAGAGCTGCTCGGCACACAGTTTTCTGGTATATTTATTTGATTTACTTTTTGAATTTGGTGGCTCCTCAGCTCCCGTGGTCTCATGGGATAGAATAATGTCCATCTGACGCATACTTAAAAATCTCGCCCGAAGCAGTAAAACCATCCAGGTATTTCTCACGTACTGTTTTTTTGCATACTGAGGTTTAGTACATACTATTCCTATATACATACTGATGTTCACCTACTATGGAGTATGGAAGTAGGTGACAGACACAGTCCTGGTTTAGCTCTTCCTGATTTATATTGTTTCTATCTCATGTCAGGATCCAGCATACCTCATTCCTGCGCCGTCTCTGCACCCTGCATGTATGGGGGCGTGGCTTCATATCATTGCCAGAATGCATTGCTGTCTCATCAGAGCACCACAGAGATCCGGGAAATGGTTTCCTCCCTGCCACCCATCAACACTGTATTTATGGGGTCCACCGGTGGGCCACCCTAACTGTAACTAAAACACCCCAATTCCTCATCTTCCATGGTGAGACACGTTTTAGCTTGTATGTATTTATATAATCACAGCATATACTGTATTTAATTGCCTTATATGTTCCTGACTGGAAATTGATTTATGTTTTTATATATTGTTTGACTTAAATTGATTTACCAACCTTACAGGTAATCACCCAATAATAAATTATACTGTAATATCTTAGGCCTTGTATTAAATTGTCACGCTGTCATATCTTTATTGTTTTAAGTTTAGCATTACTGTTAATTCTTTAACAATTATAATTCCTCATTCTGCAATTCAGAGAGTCCGAGTTTGTTATTTCATGAACGGCAAAAATGTAAAAGAAAAAATCTACACTGTGAGCGTCTGATATTTTCAACTAATTTTCTATTGACATGCATGTACCAAAAAAGAGTAGCATAATTAAAGATCTTTAGCCTTCAGATTTAAATGACTTCCTGCTTGGAAAATGCGTTTTTTCACAACAGACGTTTCTAATGCAGTCATTACCCACTGTAGAGAGAAAGAAAGAGCAGGGAATGCAGCAGACGTGCGAAATAAATAGAGCAGATGTATAAAGATTTTAACTTAGTCTCATTAGTCAATGCTACAAAAAAACTGAATATATGACTGTCTGTGTCCTTCACTGGCCTGCTGTAGATTACGAATGGGAAACACAACTGATGAAGCTGTGGAACAAAATCTGTTGTTATCTGCACGGGAGGAGATTAGTTGATTTCTCCATTGTTCACCAGGTTAAGATACAGTCTGTTAACAGTGTTGACTAACACCAGGGCCAAAAGAGGCGTCCGCAAGCTGTTCATACATTGTCACTCTTGATTTGTTTTTTTCATCACTTGGTTCTTTAAATCCAGCTTTGTTAGTCTTTGAACAGATGGAGGCTAATAAATCCATAATCAGCAACATTAGATGGGCTGCCTCATATGTGTGCAGGAAAGATATAGAGCTTTAATATATATATATATATATATGTGTATATATGTGTGTGTATGTATTGAACTGGTGCAAACTCACCACAGCTTAGACAAGCTTCTCCGCATTTGTCTTTGTTGTGTGACGATAAATGATAAAATGGGCCACATTGTGCTGGTCTTTATCTACTCGAGGGGAAAATCCATTTCGGCCCTTGGACAGGAACAGATGGCTTGAAATGTAATGATTACAAAATCCTGGCGTTAAAATAGTTTAATTACAAAGTCAATAATGCCTCCAACAATTGCCCGGGCCTTAGTGTAAAAACAACAGAAGGCAGAACGCAAACTTTGGGACAATGTTTAACTAGAGCTTTGCATTAGGCAGGGAATGTCCATATGCACCTACGGTGGAACAAAGATCAACAGATCCGGTGTAATTATGGCTTCTTACCATCATCTGTGTGAGAAGGAGAGATGGATTTAGTGCAGTAATGTGTGTTTTCCTGAGTACTGTCACAATCATATTTACCACTTATGGTTTTACAACCAACGGCAGGCCTGTTTCTTTCTCAGCTAATTCTTGTGTTCTGTTCAGCCTTGTTTATTTTACAAACGAACCTCCTTGACCTCTAATTAGAAAAAATACACACTATCAAAAAAGTGCATTGGAAATACAAAATGTATTGTTTTTAAAGCTGCAGTCTGCAACTTTCGCCTCTCTGGCGCCACCTCTGTTTAAAACATACAATTGCAGGTTACTTTACGTGCTTTTCTTTACGTGTGTAGAAATCAAATGAAGCCAAACAGACATTTCCTGGAAAATCAGATAATATAAATTATTATACATTATTATAAGATTTGGGGGTAAGGAAAGGAAAACGTTTTAAATGCTGATCTATCCTGAACTTCTTCAATTATTGATTTTGTTTATTTGTAACCCAAAAAGTTATGGATTACAGCTTTAATTCACAGTTTTCTTTGGTGTAGCACCATGTAAATATGGTGGTCCATGAAAGCAGTAATCGTTGCATTGTCTGATATTGTCTGATATCATTTTAAGGGCACTTAAAATTGCTCTTAAAAACACCATTGTTTGAGTTAGGGTGGCTTTGAGAGTTCAAACACTGTCCCCATAAAAACAACAACAACAGAGGCTGTAAGATTATGCAAAGACTTTTAAATTGGTTAAATGACTTTTGCTCTGACACGAATTATATTAATAATGGCTTTGCGTGTATCTAACATTTAATCAATAGAAGAAGCAATAACGTTAATGCAATGTCCCAAAAACTGGACTGAGCGTCCCTCAAACGTTCAAAATAACATGTTTAAAGGTTTTGTTAATGCAAACATTACGGAAACGTTCGTACAACCTAAAACTGAAGACCATCAATGACAAACAGGGAGCATCTGGACGGGAATAGCTGGAAGTTTCCTCAACTCTTGAGATTGCGGGGTTGGGAGGGACAGACAGGGCGGATTGTATAGCAACACATCCATGAACCATTTATCAAATGCACAGTGTGCAAAGGAAGCTTTTGACTCCATTTTGCCAATATAGTTTGTGTAAACGGGTTATCTGAACACCATCAATAGCCAAATAAATGACACACATCATGATGGGATGCTGTTTTAAAGACTCGTTGTTTTGCACAGGCTTAAAAAACCTGATGGTATGTTAAATCACACAGACGTGATTTAGGCTATTATAGTTTTATGAATATTGTTTAATATTTTATAGTAAAACTTTGTCAAGTATGGTAGCGTTAGGTGTTATTGCGCTCTGTGTCCACACGGGGGCAGCGCAGTGCAGGAAATGTGAAGATTGTATTTATTGCGCATCTTTAAAGAGACTTTCTTGTCTAAATGTTTGATTGTAGCTTGTGTGTATTTTACTCTTCTCTTCTGTGCTGTATATCACCCATACAGATTTATGAATTATATATATGAGATATATGAAATATTATATGAACATGTGTGTATATATATATATATAGTACAGTTTATTATATCTGGTCGTATGTCCATGTTTTCAGATCCACTATTGGTTCAAAACACACTCTTCCCTTTACCAACTAGGTAATTAAAATAAAAAAAATAAAGTTGTTAGTTAATTTATATAGCTGATATTTTTACAGCACCATAGAATTACATTCCTCACTTTACAACATCTACCCAGCTAACATATTTAGGTTGTAAGAACGTTTCCCTGACGTTTCTGTTAAGTAACGAAAATGTTTCAGATGTTATTAAGTAATGAAAATGTTTCAGTTTGTTCAAAACATTCAGTTTTTAGACGTTGTATTAATGTTATTGCTTGGTTATAAGGGCATTATTAAATTACACCAATTTTTTCATTTTTGTAATGCTTAGAAAACATTTCACTGACTTCTTAAGAATAATGTTTTTAATATATGACAAGTAACGTTCTAATAATGCTACTGCAACTTTTTGATAACTTTTAGACAATGTTAGCCCACATTCTGAGAACGTTCCCTGTTAGCCTGTAAATCCTTGATGGTTTTACTGATGATTTTGTATTTTCTTTGGGCTTTCCCGGTTCTTCTCCTTGTTTCCTGCAGTTAAAGCTGTCTATCAGTTCACAGCTTTTGACTATCAAGTAGCCCAAAATTCCTCAACTGTATGAGCACTACCCTGGAGTGAGCAGCAGGCTGGTGTAACAGAGTTTGGAGAGCAGTGACAGACATTGTAGGCATTTCTCTCATTGGTGGTAAATATCTAGGGGAATCTCTCACAGGTTCTGTGGAACAGAAGCGGGAACCTCCTGCAGTACACTAAGCACTTCTCTAAAACAAGTACATGAACATTCACTGTCTGAGTTAACATCAGATGTGTGAGAGTGAGGAAGTGTGATCTAGTGGACCTGCAATATTTTTTAAGTGCCAAATATTTTTCTCAAAATTGCCGTAGAAAAG
Organism: Chromobotia macracanthus; assembly: GCA_036877525.1. Taxonomy (NCBI): domain Eukaryota; kingdom Metazoa; phylum Chordata; class Actinopteri; order Cypriniformes; family Botiidae; genus Chromobotia; species Chromobotia macracanthus. The sequence goes on along the minus strand of JAZGTH010000078.1, from coordinate 4,009,726 downwards.
GCAGTATTTATTTATTTTATTGATAGACAGACAATAGACAGACACCTAACTAACAATTTTAGGTTGTAAGAATGTTTCCCTAACGTTTCCATGAAGTAACAAAAACATTAAAAATGTTACTTTGAAAGTTCTAGGAACGTTCAAAACGTCCACGTTTTTAGATGCTGTATTAACGTTGTTGCTTGGTTATGAGAAACATTTTCAGATTTTTTGATTCTGTAATGTTTTTAAGGCGTTCCACTAACATTTTTTATATTTATGATATATAACATAAAAGTTCTACTAACATTACGCAAGAACCTTTTGTGATAAGGTTGATAGAAAGTTTAGAGAATGTTAGCCAACATTCTGAGAACGTTCCCTGTTAGCAGGATAGACAGACAGATAGACAGATACTATTTAGTATTATAATATTTAATCTATAACTATTATATTTAAAAACTGTTAATTATCACTTGGCAATCACTGAAAGCACTACATTTATAAGCAGGACTCTTTAAGGCACTTGTTCCTTTACAATACTCACAAAAGCCCCTGCACACCTGTTACAATTAACATGACAAAATTACCTACATGCAAAAATAATCACATTGTTATTGCTTGCTGTTGCTGAGAAATCTGACCTTACGATGCAACTAAGAGACAATGGCCGTGGCTCTTGAATAAGAGTACTGTCATCGTAGAGTTTATGAAGCATATTAAAGACGATTCCTTAGCGGATCCCTCAAAATACACAATGTTCTCTCAAGTGCACTCGCTTGTTGTTTTCTAAGCACTCAGTCATATTGGAAAATTTTAGAAATGTCATATTTTTATTCTGTTAAGAGTGCCATGCCAAAAAAAATAAATACATTCCTGTTTTAATGAAGTCGATGAATAAAACGAACCTCAAAAACAAAATTTAATGTTCAGATCATTGGAAATATTTTTGTTTTTGTTGTGTCTCTCAGTCTGAAATGTTTACCTCACGGACAGACGGTAATGATGCTGTTTTTGAGTAACCTGCTCCAGTTGTTCTTTCTGCAAAAGAAAGCTGGTCAGTTTGAAGAACTGATGTTAATGGCACATTTAACAGCATAGATGCAAATGTCACTTAGTCTGGCTTAATTTTTTATTCATGTTTTATTGCACCTTTTCCCAGCTAACAGGGAACATTCTCCAAAGGTTGGCTAACATTCTCTAAAAGTTCTCTTAAAGTGATCAAAAAGTTCTTGCAGTGTTAGTAGAACATTTTTAACATTATGTATCAAAGTTATCAAAAATGTTGTTCTTAAATTGTTGTTGGAACGTTTTAAAAACAAATTAAATTTGTTACAGATTAAAGCAATAATACAACGTTTAATAAAGCGTTTAATGTTTCTATAACATTCAAAATAGCATTTTTAACAGGTTTTTACTTAATGGAAACGTCAGGGAAACATTCTTACAACCTAAAATTGTTAGCTGGGTTGTTGTTTGAACTTTAGGAAGGGCCTCAGCACAGGCCCACTGTCATTTTCACTGTCATTTGAATCTGTAGATCTGTTTATCACACTGGAATTTATTTAACCTTATTTAACCTTATTTAACATTATTTGGTTTAGATCTAAATCAATATGATGTATGTGTTCGCTCTGTATCTGCTCTGATAGTGTAAAATTCCTGAAGTATTCTTGATGATCTGCATTGGTGAAATGGAAAATCGGTGAACTCTTGGGATGGAAAACATTTAATTACAATTAGTATGAAATCATTACATGATGTTTAAATAACCTAACTTTTAAAATTTATTTGGCTTTTTGCATTAGATATTCTAAGATGTGTTCACCACTGATACCACAGTAACATTTTATTCCTGAAAACAAGACAAAATAGATTAAGAAAAGCAACTCTTGCACCTCACGTTTGTATTTACAGACCTGTAGTCATTACCACCGCATCCTGTATCCTGACTTGTATTTATATTGTTCATCTAAAGGCTCTATGGTTATCAAAACAGCTTAACCTCCTTTGTACGCCGTTTCATCCCCTCATTAAAAGCAAAAGTAATTGCAAACGCAATCACTAGATTTCTTTATCTGGCCAACATAAATCCTAACGGCGCTGCATGCTTTATATAAACACTGAGCTGACAGCTGGTCGCCCTTCAGCTTTTGCCTGTATGATCTCCATTAGACGCAGGTTCTGTTGCAGATGGAGTCCTTACACATTTATCTATTAGCCGTGTGGACTGAATGGAGTCTATTCATAACATCATTTTAATGAGGTGAGCCGCCCATTGAGGGCCACTTAATGCAAAAGAAATAAAAGTGTCGGAGGGTCAGATCAAATTAATGTGTTTTTACACGCGCCGAAAATGTAAGTCAAAATATGAATAAAGCTAATTTGCTAACATCTTCCTCGGTCTTTATTATTTTCAGTTTTATGTAATACATGCAACCAGTCTTTGTTTGGTTCTTCCCCAGTTATTCTTATCTTTCACGAGACATGAGTGAGAACTCCATTAAGTCTCGTGAGTTCTGCAAGAGCAACCTCTGAGCAATAACATTTCCTCTGGGTGTGTGAAGCTTTTTGATGTTTTGTGCTTGCTTTCGGACCATGTATGTCAAGCCAAATGAACCCCCCCCCCTTGTCTTTTTGTTACAGACTCACCAATCTGTGTTTGTGCGTTTCTTTTGTGAGGTCGTCCCATGTCTCTATGGCAGCCGGGATGAGGTTCACCGAAGGCAAAACATGTGATGTGTGTGTGAGATGACCAGGTGTGACGAGACTCTTTTCAATGGGCTGCTGAGATGTGCCGAGACATCTCCTTCAGACAAAGAATGTAATATTAGGAGAACGTTTATAAGTAACATGGACCATTGTGCAATAATGCACACATTTTGATTTATGTGCAATACAACAAATTTGTATTTATACACCCTTCCCTCACTTCTAACCTAAAAAGAGTTCATATTAAAATAATAAAAAGAGTTAATCTCATTAAGTCACAGAAAGGGACAACATTTCATTAAATAGTTAGCTCGTTGTATATTAGACAATTGTATTCAATTTATATTATATTTTTTTCTCCCAGTGGAATGTTGACCAATCAAAATGAAGTATTCCAGCGAGTGGTTTAATAAAACAATATAATGTATATAACCAATGTACATAACCGTAGATCTGTTATATCACGCAAAGAAATCAGACTATTTTCATATCAGAGTTCAGACCTCCAGACCTTACAGAGTTTTTTGTATATAAAAAATAACTCTAGAGAACTGTATTGTATATAAATCTACTAATATATCAACAAGTAATCACTCATATGAACTATATTCACTGACTGTTCTCTGGCTCTTTATTCTGAACTCTGTAGATCTTTTGAGAGCTGTGCTGACGGCATGTAATAATATGCACAAACAGAAAATGATTTGCTTGCCTTTATACACCACATGTAATTAAATAAAGCATTTGAACCCTGCTGAAGGGGACACTGTTTATCTGGTTCGGCCTTGAGGAAACAGCGTCTAATGCCTGTGTGGAATCTACAGCGTGTTCTGATATGCTTTCAGTTGGGATGAAAAATAGTTTCAACAGATAAAAATAAAGCTTACTAAATGTGCCCAAACTTCAGTAACAAACAATTGGTCTGATATATGTCTGGTATATGTTCTTCTGTGTAAATATATTGATTATAAATTCAACAAAGCTAAGCATTTATTGTTTATAATGATGATACATTGTTTTCTTACTAGCTTTGTCAAAGCGATTATCAAACAGGTGGGCTTCCTCAGTTTGGGCCAGTAAGCAATCGTCTACCTGTAACACTCTAGCAACCACCTAGCAACACCCTTGAAATGAGCCATAACTCCCCAGCATAACTCTGACAAAGTGCTAAAGCACTCAGAATCACTTAGCAACCTCATAGCAACGACCTGGGACCACAGTGGCGAGTTAAATACGCAGGCTGCGCAGGTTCTTTGTCTTTGTGATTTCCATGTTCTTGTTTTTATTTTTTGAAACACCTTTTCACTGCTTTTTACCTGTCTGCTGTTTCTTGCTTGACCTTTTAGTCTTTGCTTGAAACTTTTAGTCTTTAAGTTTCATGGAAACCCTGGAGACCAGACTGAAATGCTTCAAGAAACCTCCTTTGTATTTATTTTGCTGGGCTTTATGTCTCTTGTGTCTCCTGACTACATTGTGTGAAGCCATTCTGCTCTGCTCCTCTCAAACCTCCTCCTACAGGTTTTTCTCCCTCAGCTGTCCTTTCAAAAACATATGAGCACGCACACTACAAAGTACATACTTGTGAAGAAAGCAGATGTAGTTTTTAGCATTCAGTAACTTTGGAGCCTAAATAATAACGATTGTAATCTTTTTCCAGCCAATTTGTTCGTGAAAAATAACCTAAATTTCATTACAAGAATTTGTGTGAATTATACCTTTAAGGATATTTCACAATAAAAAATGCCGAAATGCACATGCAGACATTTAAGAAAAAACAGCCGCATTGGAAATGTTGTCCCAACAAACAGGCGGGAAGAGTCACATGACCAAGACCCAATCATTTTTTGATTTGCACCTGTTGCAGTGTGAATTACAGAAATATGTAGAGTATAAATCTTTCATCTATTAATGAGTCTGTTTGCAGAATGGCTCATCACACAGGCGAGATCTTTTTCATCCCCGTGGCTGTCTTGCCTTTTGTCCTGCCGGTCTCACCTACAGCAATAGAGCGATATGAGCATTCAATTAAAGTCGTTGGAGAAGGTGGAAAAATGCTGGGGAGGAGACGGGAACGAAAACAGACCTATTCTTCCAGCAGGACATTGAAAGGGCTTGAAAAGGCTCTTAATTAGGGGATATGTCTAGATGTTTAATTAAGGTGATGCCGGGATAACGATATTGATGCGTCAATGAACAAATTCTCAGATTATCCCGAACAGAGCGAAGCTAAAATGTGAGAAATGTTTTTCAAATGGTGTATTTAGGGCCGTATAATGACGCCTTTTGAATGAATGACCCGGGTGACTTCAGGCTGATGAATGCCTGAGCCCTCGGCAACTGTAACGTATTACTCAAAAAGTACGAATAGATGCGAGTAGACGCGTCTGTGTCCTCCGTAGAATCAGTGTACCAAAGAATGATCGGGGTCTTAACGGTACAGAGAAGTTAATTAATGCAAATACCACCACTAATGAGCTAATTACAGCCTCCTCTGGTGTCTCATGTCAGTTTGCATAGATTATTATGCTAAGGATTGATGTCTTTGATTAACACATAGATGTAGAAGAGAGATAGACAGACATGAGAGAGAGGGAGAGACAGACGGACAGGGGGATAGATAGATAGATAGATAGATAGATAGATAGATAGATAGATAGATAGATAGATACAGACAGACAGACAGACAGACAGACAGACAGACAGAATAGATAGATAGATAGATAGATAGATAGATTGATAGATAGATAGATAGATAGATAGATAGATAGATAGATAGATAGATAGATAGATAGATAGATAGATACGGACAGATAGATAGACTACATCTTCCTTATGTGCTGTTGACTGTCTTCATTTTAAAAATGACACACAAATACATTCAGCGTCCCTCACTTTTGAGCCCTCATTTTGTTTCTAGGGTCTGTTTCTCAGCTGTTCTACTAGGGTTACAGGGCTGTTTATAACTCTGTGTCTCTGTGAATGTGTGGAGGCCCTGCCACATGACCAGTGATTCATGGGGACGCCCATAGAGCTGTCAGTCCCGAGCCAGGTGTCCAGAAACTGGCAGAGCGCCTGAGTAAAGAAAAATATTCTGACCTCATCCTGAAATACTGCAAGACGATGGCCCTGCTGGTCACAGGACCCAAGCCACTGACATAAAAGTGCTTTTCTAGGTTCTGAAACGAAACCCGATCAAGTCTTAGCAACAGTCACATTGAAGACTTATAATGTGTGTGCACATGACAAGAGCGACGACCAGTGAAGAAGCTGGTTGGGTTTCCCAGAAGATATAATAATGTAGATTAATTAGTTACAGGAGTAATATCAGGATCTATAATAAATGAATGCCCAAGATGACGATAAAAACTAGTGCCAAGGTTCTTGTGATCTTTATATTTTCTGTCGCTTTCAAACATTTCTGAAAAACGTTTATACAAGTTCAAATCAAGGTTTTGATTCATTGACTAAAAATGTCAAGTGCCGTAAGCATCAAATAAAAAAGGGAATATTTTCATGTTTTGAAATACTTTGTCTGAATTGCATTTTAAGGTTTTGAGTTTCTGAAAGCACACCTGAACCCAGCAAGATGTGATTAATAACATTTTTCAACGGGTTAAGCATTTTAACCACAAATGTTTTTACACCTCCCACATGTGTGTTCTTTAAGAACTATTTGGTACAATATCTAAAAGCCCTGTCAAAAACTAAAAATAAAAAGCTAGAATTTTGCTGGATTTAGCTGATAATCTAATTTATTATAATTTTTTGTTAATATGCTGTGAAAATCTTGCATTCATTGCACCATGTAAGGTTATTATTTTTAAAATCTGTGCAGAATTTATTTTTTTCTCTTTCATTTCTGTTTGTGTCTAAGCTGCTGTTATATTGTTGAGTAAATTCATTGTTAACGGAATGCCTTCTTTTGTGTTGTCATGAAACTCAGGCCGTGTCAAGTTTTATAAGGGCGCCACAAGAATCAGGAATTCTTGCCATGTGGAATAAGATCCATTCATAAATTCTGCCAGTGTGTTTCTGAGTCCAACAAGCCTGTTGCTAGAATGTGCTTCCCAAGGTGTCATGCTGTAAAAGTGTGCATACTTCACAATCAGTGCTCAATTTAGTGGCAAGTATTCACACTATCATCCAGCATCTCGTTTATTGGTCAACATGTGGCGTAAGTTTAGGGTGAATTGCATTACACACTCATACTCGTTCAACTACAAGTCCTGCAAATCACCTCCTAGCTGTCCATTAACCTTCCCAACTAAAAATTTTAGGTTGTAAGAACGTTTCCCTAATGTTAAAATATTATTATGAAAGTGCTAGAAACATTCAAAACATCCAGTTTTTAAGACTTTATAACGTGATTGCTTTGTTATAAGAACATTATGCAAACTGTTTTTAATTCTGGAACATTAAAATGTTCCTCTAACAACTTAAGCACAACTTTTTGATATATGATATCTGACATTAAAAATGTAAAAATCATATTTTGTATGATATATAACATTAACATGTTGATATAAAAATAATGTTATTGCAATAACATTTACATGCTTTTTCATTCTGAGCCAACATTCTGAGAACGTTCCCTGTTAGCTGGGTTTGTGGCCCAGATCCCGGAAAATCATTTGAATCGTGTGAGTCTGTGTTGATGATCCGTGGTCAGCCGCTCACCCCTGAGGTCTCACTGAAGACCTGCAGCCCTGGTGTGTTAAGCTTTAGATTCTCAAGATTCCCCGCAGCATAGCAGTAATGCTTTAGAGAGTTTCTGCAGCTTGTTATAGGAGATGCCTTGGATGGTTCAAGCAGTGTATATTTTCATTTACTCTGAGTGCTTGGCACACTCTCTTCATAAACACAAGTCTAGGTACACATAGATAGAATTGTTGCTTTGCACTCCATGTGATGAAAGAAGCTATTCATTAGCATACCTCATTTACATAGCTGAGAGATATTTAGGGTCCTCAGGAGCCGCAGCAGGATAAATGGTGTTTCTTAAGAAGCCATGAGAAGTTACGTTCAGAATGAATTCAAAGTGGATTTGTAACAATTGTGAAAACTGTAGTTTTGTAACTTTGTAGGGTAATTTCTAGGGTTGATAAAGATTTTTTTAATGTTTGCTGACAAAAATACACTGTGAATATTTGGGCACTTATACTCTACAATTATACACTACAATTTTTTACTAAACGATGCAATTCATTCTATGAAATGTGATCCTTTTTGAACTAGATTATTTTGGTCAATTTTAAATCTATTTTCTAAAATCTGTTCTGTTCTGTGGATGTGACTGGAACTGGTGTATATTTTCAACCAAAAGTCATTCAAGAATTGTATTTTACAAGAAGTTTATGTTTTTATGTTATTATAGTTAATTTACCTTTACTGACTAAGTTAATGTCCAGAGTCATATGAATTCTGTGCGTGCAGAACTCTGCAAGATTTCTGCAAGATTGAATCACCTGTCATTCACAAAGCTCCGCCCCTTCTGCGATTGTTTATTACGTTTTTTGGACAGTGTCAAATAACTGTATCATGCTTTCTGCAACCAACAAAAGTGTAGTACTGTCCGCTACACTGAACACATTTTATCATATTTAAATAAATTCCACCTAGATCTTATCGACAAATCAACACAGAAAATTCCAGAAAAGTCTGCAGATTTCATTTGGGTCTGCTTATGTTTCACCTGTATACATGCATCTTTATATTTACAAAACTACATCCGCAATATACTTTGTTTAATTGCGTTTTGGTGCATTCGAATACCAATATTTATTGTCCTTTATAATATAACGTATATATATATATATATATATATATATATATATATATATATATATATATATATATATATATATAGGTGACAGGGATCCCCTGCTGCCTGGTGGTCTTATGGAAGCTTAAAAATGGAAGGCCCAAATTGTGTATCTCATTCTCTCCATGTCTGTCATACACCTTGTGTCCAAGTATGGTCACTATGAGGGAACTGTCACTGGGGGAAATTAATGGCAACAGAGAAGGGCAAAAAAGACAGAACAGGTGCTTGTCACCAGCGGGGTCAGACTGCAGGCACTGGGCTGATGTAGGTGCCCTCGTGGTATTTACCCTACACTTGTTTTGCTGCTAATCTGATATTGCTGTCAGCAGCTATCTCTCATCTCTTCTCAAAAGTCTGCAGCACTAAACGAACACAAACAAACAAACAAACTTTCACATATACCCCAAACATTTGCATTCTAAAAACATTTTCCAAACCTTTCTTTTTGGCTGTGGGAAACGTCGCTGTGCGATACATAACGTTAAAAACATTGTACTAACATTACTGCAGAAACTTTGAGAGAACTTTTGCCAATGTTCTGAGATCGTTCCCTGTAAGCTAGGAGTAAAAAAAGTGAAAAAAGCTCAAACAGGAAAACGTTCAGCCAAGCTGAATGTTGTTATATTCTTTGGTTTAATTACAAAATGTTTGCAGTAATAGGGAACCTTCAGATGATTCTCTGTTCTGACAAATATCTATGACACATTTAGCTACTCATGACGACAGGTTCCGTCAGGCTGAGTGTACAGTAGCTGATGTACTACATCTGTCCACAATGGCCCCTATTAATACAACACAAGTGTGACTGAAAAGACAAAGCAATCAATCAAGTGACATCCTGTCTGAAAGAAACACATGCATAAATCTTATTACAGCAAAACAGCAGTTGATATTTTCCCAGAGCTGTGTGTAGGTTAAAAAAACATGTTTTGGTTAAAATGCTATACTGGCAACAGAACATTATGACTTCTTGTTTATAAAAATGTCTTTACAAATGTGTGGAGTACATGTGTGATGATTGCTGGAGTTTTTTTACCCTGTGGTGTCCCAGAGCCCCAACATCCCTCCATAAAGGTGCAGAAACAAAAACCTCAATAGAGAGTTCAGAGACCAAGGACACATCTTCCCATGTGGTCTGCAGAAGCACAAAATTAAATCATTTTATATTGTGTTGTCCCAGTCACCATTGGAGCCAAAAAGAATAAAAAAAACATTTTTGTGCTTTATTTGTCCTCACCCACAACTACCCCTTTTTATCCCAAATGCACACGGTTTAAATCAACCAGTCCTGGTAATATTTATACAACTCTATTTACAGTGCTGAGCAATAATCATGATGTTATATCATTGTGGGCAAACACAAAGATTTGGCCTGATAATTATTGTCAAAAGTCAACATTTATTCACCCCACATCCCTGTTCCAAATATGTATGAACGTCTTTCTAGTGTGGTGCATAAAAATTAATTTTTTGGTAAATGTCCTGGCCAGTTCCTTTTCATTTAATGAAAGTGAATGGGGACTGAAGCTACAAAATGACAAAAGCACTATGTTAAAAATCACTATGAAGCGTGACAGCCCCAGTCCCCATTCACCTTCATTATATGCAAAAATGGCCCATATGTTCACCTAAATTCACTTTTCATGTTTCACAAAAGAAATATAATAAAATAAACAGGTTTGGGAAAACTTAAAGGAAAGTAAATGGGGCCCAAAATGTCAAAAGACATTTTTATTTTGGGTGCACCGTTCCTTTAAGAACTTGTAAACTTCACTATAAGGGTTTACTCCTCTATCCAGTCCACTCAGAATCCAGGAGCTCCACACTCCCCTCTCTCCCAGCTGTCTCAGATCACAGGACCCAACGATGATGGATGGCACATGACCATGACACTCCACCCCAGCGCTCCTCTATCCTCCACCGTCGCACGCCTTTGTTGGAAGAGAGTGTGTTGTTACAAGCGAACCACCCTAATTTTAACCACTAATGGGCCCGGCCCTGCCGGGATCCAAGTCTCGGCCAGAAATAGCCCAATGACTGACAGTCATGGGTTTGACAAGGAGCCAGAATTGCAGCCAAAACACATTCAAGTCGGGTGGAATTTCTTGCCCCCTTGAAAATGCAGCACTAATATTTTCCTTCATGATTTTTGCCCTTCTGTATCCCATCTGACCCCCATGTGACCTGTCCATCCTAATACCAGAGTCCTCAAAAATACACGCATCCTCAGCCCTGCTTATGAATGCAGCTCCTCGGTTTAGATGGGCATAGGAAGAAATGAAGTCAAAGTGGATTAAATTGGGGGATCAGAATTAAGTGGCAGTCACACTAGACATCTGTGCTCGGTTCACTTCCGTTCATATACGTGAATGCAGGTAATCTGAAATGGAAACTCATGCAAAAATTTTGGGTTTTCCTACATACCAAGATTTCAGATTTTTTCGTGAACTGATGTGTGAATGGCAGGAGGAGTAGGTAATGTATTCTAAAATAAAAGCATTTATTTTTAAAATGACTTCCAACTACTTCCATAGTTGTTTTATTTTTAATTAGATAGATGGCTCTGAAGGGCATTTTACTGCTGTAACATTTTTTTAATAAAGTATGTTTATAAGATGCATTCCAGGCTGTCTATAGACAGTGTTTTTTCTCAGAACGTAACCATTGTTTATACACAGATGACATGTCCAGCGATGACATGCTATATTTAATATAAAATAATTTTAAGCAGCATGATATGTGGACAAAACAAATGTCTTGGGGCGTGACCTCATATCCTGTTGCCATATTTGCAGCTGCGTCTGAAGAATTTTGCAAGTTTAGTGTGATGGGCCCTTAGGGTCATTGCATTACACGTTGATTTGACAGTACTGCTTCCCAGTTAACAAATTTAGATTGTAAAAATGTTTCATTAATGTTTTCATTAAGTAAGAAACAAATTAAAAATATTATTTTGCATGTTTTAGGAATGTTTAAAATCGGAGTTTTTAGACATTGTATTAACATTATCACTTGGTTATAAGAACATTATCTTTTTAAAGCATTCCACTAACAACATTAAATAACATTTTGCAATATATGATAGAAAACTATAATAAAGTAATCTACTGACATTATTCCAAGAACATTTTTTTGATTACTTTGAAGAAACTTTTAGTGAACTTCAGCCAGCGTTCTGAGAACATTACCTGTTAGCTGGGTTGCCATAACAACAACTTCACAAAGTGCTGCTTCCTGTCATCCTCTCAGTACAAGCAGATTTTTAGTTAGCTAACTAAGCTGGTGAAATGCCCAAATGAAAATTGTCTTTACTGACGATCCTAAAAGAAACATGTACGTTTGTTTATGTTACATGTAAAAATGTGCAAAGGTTATGTTACGTTTTATACTTTTGAATTACAAAAGTCTTTATTTAAATGTTAAATAATCTTATTTAAATACCAACATCTAGAGACACAATACATTTATCATATGTTTTGTATGCATTTGTTCTGCGTTAAAGAAAATTTGGAGAAACTGAATAAAAAGTAAGGTTTGTCGCCCAGGTAGAGAGTTGAGACATAGGCCAAGTTAAATTAGCAAGATCTTATTGGTGAAAAAATAAGATAAAAAAGGCAAAAATAATGGCGACAAAAGGGACAACTAGTCTTTGTCACTCACTACCTGGTATATACCTTGTAGGCAACCATAACATGACCTTTTGCTATATATACTGTAAGCAAATGGTTTCTACCTGGATTTTCATGTTTTCAAGAAATTATTTAACAACAGTTTCTTCCATGAAACAGGCCCCATTATATTTAAGATCTGGTCCAAACAAGCATCTTAAGCCATACTCTTGAAAAACTGGTTAATTGGATGTCCGTGCTCGTATATGGAGCAATTTTGAAGGCATTGTTCAGGAGCACAACATAATTATTTTTTTAAATAACAAAAAACACTTGAAACTAAAAATGTTCCCCTGAGCATCAGCCTTTTTAAGTGCCCAAAACAGTAACAAATGAACATGATGCTTGTAGGACATACGTCACTTAATACATCCCAATAAGATATTACCAGATACACTTCAAGACACTTGCATCAGTTTTTGCAAGGGCCCAAAACAAGGCTGCCTAGATTTCTTATGGTATATTGGCAAGCCACTTGGATCAGACATGACCAAACCGACATTTTTAATAGGGTTCCTAAAATATATGCAGAATAAGACAGTCTGCTGATTCAGTTTCTCGTTTAGCTTTTCAAGAGTATAGCTTGATTCAGTTTCTTGTTCGGCTTTTCAAGAGTATAGCTTGATTCAGTTTCTTGTTTAGTTTTTCAAGAGTATAGCTTGATTCAGTTTCTTGTTTAGTTTTTCAAGAGTATAGCTTGATTCAGTTTCTTGTTTGGCTTTTCAAGAGTATAGCTTGATTCAGTTTCTTGTTTGGTTTTTCAAGAGTATAGCTTGATTCAGTTTCTTGTTCGGCTTTTCAAGAGTATAGCTTGATTCAGTTTCTTGTTTAGTTTTTCAAGAGTATAGCTTGATTCAGTTTCTTGTTTAGTTTTTCAAGAGTATAGCTTGATTCAGTTTCTTGTTTGGCTTTTCAAGAGTATAGCTTGATTCAGTTTCTTGTTCGGCTTTTCAAGAGTATAGCTTGATTCAGTTTCTTGTTTAGTTTTTCAAGAGTATAGCTTGATTCAGTTTCTTGTTTGGCTTTTCAAGAGTATAGCTTGATTCAGTTTCTTGTTTAGTTTTTCAAGAGTATAGCTTGATTCAGTTTCTTGTTTGGCTTTTCAAGAGTATAGCTTGATTCAGTTTCTTGTTCGGCTTTTCAAGAGTATAGCTTGATTCAGTTTCTTGTTTAGTTTTTCAAGAGTATAGCTTGATTCAGTTTCTTGTTCAGCTTTTCAAGAGTATAGCTTGATTCAGTTTCTTGTTTAGTTTTTCAAGAGTATAGCTTGATTCAGTTTCTTGTTTAGCTTTTCAAGAGTATAGCTTGATTCAGTTTCTTGTTTAGTTTTTCAAGAGTATAGCTTGATTCAGTTTCTTGTTCGGTTTTTCAAGAGTATAGCTTGATTCAGTTTCTTGTTCGGTTTTTCAAGAGTATAGCTTGATTCAGTTTCTTGTTCGGTTTTTCAAGAGTATAGCTTGATTCAGTTTCTTGTTCGGTTTTTCAAGAGTATAGCTTGATTCAGTTTCTTGTTCGGTTTTTCAAGAGTATAGCTTGATTCAGTTTCTTGTTCGGTTTTTCAAGAGTATAGCTTGATTCAGTTTCTTGTTTGGTTTTTCAAGAGTATAGCTTGATTCAGTTTCTTGTTTGGCTTTTCAAGAGTATAGCTTGATTCAGTTTCTTGTTTAGCTTTTCAAGAGTATAGCTTGATTCAGTTTCTTGTTTAGCGTTTCAAGAGTATAGCTTGATTCAGTTTCTTGTTTAGCGTTTCAAGAGTATAGCTTGATTCAGTTTCTTGTTTAGCGTTTCAAGAGTATAGCTTGAAAAGCTAAACAAGAAACTGAATCAAGAGTATAGCTTGATTCAGTTTCTTGTTTAGCTTTTCAAGAGTATAGCTTGATTCAGTTTCTTGTTTGGCTTTTCAAGAGTATAGCTTGATTCAGTTTCTTGTTTAGCTTTTCAAGAGTATAGCTTGATTCAGTTTCTTGTTTAGCTTTTCAAGAGTATAGCTTGATTCAGTTTCTTGTTTAGCTTTTCAAGAGTATAGCTTGATTCAGTTTCTTGTTTAGCTTTTCAAGAGTATAGCTTGATTCAGTTTCTTGTTTAGCTTTTCAAGAGTATAGCTTAATTCAGTTTCTTGTTTAGTTTTTCAAGAGTATAGCTTGATTCAGTTTCTTGTTTGGCTTTTCAAGAGTATAGCTTGATTCAGTTTCTTGTTTGGCTTTTCAAGAGTATAGCTTGATTCAGTTTCTTGTTTAGCTTTTCAAGAGTATAGCTTGATTCAGTTTCTTGTTTAGCTTTTCAAGAGTATAGCTTGATTCAGTTTCTTGTTTAGCTTTTCAAGAGTATAGCTTGATTCAGTTTCTTGTTTGGTTTTTCAAGAGTATAGCTTGATTCAGTTTCTTGTTTAGCTTTTCAAGAGTATAGCTTGATTCAGTTTCTTGTTTAGCTTTTCAAGAGTATAGCTTGATTCAGTTTCTTGTTTAGCTTTTCAAGAGTATAGCTTGATTCAGTTTCTTGTTTGGCTTTTCAAGAGTATAGCTTGATTCAGTTTCTTGTTTAGCTTTTCAAGAGTATAGCTTGATTCAGTTTCTTGTTTAGCTTTTCAAGAGTATAGCTTTTTAAATTTTAACCTCATATAGTTGTTTTTTAAGGTGGACAAGAGCAGCTTTTGACATTTTTGTGGGCGAGGCCTATCGTACAGCGTGTCACTCACATTCTTGGGAGCATTTGATTGGACAAAGATCTGTGCAGCGCAAGAGTCATCAATATCTTTATTCAATTTTCTTAAAAAGACAGACATGTTTGTTTTAAATTGAATATCTGCAGAAAGACATGTGAATGCATCATTTCTGCCACAGCATTTTAAACACTTGACTATTTTAATTTCACCTACAATAGTCATGCAATTTAATGTTTGTTAAGATGTTTCCCTTTTTATTGCAATGAATAAAGCACAATAAACCAATAATTGGACAGGGTAAACAGCAGATCTCGCATTCACTGGTGCAGTAATTCATCGAACGAACGCTTACCAGCACACCAGTTCCTGAACTTTCAAGGTCTTCACTGCAGTAACTCTGCATTAATCCATTCTGCACTGCTAGGATGGCCAAATAACTCCACAGAAACATTCGGTTTTCAAACATTAATTTAAAGAGCTGGCCTTGCAATTCTCAACAGTGAGAATAACTCAAGAAATGAATGAAAATTTCATTTAACAAAACATAATGACACTTGTATGGGCTATTGAGTTTGATATTTGAATGTCTGGGTAGTGTCTTATTTTTAACAATGAGGTAGTTGAAAGTATTTTTAAATGGGATGTTGTACCACAGATCAATAATAGAAAACTAAAAACATATAATCTGTCCCTGTAATTAAAAGCTGACCATGAATGAAAAATTAAAAATCATCACTAAATTTTGGCACATTTCTATTTAGTTTTACTCAGGGTTTTTATTTTTTCATTTAAAAAGAAAACCTCCAACAACTCAAACGTATCAACATAACAATGTCAAAATCCCATGCTGTGAGAATCTCAGTAAAAATCTCAATAAAAAATGTGTATTTTTTTACCTCTTTTCTATTTTATTTTATTGTTTTCCTATCCTATTCAATTTGATTATCCTTTAGATTTTTGAGCAAAGAATTGAAGGATCTTTTTTAGAGCATTTATAAGGCGTCAAGGACACAAAGCTGTTGTCTACACTTGTGTGACTTTCTCCAATTGAATCTAACTTTCCACAAAGTCTTTTAAGCACAGTGCAGGTCCAGAGCTTATTCAGTACTCAGTGAAGCATAAAAATAATTTACTGGCCTGAGGCCTGTTTAACAATGAGATGTGTGACGGCCATGAGGAGCGTGTCTAAATGGAGACAGTGTGTGTGGAGCTCTCTATATCCACCGACACTTGAACGGTGCTGGAGCCAAACTCACAGCTGACGCATTGACCTCGGTGAGCGAGGAGATGATCCGGTGAGCATGGATTTCCTCCACAGTCGTGCTCGTCACTTCATCACTGACCGAAAACAGCAACAGGTGTCTCTCGCTGACACCATCCGATTGTTTTTACATTGACAACAATCCCCTGATAACGTTCAAAATGTAGCTCATTATAAATATCTGACACCGTTGATGAGATTCGAAACAATGGTGTTTCTCCTCCGGTTTTCCTCCGCACATTGAACACTGGTCAAAATATGTAAATATATAAACATTGACATGCTATAATTTTCAATGTAATTAGAAATTTACAAATGAATTATAAATATTAAAATGATCATTATAAAATGTGTGTAACTTAGTGAGATTGCCCAGCCTAGTTTATCTTTGCCATTTAGCAGTCTTTAATTCAAAACAATCAATATGAATACAAAAAAATCAATAATCATGTCTGAGAGTCCTAATATCACCTGTGACTCCTAAATCTGACCTTTGCCCCAACAGCAGCTCACAAACAGGTAAAACAACAAGTTCTGGTGGTCTCCAAGTAGATCTAAAGTCCCTCAGTGGCCTGAAATGGTTTGATCAGACATTGTGCTCTCTGTACGGCCGGGACAGGTGCCACTCCGGTTCTCCTAAAACAGACACTCTCTGTTTCGCGTTGCACAACAGACCCCCTCCCATCCCTCAACAGTTGCCGTGGTCACTTTGAGTGCACTGGTTCACTTCCATGTCACAATCCCACAATTCACCAGGGCTCCTGTTGCCTCATCAACAACACATGGACCTCAACTGTTCTCCTGAGCACAGCTCAACTGTAATGACCTGTTAAAGGAACAGTACACCCTAAAACAAAATTCAGTCCCAGTTACTCACCCTCATCATCTTCCAATCCATATGACTTTGCTTCTTGTGTGGAATATATTAGGGAAGTTTATCTACGTTTTTTTTTTTGCATTTACATAACAGCAAGAGTATAAAATCATTAAAGCCTTGAATATAAGCTGTGAACAAAACTTTTTTGTTTAAAGAAGCTTTTTCTGAATTTCTTTTATAGTGAGTTGTAAGTTGTTAAGCCTTCGTCATGTTACTGTCATAATGTTTTATTTTCTTTTTGGAACGTGACAGCGTACTTTTTGGTAACCATTTGCTTTCATTGTTTAGAAAACAAGAAGCATGACCATTTGGTTAAAATATTGTGTTCCACAGAAGAAAAAATAAAATAAACACGCTTGAAATGACTTAAGAGCGAGGAATGCAGAAAGATCACACTGGATCAAAACAACGTTTCTTAAAGAAATAAGTCACCGTTTTTGTTGAAACATTTCTACATCCTTTACTCAAGTGCATGTTTACATTCCTTCCTCTCTTCAGCTTGTCTTGACAATGTCTTTGTGCTCTGTTTCTCTCATCTCTTACCGTACCCCCCGGCCCCACCCTCAGCTTGGACGGACCCGGGCAGATTACCTGCAAATTGATGACTGGGGCCAAGGGTCCTCTCTGTCAGCAGAGGCACAAAGCCAGGAGACTCCTTTATTCTCACATATTAGAGGAAAGAGCCTATGTTGAAAACCGGGGGCTGGTTAAAGCTATAAGTGATGTGCCCTGATCTTCCCTTATTCATTAGATGTGTTGAATGCACTGTTGTTTCAGCAGGTTAGGTTCTATTAGCTGTGTGTTAGCACTCAACATTTCCTCGTCCTTAAGCTATTTGGGTAGAAAAAGAAACCTTGTCAGGTTACATGGTCTAAAACCCTCATTGTTTGGGAGCTGTCACATCAGAAATGGAGAGTTATTGCAAGCTGAAATTCTATCTGTGAACAGGTGTGAAACCGCTAAACTTGAAGTGAGAACAACGAATTTGAGTTGAATTAGACACAATTAGTATTTGCAATGGTTTTAAAAACATTCAACATACAGTGTTTATAGAGCAAACAAACAAAAATTCTGCATTTTATTCAGCTGTTACATGAATTATAATAGCAATTAAAATGCATTTCAGTAAATCATTGAACAACATTTAATAAAAAATACTAAGGAATGAACAAACAAGCACACATCACTCATATATGGAATAATGGGACAGATTTTTTCTGTTGTAGAAATGTGTTTCAGTTATGGGATGTTAAATATAAAGTAAATATTTGAAACAAAATGCAAATGGTGGACAGACCGATTTTATTCAAATCATTCAACGAGTAAAGAAGAAAGAGCCCTTCGGAAATACACTAAAGAATGTACAAATCCCAGGAGAATCTATCTCAGACATTAAATACAGAACTTAAGTATGGTGAAGATGATCATTTTACACCCCAGATCCTGCGTATTAATATTTGCTGAAAAATAAACTGAATATTTGACCTCCAGCACTCTGGACAGCGCTAGTTTGACTTAATATGTCAAAGACTCTATGAAGTGCAGATACAGTGGCGGAATACCAAACATTCCTGTGAAATTCCCAGTAAAATCATGATGAGCTTTAGCTGCATGACTTCAGCTGTCCTGTTGTAGTGTATCGGTTACTACAGCGGCGTCGTCTTTGTCTCAGACTTACCAGTGTACCAGTGTTTTCTCAGTTGCAGTATATTGTTGATTTTAAGGGTCCTAATGACAGAAAAATGCCCCTTGACCCCAGCACCAATTGTGTTAAAACTATTTGCCCTTTGACCGTGAAACCCACAGAGCCCAGGGCGACTGGACACATTGAGCTATGGCATTTTAAATGGCCTGATGAGTGCACAGTTAAGCAATAGCCTTGTTTATTTGTTTAGATTGAACAAGCCATCAGACTGTACTTTTTTCATTATTTTCATTAATAAACTGAACATTTGTTATTGCCTCAGAAATAATGAAAACAAATGAACTTTAAACAACTCGTCGCAAGCATTGCAATAACCCTTGCGTATTTTGTGTTCAGAGGTGTCCACATTGACGCACACTGTCTGCGTTATTGCAGGCTGCAACTAAAGGGAAAATGAAAGATTTATTACTCTTTCTCTTTGCAATAAGAAAACACGGCGCTTTTGAAAGGCATATTTTGGCACAGAAGGGGGGCTTTGGGTCTCTGGCTCCCGGTGAAAGGCGTCCGGTTTGACAGCGACGCCCGGTTCACGGAGTCGTTTATTTGACCCGATTCATGCCCACGGAGGCTCAAAGCACCCGATTCAATGAAATAACTGGTTCAAAAGAGTCGGTTCAATGAAATAACTGGTTCAAAAGAGTCGGTTCAATGAAATAACTCGTTCAAAAGAGTCGGTTCACTGAAATAACTCGGAGTCGCGCATAAGGACCCAGTGCGCACATAAAAGTGCCCATTGCGCGCGTCACCCGAGCACGACGCGCGTCGCTGTGGTTTCCGTCTGCTTTCACTGAAGCATCGCTTTATTCCCAATGAAGCGTCGTCTCATTCCCTTCACAAGTTTTCATATGTGATATAACTGCTATCTTCGCCATGAGCTGCTTGGATGTAATGTACCAAGTTTACGGTCCACCTCAGCCTTATTTTGCAGCAGCATACACACCCTATCACCATCAGGTAGGTTCATATATATATATATATATATATTGTGTTTATTGTTTTCTGCTGTATCAACCTTCATTTAGTCATTCCTTTACTTATTGTAATTGATCGCCATTGCTTTTCTGTTTTTATCGTGTGCGTAAAAGTTTCGTTTCCAGACTTTTGCGCGTGTGGTTTTCGGCACATTATTGTATAGCTTTATACTTTAATGCTTTATACATTATGAATATTAATCAGGTTTTTAAGTGTTTTGAGGTTTAACTTAATTATTCGCATTATATTTGTTGTTTAACTGTTTTTTTTGGGGGGGAATTATGCTTTTTTTCTATTAATTGACGATGTGGTACAATGATCCTCTATGATAGCCAATGTTATCGTATCGTGTTATATATAACTGTTGACGCTTGCATGTGAGATGAATGAGTTGCCTGTAGCTTTCCTGTTTTCACAACACGTTTTAATAACGAGAAAGAAATTGAAACTTAGATTTATAATCGTTATATTGTCCAGATGTCATGTTCTTATATGCACACATATATGGGAATGAGAAGGGATTTTCATGCTTTAAAGTTTGGAAACATTAAAGGAATAAACTTGTGCAATGCAAACACAACCTGGAATATACAGTTTGATCATATTGATTTACTCTGTCTGTTTATGCATCAACAGACTGTGTGTTTTTTTGTTAGACTTTATTGTGAATTGATTTTGCCATTTTGTACGTGTTTACAGAAATTGGCGTTTTATTCGAAAATGCAAGAAGCTCCAGAAACGGCCAGTGGAAGCAGTTCCTCATTCTCAAACCTCGCCGGGCCGCCTATAAAAGAGGAAGACTGTGCCCGAGAGAAAGATCACCCGCCAGAGGCCGAGTACATCAGCTCCAGATGCGTGCTATTCACATACTTTCAAGGAGACATCAGTTCGGTGGTGGATGAACATTTCAGTCGGGCTTTGAGTCAGTCCAGCAGCTACGCCACTGGATCCACCAACAGCAAACCGGCACGAGGTACATCATCCTGGAGAGGTGGGAATCTACACCCGCATGATCATTTGTCTTGTGGAACTTTTTGCCTTGTTTATACTGTACATTTATGTATCTGAAACAAACTAGAAATTAGAAGCACGTTTCTTTATAAATAAGGTTGCCAGAGTACTCAATATACAATATATACAATAGAATACACAGACAAAATTACATACATGATCAGATAATAGATAATATTATCTATATATAGATAAGAGTTCACCTTCAATTCTATAGATTTTACTCTTGTACTACTTTTACTATGTACAAAATTCAGTTTATTGTCTAATTAAATCTGCTTGACTTCAAGCCCTACACAAACAATTTAAACATAACAGATAAACACACAAAAATGTTCCGGTCATATTTATACATATGTCTGATTGATGTAAATGTTTATTTTAATAATCAAGCAAAATATCTTAAATGTTTAAGTATTAAATCATCACAAGGTTTTATTTGTATTTACATGCAGCAATGCAACATCTTTGTGTGTCTTTGCAGACGGATCATTCCCTATGAGTCAGAGAAGCTTTCCTCCCTCATTCTGGAATAGCGCGTATCAGCCGTCAGTCACAGCATCTCTCAGCAGCGCTCTGGGTTCCTCCCACACAGAGCTTCCCTTCCCAGCAGATCCATACTCCACTGCATCCCTGCACAGCCATCTACATCAGGCCACCCCGGAGCCCTGGCACCCGTCTCACCACCATCACCCTTACTCGCTTAGTGGGGCCATCGGCACCCAGGGGTCCGCTTACCCCCGGCCCTCCATGCACGATATGTACGGAACGCACTTTGACCCCCGTTACGGATCCCTGCTCGTGCCCTCGGTCCGGCCCCATAGACTTCCCCCCGCCACGGTACCCGCATCTGGAGCCTCTCCATGTGACATCAGCAAGAGTGAGCCAGGCAGCTCGGCGTGGACCGGTGCTTTCACGGCGGCGAGCTCCGATATGGGTCAGAGCCTCAGTCTGAACATGGATGCAGGTGTGAATGGCGTACAGTCTCACTGACAACACAGATGAGCACAAACAAATGTATCATACAGTTGTATCAAAATATAAAAAATGTAAAGTTAAAATTGTATTGTTTTGTTGAACTACATGTTTAAAGCTGGAGTGTGTAATTTTTGTGCCACTATTGTTATAAAGGACTGATTTCAAACATGATTCTTATTGGTCGGACAAACAGACAGTCAACCAATATTGCTATGTAGGGCTTGTTAGGAACACTTGAACAAGCAGAGCAATGTTTTGGTTACACACATCATCTTAAAGAGCTTTATTTGACTGTGTTATTTTTCACAAGTGTTTGATTGTATAAAAGCCCAGCACTGGGTGCAAAAATGTGCTTGGTTTGACCTATTGATTATTCGCTCTTTACCTTTAATACTTTAATGCTTTCTTGCTTCCGGCTTCTCTTTTCTCTGCATTTGCTACACATTTTCATTTCTCCTTTTCTGACTCTTTCCTTTTTCCCCTTTCCGTCTTTCTCGCAGGTCTACAGAGCCAGGATAAGAGCAAGGACTTGTACTGGTTTTAGCACGTTGCGGCCTCTTCTTCCTCATCTGGCTTGTCTTTTCTCTGGCTTGTAGACAATCAGAAGCTTTTCTGTAACAGATTCTCGTCTCACTTGCAGCTCGGCGCTACACACTCTGCACTGGGACCCTCCTCAGCTGAAAATGAAGCCACAGCAGATAATCTCAGTCTAAAACCTTCCAACAACCATTCGGACAAGCGCAAACTCTAGATAGAGAAAAGACAGTACAGAGAGAAGCGGCGAGGCAACGCGAGAGCTTTCCAGAAATACATGCTGGTGTGAAGGGCAGCTGCTCTTGAAACCCCCCTTCCTCCTCTGGCCTTCTGCACACTCAGCAAAACAAACCCAAAATGAGATAGATAAATAGGAACAAACATTTGTTTTCAGGGACAAATTGAGAGTGGAACTTCAGAGTGGAACTTTTTCTTCCTGTTTTTATTTCTGTGAAAAGACAGTTTCTGATGAGAGAGCGGCATTCCGTGTCCCAGAACACAGAGAGAGGCTATTTGAAGCCTCTTGACTCGATCTATATTGCTTTCAGCACCTGTCATCAACAACTGTTGTGGAACGCTGAAGAAACACACACACACACAATGGCAGTTTATCTGTGCAGCATTTGACCGAGCAAGCACCCTGGATTTCATAAAAGAGGCATTTTGTTGCCTCTTTCTGGACGTACAGCAAAAGGGAGCAACTGGCTTGGCTTTTCATTTTCTGTGAGACGTGGTTTTATGGGGGCCGATGTTGCGGTCCGACAGGAAGTGGACAAAAACCATTTAGCTGTATATACTTTGTGTCTTAGTCCAGTGCTACGTAGCGCATGTGTGGTCATGATAATATGCGGCTTGATTCTTTAATTTTTACTTTTTTAAGAACATTCTCATCCATGTTAAGTCACCAGCAAGGGTGACATCTCACCACGATGTATTTGAATGTACTACATGTAATATATTACATTCTAAAGTATTTTTCTGTGATATTGCATTGAGGAAAATGAGGTGTTGTCTGTTTTCACGTTACCTCTCTTCATTTTAAAAAAAGAAAAGCAAAAAAATTTACAATACACATTTTTGTGGTCCTGCGTTTCTGAAGCCGTATTTTGCAATTGACTATACAAACTTATTTGCACCTCTTAATATGAAACTTAATTTGTTTCTGCCTCATTCGGGTGCCAAGAATGAAATAAATGAGTGAATTACAGACCTGCTATTGATAAGCCGAACACAACCTTCGGTCCCTCAAAAAGCGACTTTGTAAAAAATTTAATGATTTCATTTAAACTTTTTACCGATTTGTTCTCCGTTCAGGGTCTTTTCGAATGAATTTAGTAGCCTTTATGATTTGTCAGTGTCTTATATACTTCCACTGCTGGAGACATTGAACCGAGAGGAAGAGAATTCTAAAGACCAGTGAAGAGCTTACAGTACCATTAGCCAGATATTAAC
Source organism: Chromobotia macracanthus (assembly GCA_036877525.1). Classification (NCBI taxonomy): domain Eukaryota; kingdom Metazoa; phylum Chordata; class Actinopteri; order Cypriniformes; family Botiidae; genus Chromobotia; species Chromobotia macracanthus. The sequence continues at coordinate 3,986,091 of JAZGTH010000078.1, read as the reverse complement.
CAGTACATATAAAGACAAATACTGATCTGTCCAGCAGTGACTGGTGTATTACAGATAGCGCCAAGAGGTAACACAAAAGATGTTTCTCCAATATGGATGTGTTCAGCGCAGCTCTTAGAAAATCGACACTGTATAGAAGGAACTTAAACATGGGTTACATTAGAGCTTTAGAGGCAACCAGTCAAAAGCAAACAGAGAGCGTGTCGTTGAATCCTGTAGCCATTTGATCCTTTTCTTTTGGGTTGTGTTCACTGTGAATACTGAACAGCTGTAGATTAATATTGGCTATGATAGAAGAGATGAAAGACGACACAGAGGTGGTCAGAGGTTGCTTTTTGCAGAAGCAGAAACAAATGCTGCTTTTCAAAAGTGGCACTTAGGAGTAACAAAAAAGTGCTGGGGGAGGCATAAGAAGCTGAAGGAGTTTGCAGAAGGACTCTTGTGAAACAATTTAATTGCGTCCAGTCTGCTGTAGCACATCTGCAGCAAAATGGTGCCTTCATTTAAGATGTTACTTCAAAGCATTTGTCGCTTATTACTTATGAGTACAGAGCTCAATGTGATGTGTCTGTATGCAGAAGCACTTGGTGACCTGAAATGTGTCCTTCAGGCTCACAATTTAAAAATTGCAAAGAAAGAAATGTACTGTAGGTGATAGGAATAAAACATAAGGGAGACAGAGGGACACTGACATACTTGTGCAGTTTATATTTATCAGGGTCAGGAAAACTGTAGACACATTACGTAAAGCTGTTACATTATCCTTCCCTGGTAACTCCAGCGCTAATATTAGTATGACGGAGTATTGGGCACCGTGCGCAATTACGCGCACAGCGCCCTGATACGCGCCGGTTCCGTGACTGGAGGATTTGTAAAGTTAATGCACAATCTTCCAGCAGTAGCTTTAAAAATGAGACGGACTGATGAGGGGTGTGAGGGCAGGTTATCAGCCCCGTTACCCGAAAAAATCACACGCCCTCCGCACTTTTTTGTGGACTGGCGTGGAGAGCCATGTCACCATGTCCACGTTTGTGCCACAGGACAACCATCAGCCACAGGAAAGGCCAACACCGCCGCACTTTATAAAGCACATCAACAGTTATCTGCTATTTTAATCAGCTTGTGTCTTATGTTGTCTATCAGTCACCGTGCGATGCGATAACCATTACGCTTTGGCTGGTACGTGGAGAGCTGGATTACGCGTTATCAAAAACGATGACGTAATTCTTGCGTTGCGTTTATCATGCGTGGCAATTCAGACATTGAACTCAAAGCATCACTATCAAAGCAAGACCTTTAACAAAAAAGCTTTTATTAAACAAAATATACCCCTTCAATACTCTTTAAACCTGACGATACGTGTATACGTCCAAACAGGGCCTGTGGTGAGAATTACATTTGGACCAGTTAGATGAAAAACATTTAAGACTAAGTGTGGTTAGTCCTGAGAAAAGATTTTATCTCATGCAATCCCAGCTAATAATTTTAGGTTATAAGAACATTTCCCTAACGTTTCTATTAAGTAACAAAACCATTACAAAGGTTATTTTGAACGTTTTAGGAATTTTCAACACGTCCAGTATTGACATTATTGCTTGGTTTTAAGAACATTTTTCTAACTTTTTAATTCTGTAACTTTTTTAAAACATTCCACTAACAATTGAAGAATAACGTTTTTATACCTGTTAGCTGGGACTGTGCTGCAGCCCTCATTCTTTGTCTGAATTCACATTACAGCCTCCAGCTATCTTTTATGAATGAGAGATCAGAGGCCTGTCAACACATAATTCTGCTCAAAATAATCTCAGTATATCTCCGGCGGTAATCCAACCTCAATAGGGAAGATGCAAATGTGTTGTTCAAATCACAGAGGGGAATTGTGCTTTTTAAGTAGCCTGTGAACAGATTCCAGAATGACTCTCACAGTGTGTTCTGCACAAATACACAGAGCTGCTGAAAATCTGGCTCTCGACTCCTGGCATCACACCCGCGAACCATCAATAAAAGATATGCAAGTCAAAAAAATGATAAACTCACATCACATTCTTCCAAGACCAAATTATCAAAACTACCCAGCTAACATTTTTAGGTTATAAGAATGTTTCCGTAACATTTCCATAACACAAAGTTCTAGAAATGTTCAAAGTATCCAGTTTTCTAGACATTGTGTTAATGTTAAGGTCTACTAACGTTACTGCAAGAACATTTTTTGATAACTTTGACTGAATATTTAGGCAATGTTAGCCAATGTTTTGAGAACGTTCCCTGTTAGCTGGGTATGCTATAATCTATTAGTTTCAAGTCTCTATAAAAGATTTAAAAGTAATTCTACTTACCTCCAGGACTGACACCCTATCTTAAAACTGTTTACAAAAGCACCCTCATGACAAGCAATTCAGCGTGTCAGCTCTCTCTTGTGTGGTCTGTTTTAAACAGTTACGAACCTGAGCGATCAGGGCTGTGGTTTGTGAGACAGCACACACTCTTGAGAAGTGTTCAGACTGACTTTCCCTTTGCGGGCAGAAGGGGTAGATGTTGCAGCCCGTGTGATAACATCTCGTGGTGGTGGTTGTGGAATGTGAACCACGCTAATGCTGGAGCTGCAGGCCAACCGTTACAGTACATGCGGAACATGCAAGTGCTACATGGCTGTCAATTTTCACACCACTGCTGGTGGTATTTTTCACATTAGTCAACATAAGCAGTGAATTTCAATGGGGTCCTCTGCAGCAAAGCCGGGTGATGCATTGATGCTCACGTATGCGATTGTGAGACAGTTAGCTTTTCATAAACAGCATGTTGTTCATTTTTGGCGTTCTTTATTAGGCCATAGAGAAAATAGGAGCAGGGTTGTGACACGACCAAGCCAGATTTAAACCTGAGGAATGCAGGCCTGTTGTTTCAAGGGCAAGTGTGCTACCACCACACCACTTTTTGTTATTTAATGAAAACATTAGGGAAACATTCTAAGAAACAGAAATTGTTAGCTGGGTATCATAGGATCAACATTAAAATTTTAATTGCAAGGATGGTGAAGGTCACAGAGGGACTGTAATGGCTGGAGAATGTTGCTGATCCTCAATCTAAGACCAGCAAGTTTATGGAACCGTTGGCCCACACCCCGAAGCCTGGAGCTGTCAATCTTCAGTAGAGGATGAACAACACAATTTTCCTGAACAAACAACAGCCCTGGGCACAGTCTGGACACATAAATGATTATTATTTACTTCAAAACAAAAAATATTTACTGAAAAACAGTTAATTTCACCACTGTCCCGAGCTACCCCATTTTCTAGTCAGTTGGCTTCCCAGCTAACATGAAGCATCCTCAGAACATTGGCTAATGTTCTCTAAAAGTTCCCTCAAGGTTATAAAAACATGTTTGCAATAATGTTAGTGGAATGTTTTTAAACACACTATAATATATATGAAAATTGTTATTCTTAAGTCGTTTTGCATTCATTTTAACACTTAGCACAAACAGCACAGTCAAACTCCACTCAGCCGCCTTTTATGTGCGGAGATGAGGCGTCACTTTTACTTTTAAGCATCGCGGAGATGATGTTGTGTCTGAAGTGTTAAGCCGGGATATCACATTTCACCCCAGTGCACAGTGTTTTGCTTTTCACTGAAGCTCAACACGCCTTACAGAAGCAAATGAATCCAAAGGTCTCGTCCTGGAAATTCCTCACATAGCTAATGTGCTGTGCTACAGTTCTTCTGATGAAGCACACAAAGCCGTCGCTTTCAAAACGTCTGACAAACTGGTAAAGTAAAGAGACTTTGTTTCATGAGAACCTCAACGCGCTGATGTCAGTGGCGGGCACTTGTTAGGGGGTAGGTGACATATAAGGGGCTTTGAAAGCAGCTCCTGCTTGAACGTGTGCCAAATCTGTGATTTCGCCTACAGAAAAGGCAGAAACTGCGATTTCTTCCATAGTCCCAGCTAACAATTTTAAGTTGTAAAAATGTTCCCCTAGCATTTCCATTAAGTGACAAAAACGTTAAAATGTCATTTCGAAAGTTCTAGCAACATTCAAAATGTCTTTTAAAAAGACATTATTGTTTGGTTATAAAAACAATATTTAAACTTTTTTTGATTCTGTAACATCTGTGTTACAAAAAACGTTCCACTTTTTAAAGCCGTCAAAAGGGATCTACTAACTTTTTGATAATGTTAAGAGAAGACAACGTTGACAAACATTCTGGGAACATTCTCTGTTAGCTCGGGCTGTGTTTAGGCGTCCTGCCACTTCTTCTATATATGAAACTGTGAGCACACTGCAGTATTCGCTGCGCCCCTGGCAGTGTGGCAGTGGGTTCTAAATGAATGTGAAGACACATGTAAACACAGGCCATTTAATCAGATCCAAAGCTCATTGCTGAAATACAAGCATAAGCAAATTTATTGCCAGCTTACATTAACCAATCAGAGAACATGTCACCTCTCTGATTGGAAATATGTATCTGTTTTAAATAAAATGTGGTGGAGTTTGGGAAAACACATGGTTACGTTTTCCCTGCCAAAATTGTCTAGTGCAGCAAGAAACAAACATACAGCAGGTTGATTTTATAGAGTTTTGTTTATGGCTGTCTGGGGCTAATTCAGTGACCTGTCATTTATATATTGAAAGATGTTAACAAAGCACACAGCTGAACCTTTTACACTGTTCCTGGACTAAAAGGGATCAAATAAACTTAATTGTCAGTTGTACCTATAAAGAATTCAAGAGTTAAACTGACAAATGACAAATGAGCAGATGATCTCTGTGTAAGAATACAAAATCAATCATCAAACACCTACACCCATCAGAGCTGTGGCTAGGAATTGTGGACCCCTTATTTCTTTTGTAACTAATGAAATGCCAGGATGTGGTGTGGTCTGGTACACATACTTTTCTATGTGTAGGCCAACCAAGTTGCGGCATATCAAAATGATGTAAAATAAAATAATAACATTAAAATATTAAGTAAATAATTAATTATAATGGACCCCACAACCATTTGAAAAAGTTGCATCCCAGCTGGGAAGTTGATCTCATCGTATGTTCTGTCATCTTGAGCTAATCTAAGACAGCACTTAAGGTGGCTTGCTACACATTAAGCACACAGATTAAAGTAGCAGAACATTCCAAGACATTAAGAAATGGAAAGTGTAAATTATACTTCGATGAGTTGCCAGCGCTCATGTGTTTATTCCTAGTTCAGGCTCTGTGCCAAGCATTCGGACTCGCAGGGCCTTCACGGAGAAACTGCCAGTGATCACGACTGAACAGTTGCCTCTTCACACGATGCGTTCACAGTTGGTTATCTCAGCTAAGAAGGAACGTTGTCAGAATGCTAGCTAACATTCTCGAAAAGTTATCAAATAGTTCTTGCAGTAACGTTAGTAGAACATTTTTCTAATGTTATATATCTATACATCAAAAATTTTATTTTTAAATTGTTAGTGGAACGAATTTATAAATTGTTACAGAATACGTTTTTAAAAATTGGACCTTTTGAACATTCCTAAAAGGTTTCAAATGGTTTTTTTTCTTAATGGAAACATTATGGAAACATTCTTACAACATAAAATTGTTTGGGAACATGACATTGTGGTGATTTCACCAAAGTAGCCCGGGCCAACCCGGAGACGTTATGAAAAGTGCCAAGTACCATTTCTGCAGCTCTAGACAGGCACTGGAGGTCTGGAACTCCCTGTGCCAGCAGTACAGTGACTGCTGAATGTGTGGTTTGTTTTGGTGGTATATCTTTCCGTTAAATGGGGAAACTGTGACTGACAGCAGATCGCACAAAGAGCCAAACTGCTGGACTTGATTTTTACTCTGAGAGCTGTAAGGAAGTTTTAAAAGAAAAAGCAAGAACTATAAACGTAGCAAAGATGGAAATGTAAAATTATGATAATTGTTTTCAAACCAAATAGTTAGAACTTAAAAATGCACTTTGCCTTTAGAAGGAACCACAGGAAAATCTAATTTTCGGAAAATGATTCCTGAAATGTTTTTAAATTAAACTGTTATGTAAACATATATGTGTCTGAGTTTTTGAAAAGTATTTTTGTTTGTCCGGCACAATTCAGTGTGAATTCTTTAATGCACCTGTCAAAAGTTAATACTGTTACTGCTGGATGAGTTACATCACAAACACAGTCAGTGTGATTTCTCACTTCTTCAGCGTATGGGAGAAGCTTTTTACATTTAAATACAGTGAGTACGACAATCGAAAAACAGACTTTCATTCTAAAGGTTAGAGAAGGTGGAAAATTATGACGTAAATTAAATTGTTTTTCAGCACAAAACTTTTTTTTCTCAACAGCTTCTCGTTCTTTATTCACTTTGTCCAGACTTGCTTTTGTGTAATGGTGCAGACAAACGTGTCTGTTTGTGTTGTAGAGAAGATCAAATAGTCTAGAATACAGTCACTCCAGATATATATGACTGCTTGCTAAAATGGGTTTCATCTCAATCTTTTAAACGCTGCTGGATCTCACACAATTTTCATGTTGCGTGTCCACCTCCTCAACATCATCAAGCGTTCTAATGCTTCAGTGCTTACTCATGTCTCATGGCCTCCGGACTTGCAGTGATAAAAGTAAACAAACATTGTCTTACCTGGCCAGGTAACTTGAGATCCCTCAACTTCCTGCTGTGGATCCGTTAAGAGCTCAGTTCCAGCCACCCCTCCCATTAATGCTGTGCCCCAGGGTGTAGGGGCTTTATGAGGTGGGGGGCTGCTAATGGACGACAGCTACATTTAAGCTGAAAGCAACACCTGAATGGAAAGAGGTGGGGGGAGAGTAAAAGAGTGAAGACGATTTGAGTGAAGGTGATTTGTAGGGTGTGAAGCAGAGGTCTGTACACCAATCCTAGGCAAGGTCGTTTTTAGAGAAAGTATGTTCACTTCATTAAATCCATCACCACAGCTGTGTTACAACGCTTGTGAATCGCTAACTTTTATATATGTATGTGTACTGTAACTGTAAATTTAACACATTTTCAGTGTTGTGCTTTACACTTTCTTTACACTTTTAAGTCATAGAACAACTCTTGTCTAAGCAGGGTTTGGCTATAGTTGGAGTTGTTGTACATTTTACTCCACTAAATTTTTCTTAGGATAGGTTTAGTTTTTACAGGTGTGTCCTGATGATTTCACGTGCGATAACCAGCCCCGGTGTGCTCTACATCATGTTAAGCATGACATTTCAGTGTTGGGTTTGGATTTTTAACCTCTGGCAGGTGTATCAGTGAAAATGACCTGTTTTGGTCCGCAGATCTTGACGCATGTGAGCAGAAGTTTATGTTAGATGGTAAGATCATAGTGAGCGAGCGCGTGCGGTCTGAACCATCATGCGGACCGTGGAGCTGTTCCATGTGATTTATTCATAAGTGCCGTTCTGCTGAGTCATGCTGACATATTAGCATGAAATCTACAGAAATTTCATCATATCTGTTGCTGAATGTACATAAAAGTACGATTTGTGCTGGTGATTATGTCATAAGAAGAGATGATGGAATTAAACCCAGAGATTTAGATAAAAGCCGATCAGATTAAATGCATCTATAAAGATGTAGGATCCATTTCAAATCTTCATTATGTGAATCATTATGAGAGCTTGTGTGTATAAAATGAGGAACTTAACATTCATTTTATATTTATGGGAAAGTGTGTATTTTAGGTGCTATAAATGGTCACAAACACACATATATTTATATAAATTAAACTACTAAAATAAATTATACATTTTCTAAAAACTAAAAACAACTAAAAATTTTGTCACACTGCAGGACACTGTCAATAATGCTTGACATATATTAACTGTCCATTCGGATACTGAATACAAAAGATTGTAACATAGCAGTGTGTCTCGGTTCTTAGAGTGTCCATACGTAATTTGAGGATTGAAAAGAACCAGTGGACAGACAAGTGGTTGACACACACGTAGCCTCTGTCTATAGCCAAGCAGTGGCCAGGAAAGCAGCGCCCACGAACAGGTGGGCATAGCGCCTGTCAAACGGACAAAGATTGATGTGTTGGGTGACGGGGCTGCTGGGTATTCTCTTTCCGCCCAGACAGCTGTGCTGTACTGAAGAGAGATGTGTTATCTCTTACAGGGGTGGGACACACTAAAGCCCCCAAATTCTCCATTTGGGTCCAAGAACGGTCATTGTCTATGACCTGGTTTCCCCCAGAGCTGGAGTAGAGTTTTATTTTATTAATAATTATGGCAATGTCTTAACACAAGACATGATTCATGTTCCTCGAACATTCAATATTCATTCTTATTCTCCACAATTCAATTATTTATTTTGAAATTGAGCTCAAAGTACTTAACCTACAGACCCTCATAGTTATTTCAATCTGAGATGTACTAGTTATTTTTATACTGGCAAAACAATTAGGGGAACATTTTTTAAATTTGCTTTTGCCGTGGAATTATTAGAATTTTAATGAAATTATTGTAATAATTAAGGTCTTATATTTGTTCAAAAACCAATGCAACTGATTCGAGCGTATCAGATTAATTTAAACTATGCATGTAGTGGCTTTATCCCAGCTAACAAAAAACATTAGCAAGAACATTGGCTAACATTCTCTCAAGTTCTCTCAAAGTTACTGACATTTTAATGTTATAAATAATATCATAAATATCAAAAATGTTATTCTTAAATAGTTAATAAAATGTTTTAAACGTTACAGAATTAAAAATGTTTGAATAGCATTCTTATAACCAAGCAATAACGTTAATTTAATGTCTAAAACACTGGACGTTTTAAACATTCGTAGAATTTTTAAAATAACATTTTTAAAGTTTTTGTTCCTTAATGGAGATGTTAGAAAAACATTCTTACAACCTAAAATAGTTAGCTGGCATAGTCTGTCAAGAAATTAATTATAAAATCTGCCTGGGGTTTAATAAAAATCCATTTAACTTTAAATCAAAGTTCATATCAAATCAAAGAAAACAGTGCACAAGTTTTTCACTGGTAATTGAACATAACCTCTGGCTGGACTTTCACAATGACCAGCTGGAGTGGAGGAAATAGCAATATTTCAAACACACAGATCTGGCATACCTGCAGTTGCAAAAATCTGTAAGGAATGAAAAAGCTACAGGAATGAATAAGATACATTGATATTTCTGACCCCAATTTCAACACCTTAAAAGTAACAAACTTATTTCTCATCTTTACGTTTAATCTTCATACCCCAGATTCACGTGAATACATCATGGCCACGTTCCTGTTTTTTTTCAAAGAAAGCGTTTATGACTTATTCAAACACACTGAGTGGAATTTCTGAAGGTGAAACAAGCGTTTCCTCAGTCAGTCTGAGACAAAAGGCAAAAGTTCATTTCAAATTTCTAATATAAAACTTGACCGTGGCGTGAATTGTTTAAGTCAAAAACATTTTCTTAGTATAATAATGGCGCCTAAGGATTGATAAAAAACTGTCAGAATTTAAAGAGATGTCTGGGCCTCGGGACCGAAGTGTAAGCACACAGCAAAGGGCCTCATCCTTGGACCTCACTAACATTCATCCTTTCAGTCCAGTGTTGAAATAAGTGTCTAATATTGTCAACCTAAAGCGGTGTTGCCTGACATGATTTATATATACAGTCCCATTGTTGGTGCAGAATAGCTATTATCTCTCAGAAACCTTGAACCACATGACTGTATAGTGATTTTTACAAAGCGTCGCAGCATGTGCTTGGTTTCAGAAAATAGAGTCTGGGGATGTCAAAAGAGTATGAAAGAAAGTTCCATCACCTTACTTCTCTTCAGTAGTGCGTCTGATGTTTCTGAAAACTCATCTAAAAGTCCATTATGAAGCTACAAAGTAAAAAGACAATTAATACAGAGAGTAAAGGAACACCAATGCTGGGCCCGCTGTATTATCTGAAACGTTTGTTCTTCTATAAGAGAGCACATGTCTGTTTTTTCTTTCTTGTACATCAGGTTGCTTGAAGCTTTTGAGATCCCCCCCCCCCACGTCAGTAATCCTAATGAGCTTGGCTAGTGATCTTCTAACCCACCACAGACAGGATACGTGATTTACTTTTAAAACACTTTTAAACCTTTTTTATTTACAGAACCTTTACAAAAAAATACACAATACAAGCACATCTCAGGTATTGTTAGCGGGGTTAAAGGTTCGTGCAGCACCAGGACTTGGTTTTGTATTTTTTAGATGCACTATTGAAACACAAAATTTTACATAAAACCAATTCGCAACGGAGAAATTATAGCCTATATATGTTAACAGTAGTCTATAAAAATTTAATCAATCACTATTATTATAAAACCCACGTGGAAGTCACGCACAAGGTCGGGAGGTCCAGAAATTTGGTATGCTTAAAAAATTGCCGCCAACTCTACGAATGACTGGAACAACACTCCGTAAACTAAAAAGCTTACAGGCATTAAAAAGCAATTCTGGTGAATAAGAAAATGTAACCTTGCCTTTCTTTGGTAAAATCTGACTCATTCTTTTAAATTGCTCTTTTATAAATAAAAGGAGGAGTGTTTTTGGCCCATCCTCAAGCACTCAACATCACTCCGTGCTTCTATAAGCTGAATCGCAATACTGACAGTGTGTCCTCAACAGTAGAATAGCCAGACATTACTTTTAAAGTAGTCAATAGCCTATCCTTCATACACAAAGGGGCTACCAAGGTCTTGCATCATTGGCTCTTTGTTCCCTAGAGATAAAAATCTTTCAGGTATTCAAGCAATCCTTTCATTAATTAAAAGAAAAATGCATCACAAACGCTTCAATGCACCAATAAGCACGCCCGTTCGTTTCCTTTTCTGACTTTTTAGCTTTTGCGTTTTACATTTCCTAACCTGCATCAGGAGACATAATTGTGATTGAAAGCATTTATATTTCTGCCAAAAAACTAAATGTTTATGCATTGTCGAACCCTAATCGCATTATGGCTATTTAAAGCTGCAACCTGTAACTGTTTTGGTTAAAAATAAAGAAAAATCACTTATTGAGCAAGTACATGACAGATTGGTGTTCAACATGATGAAAACTGTACAGTACTGAAATCTGTATATGTGCAATGTGTTTGAACTGACTTTGGGTGGAGTTAAGGGTCCAGTGTAAGTGAAAAGTCTGTGCACAGTTAAGATGTCATATTTAAATAAGTACAGTATGTGAGGAAAGGTGAAACACTAACCCACGGTCTTACAGAGACCCTCTGGCTTCTTCTGCTATGATTTGTTGTCATTGATAAATAAATCTACAGCTACAGCGTTGGTTTGTTCATGATGTCACCCTCATGAATGGGGCTCCAGCATGGTTTCTCTATTGAAATTTAGTGTAAATTAATGTTCATTTGAGCAGGGGTAGTTGGTAGGGTTGTATTGAAATAAATACAGTATGTTAGTTATAGAAATTAGAAAACATTAGTACGTTACTTTCAGACTGCAGCTTTGTGCGCCGTCTTTACAATGGTTTATTTTGTACTTTTTAAAATGGAACAATAATAAAGACCAAGCGCTTGGTATCTTTCCAATGCCATGTGGAAATGTTTGTTAAAACTTGTGTTTTTCTTCATGTTAAACACTCTCAAGGACTTCATTTGTCTATTGTACCAAGAGGCGAATTTGAAAAGGCACAACAGCCATTTCTCATTGTACAAAATTAAGAGACATTTTTCTTTTCAGTATTTTTATATGAAGACAAACGTGCAGTATACTAACTCTGTTTACATTTTGCATTTTAAGGGCAGTCACGCAGGTGTCGTGCTAACATCTGTATTGCGTTACATTCCCTCCTACAAACCAGATGTGTGTGATAATGTTTGTGTGAGCTGCCAAAATGATCTGAGCCCTTTCCCTTCCCGTAAAACTGCAGCAACAGCAAACCCATGGTGGAAAACACTGCTGTAGCACTCTGTACCTGTTGCTTTCAATTAAATTACATTGCATTGATTCAAGAAATGAATCTCAGTTGTTGGTTTCAGGTTGCTTAGTAGTCAACGAAATAAAACCAACAGCGCCCTCTAGCGTTTTCAGATGAGTTCAAATGAGTTATTCATAAATGAAACAAGCAATCAGTGTTTCAGTCAATATTAATACAACATCGAAATCCATCCTTTATATAATAATGTTTCTATTAATATTATACATTTAGATTTGTTAAGGTGTTAAACAGATGTTTTGACCATTATTAACAAAAATATGCATGCCATGTTGTTTTTATGAGTGCTTGTGAGCTTTTATTGTAGTTTTTGCTTGTATCCTTTATCTTAAAATGATAAACTAATCTTTGTTTATTGACTTACAGAAAGCGTTTCTCTCTCGTGTGTGCAGTCGTTTCTTTCCACAAGGGGGCGCAATGCGTTTAGGAAATTTGGCCAGTCGACCCATCAACCCTCAACGCTTTCCATACCAGATTTTAATACAGATATGAATATAATGCATTATACGTTAAAGAAGAATAACTTGTACATTAAATATGTTTAAACTGTTCAAATCTCATGTTTTTGTTGTATTTGCTGCGTTTTATCAGATGCCAATGCAAAAATGGACCACTGAATGGGCAAATATGTGCCTATGTGTGGTGTGATCATTCATCTAATCTATGCCATATTTTATGATTTATGAATATTATGCTCAATGTTAAGAATAGGCTTGTGCTGCCATGTGGGCCATGTCCTGACATTACTGCATATAAAGCACAAAACAACAAAAATAAAAAGCGCACAATACTTTAGTTTTACTTCAAAATACGTTTTCATACAATTACAATGCAACTGTATAATGCAACAATTATAATGCAACTGTATAATGCAACAATTATAATGCAACTGTATAATGCAACATAACGCAACAATGATAATGCAACTGTAAATTGTAGATTATGCAATACAATTTTAGCTTATAAAATGCTATTTACCAAAGTATTTATCAAAGATTAAACCATGGTGCTAAATCTATGCGTGTATATGTAAATGTGCACTTTGCATCCAGACTATTGCACTCTTAGTACAGGACATTTGGGATAGTTAGTGTAGGATACAGAGTGGAGAACAGAGTGGAAAACAGAGTGGAAAACAGAGTGGAGAACAGAGTGGAGAACAGAGTGGAGAACAGTGTGGAGAACAGAGTGGAGAACAGTGTGGAGAACAGTGTGGAGAACAGAGTGGAGAACAGAGTGGAGAACAGAGTGGAGAACAGAGTGGAGAACAGGCGCACTCGGTCCCGTCGGACGGGTGTTGTAACCGCTTGGTGCCGCCCGTGGGAAACACGGAAGGGTTCATTCACCGGATCCGCGGACGCGCTCACACGTACGCGAGTTTCGCTCCCGTAAACATGCTGCCGTGAAGCTTCCCCGGTGCGCCTTCGCGTCTTGTTTATTTCCCGGCTGCTTTACGCGGAGATGTCCGGACCCACGATACTGCACGGACTGATCCTCGTCTGCTCGACCATACAGCCGCTCGCGTTTGCCGAGAAACCGGGTAAGTGAAGCGGAAACACGGCCGACGGTCGGAACAAAAGACGCCGTTTGGCGGTGCGCTCCAGTCGGTCGCGTCGGGACCTTCGCCGTGGGTCGATACTTTGTATCGGTAAAAACAAGCGGAGAGTTACAATGTTTCCAAAATCACATCCGTGCTCGACTCACAAACAGACGGAGACCGGCGTGTAACATCTGATCTGCTCGCCTTTCTTCACATGATCCGCTTGGAAAGGTTGTTTCTCCTTGGATCCCGAGCTGCAAACGTGGAAATTTAACCTTTACGCGCATCTGAAAACCTGTGCACACTTGCTGCTAGTTTCAGTGCTTGGAAAACTCAGAAAATGTGCTGACTGTACCCAAACACACGAGATTGTCCATAAGGAAAACTTTCCTGGAATTGCTTGTACGGCAACCTGAATGCCAGAAGTTTTTCCCATGCAGATTTATCTGCCATTTATCTGTTGACCACTGTTGTGGATCTTCAGGCTGTTTTGTTAAAATAGGAAGTGATTTACACATTTGTATTTGGTTACATTTTAAATGAATATCACGGAGTTTCTAGCACTTCTTTGTCACCTAGAACACACAGATCTGCTGTGTTCTTCATCTTTGTATTGTGCAGAACTTTCCTACATTTGTGGCGTTGTTGGAGTTGAATGTCCTCAACCGGTGTGAACTGATACTCGGCGTTTGTTGGGAGACACTTGCATTGTCTGTACATGTTTAAATGTACTTTTTGTGAATATTGTGTGTTCCACCCCGGGGCAGAAGATGGCCAGGTGTTCCTTCATATGCCGAGCAGTCTGAATTAGGAATACTGGTGTGTTCTTCTCCGTTAGAGGGAATGAAATGCGATTTAAAAAAATGCGTGTCTGGACATCTTCAACCTTCATGCTTTGACATTTTTAACGTTGTAAATGCATTTATTTGACTTTGTCACCTGAACATTTATTTGTTCTTGCTTCTCCTTGATTAACATGTGATGTCATTCTTCTACCACCTGCCCTAAGGTGACTCCCAACAGCTTATATTTTCCACCCACTAAACCTACACAAACCCAGCCCTACATCTGGACAGGGTTCAGTCGTGACCACAAAGGCCACTGTGTGTCCACCGGTGTTTAGCACTTACGTAATACTAGCTCAGGTCAAAGAAGGCATTTCTGTAGGTCTCTGTTTAGCACGTGTTCTCTTAGAAACCCACCGTTCCACAGAGCTATTTATAGAGTTGGTCTCATTTCGTTCCTCGTGTCATTTAAGAATGCCATCTATGTCGCAAAAGTCCCGGGTCGCTCAGACTGTTATGTGCAGACATCAGCGCAGAGTTCCTTCGTAACTGCTGGCGACCCAGCTGTCTGTTAGGACAGGAAGAGTTGTTTGTGCCATCACAGGTGTGAGTGCCTTTACTGTAGAAACTGGTGGCATGATGGGCCATAACATCAGTAAACAGAAGCCGAAGTGTGAGACACAGACTTGGACATGCACAGATGCGTGTATACGCACACAAACACCCCCCACCCCCCCCGCCCGCGTGAGAGCTCTTCAGCCTGGACTCGTCCACAGAGCCTGTGCCCAGCAGCTGAATGTTCCTAACACCCCACCTTTGTCCCCATCTTGTCTCTGAAACGAATGAATCGCTTTTAATTACAAAACCCAAGTTCACCAAAGTGGAGCCTTGTGTTTTGACTTGTCTTAGGGGCCAAAGGCACGTACATGTTGAAACACTGTTTTAATTGAACTTTCTGTCTGCTTTTGTGTGACATAATATTTTTGGTTAATGTTGTGTTGGCTTGTGTCGGCTTGTTGGGTCCGTGCAATAGTTTGTTGCGAAAGAAGCAGGCATTCATGGTCTTTAGGAGTCTTGCTTTCCATTGGGTAACCGAGTGGAAAACTGTTCTGATATTTAGAGTTCAACAAGGCCACAGACTATATCCAAATACTTCTGTGTTCTAGCATTGGGGAAGAACTTTAGAAATGTTGATCGAACACAATTTCTCCAGCATCAAAAATAAAAAACTCAATTAATTGAGGTTTCCAAATACATTTCCCAAACATGCCGTCCCTCGACAGACATGTTGGGCTACGAACAGAGCAACATGTTTTGATACCGCCACAGTGTTGTGACTTTTTATGTTTAAATGTGTAAGTAGCGTACCTATAGTTGTCACTGTGCGTTAAACTGGTGTGGTTTATGTACGCGTTGTATATTTCAAGTACTAAACATTGACAATGCATGCTAGTTTTGTTCTTATAGAGTCTGAATCTTAATTGTTTACTAGTAAAAGTTTTACTGTTCTCTTTTCTAGATGATGGATGTGGTCATTACATCCTGGGCCAAGAGAGTGGTGTGCTCTCCTCCAAGAACTACCCAGGAACTTACCCCAACAACTCCTGGTGTGAGTGGAGAATCCGCGTGCCCATTGGCCACACCATCATCCTCAAGATTGGAGACCTCAACATGGAGATGAAGGACTGTGAGTCAGACTATCTGAAGATTCTGAAAGGATCCTACGGGGCAGAAACCGGTGAGCTGCTTGAATCATTTATTCAGCGATTATGGATGTTACTTTCTCAGATGTTGTCTGAGAAAGTCCCATTCCTCCCTCTAATAATCGCTTGTCCCCCCACTGTTGTCTCTGTCGATCAGAGGCTTTTGGGATCTTAAAGGCCTTTCCATACCGTAATCAACAGTAAATGTAATTTTTGTGTAGTCTACAACACTTTATCAAGCTGTGGAGTCTTTCGCTGATGTTGTAATACAGCTGATCATATGATCTTTAGTCAGTCTACTCCTTGAGGTCACACGGGTGTGTGTAAACCTGAGTAACACACTTCAGATCAGAGCAGTACCATGAGCTGGCACCCATCACTGATTAATATGTTTACTGTAAAGCAGGAAGAAACCACAGAGGACAGTTTATCAGAGGAAGATTACGTTGAAATACTACCAGTTTTCAGTTCCTTTTAGGCCCTGCATGAATTCCTCATTTCCTAAAGGTTATTGTCACTTGTTTTCACTTGTTTTTCTGTAGCTTAACTGCTTAATGCCAAGGTCACGGGTTCAATTGAAGGGCACACATGAATTGATCGACTGCGCCTGTAAGTTTGACTAAAAACAAAAATGCTAGCTGTGGAAGGAAAGTTTAAAAGTGTAGAGTACTCCGCTGTGTGATTAAAATTGTTCTGTGAATGATGAATTGGGAGGGGAAAGTAAATTTTGATGTTTCGCTTGAAGTGATTGGCTGATTCATGAGGCGATCATCTTTCAGGCATGTCAGGTAGAGCGAATCCACCGCTCAAAAATGCATAAGACAGACTTTCCTTGTCTGGACCCACAGATTTTTATCATTAGAGCAACTGTTTTCTGGTTTATGTTGAAAGGGACAGGGTGTTGACGAGCTTTGAAAAGAACAAACAGCAGACAGGGCAAGAGAAGAATCCCAGAGGACATGAAAGATCTTACAATTTCCACCCCTGCCAGCTCTTTAACCACAAGCACCATCATGGTGTCAGAGTCGAACCTCAGACACCTTCCCTGATCAAAGCTGCTGCAGGGGGCTGCTAGAATTCTTCTCTGAGTGACTCTTGAACGGCGGTTTGGAGTCGTGGGTGACTGGAGCTTTGTAGTGGTGGAAAGTTTGACAGATATGTCTCTCACACTTCCCATTGTTTTGACCCTTGTGGTGCATTATGAAGATTAGATAAAGATCAGAACTTCTCAAAATAAATACTTGTCTGTGTGTCTTGGTGGTTTTGATGGTTTTGATATTGTGCCTTAGTCAGGAAATCAGAGAGAGAGAGACAGAGATTTATAGGGTTACATTTTGAACAAGTCGTTTAAATATATCCCTCCATCTTTGCTAGTTTTCTGGAAGTACTGCGGTGGTCCGATGCCCAACTCGGCCCAGATTAACTCAGAGTCCAGCGAACTGACCGTCCGCTTTCAAAGTAGCCAGCACATCTCCGGAAGAGGATTTCTGATGTCATACTCCACAGAAAACCACAAAGGTAACTTCACTGAAAAAGCAGAGGCATGTATGATGTCTTTGTGTTTCTGTCCCAGACATGCCGCAGGAAGTTAGGCCGTCATCCTGTTGTGATGCTCATGTCCTGTTGTGCTTGTTGTTGTTGTTGAGTTAGAGGCCTGTTTCCTACTCTATTTTTACACTCATTGTATGTCCTGCTCTGCCTTCCTGCACAGAGCTGCTAACATGTCTGGACAGAGGCAGCCATTTCCCAGCTTCAAAGTACAGGTGAGAGTGGATAAATCAACATGAAAAAGTTGTATACACACAAACCTACAACCATGTAAATGGCTCTTCGCTAAACTCTGATTCCCCCTTATCTTAGTTACTTTTTTTAACTTAGACAAGCTTTATTGACCATCCCAATTTTGATCAATCAAAGCAGAACGTTGGCATGGTCAGAATGTTGGCTAATGTTCCTTAAACGTTCTCTCAAAGT
Organism: Chromobotia macracanthus; assembly: GCA_036877525.1. Lineage (NCBI taxonomy): Eukaryota > Metazoa > Chordata > Actinopteri > Cypriniformes > Botiidae > Chromobotia > Chromobotia macracanthus. The sequence continues at coordinate 3,968,158 of JAZGTH010000078.1, read as the reverse complement.
TATCCAAACCATTCTTGCAGAAACAGTAGAACATTTTAACGTTATATATCATAAAGCGATGTTTATGTTGTTAGTGGAACGTTTTAAAAATGGTACAGAAGTAAATGTTTGAATAACAAGCATATATAAGAATAACATTAATACAACAACTAAAAATCTGGATGTTTTGAGTTTCCTAGAACATTCGAAATAATATTTTAAACAATTTTGTTACTTTATGAAAACATTGGGGTGTTCTTACAACCTAAAGTTGTTGGCTGGGAACAGAGCAGTATCCGTTAGCTTTGTTTTTCAGCTATAATCGACTGACAGGTGTAAGCAGATCTTTAGCTTTGTTCTCTCCTCGTGTAGGAAGTTCTGTCCAGCCGGATGCGGAGCGCTGACGGGAGACGTGTCTGGGGACGTTTCCCTGGGCTACAGACATGTGAGTAGCGTCCTATTGTTTTCCTCAGGTGCGGCCGGCATGTCGCGGCTCATTTCGTGTCCGTGTGAGAATGTTAGCCATACCGCAAAGGGTTATTTACGAGGGCGACGTGCGTCCACACAGATGTCGTGTGGGACGCTTCCCGAACGGGTCTCGGGTGCCGCTGTGATTGTGGTGGCTTTGTAATGTGCAGGCAGGAAAAAACGGCTTCCCTAAGCAGATTTTCCCACAGGTGCTCAGACCTCTGGGGCCTTCACAGAGAATGTTAAGCAGGCCAGAAGTCGGGGGTGGAATGTGCTAATGGCTCGTCCCATTGTCTGCCCAGCATTTGTTGTGACAGGGCTTGTATGTCTGAAAAGGAGCGTGTGTGTGTGTGTGTGTGTGTGTGTGTGTGTGTCCTAGTATTCACTACATTACGGTGACCAAATTTCCCCACAGGTATAGTAACACCAGTAAATTTTGATGTTGTGGAGACTTTTTAGGTCCCCATATGGAAACAAGCTCTTTAATCACACAGCAAGCTCTTTTTTGAAACTTTTAAAATAGCAGAAAGTTTTCTGTGATGGTTAGGTTTAGAATATACAGTTTGTACAGTATAAAACCATTACCTTTATGGAATGTCCCCATGAAACAAGAAAAAAGTTTTGGGGGTTTTTTTAATTGTAAAAATGCAGAAACCTTTCCGTAAGGGTTAGAGTGTGGGTTAGGGTTAGGTTATTTTCTTGAAAAACAAGCTGTGTATAAAAACAAAACAATAGAAGTCTATGGAATGTCCCCATTTAAATAGATAAACGTGAGTGTGTGTGTGGACACCCCGAGGACATGCAGTGACAGATCATTTGTGCTGGCTCCATTGTTCTCACTGGTCACTGAGTGGGCAGTGACTCTGAATGAATGGCGTTTATGTAATTGTGCTACCTCTCGAGTGAATCGGGTCAGAGCTTTGGGTTACATGAGGGATCGGCTGAGCTGCAGTGGTCAGATTGATGTTTTTGTGTGGAATGAATCATGTGCCCTGGCTTTGAGCTTTAATTCAAGAAGTTAAGGGCCGTTTCTGAAGGCTAAGCACTGTGGTAAAATCTCTTCCTGTTTGTGAAAGCAAAGCTGGTCGGGCATTTATGTGTCGCGGGAAGCTTTGGCTGTATTGATTTTTTTTTTTTTGAGGGTAATTGAGAAGTTCTCCTCTGAATCGTGAACACTTTGGTGGCTGTTGAGTAAACTTTATTGATCACCGTGGGAGAGGAAATAGTGTGTTGCAAAATGCAAGATCCAAAATCAGTAAATTTGAGTAAAAGTGCTTAATTTTTGCATTTAAAACATTAGTATATTTGAAAAAACGTTGAAACTATTGTATGCAGTTTTAGTGTAACATGCAGCATGTGCTGGGAAAATTTGGCCTATCAGAGAGTGACATCTCTCTACATTGTGTTTTACTAATAGTACATTTCCATCTGCTTGAAGTTGGTCTAGCCCCGATCACGCATCACAGATCTTTAAAAAAAGACAACAGGGACACGACTCCAAGCTTAACGCACACCCAGCAGGGCCTTAACCAACAAAGGAAAACAGGGGGTGCATTTCCTTGCTGCTGTCTGCTTTGATATGCGAGCGGGGGGCTTTGGAAAGAATTGGAGCGATTGATTATTTTGCATCGGCTTTTGTGAAGGCTGGGTGGAGCAGAGGATTCTGGGATTACAGATAGATAATGGTTGTGGAATAAGGGTGTGGATCTGCCCACCAAAGTCATTCAGCAGTCACTCGTTCTTTTATTCAGTATTTTGTATAATAATGTCAGCTCCGGGTTGGTCAATACCTCAGCAGAGTCAGTGAATGAAACCTGTTTGCACAGTTTGTACCCGTTTCCTCTTTATGTAAATAATTAAAACAGAATTTCAGTACGCCACAGTTTATTGTCACTAACCCTGTTTTGTTACTTATGTCTTTTTTTTTGCACTAAAAAATATGTTTGCGTAACCTTATAAAAGTTTGTCAAACAGTAAATTATAGAAAACTGTTCCATGAAATAAAATCTGACCTTTTCCACAACAAACGTGTTTTTAATTTTCAACATTAAACACTTTCAGCAGATGCAACACAAATGGAAATGGCGTGTCAGTTATTGTACAGCCATAAATGAAAGGTAGAGAGACATTACACAGCAGATCGTGTGTATTTCCGGTCCTCACTGGAGGAGACGCGTCCAGGTTGATGAAACATCTCAGGATGAATGCAGAGCAGCTGTTTCTGCAGATAAGACTCAATGCATCTTCTGTAGCCTCATGAGTGTAATGATTCACTAAAGATCTCTAAAGATCTGATTTACTAAACTTCACTTGGTTTGCGGAGTTGGTTTGACAGGTTATTTACTTGATAATTTCGTCAGGTAGGGGTTTGTTTTGGAGATGAAGGATTTGGGCCTTTAAAGGTGAAGGATCACTTTTTACTTACAGGTTAGGGTTAGGGTTAACCTTTTAACTTAAGTGATACATATACCTCTATGCATATAGAAATTATATATTTTGGTGCTTAACAATATACAAATGTGTATATATACACACGAAAAGAGAATTATGTTAAATTTCAAATGTTTTTCTCTATAATTTTGCTTTTAGAAAGATTTCTATAAACTCTAAAACTTTCAGATTTCATGGCAGATCTGTGTTAAAATGTTCATATGTTTTAACACTAAATTAGTTTATAAGTGATTTTAAGTAAATCAAGTAAAGAAATACCTTTAACCGTCACGACTGTGTTACCTGGGCCCTTTTGAAGGTTTTCCGTGTGAAGACGTTCGCTTTGAAAAGCTCTGGTATTAGCGAGGTTAGCCGAGGAATGCTAAGCATTTCCACAGGCTACTACAATGACTGTAATTGTTGCCTGTGAATGAAACGATAAAGCCTTTCGCTCAGAAATGTTAAATGAATCTGTGTTGTAAGTGTGGTTTGTGTTTAGTGCAGCTCTGTTTTGACAATTATAAAATGCCACAGCAAATTGAATTCAGATGCCTGTGCTGGCATACAGTAATGCATACGATGTGTATTTCACATGAATAAATCTGATGAAACTAAAACGATATGCCATTTTGTTCACATTTAACTTAGCAGTTGCTAAATGTGAAAGACGTTCGTCAAAAAGCAAAAGTATTTGTAAACAACTGTGTACCAGAATCCTTTCTTTACAAAGTCACCAACGCTGGACTGTTATAAATCGACTCATTGTGAAGTATTAGTTTTTATAATGTTTTATTATTGTTGTTGTTATTGTTATGATTTGCGGCGGGAACATTTATTGTAAGACCTCAAGGTTGAATATGCATGACAACATGAGGGTTGTGAAAGTGTGAAAACATGTTGAGTCTTGTAGGTTTGTCTCTCATATGCCTTCACTATTGTTTCTCCACTTTCCATGTCAGACGTCAGTGCTGTGTAAGGCAGCCGTGCATGCTGGGGTCATCATGGATCAGTTTGGAGGACCGATCACAGTGGAGGACCGCCGAGGGCTCAGTCACTACCCGGCTGTCAGAGCCAATGGCATCCAGTCAAAAGAGTGAGTGATGTCTGGGTTCTGCGGTCTGTCTCGCTGACAGATGCTAGAAGCCTCAGATTTGATGTGTATTACTTGCCACATGAATGTTTTATATTATTAGATAGTTGTATTTTACCAATAATAGTATTTTTCCATGTGTAAGCAAAGCTCATATGCTGAAATCTACAAACTAAGTTCATTTGTTTTTAACACGTTCTCCTTGAAAGTCTTTATACAGTAATTTAAAGAACTTCAGAGGTGTTTAAACAGGTTGAAAATCAGTTTTCCATTGGTCAGAGAAACAGATAGTCTGGCCCCAGACACCCACTGCATGCAAGGGAGAAATCTTACAATCACCATCGACTGTAAACTAAATTCCTTAAAAAAAATACAGCCATCCGGTTCTTCATTCTTTGTCAGAACAGTGGTTAGATGTTGCTTGATTTGACAGTTTGAAAAATCTAAAACAGTCTGTCTTGCAAGTCTGTCTTCTCCTGACAAGTCATAACACGTCTTATTCCAGAAAGTCAGTGTATAGCTTTGACTGTGTGTGACCTTGGCAGTTTTCTCCAGCAGTTGAGACTCTCGTGTGGATAGTAAGTGGTGATTTCTGCCCTCTTAGTGTGATGAAGTGTCAGGGACATTGCCTGGACGGTGGCTACTCCACAGATTTGTCACAGGGGATGGAGGCGGTTTGAAAAGAATACTGCCTCATTAAGAGTCTCTGAGGAGGGTTCGAGGTGTCCTCTGAGGGGTGATTTATTAAGGGGACGACAGACCACTCAGTAGCCAGAAGAACGTCATTCCGTTTCACCAGCTTGGTTTCTTTCGGCCACTTGCAAATAGTTAAAGCTGCAATACGTAACTTTTGCCTCTCTAATGCCATCTCTGTTTGAAACATAAAATTGCATGTTACTAACTGAGTTATTTTCTTAATGGATAAGTTTAAGTTCTAAACAACTGCTGTAAGAACAAGTACCCAGACATGTGATATAGTAGCCGTTTCTTCTGCTCTCTGTTTTCAGATGAATATTTCTTGCAAAATCGAACCTGACCTTAAATTAGAAATCATTACTATAAACTCACCGCTGGGAATCGGGGTTAAATAAAAAGATGGTGTTGAACACTGATCTATCATGTACTTGCTCAATAACTTATTTTTGTTTATTTTAAATAAAGTGTTATGTATTGCAGCTTTAATTACCATAGATTGATTACCGAGGCTGAGCGTGCTGTTGAATTTGTGTAGTTAGCAAGCACTTCTAAAATTTAATCCTGTAAAAGATGTATATGAAATTAACACCAACATAACTGGGTTAGTGAATTAGCTAGTTATGTCACAAACAGGTTGATCTGTCAAGCTAAATCCATCATTTCCGCTCTAAGCAGATTATGTTGATCATGCAGCAGTCCTCGGGGCCTGCATTACCACAACTCGAGAATAAAATCCAATATTGGTTTCAGTAATTACATTGCTTAGGGTTTGAAGTCCAGCTGTTCTTATATTTCATTCCCCTTGTCTTGTTATTTGGATCCTGAGAAGCTGATTACGTCTGATTCATTTTGACCTTCATTTTAATAATTATATTTCTGTCAGCAGCATTTTATTGCTTGAGTTTCCAGACTTCAGAGTTTTTTCCTGGCACACAATCCACTATATCCCATTTCTTTTCATTCATGTCATAAACCGCTTTGCATCCGTTTGCTCGAATGCCATAAAAATAATGAAAAAGTAATCACATCCGGAAGCGTGTGAAAATGACAGGTTTTTAAGTAATGGCTGACAGAGAAGCAATTTCCCAGCAAGCTCCTCTTTAATTAACGCCACACGGCTCTTTTCATGGGCCCAGCTGTACCCTGGTTCTGCTGTTTGAAGGAGTAGAAGTGGGTTGCGATGAGGGAGGTCCTCGCAGGCCCACGGCATAACTGGGATTTGGCAAAGATAAAGGCTGACAATGATAATCTCCCTCATGGCACCAGTGGGCGTTACCTTCACTTGACAGGACTTTAATTAATCACTGTAATAATGATGCTTTGAGTCTAAAAAGCTGTGTTGATTTACAGCTTCCTTTTTTGTCTTACAGTGGATCGTTGTCTGAAACCCTCTTCACATTTGTCACAAACGGTAAGACCTTTTAAATAAAGTTAAATGATGGTTATGTGAATTAGGCTGGACATTACGTTTACATTCATGCATTTGACAGATGCTTTTATCCAAAGCGCTCAGTTTTCAATTTCAGTACATTGTCAGTATGTGTTCCCTGGGAATCGAACCCGCAACCTTTTCCGCTGCTAACGCAACACTCTACCAATAGAGCTACCCGAACATTAAAGAAATACCTCTATATATTTTCTTATTTCTTATCTTATTTTTATCCTCCTCTTGTTCCAGAATTTTCATTTTCACCTGAAATTTTAATCCTGTTATTTCCGGCACTTTGTTGACATGATTATTTTTTGCCACCTGCTGTGTGTCCGGCTGTTGACTCTGTGTAACAGTTTTGTTTGAGCAGTATATTTACACTTCTGTAAAAAAAAGGAAGTGACTTAATGAGCTGTTGGTGCCCCAGCACTGTTTTTCAACCAGGTTGGAAAAGGAAAGCCTTGTTTATGGTTTTTCTGATTGAATGGGAGGCGTGGGAATATGTTATCACCTGAGTTTGCTTTTCTCTGGCTGTTTGAATCTGGCATGAGCTGGCTTCCTCTGGATGACACCTGCTTGCACAGACTCGTTCCGTGAGCTTCTGTGCAGCCGGATGAATCAGACTTGCATGCTGCTTGCCAAGCATGTGACAGCGCCAACGTGAGCCCCAAATATTTACTGTCTCATTCGTAAGAGTGAAAAATGTACTGCAACAGTTAAAGATACATTGACCATTTATTGGTTGCTTTATGAAACGCACAAGCTTTGGTTAATTATTATAGATTCATGAAAGTGTCTTTACCAGTCAATATCTCATCTCTGATCTCTTCTGGTTTAGCAGTTTGTTCGGTGGATTAGTGATGGAACAGGTTCTTGGTGGCAGGGAGTTACAGATGTTTGGACATCAGTCAGTGCTTGTCAATTGATTCACAATAATCTAATTAGCTTAAAGCACAGTGGACACCTCCTGTCCTCACCCTCAACACTCCAGTTGCATCCCACTGTGCAATTTACATACTGTGTCCAAAACAGCCTGCAGGATTTAGATTGTCAGAAATTATAGTGTGTAAAATATCGTGCCAAAGATGTTTTTTTTTACAAATTAATTTAACTTAATTGTAGCAGAAATGTTGTATTTAGAGTAGGTACAAGTACTAGTACAAGCTAGCTTTGAAAGCAAAAGAGCCCACCCTCATTTCAGAGTGCTTTCCAAAGCAACGCCTCCTCCAGTACACATGAACACATGCATAGTTTGAGAGGAAAGTGTAACATCTTATTGAGCATTTTATGATCCTGTGCCTTCCACAGAAGATAAATATATATAAATGTATTTAGACAATTTGTTATTGCTTTCAAGGAAGTGAAGAGACTTTCAACCAGCAAAACAAACATGTTTCTGAAAAAAGAATTTCCAACTCTGCCTTTAAAAGATTAAAAACAAAAACGGGTCTCAGACTGATTCAGACTGATTTCAGACTTTTGGACCTCACTGTAGTTATAGTGCAGAGCAGAAGTATGCAACATGAGATGCAGAAACTGCAATCAGGAGATCTTTGCAACCTCCTGCTGGTATTGTCCCTGCCATCCTTCTGAAGTTCTTCTGCCCACATGCTCATGTTGTGGAACGTGATCATGTTAGAGCCAAATCAGAACCAAGCACAGGATGTAACGGCGCTGTTTTTCTCTTTATAAAGGAAGCGTGTGTCTTTTCCTCCTCTTTTATCATAATATTGTTGTGTTCAGCACATACGCCTCCATTTAACGATACACATGGTGGATATTTTAAGAGCTCAGATCTTCCTGTTGAGTCAGTGTACATGTGAGGTTTTGCCCACATGTGTTTTATTATGCTAGTAAACGCTAGACAATTACATCCAACAAACCCTTTTGATGTACAGTTTTTTTGATGAATGAGAAGTTTTGATTGGAATGAATTAATATGGCAACATCATTGCAAAAACATGTCTGGCCACATCACATGATCACTGAGACGTAACTGCTTTAATGCCCTAAGAAAAATGCATCATAATTCTTTCTCCAGTGATTGTGGATCAATCCACAAAACATTCTATTCAAAGTATTAGAATTAGAATGACTATAGCTGCAATATGTAACGTTTTGGGGTAAAAATGAACACAAATTAGTTATTGAACAAATACATACAACATGCTCAACACATTCACCTCACCTTCCCCCGATTCACAACGGTAAGTTTATAATAATCATGTATCATTTGAGCTGTCGGGTCCAATTTCAGTTTGGCTTCATTTGATTTCAGTATCCGTAATGAGAAGTACAAAAAATGTACCTGCAATTTTGTTCCAGACAGAGATGGCGGTAGAGAGGCAAAGGTTTCAAATTGCAGCTTTAATAATTCAAACAAATTTTAAAACGGCACAGGCGACGTGTATGTTTTTACAAAGGGATCACAAAGGCGTAACACAGCCATGTGCGCTGCCTCAAAAAACCAAGACATGCTGAAGTGGCATTTAAATTACGCAGTGAAAGTTTATGAGGTGCATAAACATTTCTCACTTCAGTTCCTGACTGCAGAATGTTTTGCCTTCTCTCCAACAGACTGTAGTAAACAGACGGTTCTTCAGCCAGTGAATGCCATCACAAGCTCCTCATGGCACCACGTCACCTCTGATATGGCCGAAGTTGAATGGTTTCCTAACAGCACCCATCCATCCGTCTCTGAGGACCATCAGGCTACTGAAGTTCAAAACGGTCCACAGTGGCTCCAGATCGACCTCGGAGAAAAGAAAAAGTTCACAGGTAATACACACTTGAAACCTCAGTGACACGTTTGTTCTGCCATCTTGAAATGCTCATGCAGTGCATTCTGGGATTGCATTCTCCATGTAGTATACACACCATGCTGCCTTAGTATTTGAATCAGAATGTCTGTTATACTTTATAAGTATGCATACTAGGTTTAGGAATAGAGCTGTTAAATTTTCTTCTTGTTATGAATCTGTCTTGTAAAAGTAAGTTTGGATTGTTTATCTACAGGTATCAACAAGTTTTCCTAAAACTTGTCCCTGTAAAGCTGCTTTGCAACAATGCAAAATTGTAAAACATATTATATAAATAAAATGAACTTGAGATTGTTTGGCCTAGGTTGACTTAAGTTTGGCTTGAGTTGATCACCAAGGCCGATTTTCCATCTTTCCTGAGCAATTGAAATCTAACTGCTCTGTGAAGCATTGTTTTGCAGTGCCACGTAACTATGGAGAAAGCTCCAGGTACCAAGATGTTGAAGGATCAGAGGATTGGTCAAAATCCTTTTAGACTTAAACTGCTCTTCTGGTCCTGCGTTGGTTCTTGTCCATTAGCCGAAGTTCTGTGCTTTGATGATACAAGTTGTAGGTCTGGATCCCAAACACAAAAAGGTTGGAAAGACCTGAGGATGGGTCACCTCAGGCATGATTCCAGAAAGTGTAAAAAAGGGTGATTTTCCTCACAAAAGGACTTTCTCATGATCAGCTCTGCAGTTCCGAGCATTAAACTCAGAGCACATGAGCGTAGACTAGCCCCCCCAACAACTAACTGGTATCTGTGTCTTTTGAACAGTTCCTGGTATCTCATGAAAGCACAGAGAGACCCTGTCTGTGTCCATTCATCCCAAGTACAAACCTTCTTACAAAAGCGCATTTAAATATAGGAACACGCCGGACGTGCTGTTTATTTTAAGCGCTGCATGCAGTCATCACGGACAAGCTAATTCCGCTCAGCTCGAGGGTGCACGGCCTTTTTTAAAGCAGGAGAATGCTCACTTTGTGTCCTGTGTGGGATTTGTGCTTTGGGACGTGATGACCCTGAGTGAAACCAAACTAGCTCAGAGTCAAAGCTCTGTTATCTTCAGCGTGTAAATCTGGAAAGCTAAATATGGCTCAAGAAAAAAACGTCTTTATTCTTTGGGTCTCCGTGATCCGTTCACATGGAAGACTGCTATTTTTATTTGTGTAAATAAACACATTAGTAAAGAAAATATAATCAATGAAATCCACAGGGTGTTGTGTTAGAATTACATATTTAAAATAAAACTTCCATTTCATTTTATTACTTTCCTGTCTATTTATATTCATCTTCACTCACAAGAAGTCTTTTAATGTATTTTATTAAAATTACTTCGGCTTTTTTATTCTTCTTCGACTTGTATAACACGTTCTCTTTAAACTGTCAGCTTTCCTGCCGATGATAGACGTCCTTTTACAGCTCACACACACTTTCATCACGCTTCAGTCCCTGATCTTCACACTTCCTCTGATTGAGGTGGTTCCCTCACCTCTGTGATCTTCTCCATTGTTGTCAGTAGGTAATAACAGGGACTCGGGTCTTTTCAGTCGGTCGTCATGGAAACGTACCACTTCAGCATTGCCCTCTGGAATGTGGTTTGTAACCGAAAGGGGCCGCGGTCGCCCGTGGCCATGGGCGGCACTTAGAAGTAAAGTCTGTAGTCAACATACTGTCAAATTCCTCAGCCGACCGGGTACTTACATCACTGTTCTCAGGAGAATTACCTCACGAGTGTGCGAGGTTAAATGTGACAAGATATTTGGTGAAACAGTTTGTGTGTCTCTCTGATGAAATAATTCTTATGAATTATGTCTTTGTTTATAGGTATTGTGACCACAGGCTTGACCATTGCAGGCTTTGAGTATTTTGTGAAGAACTACAAGATTGAGTACAAAGAGAGGAATCGCTGGCGGACGTTTGTCCAGTACAACAGCTCTGATGATATGGTAAGACTGTCTTTACATTTTAGAAACGAAAACATTTTCCATTAAAAAACCCCGACTGTCGTGCGCGATAGGACAGAAGAAATTTCTTTTAGCATGACTTGTTTCAGTGTTGGTAGAATATGTAAATAAACAGTGTTTACTCTTCCTATGTGTTACCTGGGCCAAGAAATTCATGTTGGTCAGCAAAAGGCAGATGACATGTTTTTGACAGCTTCTGGGCTTTTGTGAAAACTACAGGTTTTATGTACTTAAATGTTTCTTCCCTGCCCACAGACAGTCAGATTGACAGAGGGGCCATGCCCAGTGCATTATGGGTGTTGACGGTTCCCTGCCTATTTGGCCAAAGGGAAAACAGCAGCTTCCTTTTTTCTTTTCTCTAGTCAGTTACCGCCGATTTAAATTTTTTTTGCCTTTCTTTGCATGGACAGCCAAGCGTTATTAAAGGCTCATTTACCCTTTAAGAACGTAAATGGGGTCCATTTTGATTTCATGTTGTCTTCAAGTATCTCAGATCTTTATTTTTGTATCTGTTTGTGCAGTTTGAATGTGTCTGTAATACAACGTAATTTTTTCTTCCGTCAGATTTTTGAAGGAAACACAGACAGCTTCCACCACACACGCAACACCTTCCATCCGTCCATCGTGACGCGAGTCATTCGTGTCGTTCCTCAGGAGTGGCACCGAATGATCGCCATGAGAGTGCAGCTTCTGGGCTGTCCGTATGTTAAACCCGCCCCAGGTGTGTGTGTGTGACTAATACTTTACAACCTCATTTTTACCTCATTAAACTGTTAACTAACCCTCAGTTTATCTCCGTAGTGAATTCCTCTCACGTGACACAGGAGGCTCTGCCTACGCAGCCCATTCAGAATATGACTAAGCCTGTTGCGTCCCAGGCTGATCTGGGTATGACAGTCTCACCTCCACTAATTATACATTACATGAATGCAAGAGCTGCTTTTCTTTCCTCTGTTTGACCTTCCTTGTGTTTCCGCTTGTCCTCAGTTAATCTGTTGGTAATAATCGTGCCCATCATTCTGCTCACGGTGCTTCTGCTGGTGGGGATCTGTGTGGTTAAAATGCTTTACAAGTAAGTCAGTTTTATTACAGATTTTAAAGTGACTGTAGTCTTTACTTGTGTTTTTCCTGAAGACCATTTACATTTTTGTAATTTTCTGCCCTTTCTCTGACACTTATAATAAAAGAAATTACAATATATAATATTATTATTAGTGTTATATTTTTAATATAATATAAATAATAATATTTAAAAAACTCCAAGACTTTGATATGTTAATGAGCTCCTTCGTAAGCTCCTTCGGGCCATTACATACTGAAGTTCACACATTTGTCAGGAAGTAGCTGAACATTGAATAGGTGTAGAAATGTAAATGTGGGCGGGCACATTTTAATGTGCTCGTAGTGATGTCATTACCGGTTTCTGAATACCCTGTTTTTGCGGTTAAGTTGTAATATGTGGTGTGAGTGAACTGAGGAGGGAACTTTGCTAAAGAGCAAGTAAAATCAGTCCCCTTTAAAGTCAACCTGACATCAAACCCTGATTTTTGCTTTTGTAATTTGACTCATTTCTTAGTGAAACAGGATATTAATAAGGCAAATGAAGGGCAGAGCATTGCTGCTGTGTTTTGTCTGTGTATTCTGTGTTGTTGACTTGAGAGGGTCAGATATGCTCACTGGAGCACGGTGGGTTTATCTCAGTTCAGTTATCTCAGTTCACAACAGTCAGCAATCGTGTGTGTGCATGCATTGATTTGCTAACAGATACTAAAGCCTCGGGTGCCGACAATCAGCAACTGTAGGTTAATACAAGTCCTTTAAAAAAATTTCTGCACTCAGTGGCCATCTTTGCAACACCTCCGGGCACCTAATAGGGAAGACTGATATCTGTAATTGTGATCCTTAGTCAGCAATTTTAAACACACTATTTCAGACCAAATAATAAACCCTACAAATTTTATAAATGTATCTTCTTAAGCTCAAATTGTGCAGGCACTGCGTATGCGTAAAGGCTGTCAAGTATTTCACAACATTGCAGTTTCCCCCATTCATTGTAATAGAACTGTGACATCTTGTTAATGCCATAATCTATGATATGATATGATATGAGCGGAGCCCCATGCGGCCTGTTGTGATTCCTCAGCAACACATTGCAGGGGTGTTTGGATTCATAGCGCTACAATTTGAGGGAGAGGAGAGATGAAGATGGGTGAGGGTCAAATGTCAGTGTCAGGAGACGTGCCAGCTGAATTAGTCCCCTGAGAGAGAGCTGGGGGACGGTGAGATTGTGGGGAAATGATGATCAATGCTTCCATGGAAGGGTGTCAGGGGAATAGGTGGGCTTTTCTTCTGCTGTGTGAGTGATGAGGGTTTGGAGAGACCCGAGACTCTAACACCTGTGTCCCCAAAGCTGATGTTTATCTTTGTCTCACAGTAAGAAGACAAAGGAGAGCACGTACGGCTCCGCGGATTCACATCACACAGGTCAGTGGAAACTCCTGCTTCAACTGTCTGGAAACGTAAAGGGGCAGTTCACCAAAAAATCATTCAAATGATTAACTCATCCTCCTGTTGTTCTACACCTGTATGATTTTCTTGCAGGTACAAGGCTTTTGCCTAATTCAAGTCATCTGAAAATCATACAGGTTTTTAGTACCATGTAGCTAATAAAATAATAATTCACATTTTCAAGTGAACACTGCTTACAGAACAATATTAAATGTAGTAAAGTTACGCAATCTGCACATTTTTGTAGACAAATCTCAATTGTGCTGGCAGAATACTTTTTATATTTCTTTTGACCTGTAATCACACAGTCACGGTGACGTATCTCTTCTTTCAAAATATACTTTTCGTTCTGCTGTGCTCTGCATGTATAATTTAGGGCTTAGCCGCTTGACTAGCGAGGGGCTTGCTCCATTCTTTCACGGCTGACAGTTTGATGATTCTCATCTACAGGCTGCTGGAGGCAGATAAAACAGCCCTTCACCAGACACCAGTCCACAGAGTTCACCATCAAATACAACCCTGAGAAGGACCCCATCCAGAAGCTAGACCTGGTGACCAGCGCGATGGCAGGTAAAGTCAATGTCTTACCTGCAATGCTGCATAGTGATATTTATAAACCAGCCAATCAGAACATGTGGTGTGTAATATATATGAAGAGAGGGCTTTGGAACCACTGAGATGTTATGGTGTGTGTGGAGCTACCCAGTGTTGGAAAGGCTACTTGGAAACTCGCAAAGCTTCATGATTTAAAACAAATGACAGACGAGCTACTCTTAAAAATGTAGTTAGCAGAACACTGCAAACTACTGACAAAACGTAGCTCACTACATTGAAGCTTTCAAAACAATTTTTTGTGTTAAAGCTGCAATCTGTAACTTTCACCCCTCTCTAACGCCATCTCTGAAACATAAAGGTGCAGGTTACTTCACATTTTATTACATGAAGTCAAATGAAGCCAAACGGATATTTCCTGGGAAATCGGACCGGACAGCTCAAATTATTATAAACTGATTTTTGTTCATTTAAAACCCAATAAAGTTAAAGATTGCAGTGTTAAAAAAACGTATCATGCCCGATTAGGACAATTTTGTTACAATTCAAGTGGAAACATGGGTTCACAAGGCCAAAGAAATGAATGTTTCTGGCTGTAGTGTGAGAGGAGACGGTGACCTGCGCACTCTCCTGAGACGAGCTTTCATTGACTGATTTGAGTTATTGTCCTGCACTGTGCCAAGAAAAGAAAGGTTATTGCAAAGACTGTAACGGGCTGAACGCTTGCCAGATGAAAATGTCTGCTGATGTTTAACTGGCAGTTTCCCCTGCTCTCGTTCAGGGCTATAATTAATGAAGATTTAAGGTTTGTGCCAAGACGTCAAGATTACAGGCACTTATTCAACCCGCTGCTTGCTTTCTAGCCCCTCAGAGCAAACGCAGAGAGGTCTCCATTGATTTCATTTTTGCTAGAACGTTTTCTTAGTCTTAATTACAGTTGTGGAGGGAAGCAGACAGTTTCTCATTGCTAACGCTGTCAGATGTTCCTTTGATAGACTGAAAGGGAATGTCCTCAAAATGTCAGTCTTTTATGTTCCTCAAATTTGGTGCCATTACAGTTCTTTTGTGTTGCTTTTACTCCTGTTCTTTAAACATGGCTTACTTGGTTAGCCAGATACATCTTAAGATAACTAGGCATAAACCAAAATCTTTGAAGAAATCGTAATATTTAGCCAGCTGTGTTAGCAGAGCTTTATATCAGGCTTCTAAAACCTGCTTGCTGTTAGGATAACTATTCCAGAAAATAATTCCTGTTATCCTGAAAATTATAAGTAAGCATGTTTAGAGATGAGGATCACTGCTGTCCTTATTTTATGACTCCCAAACTGAAGTTTTCTCTTTGTCCTCAGTCGAATACCAGCAGCCACTTATGCTTGGCACGGACACGGTGTCTAGAAAAGGCTCGACATTCCGGCCCATGGACACGGATGCCAAAGACAAGGACATCGAGGCTTCATCTCACTATGACCACCTGCAGACAGGGATCCAGTATGCCCTGCCACTGACCAATCAGGAGCCGGAATACGCCACACCCATCATCGAGCGCCACGCCTTCCGCAAAGATCCCTTTCTAACAGATCCAAGCTACAGCGTTCCAGGGGTGGTCCTTAACAAAAGTCCATCTTTCCGAGCGGTGGAGGGCAGTAATTGCCGAAAAGTCATTGGAGGGCTGGCTGGGGGCTATCAGACACCCCAGGTTAAAATAGACAGAGGTAATTGCCCCGAGGATATCTACGACAGCCCTAAAATCCGGAAGCCTGTCATGCAGAATGGAAGTTGTCCAGAATACCAAAGGGTCCAGTTAAAAGCCCCTGTGCAGGAGTGCTATTCCACTCCAAGAGACTGTGTGAGACTGCCCTTCTCTGGACACAGACCAGACCCTGAGGGCAGTAGATCTGACCCTGAGGGCAGCAGCTCGGATGGAACCTGAGCAGAACTACACTGTGATGCATCTGAATTACCTGATCCAACCAAACCACCTCCAGACTCTCCTGTTAACTTATTTTGTCTAGAGGCAACCTTGTTTTGTATTTTTGAAGTTGAAGACAGTGGGGGCCATTTGTCTGATGTTTTGTATATATGACAGACTAGGTCTTAAAAAATGTTTTTTTTTTTTTGTTACTCTTTTGTTTATTGTAATGGGAACATTTTCATTTCAAATCAAATGGTTTGCCAAGACCAGAGAACAATAAACAATGTGCAGGGATCTTGCTGCAGGAGTGCAGAAATATTTTTGTTCCCTATTTAGAGAAAAACTGTGAAAGTGAGCCAGATTATGTATTTACAATGTGAACACCATCTTGATGTTCTCAGACTCAGGTCTACACACTGAGGTCTACAGGTAGAACATTAGAGGAGATTTTTATTCTGTCCTGCAGAAGCCCTTACAGAAAGATCTCCATCTCCCTGGGGCCTCTATGGCTAGGGGAACTTAATTTCCTGTGCCATTATAGTTTTGTCCCTCTTTAGGGAACACTTCAGCCAAATATTAAAAAGATGCCATTGTGTACTCACCCTTGTGTCAAACTTGTATGCTTTTCTTACTTCCGTGGAATACAAAAGGAGACATTAAGAAAATGTTATGCAACAAAAGTCTCCAAGTGACACCATTCAGTATCCACACCAATCAAAACAAGAAATGGAATTGGGAATAAGTCAAAGCAGCCCAACACTGTTTCTGCATTGAAATTAAACAGTGCATTGTGATGAAACTAGATCGCTCTCATAAACAACAAACCTGTTCACACTACAAGCAATGCGATGATCTAGGAGCAATCTGGTTTTGTTGCTTTATGACTATGTAGAATGGGTGTTACCAAATCAGCTGTTCTGTTGAGAGACCATTTCTGTTCTTTAATGTCTTTTTGCCGTAGCATTAAGTCTTCAAAGACGTCATGTTTTTTTCCACATTGATTGTTTACTGATTAATGTCACTGTCTTTGGACATTAAGTGTGTGTTTGTGCAAATTGACTGTTTTACAAAGCAATAACAGACTGAGATGTTGCTTGGTCCTGTTTTTGTTTATGTGGATTGTGTATAGGAGTATATGTATGTACGAGTTGTATATCTGGAAGAGAAACGGGAAGAGGAATGTTACTTTATGCAGTCGAGGAGTATTTAAAGCGAGTATTCCCTGTTAAAGATTACTGACAGGTCTTCATTTCTGTGAAATGTTTTGGGGATTTACATTGGGCCTGATGGTTAATGTTTCTTATTCCCATGAGGATCTTGTCATGCTGGTGTGTTGAGAATCTCAGAGCTGTGTTTGTGCTTGTTTTAAACCCTGATTAAAAAGGACCAGCAGCTGAACCTGCTCTGTGAAGGTCTGCTCATTTTAAGAATGTGCATGTCTCAGCAGAACCAGAAGAATCTGAAAGTTCCTGGTGGAAGCAGGATGTCACGAGATATCACAGAAGTGTGTGTGTGTTTGTAACCCACAAGTATAGTAATACCCGTAAATTTTGACCTGTGTGGGGATATTTTTTTGGTCCCTGTGAGGAAACAAGATTATAAATCATACAGAATGATCTTTTTATGAAAACCCAAAAAGGTCAATAAAGTTGTGAGGGTAAATAAACTGTGAGGGTTAGTGTATAGGGGGACATACTGTTTGTACAGTATGAAAACCATTACATCTATGGAATGTCCCTATTAAACACAAAAACCCAACGTGCAAAGCGTGTGTGTGTGTGCTGTGGTGTGGGGGTGTTACTGAAATGTAACGGTGGACTGTTAGTTTATAGTGACCCTGCTGTTCAAACCCAAAGTATGTGACATTACCACACAACAGAGACTCTTGCACACTGACCTGCACCGATTATAAATTTGGGGTTATATGTATTAGATGGCATTATAGCCACATATCCAACCAAGCGCCAGGAATTGTGAATTACATTCTAATGTAAAAGTTATTTTGTCAGTGACCATTCCCACAAAGACCCTGTTTACAGCAGCTGTTAAACTCTTGTGTTATCCGGTCACAAGCTGTCAGAAGAAACAGACTTTACTCCTGTAAAATGAACACAAACGTCACAAGTTTAACTTCAATGTGAACAAACGTGATGTGTTGAGCAGAAATATTGTCATCAGTTTGAGTGGAGCAGCCCACAGCTGTCTGTATTAACTGTACATTAACTGATTTTAATCATTTAATGGATAAAAAAAACATATCTTAAATTCTGCTTTGGTGGTACCACATAAAGGCAAATTCTCACTTTTTTTAGACAAACTTAAACATTTTGCTTGGATTTCTCTCTCACACTGCCCCCTCAAGTTGAAATGAAGTTACTGCAGAAGTTAAATATGCAACACAGCCATGTTATTAACAACCCAAATCAGCAATACTTCAGGTGAAGTAAGTTTATTGAAACATTTTTACTTTAAATACAGGTGGAACATTTATTCCAAACCTCTTTCGGACTGTATGACACTGGAAGTAAAAATCCGTGTTTACAAAGATAAACCAAATGAAATAAAAGCAAGAACTCGCTGTAAGGAAAGATGTTTCTCCAGGTCTGGCAGTGTGGGAAGAGGCAGACCTTCAGGGATGCATCACACCCGAGTGATCACCCATGTGAAGCAATCAGTAACCAAACTAAGTTACAACAGTAAACTAAACCAGAGGGCTGATAAGCCTGGACCATATGGTCAAAAGAGCTTATTGCCCTCATCTACCCCACATGTTTAACACAACACCCGTCAAGACTACAGTGGGGCAATAAAGAGAGGCTATAACTGTGTGGTCATGAATAATTCATGTATCTATTGTACTTAGGCTACACTTAAGCACGTGTTTAGGGAATGTTTATTGCTATACAGCCCATATGTTCGTTTAAATATCGGATAATGGGTGTATATACAGTAATGATCGTACAATTCACAGATTTGAGGCACTAGGACTAACTTTACTGAGACTTTAACTTTACTGTCGTCCACTAAACCTTCTCTTCCCTTCTATAAAACACAAAACAAAAAGTAAAAACACAAGCACACTCCCCTAAGCAGACAGCATCAGTAATCTTTTCCAAAACACTGTTCATACAGAAGTCAGGTTGACATGCACATAAAAAAATACTTCCCACAGTGTGAAAGACTGGATACTAAGAAAACTATCGAGACCTCTTGCTATTTTTAGTGTATATTTTCAACCCAAGACAGAAACAAAACAGAAAATAATATTTGGCATAAAGAAAATGGCGTCTTATTTTAGGACATTGTTTTTATTACAAATACGCACGCAATTTATGGGGATTTTGGTCAAAATACACTATTTCCATTACTGAGGTAAAAGTGATAATGCAAAAGCGTTCCTATTTAGCAGTCCTAAAATAGGATTTATTTTCTTTATACAAAACACCTTTATGAGGAAAAAACGCTGAGAAATCAAATCTGGACGTTTCTTACATTCACTAAATGACACCTCAATAAACTGTTCTGTGGTCACTACATCATTGTGCATTATGTTTCTATGGATATGTTTAGAACAATATGATGGGTAATACATTGCAGGATTTTAAATTTAGGGCTTAAACTACTCCTTTACAGAGGAACCCAACATAACAGCTCAAATTCATCTCACCTACTGAAGGTTACTGAGAAGATATACGAAAGGAAGTGGAAAATCAAAACGCTTACACCAGATTATTCTTTAAGATCCACATTTTTCCCCTCAAATGTTTCTTCCCAGCTAAGCCAAGATGGTAACAAATTTGCACGATCCTTTGTGGCCGTTAAGGAGCACTATGTCCTCTCTTCTCTCAGTGGTTCCTCTCCAGTGGACATTAAAATGGTCTGTTCTCCATTCAGCATAAAACAAATATTTCATATATTATACATATTATACATGTGCAGTCTTAATCTCTGTCTGCTCCTCATATCTTCACATCTGATGTTCCTCTTCCATCTTCAAGATCCATCTGGAGACCTAAGAGGAACTCTCTGTAGATTCTGCTGTCTTGGAGATCTTCTCCTCTGAAGGACTCTCACTGGACAAGGCTGTATCTCCGTTCTCTGTTCTGTTATTCACTAAGTGCTTTCCTACAGCTGCAGGAACAAACAAATAGGTGGTAAGTTTAGAGTAAATACATTCATTTAACCATTAAATGGAGCCATTCAAGTACACCCCAAAAACATTTTTACACACCCATATTCCAAACCCATGACCCATGACATTAACCTTGACAAATCTTCATTGCATTAAGTTGTTTACACTTAAATGCTTTTATGATACTTTTGTATTTTTATGTACAATATATTTGGATCCTTATAAAAAATTTTGAAAGCTCCTGCTCTCATTTATTGTAACTGCTGGAAAAAGTGACCAGTAAAGTCCTTTTGTGTTCCACATAAATAATAAAGTAATACAGTTTTTGAACAACATGATAAAACACTGCAGCCATAGTGGTACACTCAATTAAATTTCTGACAAGCTGTGCAAAAACTTGCCTTGTAAGGAGGCGGGGTCAGCGGTACCATTAGCTCCTGGTCCCTCTTCCAGTTCGTCCAAGTACAGCCGGTAACGGTGGCCACTGTCGTCTTCATACTCCACGTTCTCGTCATCAGAGTCCACCTCTGGAGCCACGTAAACTACCTCAAACTCAATCTCCCCCCTCTGTGGAGAAACAAACCCATGAGTCTCTAAACTTGAGGGTGTGCGTCTGTTTGTTATGTGAGGTAAATATAACCTTCGCTCCCATGAGAGCTGTCATTCCATGCTAGTGACTTATGGCATGTTTTAAAGGATAATGATCTTTTTAAATCGGTCCCATTTACAACTAAAAAGTCCAACTGATGGGCATCTTAACCTTTGGGAGATGCTCTGTGGGTGATTTGAAATGCAGTTCTAATAATAAATTATAGGTCACGCACTTAGCCTGTTGTGACAGCCCTCTCCCAGAGCAGCAAACTGAATGGATTGACAGCCTGTTTGAGCTCTGTGTGTGTCTCTCACCTGCTGTGAGAGGATAGTGACTGCCTCTTTGTGCTTGGCATCTCTCAGGTTGATGTTGTTAACGGCCAAGATGGCATCTCCCACATGCAAGCCTCCGCAGCGCTCCGCCGGCTGACTGGGGTGAATTTCCGAGATGAGGATGGGAACTCCATGCTCTTTACCGCCCTGCATTATTCCAGGAATTAAAAACGTCACATTAGAAAACTGATCTCGGAACACAAAATGTTCAGCCATTTAAAGAGTAACACTATGACTAATTTAGAAACTGGGTGGATTAAAATTTGTATACAAGCCAAGGATGAACTCACTGTGATGGAGATTCCAAGTCCTTCATGATCTTCTTTTGTCAGAACTACTTTGCGGATTGGGCCAACTCCCTGAGTTTTCTTCAAAGAGTCTGTGTCCTAGAGAAGACATGAAGTCCAAGAGACTTTAGTTATGGCACAAGAATGTATGCGATTTTGCCACTTGCTAGCTGGTTCGAGGCAAGGAACAATCTTTTGTACTGCAGGATGTTTTCTTAAAAGAGATAAGCATATACTGGTAAGTATGTTATAAGTTTGTCATATTTAAGACCACTAGAATATAGATGATTTCAAAGCTAAAACATATGATCAAAAACCAAAAAAATAATGTTTGAAAATATGTAAAAAAAAAAGTGTAAAAAAGGCATGATTTACTTCCTGCAAAATCTTCTTTTGTTGTTGTTTGTTTGAGATAAATGCACCAAAACACCAGGCTTAAACACCATGTCATAGTATACTTTGCTTATAGTTCAAAGTATACTATGACACCCTTTGAGAAAAACTCATTTGCCATTACCATTAACACCAGTGTATCAATTTAATGAACCATATAAATTTATTTACATGGCCCACAGGCGACGGCAAAGGCTTCTTGGCGTCATTGCGTCCCCTGCAGGCTCGGATGACTGTTTTGTGGCGGTGCAGGTGAATCTCAGCTTCCAACTGGTTCCACAGTTTGTCATGAGCTGGTCCTTTCATGTCTCGCCCCAGCAGTTGTATCTGCTGGACCCTGAAACAGAACAGAGAGCATTCAGCTTTAGAGTAAGACCAAGAGTCTACTGGGGAAGATGAGCAGACCATTCCAATTCAATTTCCGTGGCAGCTGAGCAACAGGACAAGACCACACAGGGAATGTGGAGAGCTAGCCGAATGTCAACATTTGAGAACTGATATGTATTCTCTTACCTCCCAGCCAGCTCCTTGTCTAGATATTTGGCTGCCAGCCTGGCTCCATACACCTCAGCCTGTAGTACCGCAATGTGCCTGCGGAGGGCCTCATTTTCTTTCTTCAGCATCTTAACCTCCGCTTCCAACTTGGCCTCCTTCACCTTCTCTTTCTTACTGGCCTCCAGTTCCTTCTCCTGCACAGCACATACAAACAAAAGGTGAGCCAGTACAGAGTTAATTACTGGTTAGTAATCTAGTGCTGGTTGTTTGATAATCTGTGTTGACTTGGCTAGTATGAGGTCACAGCAGTGGTCACATTGTAATGTGTTGCCCAAGAGGACAGAAAATAGTAGCCCTGCATATTAACTTCACAAACAGGAAGGCTCGTCAGACAAACAAACGCTTTCTGCAACTAACACGTGCCTCATAAGGTGTGCATGTACTACACACTAAAAAATTGTAACAAATGTAGATTTTGTTTCACATCTGTCAATAGTGTGGCATGAATCCAGCCAATCAGGAAAGCTAATATCACATGCCCAACATCTGAATGGCTTCTCTTCATTTGTTACAAACCCAAAACTGTTTCTAAGGAACAGTTTACCCAAAAAATACAAGTCTGTCATTATTTGTTTTTATGGAGCACAAAGACCATTTCGAAGTGTTTTTGCCCTTTTGATTTGTTTACAGAAAGCTATCATGACATTATAGAAGATTTTAAAGGACAGTTCACTGAAAATGAAAATTATTCTATAATTTTGTCACCCTCATTGCATCCTAGGTGTATGACTTTCATTTTCTTTCAAAAACATTTCGTTTGACTTCAGAAGACATTTATTAACCACTGGAGTTGTATGGTTTACTTTTGTGATGGATGCGCTTTTTGAAGCCTCAAAATCTCGAACCAGGATATTATTTACTGTAACTCTGATTGTGTTTGGCTGAAGGAGAAAGTCATATACACCTAAAATGCCTTGACGGTAAGTAATTTATGAACTTATTTTAATCTGTATTAATGTATTTTAAACTCCTTTAAAATATAGCTTACTAATCAGTAGTACTTTTATGGTGTTTATAGAAATTCACAGGAAAAAGGCATCTGTTTTTTTGGTCTGTGGAACAGAAAAGGTAAATTTTCACATGAAACAACATGAAATAATAACGGTTTGTTTTTGGGTAAACTTTCTAGCATGTAATCTGCTACACAAACAGAACATTAGTTCTGCATTACAGATAGTACGAAAGGACAAAAGCATTCCCAGAAAGGACAAGCAGCATTAGACGGGACACACATGCACCAAAACAATGCCAAACTTACCATCTCATCCACTGAGGGAACATGCTTAGGTTGAAAAGAGAAACACAGGGTCAAAGGTTAGAACAGCAGCGTTAAAAAGAAATGCAGGTTACACAAGCATCATCAGTCAACCTTATGACAGAAGGGTTAAGTTAGGAAGAACTTCCTACCATGTTTTTTACAGACGTAACTGACTAAGACCCGCCCACTGAGACAGGAAATGCCATCCGACTGACATGCAAAGCATTCAATCACAGTTTGTTTTCAAGTGTGGTTTAGAGGCAGAGTTATCAGAAATATATTATGCCCCAATAACCGAACTGAATGACAAAGTCTTCAAGTTGCGTAAAATGTGTGTCCACACCCCTGCATTCTGTTTCTTTCTCTTGTGCTCCATCTAGTTGTTTTATAACACAATAACTCATCTTATGTAAACAGACATCTGATTGGGGATCAGTAACTCAAAACCGGTCAATTTATACAGGACTGGTCCGTTCTGAAAATACATATTTTTGCACATCACTACACATCACACAGCCAGAAGTATGTGGACATCCCTTCCTAATTAGCGGACTTGGTTATTCCAGCCACTCCCATTGTTGACAGCTGGATAAACAGAATCATACAGCCGTGTAATCTCTGTAGACATAGTCAGGTCAGTTTGTCAGACTCCAGTCAGCGGCAGCTCTAAAGGACATTACGGTGAAAGTACTGAGTACTAAGTCTAGAAGCAGTGACAGGTCCACCACAAGAGGCTCACAGCACAGGACAGCTGAGTTCTCAAGTGTGGCTTCAAAATCTCACTGCTAAGCACCTCCATTTTTTTTTTACCTGCATAGGTTCATGGTGTTTGAGGACGAAGACGTCACCTATCAGTGTTGAAGGCTCTCTAATTTGGCTTAATTCTAAATTAGTATCAGGTGAATCTGGCCAGAAGTACTGCATGTCCTGAGATGGCAACGACAAGAAATATAGGAAATTGTCCTCCTTTTGCATTCTAATTATGTAGCATATGGATTTTATTATTAGCATTCAGTACTGATTTTCCCTGCTGTCCGTGATGCCGTCCCACCAGAACGGATGGACCAGCCACCAGCTAAGAATCAAAGATCTAGGCCATTATGAACTTTGTGGTTTCATTAAAACTTTAGTTAGTTTACTAAAACTTTAGTTTAAGTAGACTTGGGCCTTTCTTCTGTGTAAAAACTCCTGGTTTGTCAGGAATTGAACTGCTTGTTGAAATGTGAATGTGGATGAACCTGACTGGCCTGCTCAGACACCTGTTCTTAACCTAGTACTAACTACCAGCTTGGGTTTATTACCCAACATCACTACCAGACCTCAATGACAGCGATGTTCTAACATCCAGACGAACCCTTTCTGAAAATGAAGGCTATTACAGAACAAAAATGGGTTTCAACTTCATATGGACGATTTTGCTCAACGATCAGATATCCACAAACTTTCGGCCACATGATGAGCCAATGATCCAATCACTGGCCTCAGTGAAAACGTGATGTTTCTGCAAGTGTCCTACAAATGCCCTGCAAGCCACTTTTGTATGTAAACCAGGACTCAAAGCACATCTGGTTATAACACCCTAGTTTCTGTTCAGTTATATGTGTTGGCAACTTCAACAGATGGAACAACTGGAGAAAGATTTTGTGCCCACCATCCTGTCCTTGATGGAGTCTGAGTCCACCGTCTGGCCTGCTTTGGCTTGCAATTTGAGCTGCATGGCATGCAGCTGCAGAAGCTGTTCATGGACCTCCTTCTCGACCACTGTCTTCTCCGCCTGCACATCCGTCAGCTCAGAACGCAGGTCTACCAGCTGAGCCTGAGACACACACACACACACACACACAGTTTTAACAACTAGCCACCCAAGAATCATGAATCATGGTGAGACAGAGTGCTGAGTCGAACAGTTTGCGAGCATGATGCAAGTATTACACCATCTTTCCCATAATTATCAGATTCAAAGGAAAACGGTCACCCTTATATTAGGTTGCTACAATTTGGGGCTTTTCGAGAGACTTAGACAAGCAGTGTAGAAATACAGTTTAAAAGAGACAAGGGTCGGTCAGAGCTGTTACAGACAACTGTTAGCGCATACGGTTCCAAACAACGTGGAGTTCAAACCCAGCTTGCAACATTCCCCAATCCTGTTCCATTGTTTCTCTCAATCATTTCCTTTCCCACCTCTGCTCTCATTATCAATAATGTTGAAAACGTCCAAACATGACATAAAACAAAGAAGGAACGAGTTAAATCTGATCTCCTGTGTCCAGCACACAGCCATAGAGGTAGTAAATAATAAATAAAGAATACAACACAACATCACCTCTCCAGTTTTGTAACATATGACAAAACAGTAAAGAGCGACAGTTTGCAAGTGCTTATTTAATAAGCAAACAGGCAACAGCTTTGGCTTGAAAGAGACTCATTAGTTTGCTTCCTCTTTCAACATTTCCTCTTCTCTCCATGTTCTCAGCTGACACGCCCATTGACAACCACAGACAGTGAATAATGAGATTCTGACAGGCCTCCGCTGGAAAGCAGCTCAAGTCCTCCAATATCTCCACCTCTTAAGTAACGTGGTTGCGTCAAGGACAGATCTACAGTCCTCTCACAGGAAATGTACTCATTTTTTATGTGCCTACAAAGAAACACTTAAAATTTCCATTGTAGAATGTGATGTGAGCTGCTTAAAAATGATAGTGAAGAAGTCCGTATGCTCTATGATATTACTTGTACTGGCAAAGCTGAAGCTCTTTCTCTTGAATTAAAAATGAAACTAGATTTAGAGATTTAGTGACTCTGAAACGAGGCTCTGCAGTATATCTAGGGAGTGCAGTGTGTGGGAGGCAGCAGTCTATAACTAGAGAAAAATACATCATTGTTGCATGCCAAGACCTTTCATACAGTAGCAGCCTTCAGAGATTGTCTTCCATTTAGACATCTGGGTGGAACGTCTGAAAAATGACCTCACAGGAGTGGATTAAGTCAAAATGAACTCAACATGTACCCTACCCTGTTTGTTATTACTAAGAAATGATTATCTTTGTTCAAAATGATGAAACACATCACAGTACCAAAGTGAAATTGGTTGTAAATGCTATTTTATGTTGACAATTAACATAAAATAATGTTGGTGTAATACTGGTGTACTAATAAAAAAGTACCACAGCGTTAATGTGCTTTTGTTGGATATAGTACCACAATACCAGAGGGTTCTGCATATATACCATGTTAATACCATGATATTCTTTAAAGAACCTTGTAATGGTACCAGCACATAACTGGAAGCTCTCATGATCTCATGAATCACCGTTTATCTCTCATATAGCTGTGCGATCTTATCAAGCTGTGCGTTCATGTGTTCTGCTCAGCTGTGAGAAGGTGCTGGCTGTTTGTACGACCTTTTCACCTGCTGAGCTACCCCTTCAGAATGAAATCAGCCCCTCGCACTAATACACTGTGGAAGTGTGGAGCCACCACAGATTCCTTGATGGCAATAAAAAGATGAATTTCCCTTGTGGAAGATAATACAGGCTTTCAAATTAGACTGTGAGCTTTGATAAAGACCCATTAACAGATTTAAAAAAGCAGATTACCCGAGTTGGTCTCCTGAGACGTCTGAAACGACCAACACAAGCAAGATGCCAATTATCCAGACGCGACAGAATATTACAGGACAGGACAGCTCCTGGAAACTTTACAGCAACAATACTTACCGTATAAATGACCTGCCACTTATATGAGCAATTTTTGCTGCCAGGTGAAATTATATAGAACAGAATAACAGAAAAGTTCACGGTTCTCTTGTGTGTTAGTACTGCAGTCATATGAAACATAAGACTGGCCAGAAACTGGCTAAGCAAGTTCATCGGGCTTTGACTACATGTCCTGTTGTCTTGTAGCTATATCAACAACAATTTGCCTGGTGGTCAATTTTTGCCCAGATGCAGAATGACTCAAATCCAAAAACAAATTAATTTGTCTATGCTTATGTATGGAACATTTACAACCATCTGTCTCTGTGTCCTTTAAATCACAGCTTCTTAAGACACGCAGAAGACAGAAACAGTGGCAAAGACTCACTTGCACGGACACACATGCATTCATTTCTAGCAGGCAAAACAACCCATTCAATCCACCATCACTGACTTGCTCAGTTGTGAGAAAATCACGTACAGAGTGTGTTTCAGTTGCAAAACACAACCATACTTTACTCATGACACTCACTGGTTTGCATATGGTTTACATTTAGTAATGTAGCTCATACTTTTATCCAAATTGACTAATATATATATATATTAAGACTTTCTGAGTTGTTTGACTTGGGCCTAAATGTGTCACTGAACTTTGCATGCATTCTTTGCTATAGACTAACATTCTGCAACATTATAAAGCAGTTTATAAGCCATTACCATATGATAATCTCTTGTAAATGTAATTAATACATTGGAATACACTCTACAATAGTGTCTGAAAGTGTAGATGTCTTAAGCATCATCTACACACTCCTAATTCAAGATAATAACATAATATATAATAATACAAATTATAATAAAGATCTGTTTCTGAACCAATTATTAATACATTTGATAACTGAACCAATTATTAATACATTTGATAACAGACTAAATTTGTTGCCCATGTTGTGCAAGCACAAAATAATCTGAGTGTCATAATACACAGACTAACACTTTCCACATTACACATCAGTTTTAGTTAGTTTAGGTCCAGACTGATCTGTCTAAAGGCTTTATAAAACAATCAGGTTATGGTTTCTCACCTCCAGTTTGTGGTTGAGCTGAAAGATGGTCTGTGCTTTATGACAGAGCTGGGCGAAACATGAGCTGAGACTGGTCATCTTCTGACGGCCCTCATATGTAATATCGGCCTGATCCGGATCAATCTCTCCCAGTAACAAATCGACATCCACAAACGCCTTATCAAACTCCTTCTCCAGGACCTCCAACCATCGGAACATAGACATGCCGGAGCCAGGACCCGCAGAGGGGCCGACGGAGAGGGCCGAACCCGGAGACACAGCACCGCCAGCGGACGCAGACATATTCAACGGAGCCGGAAAAGAGAGAAATAACTCTAGTTCACTCGTTTTCCAGTCAGATCAGATGGCTGTTTTAGGTTAGGTTAGTGACGGGCTTCTGAAACGGCGGATGGTGGAAGTGATCGCGGTGGAAGTGATGTTTTGTTGAGGGTTTTCCGGGCTCTCACCGGACCAGGAAATCCGACATCGAATACAAGTCAACAGCGTGGATCGATTAGTACGGTCTGCCACACGATGAGCACCGTCGATGACGAATGCAGCTGACAGACCAGCGAATCGATTTCGGAGTAAATCAAATCCGATCTGCTTGGAGTCAATTTGCTGCTTTTGAATTTACAGCAAACAAACTCTTTATGACATTTTATGAATATAGCTGTTATAATAATATAAGGTATTTGCCTAAACATGGTTTCTGTTTTTTTGCTTTTAGCAAACCTTAAATTTACATTAGGCTACATTTTAGAAAACAAATGCATTTAAGAGATTAGGCTAAAAAAATAGCTCATCACATTTGAGAACAGACAGGACCATCTATTGCTGGTCTGTCAGTTCCTTGACCAAGATAATGATCTAAGCCAGACCTCCAAATAAAGCAGATGAGTCTAATTCACACGAGCAGGCATCTGACTGAGCTTTTAAACCCTCCAAACACAAATGTGTGAAGCTGGATTCTCACATCTGATCATCTCAAAAGATGCGAGGAAGATAAAAATGTGACCATATTCAAAAGAGCTGAAGGTCATTCAAATTTTATTTAATTAAAATGTTATTGCTGGATTTGGATGACATGCATGTACATGCATCAGTGCACAGATTCCCAATTTTAAAAGAAATCTTTGTGATCTAAAATTTAATAATTTGTTCTTCCTATGAAATGACTTTCCTTTACACTTTGGCCTCATGGGATATTAAACAATGTATGTAACATCCAACTTTATCATTACCGTCAATTCTCAGTGGATAAAATAAAAATTTGCTCAACTTCTTTCATTGATAATTCAGTTTCACTGCAGATTTCAGTTTACACTGCAGAAGTAGAACTGGATTGTGAACAGGATTTACAATCTTTAACCAGGTTAAAATCACTAGAACTCTGTAGAATTACCATTTGTTTATTCCATTTCAAAGCCCTTTAAATTGGTTGATGTCATACAAATTATAAATATGCAGTTATTTTATATTTTACTGACCACTTGCTTCATTTATTCAACGCAAATAGAAAAAAAATAGTTTTCATAGGATAGAGATATTCATATCTCACATGGCATCATGAACTATGGATCTTTAAAAAAGTACACCTTTTACGTGGACTTCCCTCAGGCCTGAAAGTCCCCCATTTGGGTCACAACAGGATACACGTCCCTCAAAAGCCTTTCGTGGTGGGTCTCAAAAACTACAGATCCTGAACATCCAGATTAACACCTTGTGTGCCAACACCTTATCATTACATGAAAACCTTGAGTATCTCTACCCTAATGGCAATAAAGCTGAGCCAGTACATGGGGCCACCAGGTTGATCTTGCTAAATATACTTAACAACAGTAGCAAGCAACAGTATCATACCAATACCCACCCTATTAATCACTGAAGCAGACAGGCCTATAGCCAGGTCTAAACTTCAGAAGCTGGACTGCAAGCAGAGCAGTATTCAGGAAGTCACCTTTCAGCAGCTAGGACGGATAAAGAAACTTAAACATTTGTGTTTGGAGAACTACACCATTCACAGCTTTGAAGCCAATGTCCTGATGAACTGCATGCAACTTTTTGACCTCCTCTCCTCTGTTTCTCAAGTGCAGCTCTAAACTGCTGAATACAGCATGTGGAAATCCTGGTTTTGTGCAGTGACCCAGTCTATGTTTCTGTCGGAAAAGCTGATGTATTAGACCAAGGGTTTGCTGCTGGAAAGCAAACCTGAACACACATATAATGAGGAATATGATTATGATTTAGATGCCTAATTCTGATATATAACATAACTTTTGATGTTTGGGCTTTGTTGGGCCTGTTTTGTTCTGGTTAGAAACCACAATGAACATATTTTGAACTGATGACAGTAACTCTTGTGTAAAAAATGTTGAAATAATTTGGAATTGGTTAATATGAAATGGTTTATGTTAATAAAAAGGTTAAAAAAACTTCTATTAAGTAAAGAAAATCCGTAAATGTATTTTTGAAGTAAACAAAACACATTGAGTCTTCGATTATAAAATGTACAGATATCATACATAAATATAAATAAATATATAAATATAATATTTCAGTACTCATTAATACCGGTACGGCGGCCAATCACATATGGCCTAAGGTAGATTTTAATATGATCGGAGATCAGCCGTCGAGCGTCTTTTCCCAGCGTAACCGCTGCGGGACGAAAACGTCACAACTGATCCCAGACCGGCGTTTAGAAGAACTCTGTCCGCCGTCCAATCAGCGCGCTCCATGTCACACAGCAGCGGGTTCAGAGTGGAAAGGTGGAAGAAATGGCGGCCGGCACGGTGCGGTGTTGGCAGTGACCAAAATGGCTCGTAATTCATCGCACTCACACCTCCGCGGTTATTTTTAGCGTGAGGACCAGCCTCGAACCCCGCTAAACACTGTTCTAGGAACGCGTTTACAGACTTGAAACCATGGCGGTGCTGTACGAGACGGCGTGGCGGTTTTTGTACGCGCTGTTGCACCTCCAGCGCGCGCTGCTCACCTGGTTCCGAGTCCACGTCTGGAGGTGGAAGCGGGCCGTGATGGCTTTATTACTGCCCGTTGCCTTTGGGTTTCATAATCAGAGAAAGACCGGACCCGGGGCCAAACGGATCAGCCGCCGGGTGCGCTTGGGAGCGGATGGCCGGACGCTGGAGAAGGTACCCGTTCATGTGGGGTTATTAATCACCGAAGAAGAGATCCAGTACACGGATGTTGCCAACCTGGTGGTTTGGTGCATGGCTGTGGGCATCTCGTATGTCAGTGTGTATGATTATCAAGGTAAGATGCTGATATTTCATTGCATATGAATGAATGAATGAATTAAAGGGAACTGAATCGCAGACAGTCACATGCATGTCACCTGCTCCGTCTTAAACACTCATTCATGTCTTGAGCAAAGTACACAACTGAGTTGACTCACTTGTTATACTGGTGCTCAGATGATCATGGAGGCATTCAGGGAAAGGGTTTACCTTTTACACCCTTTTACTGGTCCGCTTTCTTGGCTTTGGGATTGCTTAACTCGGATCTTGGCTTGCTCTGACTTGCTTAAAATACAAAAGGTCGCAGGGATGTGTACAGGTGTTGTTATATTTGTGGGGGTCAAATGAATCGTCAATTTAAATGAAGCCGTAAGTGAGCCAAATCATGTTGGGTTTGTTTTGCATGTAATGTTAAATATAATGCACATGCTTCTGTAAGGCTTAGGGTTTCAGGGTTAGGGTTGGGGGATAGAAAATATTTTCATTAGTCTGATGTAAGTCTATGGAGTTGCCTCACTAATAGTCAAACAATTGTGCATGACTGTGAATGTTATACAAGAACAATTCATTGTTCCTTGACAATGAAACTATTTTTCATATAATTTTAGCCTTGTTTGTGTTCATGTTTTTTTTAAACAATCTTCGGGTGATTTTAACACTGTAATAACACTGGACGTTGCAGGGGGATCACATTTTTCTTTTTGTAATAGTGGAAGGAAGGATCTGACCTATTTTCCAACAGTCACTTTCAACCCTGTATATTTCTCAATGGAAGTAGGGGAATGTAATACAGTATTGTATTGCTTTTAACCTTTGACAGATAATTTACAATTGTTTAAGGTGTGGTCTCTTTAACGGAGATCTAAACCACTTTCTCATTGTATGATTTTCTGTTTAACGGTTCCAACTAAGTGGCTTCTTTGGCCGGGAAAGTTTACGTTTGAAGTTTAGGGTCACAACTACGTTTAGTTGCTAAAACCTAGTTATTTTGAGAAGTCAAGTACTTTATAGCAGGGGCTCTTAACTGGTTTTGCTTTAGGACCCAGATTTCCCATCTGATGTTGACTGGTGAACCAGTACATTATTAAAAATGATTATTATACAAAAGTAATTGTTAATATAACAATGATCTGCTTGTTAAGTTAACAATCCAATTGGTTTTGCTGCAGGCACTCCCGTATTCCACGGGTTGGTCGAACATACAATAGACAGTGTTGCGCTGGTCAGATTGGTTTGGAAAAGCTCCAGTAACACTCAAACAATTGAATGTTTTTAGATGTTTAGCCCATCCTGAGATAGGTTCCTCATTTTGCCTTATATGTTAGAGCTCAAACTTGTCCTGTGAAAGTGTGAGGTTGCTAACAACATTTGTTGGTTTAAGTCACTGAATTTACAAGCGGTGGTTTTACAGTAGATCAGTACGGTATCTATCTGTAGTGGGTGTTAGGTGGTGACAGTCTTCTCATTGTCGCCTTGTTTCCCAGGCATGTTCAGGAGGAATAACTCCAGACTCATGGAGGAGATCCTGAAACAGCAGCAGGATCTTCTGGGAACGGACAGTTCCAGATACTCAGTAGAGTTTCTAAAGAATGCAACGGATAAACAGGAGCATCAAGGTAAGGCTTGAAACTTGGGGGGGAAAGACAGTTGCTTTGTTCTCTCTGTGGGAAGACGCCTAGCAGGAAGACAAACAGGTTGGGTCAGGCTATTTCACCAGATGACTGCAGGTTTTGTTCCTTTATGATGATCATAACTGGTAGTTGGTGTTCTGTACCAACTAATCTGTAGTTAAGACTGGCAGATTAGTTCACCACTTACATGAATAAACATGTTAAGCTTTATGTGAATTGTTCTGGAGAAGATTCAATGCCGTCAGTTTCTGTAGGAAATTGGTAAATTGTGTTGATGACCTCAAATTGAGAGACTACATGGAATGTTTGTTCCTCTAAAAATTCATCATGGCATCATTTTTATTGTGTTTTACTTGGCTTTCATCTTCAACAGCAAGACAAAAATAGCTCTGTACCTTCATATGGACTTCATAAGATGTGACATCATTGCTGTTTTTAGCCAATTCCCATTTCATGTCTAACAGCTGAATTTAAAGTGATGGTTCACCCCAAAAATGAAAGCATATTTTGGTGAACTTGCCCTTTACCCCATGTTCCTGGAGGTCCACAGACCTGTAGAGTTTAGCTCCAACCCTGGACCAGGCAGGTGTGTTGGAATAGGCTGGAACTAAACTCCAGGAACATGGACTGGAGACCCCCGATTTGTCAACGCCAAGTTGAATATATCCCAATGTCATCATCTGTTTTATAGTGTTGTCCTGCCATTCAGTGGTGAAGGTCTTATCACCAGATGATGGGCAGCTCAGTATCGTCCAAGCAGCCCAGCAACTCTGTAAGGCTGTCGAGCAGAAGGAAAAAACATCAGAAGACATCAATGTCTCTGTTCTTGACTCATTACTCAGAGGTGAGGTGACATCAGAACAAGATAGCTGTTAAATAGAGATTAAGTCTCCAGTATTGTAATTTGATTCCAGTGGTATAATCTTCTCTGCATGACATTTAGGTATAATACATAAATGCTCATTTGATTCTATAAGAGTTGTTCTGTATTATCAAGATTATAGACAGCAGACTAGTGCACATTATCTGTCAGACATGCTTGTTAGCATTTACTTCTGACATAAGCGACTGCATTTCAGTTAAGAAATGTATTTGCTTTCAAATATATATGTAAGCAACTAAAAGCAGCTACCACTCAAATAGATTTTGCTACTCTGTATTACTAGTATTGTAAAATATATCGTCCTGCTAAGCTCCTCAGCGCTTAACCTGTAGCCCCAGAGTTGTGTTTCTATTTCACTAATGCCTGTTGGTTTCCTGTGTAGAGTCACAGAACAGACCTGACCCAGACCTGGTGCTGAAGTTTGGCCCTGTGGAAAGTACACTTGGCTTTCTGCCCTGGCACATCAGACTAACAGAGATTATGTAAGTATGTTCATGTGTGGACGTGTTTGAGTGAGCACTTTGTGTTATCTCTTCATATTTACAATGTTTGTTTACAAAATACAGGCCAGGTCTTAGACTCTAAACTTTGTGTGTGGGCATTAGTGTCTCAGCATTTGTGTGTATTGATAAGTCTGGCTATGGTTCTTTCATGGATATCACTAGCAAAATATGTAACATAGAAAGGGTCTTCGTATTCTTTTTTTGGTCATTGGTAAAACCATGGCATATACTATGGTATAGTATATACTATAGTTTGCATAAGAGTGATATAATCTGTCTTATGGGTAAAAATCTATCTTGCGTGATCAATTGTGTGCTTGGAAAACGCAAATTGATTTTGTATTAGTGCGTGTTTGTGCGACGTTGCACATGCTGGCGCTTTGCCTGAATAGAGTACGCTTAAAACCTGTGGTGAGATTATTAGCACAGATTAACAGCTAAACCTGTCTGCACTGGCTCTCTTATCTCAGTAAGCTTTTCCAAGTGTGTACGTTGTGAACTTGTACAGCTCTGTAAGAATGTGGCACATTTCTTTGAGCTTCCACCAGATGGCAGTGTGTCGCTGTTATTTTGCTGCATGCAACCTTGATTCTAAATTTAGAAGTTCAATTCTCCATACATCATGTCACATTGATAGTCTTATTCATTCTCTTGTTTTATCTCTTGCAGCTCCTTGCCGTCCCACATAGATGTTTCTTATGACGACCTGTTTGGCACTCTCCAGCGCTATGCGGTGTGCGAGCAGCGACTGGGCAAGTGAGGAACTGTCTGCAGAGAGAAAAACAAGCAAATTGGAAGAGAGAGAGAAAGGGGTGGAGGGGATCCATCCTTTTCTTCATGTTTACAGTATAAGCACTGGAGCCCTAGCATCAGCAACCCACCGCTGCTGCTCGTCCCTGCCCGGATCATCTCCGCTCCTCTCCGCCATGGCCTGCCAGGCGTCTCTGTGTGTGCGTGTTTGTGCGTGTGGTTGTACTTGTATGTTTGTGTACGTGTGTGGGCATAACTGCACACAGAGCGGTACATCTACTCACCTAAAGGACTCGTGCGCCACCCTGCGTCATGCCAACCAGCGAGCCGCCCAACAGAGCAGAGCTCCGTTTAGCCTGAGGATTGTGGTTAACCATGTGATGTAAATTAACTGTCAATTTTTCATTTACCGTTGTTCTGTACACATGCTGGTCATTGACGGACTCAAATGATGACTGGCCACCCCTGTGCACTGAACTGTATAGAGATGTACAAGCGAACGTCTGCATGGCGTGATTCTGTGGTGTTTTCCGAGAGCCCCTGGAGAAGCAGCATATTAAGAACCTCTCTGGAAAAAAAATGGGCTTTAAATCTCACAACTTAAATCTTTCTGATGGCACAAACAGACAAGAGTTTTCATTTGGTGAATCTTCTGCATGCGAAATCTGTCTCATTGCAACATTGCGCTCTATTAAGGCTTTACAACTGACGTGGAAATGGTTATGTTTGTGTTTATTTGTTGTTATTGTTGCACAAATGTGCACGTGTGCCACAAATGACACTAATTAACATTAAACCCTGAAGTTTGTAATTCTAAGTGCGTGAAATTGATTGTTTCGCATTGTCTCTCAAACACTCTTGCTGTTTGTAACACGTCACTGCACTAATTATGTTTTAATTTGATTTTTATTTGTCATCAGTAAACATTTTTCCATTCAGACGCCTCTGTTTAAAGAATCATTTATTTTATGTATCAGACACGTTTCATTTTAATATTCTGTGGCATCCATAATGGCGCGGGCTTTGCATTATTCTACACAACACCCCTTTGAAGAAGACTTAAATGTATAATTCATGGCTTACTGTTGGCAGGGTTGGTTTAGTGTCCAGTGTGAGTGTACAATAAACGTTACTGAAACCCCTAGTAGTTTGTGTCTTAGCTCAGTTGACATTGATGTTCAAAGAGAAATAATGGTTTTGCGACATCATTCTCATACTTCCTGGTTCCAACCTGTGTGTGTGTGTGTTTCTGTGGCTGACAGTTTTAAACCCGTGCTCTCAGTGTGTGTTCATCTGAAGTAAATCCTCTGCAATAATTCAAACTTTCAGCCATAAGGTTCACAGATGTTAAACGGTGGATGATAACTTGCAAACCAAGTCATCCACCTTTTCTGAAAATGAAAGCCACTGGGTGAAGCCAAAGGCAAAGAAGCTGACAGAACAATACCGTCTGCCCTAGATTATTAGTGCTCTATTATATAAAAACTCTGTTTTAATCTAAATTCATACTTATTTTTAATTGGAGCATCAAAGCCAAAGGATGGGGGTTGTCATACATTTCCTGTTCTTATAAAATATCTCTCTCTGTCCAAAAATGCAACTCCTGAAGTAGTTCACACATTTAGGTCAATGTGGACAGCAGGTGTTAGAGACATCCTGAGATTGAATCATTGCTTCTGTCAGATGTCATTTCTGAGGTTGAAAACATAGAAAAATGTCTGTGAGGGGGAAAAGAAATTGCATTTTAAACATCCCCCCTTATTTGAAGGTTTAATATACATTATTCAGACTTACAGCTGAATGTTCTTGGCTCCAGGCTTTTCGCTTTCAGACGCAGTTTGAAATGCACAAAATAATTTCCACCTTTAATGTATCGCAGGTTACTTCTGAAAAAGCCTTTCCATCTTTTTTCCATCGTTTTCATTCGTGTTTCTCTGATAAACTGCATGACAAACGACTTTATTGCCTTAAGCATCTACAGCAGCTAATTTTTCTCGCATTTTTGCATCTGAAGAGTAAATATTACGTCTGAAAAACAGATTGATGTGTCCTATTTGCGCATATTCATAAACGCAGGCGACTACATGGCGTGATACTGATTGTTAGTGCA
The DNA here is from genome assembly GCA_036877525.1 of Chromobotia macracanthus. Lineage (NCBI taxonomy): Eukaryota > Metazoa > Chordata > Actinopteri > Cypriniformes > Botiidae > Chromobotia > Chromobotia macracanthus. The sequence goes on along the minus strand of JAZGTH010000078.1, from coordinate 3,930,883 downwards.
TAAATTAACAGAGTTGCATGGAGATGGGTCCTGTCTACATATTGCATGAATATTTTACCTTTGTTTTATTCATGATGGAAATAAATAATGGAGCAGTGTCATCAAATTAAAACCAATTCACGTACATGAAGAAGCTTTAATGCTGAATGTATAAATGTATAATATGATAAATGTAAATCTTTGGTCTGCTTTAATTTGAAAGTAAAGTTATATGAATGAGTGATGTAGTGTTACAGAGTTTGTTTCTATTAAGAGACTTTGTAATCCTTGGAAAATTGGATAAATGGATGAAAATAACAAGTTTTCCTCTTTTAAATAAACTATTCCATATTTACAGGAACAGGAAGTGGTTACAACCTTATCTTCACAATTTAACTAACTGAGTAGTTTCACTCAGTTTCAGTGTTTTGCAAAGACCATATATAAATGTTCCCATAACAAAGCTGATCAGTAGCCAGTCATGAAAATACAAATGGCCTATAAAAGCGCCTCCTTGTATGTTAACAATGCTTTATACTGTCTCAGAAATGAAGGCTTCTGTAAGTATAACAGTATACAAATGGATACAATTTTCAAGCGATGCAAGGCCCCTAAGGTTTTTACTCTTGGTTTGACTGAAATAAAATGTGAAGAAAAATAAACAAAGACAAACAAACTAAATATCAGTGACAGACAGAAGACGATACAAGTGTTATTATTGACATTGCATTAGGAATGTATCTGTGTCTGTCAGCGTGACCTTTAACGTGTGTTGTATAGTTCTCCTTTTAATTATCTATTGTTCTTTTCATTGTACTCGGTTCTGATAAAGGAAAACCCCTGTGGACCTTCACTCAGTCAAAGAATTGCATCGACCAAAGCTCTCGGTTATCCACCCCTGAGGCGAATAAGATAAATATTGCAGAAGTACGCCAACACCTTGAATGGAAACAAATCAATTGATCAGCAGAGCACATTGAACGGAGGTCTTCAGAAAGAATAATTCAGGCCTGCCTGCAAAATAAGGACTCGAAGTGGATTAACCGAAGCCTGAATTATCATTGGGTTGTTTTAGAGAACACACAACAGTCTAAATGCATTAGCGGTCACATAAATCCACTGAAGAGCCTTACTTTATGAGCTCTGCAGTTCCCTCTTTTTATTGATTTAAATGTGTGTCTATTTATAGCACAGACACTGTCAGGTTGTTATTTTCTAATGGCATGTTTATCTTCTGCTGGTCGACAGGGCGGTTATGTTTCAGCCTGGGGTTCTTAGGTAAGGTAAAAACCAGATAAAGGTTTCTTTATGATATTACTGCGCTACAGGCTGCATGAAATTTTAAATAGATTTCACACCCAATAACATTTCAGTCGAGAAATCGATCGTAAGCCACTGGCTGCGTTCATAACAGCACTCTTACTGCTCATACTGTGTTTGGGATTTCTGTATGCATGGAGTACTTGGACAACCTATTGTACTTGCTGAAGAGTGCAAAACATACCATGAGAAATACCGTATCCCACAATGCAATGCGCTCGAAGTCCCATTTTCAATGTGATGACCGTGCTGCAGCGTAAACAGTTAAGATGAATTGGAACGCTAACTTATTGTGTAAAGCTTATTGTGGACTTCCGTGCAATGAACCGAAAGCAATTACAGTTTTTTTTATTATTATTTGGTCAGTGCGACAAAAGGTAAGGCATTTTTATACAAAACTGAAATAAAAATTTTAAAACAGCTCTCACATGCAATGTGACAACAGTACATTTGTTTAAAACTTTTATTGTACTTAATTTAATTGTTTTTTTAATAACAGGCAGTATTTAGAGTGTTTATTCTATTCCAGACCTTTGCCATGGACTGATATGGTTTGGCATTTCTGTTGCATTTATAATGTTGCTTTATTCAACAAAGCCAAGACTGCAGTCATCAGAGAAAGGATAGAGAATGCCACAGAATCCCAATCCAGGTAGAACAATGTGCGTCTGCTTCGGAATAACTATACAAATAAAAAGCTTATTCAAGGACAGAAGAACATGATCCGATCTTCACGATGCCAGCTGCTTCTTTGCCAAGATCCAAGGCAGCAACATCCATTAAACGTGTTGGCTGTGCTTCTCTCACACAAGAATTCCCTGAAGGTTGTGATCGCACCTGCTGTCTGTGTATTCCCGTCTGAAAAAGCCAGTGACCCCTCTGTGTGGTTCAGACACAAAGAGAAACCTCCGTACTGCGGGCTCTCACACATGCGGTGTAAGAACGAATCCTGTTCAGCATGCTGGCCACTGGTTTCCATGACAACAAAAGGGTGATGGGTGGTCAGAGCCTCTATGAAAACACTACTTTCTCAGCCTAAACAGTGGCTGATACTGAACTGACAACTCCATCATTATATTTAACTTGAAATGATTGATTTAAAATTGATTTAATGGTTGATTTAAAATCCCATAAGCCTTTTTAAACAGGTCAGAACCAAAGAGTACAATCTACAACTAAACGTAAAGATGTGTGGTGAGTAAGGCAATCGATGTATTGATTTTAGACCAAAGCGTCCATAACTGTTGGTCTTTTGGCACACTAACAAGCATCTGAGCTCAGATATGCAGCTCCTCTGGGAATGGTTAACCGATCATGTGCTGTCTCTGTTGACATCTCAGCGCACAGGCGCTTGACAAATCTGCAGTGTTTCTTCAAGGCAAGATTGCATCCCTGAAAATAAAGGTACAGTATTTATTTTGATGGTTTGTTCATTTATCTTGGTCAACAACAGAAGCCATTATAATAAGAAAAAGAAAAAACTGCTGTTAACCCCGAGGTAGATCTCATGCTTTCTAAATAAGAGCAAATAACACAAGAATTGATATTATCTTTTTATTATATTATCTATTATATTTATATTATACAGTAATCCAAACCATTTCAAATTGTAAGAACATTTTCCTAACATTTCCATCAAGTAACAAATATGTCAAAATGTTGTTTGGGAAGTTCTGGGAATATACCTAACAAAATAATATTTTTTAGACGTTGTATTAACGTTGTTGCCTGGTTGTAAGACCGTTATTAAAACTTTTTCTTTTATGTCTCTAGTGTTTGTTATAGTATTTTTCGTATATATATATATATAAAATATGCATCATTTCTAAATCCCTATTGGTGGAAGAGCAGCCGGTGAAACAGTGCCCTCCAGCGGCCAAACGGTATATTTCACTTAAAATCGCACCGCCTCCCAGTAATCGCGGCAGTCCGGCGCTGGCGTTCAGAAAATGCGCACCGAAACACCGGGGAACCTGCTCAGATATCCCACAGGAAAGCGGGTGCATCGTCGTGCATGAGCCCCTGACATCCAGCGAGCTGTAAGACCCTCCAGCATCTCTTGTTTCTCACTTGGAGATACGTACACCTGTTTGGTTTCACCTGGATTATGGAGGGCTGAAGCTGGTCTGAAGAAGCAGAGCTTTAGGAATGATCGCTGCTCTCTGATCGCTTTAGTTTCCAGCTTTAGATATGATTCCCGAGCACCAGAACCATGTCGTCACCACGATTGAGACCAGTCCATCAGAGACCGTCACAGCTTCACCATCTGTGTTTCAGAGGATAAGAAAAGTGTTGAACAGGTAAGAGAAACTGGAGGAGATGATGGATCACGGTGGACGCATCCCAGCAGCTCTTTCATGGCAGCAGAAATGAATGGCAATGAATGGGTTATTTAAACGTTTAGACGTGTTTGTTTGTTTGTTTGTTTGTTTGTTTGTTTGTGTATTATGATCCCACCTGTTCTGATGGCCAGATGATAGAGTTTATAATAATGCATTAAAATGTGATTGTCTGTGCATTGATTCTCCAGAATGAATATCTTGGAGTAAACTGCTTTATGTCTTTATCACAGACTGTCATCAGGTTTACAGAGAAGTGAATCCTTATTTTACCTTCATGGGGTCATGAAGGTAAAATAAGGATGTTTTACCTTCTAACAGGGAACATTCTCGGAACGTTGACTAATGTTCTGTCTAAAGCGTCCAAAAACGTTCTTGCAGTAACGTTTGTAAAACGTTTTGTTCACGTTACACATTGTCTGTATCGAAAAGGTTATTCTGAAGTTGTTAGTGGAACGATGTTAAAACGTTACAGAACTACAAAAATGTTCAGATAACGTTCTTATAACCAAGCAGTACCCTTAAAACGACATCTAAAAAGGACGTTTTGGATGTTTCTAAAACAATCAAAAGAACATTTTTAACGCTTTAGGTACTAAATGGAAACATTAGGGAAACATTCTTACAACCTAAAATTGTTAGCTGGGTAGCAGGTTGCCTGTTTGGTTCAAGTAGGAGCAACAAGGGCAATTTGGATGAATTAATTTGTACAATTTAATGTGACATCAATGTTCACAAATGTAAATGCCAAGTAGTGCAGCAGACTGATAAATTTCATTTTGCCACAATCGTAGTTTCTCTGTATGTTAACGTGCCTCATAGATTTTCTGTGTGTAAGTCAGAAATCACTTCATCACAGTGACTGAAGGGTCTTGTGGAGAAATGCACGCCTCTTTTGTCTCGGGGTGTGTGCATCCATCAGTCACAAGCGTACGCTGGCGCCAAAGGAATTCTCTCCAGAATGCCTATTCAAGTGCGGCAACAGAAAACCTGTTGTGCGCTTAAACAGAACACGACCCATCTGACCCAATAAAACTGTGATCCAAGCAACTCGGGGTTGAGAATCTGCACCTATTCAGCATATAAAATGTCTACGTTTTGTTTAGTTTGGGTGGAGGCCAGTGTGACGACATGAACTCTCATAAGGACAATGTTTGCCCTCTGAAGTTCATTATCAGCACATTTTCCACTGTTTTAAAACTTATTTTTGCATTTAATGCTTTTTAAATGCTACATAGTAGCAACACATTCAACAACAATCGCTTCTAAGACAGATATTTACAATTACAGCTCCTACAAGTACAAGTCACATTGGCACGAAACGCATTACTGGTCTATTTAGAATCAAATCTGAATCGGAAGCAAATCTGAATTTAATATATGACATTTGTGTTAGATAATGGGTTAAAACCACTTAACAATTGATTACAGGGGCACTTTATGACCCCACATTTGAAATATCTGGGGGCACTTTTGGTGGCATTGTTGCCCTCGGGCCTGGTTAATTCCTGATGCCAATGGGGGCCATAATTGGGGCATTTCGCACACTACGCATGTATTTTATGCACTCAAGCGCCCCATGACTTCTAAGAGTTGTTTTGTTTGGAATCCCGCGTGTCCATGTGTGTAAGGCCAGCTGGACAGACGTTCCAGTTGCATGTGTAGTTATGCGTGGAGAATGACAGCTGGTGGTCCTGGGTCAGATGAGTCAGGCTGCCTGTGCTCTCTGTCTTTGCCATCTGCTGGGCCTTTTTATCTCCGCCACTTGCTTTTATTTTCCAGAACAATGTCTCTGGAGGTAGAATCTGTGCAGGGGAAGATCGGGTTGCACGCTGGTTGCTTCTGGGCCCATTGTGAACCTGCCAAGAGTGGAATCTGCTCTTGGGGTGAAAGTGAGGCCTATTCATATTATTGGGGAATGGCTGCACACAGAGATCTTTTAACCATATGGATGCCACTGGGTAGAAATTTACATTTTTAGTGGCACTTGCTGAGGCAAGCGTCACTCTTGGTTTTGCGCATGAATGTTACCTCAAATCGTGTGTCTTGTTGAGAAAAGGTGCGTTAACTTTTTCTGAAGTGATCAGACTGGATTTTTTTCAGCAGGATGCTTGAAAAGAGTGACAGACTCTTTTGCTTACATGAAAATACATATTTAGCGATTAGATCAGATTTTCAGTCACATTTTCTTCAGATAAAGAATAATGTAGTAAAGTAGCTTGTTTTATTTCAATTTTGTAGCCAAACTGCTCATTTTAATCATTAGTTGTACTTTCTCACTAAATCAGTGTTTCTGTAATGTTTGATATGCGTGTACGTTTCAGAGTTAGCACAGAATTTTAAAAGATATTCTGTATGATATATTATGATAAGAGTTCACCTTTGTGTATATTCCATTATTTGTGTAATCTAATAGCATTTGGTCTTGCAGCGGATAATTTATCATGGTTAATGTTGTCTGCCTCTGTGATCCATTTCAAACCTCAGTAATAGAAACGCTCGTGTGTGTGTGTGTGGATAGAGAAGGTCATGACAATTTATCTGAAGAAATGGGATCTGATGTCAGATTGTATTTGTGGTTGTTTAAAGCAGTATGAATCTTAATTGGCCAATGAATGGCGGACAATTCTGATTACACTAATAAGGTTTTCAAGGTTGGACTGTCCCGCCTGTTTGTCTTCCATTTAGAAACCATAACCACTTCCATTCTTACCAGCGTAAAACCTGAAATGTTGCTGTTTTTTGGACAGTGCCACTTTTGAGGATCACACTGTGAAAAAACTCAGATTAGATGGAATGTGTCTCTTTTATTGCTTGTAATCAAAGTCTCTTTAAGGAAGCCTCTGCACTCTGCGGCCATCTTTGCAACGCCTCCGGGCAGCTATTTCAGTTATGCAAGACCAAGTCCTATCTGCCTGAATGGGGAAAGACAGATATCTTTAAAAACGCCAGCCAAGGTCATAATTAAACAATACATTTCCCACCAGCGATTAAACCTGACATCATCTGTACAATAAGTTCTGTTTCTTAAGCTCAAATTGCGCTATAAAAATGTTTTTCCAGATCGTGCAAAGACTGTCAAGTATCTCACAACACTGTACAGAGCCCCGCCCCCAGAGAATGTTACTGTTTAGTGATCAACGATTGGCTCTTTTCACTAGAAGGCGGGACTTCCTTCGCCAGAGGGGCCATATTGAGCACTGCAGTCTCCCCCATTCATTGACCCGTCATTGTAATAGAACTGCGACATCTTTATAATTCAGTAATCTTTGGTGTAGCATTGTCGTGTTGTTTTACAAAGTGTACATCAGGGTTGCAGGAGGAACCGTCCTGCTCAACAGCACCCCTGCTGGTAAGGAGCAGAATGAAAGTTTTTCCTCATTGTTTTAAGTAGAGCCATTTCTGATGCTCTGAGAGCTGGGTGACAATAGCGTACAGTGAATAATGTGTGTGCTGTAGCTTTCTGGTCTTTGCTGGTGATGTATTAGGACGGCCTGTAATCGCGTCGGTTCAGAGTGAAATCCGCTCTGTGTTTTTAAGGGAAAGATAAACAAAAAGGGATAAAAGCTTTTCCCTTCCGCACGGAGCAGAGATGCAGAAAGAGAGCTAAGCTAAATCTAATCACGTTTTGTCTTTGGAAATGCTGATTCTGTTCATATGAAAAAGGAATATTACAGTTAATCATGTTTGCAAGTGGATGGAGATTGTTTTAGAGGAAAATTGCAAATGTTATTTAATGGATTATATTTCCAGTGAAACTGATCTTACTAACAGTAACAGTATCGGTAGTTGAGGATCTGTGGCATATGAGCAGATTGAGCATCCTGGCAAAATTCAACACTTTTCTTAAATATAATAAAATAAATGAAAGTTTTTTTCTTTAGCCTTCAGTTTGGCTCTTAGTAGCCCTGAAAACAAAGCTCTCAGCCTCTCACCAGACAGCAAAAAACTTCAGACGCTTGCTTACTTCAGCCACCCAGACTATATTAATATAGGAACAGAAATCTTGAAAAATAACAGTTTTCATTAAACTGCCTCCTTGAACCTTAAAATGATCCTTTTCATGTCTGTTTGAGTCTTTTGGATTGCACTTTTTCAGGGTTGTTAAGACCTAATGCAGTCTGTGGAGAAAGTGGCTTCTTTTTCTTAGCAACCTGGGAAATAATACTTGGTATGTGCGTGGCTCATTGAGGGAGGGGCTGAGCTCATGTTATTGTTCTGGTGCACCCAAGCCATTCACAGAAGCGTAGACTTCCTGCTTCTAACAGCGCCACTTTGTTCCCATTTCCTGCGGTTCCATGACGGCATGCTGAAATGAAACATGTCATTCATCTTTCAGAGGCAAAGATTTAGAAAAAAGAGCGACTTGCACTGTGCTCCCAGTTTTGAACAAACCTCTAATGAAAGGTGCCACCAAAATGCAATTACTAGAAAGAATAATTGTTATCCTGATCTTCGTCTCTGGGATAAATGGACGATGACAGATTATGGTTTTCAGATGAGCTACAAAATTTAATTACAAGCATGATGTCCAGCCTAACAGACATTTTTATTTGCGAGCTTTGGAAGTGAAACGCTATTCATAAAAATATTGAAGTTTCGCTTAAAGCTACAAAGTAATTGATCGTCTATTTTTCTCCTGTAGAGCTCCCATTCAAAATAACAGTGGCGCATATCTGATGATTTCTGTTCCCTAATTGGCTATTCTGGGGCCGTGTGCCGCGATGTAATTGGCTGTTTAATCATGTGGCGGTAATCAGGTCAGAGGAGCTCTCATGGCTTGACTTTCAGGCGCTGTTAAAATTGAGTTAACATTCAGTCTCCGTTATGAAATTCTTTCACTGATAATGAGCCTCATGGTTTTGTTCACAGCTTAATGCCCGTTTATTGCTTCGTGGAACATTTATGATCAATTTAAGCCAGGCGTCTAAATCCGCTTTATTTCGGCTTAGCAGGACACCCTTCCTTCTGTGGTTTAATGTCTTTATTTTCTTTTTTGAGAGCATTAATTAATACGTCAGATGTATAAGAGGGGTTGCATGTACATATTTATGACCAGTTTACCTTTTGTGAACATTTGCCAGATTTGCATGAGCTCTAAGAGTAACCAAATGTCACATCTGTGTCCACCATTAGGTAGGCGAGGGGGATAATATCAGAAGATTTTTCCATCTCCAACTCAGCAGTTGGTTTCCCCAGTAAATCTCACAAAGCGCTGGAGTTACGGTCATGTGTGTGAGCCAGAGATTAGTGACAGAAGGAGGTTAGAGCAGAATTGTGAACGTTTCAGTTCATTCACTGATCTTTTCTGATTGTTGTTAGGGGAACAGGGTAGCTGCCCAGCTAACAGGGAACTTTCTCAGAATGTTCTCTAAAAGTTCTCTCAAAATTATCAGAAGCATTCTTGCAATAATGTTAGTAGAACGTTTTTAATATCAAAAATGGTTTTCCTAATTTGTTAGTGGAACATTATTAAGTTAGAGAATTAAAAAAGTGTTTGAATAACATTCTTCTGACCAAGCAATAATGTTAATACAACGTCTCAAAAACTGGACATTTTAACATTTGTGAAATGTTATGGAAATGTTTTTACAACCTAAAATTGTTAGCTGGGTGGCTTTTAACAACACAAGCAAACCAAACATAATCTAGACAAAAGAAAACCATATCTTTTGTTCTCTATTTATTGCCCACAACAAATTGTAGCAAAGTCAAATATCGTCATTTGATTGATGCCCGTTTCCCTCCAGTGAAATGTGATTAATTGAGGTGCATTCAGGAGTGTCTGTCTGTGTGTGAATGAAGGACACACAGAATTCAGTTTGGCTTTACATGAAGGTCATGAGGAATGGAGTATCTCAAAGAGAGAGAAGAAACATTTCATCCTCCACCTGAATGTGAAATAATCACAGCCTCAGCTATAACAGCTAATGTCTATAAAACCCATTTTTTACACTTTTCTAGCATTTCCCACCCTGAAATCCACTTAAAATATTAGTCAAGGTTTGTTGCATCAAAAAGAAGTCGTAATTTAATTTCATATGAATATTTTCCAGTCTGTTTCTGAAATATGCTGTTTTTACTACTGTACCTTTAAGGTTTCTGGATGCAAATGACCTCTGTTGTAATTGGCTAACATTCATGTACCAGCTTAGTTCATGATTGTTCAGCAGCGGGGGCCAAGCTGCCGGTTATCGAATCAGTGTTATTTTCCATATGTGCATGGTCATATGCCACTGTGTTGCAACTAGTTTCAGTATCAGATCTGGGTGGGCTGCCTCACCTGTAAGTGTCCTGCCAGTGTTAAAGCTGCTCTGAAAAATACAGCACTGACAGCCAGCATTCAGAGGCTTCAATATTACTCATGCATCACTTCGTTCCACTCGAACCTCTTGAGCCGCCCTGCCTGATGAGTTGGACTGATTTTGGTTATTTTAGAGCGCTGAAGTGGCGTTTTTGTGTACTGGAGTTTGATCTACTTTTTAAGGGAAATTTGTGGTTGAGTAAAGGGATATGTGTGTTTGTACCACTTAAAATGTACTCTCGAGTTTTACCTTGCATTAAATATTAAACATTATAAAAGTGTTTACACTTTTCAGGGGAATGAACCTACGAACGGCTTATACTTGTTTCTGCATATTAAACTGGGAGAAGAGAAGAGAAACTTTAGCTTTAAAACACAACTTTATCTATTTGTCTTGCACATAAACCAAGTGCCAGGAAATGTGTTCTCAGAGGTTGCTCACTCATAGCTTGATGTTGTTCTCACCCAGTTAACAATTTTAGGTTGCAAGAACATTTCTGTAATGTTACCTTAAGTAACAAAAACGTTAACAATGTTTTTGACAGTTCTAGAAAGGTTCAAGACTTTGTATTTACCTTATTGCTTGGTTATTCAATTAAAAAAAATGTTGTTGATGAGAAACATTTGAGCTGATATTGACACCTAAAATGATATTGATATTTGATTGCGGAAGTCTGAGCTCAGTTTGTCACCATTGTTGAGATCTAGTGGAGCCATCTGTGAGATTATTTTTCTCAGAAGAAACATCTGACATTCAGAAGGCTTTAGCAAAAAATACTATTTGCTCTGTTTGATTTCATTGCTGTCTAGTTGAAATATTAAAGAGATATCATTTGATCTGGTCATTTTATGCACCTTTAGAAGATTGAACAGAGAAGTGAAGACACACTGATTTATCAGGTCTCAGGGGTTAATTAAAAGGACCGGCTCGTCCTGACAGAAGGATTGTGAGTTCATTTCCTCGTACTGTAATGTAGCACGCTCTCCATTTCCTGTCCCCCAGTGTCCAATAAACAGATGTTATGGCAAAGACATTTCTGTGGCATTAGTCAATGTCTGCCTTCAGTCGCATCTACGGTAAATGTGCCAGACAGCACGTTGTCACTGCAGTTAAGCAGCTGTAAAATCAAACAACCGTCTGTGTATTAAAGGTAGGGTAGGCAGTTTCGGAGAGGATTACAATAGCAAGATAGCTTGGAAAGCATAAGATCCAGCCCTTTCTTCAGAGTGCTCTCCAAAGCCACGCCTCCTCCAACGGTGCACATAGGTATGCAAATACATAGTTTGACAGGCAAGCAGGACATCCTATAATTGCATTCGGACCGAACGCAGTGATTGGATGAACATTTTATGGTCCTGCAGTTTCCAGTTTATGTATTTATATACATATAAATAAAATTTTTTTAGATATATAACATATAAATAAATAAATAAATATTTAGATCACTTAGTGATTGCTATCAGGATGTGAAGAGACCTTCAACTAGCATAGCAAAAATGTTTCTGGAAAAGATCACCTGCCTTTAAATTTCAAATGTTCTTTTTTTTGGGATATTGCATGTGGATATCTAGTTTGTTTTTCTATGACACATTGAGACTACACAAACTCATCTCAAGATTATGTCTGAAATACTGAGAATTTCTGCTGGCTTAAAAAAAACACTGCCAGCTCTCTAGTCTCTTGGGAACTTCTAAGATGTTGGTCAAAGGTCAATGGAGAGAGGATGTGTCCCTGAAGATGGCATGACTCCAATTTTCCAGCCCTGTTCCTCCATTTAACAGTGTCTTCATGACTGCCAAGGAGTGATGTAAGGCGAGGAGCATCCGCACATAATCAGAGCATTGATCGGACTCCATTTCTCCGTGCTTTCAGCGGCCGTGCAGACTGGACGCTCGCACTGGGAGAACAGAAAACGCTTTTTCCTGCCCCATCTCTTAAATGTCAAAACAAAGGCAATAAAGCCTTTGTTCATCTACTTTGACAGATTGCAATTTTCTATATAAGTATCCTTTGAACTAATATCAATTACAATACCAACGTTACTGAAAGAACATTTGATAATGGAGAGAATTTTTAGAGAATTTTAGCCAACGTTCTGAGAATGTTCTCTGAACATTGTTTTCTACCGAATGAAGCAGGACTAAATAGTAAATGGTATACTACCATACTTCCTGGATATTTCTGCATTTAGTGTGTTTAGTGTGTACTAAATGCATACATTATGTACGTTTTCTGTATACATGATCTACTGCTTCTTCCAAAAGCTCCAGTATACAATAAAGCACACTGTGCAGACCATCGTATCCCACAATGCAATGTGCTTGAATTGACCATTCATTTTAAGTGGAAGTGGAACAAATAAAGTATCACCTCTGTTTTCATTCATTATTTGATTGGATTGTCCAAAGTTAAAGGCATTTTTGCAAAATTTAAAATATTAAAATATGAAATAAAGCTTTTAATTTCCAAGATGACGCTATTTAAAAATTGATCATCGCGTATTTACTACAGTTTGACTTACTGTTTTCCATGTAGCGTGTTAATCTTAACAAGTGGTTTTCTGCAATTGACTAGTATCGACTATGATTTTTTACATTGTGTTCCACTCACAGTTGATTGACCTGAGCTGCTTCTCTGTTCGTGCTACTCTTTATATCTTAAGTCACGTTTTACTCTGGACTCTGATATTTAAACCCTTCTGTAATGACATCAGCTCCGAGCGTTTTCCCAGGATGCACCTCACTGAAGAGCAGGCACATTTTAGCATGCACGGTGAGCGCTCTAGACTCTGCTAGCCACGTCCCGGCAGAGCAGCAAAGCTAAGCTAAGCACACCCGGATCGTGAACGTGGCTTCACTGATGAATAGGAATCTCAAGGGAAGAGCGAGGGGATCGGCTCATTGACTTGTGGGAAGTCATTAGCCCACCTGGCAAACCTTAAACTACATTATTATTCTTCTGTGGTATCTTCTCAGCTCTGATGCATCTGATGGAATGGGTCGGTATACCCCCATCGCTGGTTAATGAGGTTTAGGCTTGACTAACTGGGTCAGGCTTCAGATCCCATAACTAAAGACCTCGGTCTGCTTTCCTGAGTGAGTGTGAAACATTCCCTTGAGGTTTCAGATTAAAAGAGAAAAGAAAAACAAGGAAGGAGGGGAGATGAAAGGATAGAAAAACAAGGTTGCTTGGTTGTGTGTAGGTTGAGATTGAAGTAAATGTGAAAACACATTTAACATGTTTAAACCGAGTATTCATTTGGAAGCTTTATAGGGCGGGCCTTGATTTCATCTCAGGATTTGATTGGTTCTGGTTGTGTATATATAACAAGTGCTTGTTTGTAAGCATAAACATTACTAAATGTACACATGAATGAGTCTTGTTTTGAGGATGTTTATGTATTTTTGCTGATCAACAAGATACTGAGTAAAAAAAATCTTTAGTCCTCTCAGACTCATTCAATAAGGGCTTGTTTCATATAGACATGCTGTGTGGACGATGCATGAATGGACGTGTTTGTGAGGAAGAGGAAATATCATCAGCACGGGAACAAAGACATTCTGTGTATGCGAGCGAGAGGATGTCGGCACACGTAAGACACATCAGTTCTCGTTCTGGATATTTTTAGGCCAGAAAACATTCAGGGTAATTTCAAGTCAAATAATAACAACCACTGTGTTAAAGCTGCTGTTACAGTGGTGGTTTGTGAGAGAAAGTGAAATTTAAGTTGTCAGCCGTTAAGAGCTGCTGCTGAATCAGTCAGTAAGTGAATCAGATGAATTCATTCTGATTCAAGAGAGTGATTAGAAAATTAGAAGCATCATCTTTGCCGTCTGAGGCTGTTAGTGTAATTCTACAGCTGATCTTTTTTTATAGGATGCTAGGTTTCTTTTCAAAAGAAGACAGAATGGCTTAAAGCACATTTATGCATAAACATTAACCTACCCTTTAGCAGGATAATGTTAAAAGGGTTCTGTTTGCTCACTCAGTGTTTCTGTAGCTCAACGGGTAGAGCACTACATTAGCAGCACAAAAGTTGTGGGTTTGATTCCCAGGGAACACAGACTTGCATACCTTGAATGGACTGTAAGTCGCTTTGAATAAAGTGTCTATGTAAATTCTGCCTTTTTTTGAAAGTCTTGGTTATGTGGTTCACTACAATAAGTGTTCATGCTTTGTTTGAAAAAAACCCATTATTTTTCACATATTGTGTCTTTATTCTACGCCGCTTTTTTCATTCTCATATAAACGGGCTGTTGAGATCCTGATTCTGTGAAGCCCCTCCTTCAGAATTACACAGTGGGCTCAGATTGGTTGGCTGGTGTAGTGTATAGTAATTGGTGAACCGAAGTTTATTTAAAATCTGTGGATCATGATGCCATGAACCCAGGAAGAGAGTTCAGCTGTTTATTGTAGTCCTTAAAAAGCGGTTTCGGTTGAAGAGAATAAAGAGATTAAAGAGAATACCTCCCTTTGCCGTGAACTTTGAGAAACATTACACACTAACTAAAGTTGAAAAGGTGAAAATGCATAATAGGACGATAGTATCTTTTTTTATTCATTTTAATAGCTTGTTTGGACCATTTTTATGCAGTAGTTTGACTGCTGTGAGAAAATTCATCCTGAAACATGTTCTGTATTTGTGAGGTGACTGTATGCATCAAATCCGTGCCGGTAATAGCGGGATCATTCAGGATAAATCCGAGGCATTTTCCCGATGCCTGAGCTACTGATTAAACATTCTTAAGCAGTGTGCTTTGAAAAACAGAAAGAGCTGTTACTGCCAGATAAGACTGATATGGGATGATAGTGCGCAACCTTTTTGTAAACTCTCAAGCAAAGAGTGTTGATAAGATGTTCCTTCTAATACCTGGTAGCGTCCGGTTGAAATCATGATTTATACATGGCTTTAGTAAAGCCCTACTATTGGATAGAGTGAGACCAATTTTAAACTGGTTTTAAAGCTGCAATCTGTAACTTTTGCCTCTCTATCACCATCACTGTTCGAAACATAAATAGCAAGTTGTTTGCGGCGTTATTTTCTTGACAAGTTTAAATTCTAAACAGCTGCTGTAAGAACAGGCTACAAAAGTATAACAATACTCTAACTACACCACTGTAGTAATGTTCATCAGAAAACAATGGTGTTCACAAGTGGAGAGCGTTATTGTTCGTGTAAAAAATGTAAAATATACATTATAAATGATTCACTTTTTAAGTGAATGTGCTACAAAAATGTATTGATTCTGCATATTGGCAATCAGACACTTAAACAACAGTAATCTTTATTGATATCTGATGATTATGCATAATATTAATAGTGTTTGATTTATAAAAAATGTATGCGCTTTAGAGAAAAATGACACTTTAACCAGAAATGTCACGGTTTGTGGAAATCATCCCTGAAAGAGATTGTCAGCCACTAAATTTGATTCGCTCAGTTCTGCCAGTGGGAAACAGTTGTGCGTGGCAGCTCTGTGGTGTGTGGAAGCTCTGGTGTAGGAATTAA
This sequence comes from Chromobotia macracanthus, assembly GCA_036877525.1. NCBI lineage: Eukaryota > Metazoa > Chordata > Actinopteri > Cypriniformes > Botiidae > Chromobotia > Chromobotia macracanthus. Next base: position 3,915,431 of record JAZGTH010000078.1, on the reverse strand, counting down.
AAATGCATCTTTTGAAGCAGGTAGAGAGATGAAGGTCTCCTCCAGCACATATGTCTCGTTGTACCTGACAGCTCAGTGCCTGCCTGAGAACTGATGGGATTTTGGAAAACTGCTGGGTAAATTTCTGCCTTCAAGGCAGTCACATCGACATTGAGGCATGCAGTCCAGGCTTTTGGCTTCACTGCTGTGTTGTCACTGTGTTTATTGTGCACGGAGCCTTTGGATGCAGATCGTCGATGCATCTTTCATAGGGTGAATCCTTTGTTTTGGAAATCACTTGTAGGAAATGCAGATTCCTATGCCAGAAGACAGATGAGATAGGCAGGGAACAAGACAGCGCAAACTCAGAAATACACCGGCTTTTTAGAACAAGAGCCTTGTGGGATAACATCAGCATCACACTGACAGGTGCTTCAATGGTTCTACTAATGTAGAGGAAAAATAAATGAAAACATAAAACCAATTTGCATGTATCCATCCTGTGAGTGCATTGGTTCTTTCTTTTTTTAAAGCTGCAAGCTGTAACTTTCGCCTCTCTGTTGCCATCTCTGTTGGAACCATAAAATTGCAGGTTATTTTACCTACTTTTTTTTTACATATGTTGAAGTCAGATGAAGCCAAACTCACATTTCCTGCTAAATCGGACCCAAGAGCTAAAATTAAATATCATTATTAGAAGCTTGCCGTTGTGAATAGGGCTAAGGTAAGGGGATTGTTTGAACAGGGATCTGTGATGTACTTGCTCAATAACTGTGTTTTGTTTATTGTTAAATAAAACTTGAAAAAGTCACAGATTGCAGTTTTAGGAAACATTTTCAGATGCAGTTGCAAATGTAGTTATTTTGACAGAGTGCCAGGGGCTGTGCTGCTGTCCGCATGCGATCAGTCTCTCCTGCTTCATCTTTAATAAGGTAGCACTCCCACCAGACCAGAGTATCACTGCTCCATTCTTTGGCTGCAGCTCTCGCTGTCCGATGCCCCTTGGAGATTGTAAAGCAGCCGCGTTCCAGAGGCAGCAGCAGAGATCTTGAAGGATGATCATCCCTGTGGTGCATGACCGGCAGGAATATTCCCGTCTGAGCTGACGCAACTTTAGCTGCAGCGGGTCCTGCTCTGGGTTTTCAATTGCTGGTGATTTTGATGAATAATGCAACTTTACCGACCAGCATCGGTAGCCTGCAAGTGTTTCATAGAGGAATTGAGCTGCTGGGTCAGTTTAATGGGCTTTAACTCTATGTTGTTGTGTGGTTATATGGGATGATCTGTAAAGACCTGAAAGTCGCAGGCAAAGTTTACATCATTTGTCAAAATTGGATGAATGCACAAAAGCTACTAAACGTACAATCTGATCATTCCGTTTGAAGTGCATTGTTAATTCTCAAGTTTTCAGTTCTTCAGAAATATAAATTATATTATAATATATCTTAATATTAGGCTTTGTTTTGGATGTTCATTTGTACACAACCTGTCACAAGCACATATTGTGCGTGGGTGTGTGTCAGCATGTGCAGGTACGTGTACATCGAGTCCACATGGTCAAAGTGGGTCAGCACGTTCGAGACAGAACAGACACGTGTGGTGTGTGATGCCTCATTTTTACCTCTGAACCTCCAACATCAGGACCGTTTCACAAAATCACTCAGGCAGGAAATGTGGCGTCGCTGAGAACACTGATTGCAGACAGAACTAGCTTGTACCCAGTCAGCAAGGGCTGAAGCAGACCTGCAACTTTGTGAAGGAACATTGGAGAATCAGGCCACCTTCTTCAGATGAGAACTATAATGTTTGAGCTGAATAATTCACAAGAACAGTATGCCTGAATCTCTCCTCATTACATTGTAAGGGAAGGTAAATTATTCATAAAATGAACATTTTGGATTGTATTAAAAAAGGCTGAGAAGGGTTTTTGATTTATTGGCGTGTGAAAAGAGATTTTAGGTACAGAAAAATTGCACAGCACTCTGCTAGTGCGCTAACCTGTGCTTTTCCAGCTAACGGAACATTCTCAGAATGTTGGCTAACGTTCTCTAAAAGTTATCCAAATGTTCTTGCAATAATGTTAGTAGACCTTTTTTAATGTTATATATGATATATCAAAACATTATTCGTAGGTTGTTAGTGGAACATTTTATAAACGTTACAGATTAAAAAACGTTTGAATAATGTTCTTACAACCAAGCAGTAATGTCAATACAACATCTAAACAACCTCGTTTTGAACATTCCTAGAACTTTTAAAGTTACATTTTTAACGTTTGTGGAAACAATAGGAAACATTTTTTACAACCTTAAATTGTTAGCTGGGTTACTACTAAAACTGTAAAAATTAAAAAAGAACGTGAGAGATAACGTAAATGAACATTAACCTCTGTTGTTCTAGTAGCTGCAGTGGAAATGAGGATATAAGGATTTTGACGTGATGTCTTTTAAAAAGAGACTTCAGGAACAGAAACACTTGTGTTCATCTTAATAATGTCAGAGAGGAGTAGCTTTTTTTCTCGGTGACAATAAAGGAAGGCGCAGGTATTCTAAAGCATCACCACCATACAGATATTTTCAATCTATCCTTTCAGCCGGCTTGTCTTTATCATAACTGTCTGCTTTGGAGACCGAGGCGTAAGGTAATTGCTTCTCTTCCAGAGAGGAAATGAAATGGATTCACCCTTTAGAAGCATTCAGTTGTATTGAATTCTTTAGAGCCCAGCTTCTCTAAACAGAGTCTATTTGGTCCATCTAGTTTCATTTGGTTGTGTTGATTTTCATAGAAATGTATGATTAGTCGACCGCCCGGTGTTTCTCATTAACCTTTCCATCAGGCCATATGTTTTATTCGTCACTATCCGCCATTTGCATGATCTTCATTTACTCACACTCAATAGCGTGGCGCTAAGAGCTAATTCACACGGTGAGCGCAGTTGGTGTTTCTGAATTTGTGAAACGATGATGTCACCGTGCCTGATGAAGACCAGGTTGATTAGTAAATGATAGTAAGCATTCGCTTCGGCTAGCGAATGCATAATCGATTAGGTCACAATGATGCTAATCTCAGAAGTAATTGTAGGAATTTCCATGCTAATTTAGATAGTAATCACATTCAGCCCTAATCAATAACAGTAGGTCGAGGTTACGCCCTGGTTTCTTCATTTGAAGTCGCCACAAGTCTCTGCTCTCATCGGTGCCAGGCTGCAGGCACTGGCCAATAAGCTTCTGATCCAAAAGCGCTGTCATGCCAACGTGTGTCATGCCATTAATCTTGTCTGTTTGATGAGAATTTAGATGAAGAGTTTGTTTTCAGTGAGTGGACTGAGGTTTATTTGGAGAATGGGCAAGCGGGTTTGTAATAATAATAATAATACATTTCTCACCGACTATTATTGTTTCATTGTAATCTCAGTCAGGGATTTTAGAGATATCTGTCTTTCCTCATAGCTGTCTGGAGGTGTTAAAAGGATGGCTGCCGAGTGAAGAGACTTCCTTTAAAGGGACTTTATTGTAGCTAAACTGATAGAGCTTGGCATTTGCAACATCAAGGTCATGGGTTTAATTCCCAGGGAACACACAACTGAGCAGTTATGTACCTTGAATGCACTGAACTGCAAGTCACTTTGAATGAAAGCAGCTGGCAGATGAATAAATGCAAATTTACTAGTCAATCTAACTCATCGATTGGTCTCGGCCATCCTGTCCCGCCCATAATTATGCTAACGTGGTGCTCACAGAGGAGTGATTGACAGCATGGATGTGATCATTAGCCTCTTTATCTCGATCCTCTCATGACATTTGACAGGCGTCTGCAGAGAGCGGCCAAATAAAAATTTGATGTGCTCTGTATTTTGCTCTTCTTGGTTGACACTTTATCTTGGTTCACAGTCAGGTTTTTTCTGTTAGGCCTCTAATTAAGTTAGATTTCACTGCGGTTAAACACTGACGTTTCTTGCCTAATCATATTTTTCACATCAGGCTGACGTGATGCTTTAACTTTAAGAACCTATTATTTACATTCTGTTATAGCTAACATTATATGCCAGTCTCCCTGCGAACAGTGACTGCACGTGATATATCAATATACTATAGTATGTAAAGCTAGGATGTGTGTGTGTCCCAAATCTTAGGATGTCAATGTTGTTTTTTTTTGTTGGATTTTTTAAGCTATGCATTTATGTATGTTAGGCTAATATTACCCATAATCCATTGTGCCACAGACGTTTGTAAGGATTGGATAGTTGGATAATAGGCAGAACCGGAGAACTTATGAAGAACTTTAGAAGCTTTAGAATTTTACTTGAATGTTCAGTGGCAACAAAAGCATCTGATGACAGAATTTTCATTATTTGGTGAACTTTCCTTTTAAAGCAGAATTATTCTTATATTAATTCATTCACACTGTCAGCCTTAAAGAACTGCAAAGTAGCAACGAGATGCTCCTATCGCTTAAGAAACTAATTTGCAAGCATTAACCGGGCTTGAGTTATGCCTCTGTATGGAGACAGTGGTTATTTGTGCACGGCTGTATATGAGGGCTTATTTATTTCATGACTAAAGCTCTGTTCAGTGTGAAGTGACCATTGAGCTGTTTTCTGGCAACATGGTTGTCCTTCACAATGGTTGTCTGCTGGCCAGCATGCCAACTGAACACAGCCCATGTTGTATGCGGCTTTTTTAAATGTGGATAGTTTGATTTTAGTGGGAATGTACAGGTTTTTTGAGATGGAAGTGATACATGCTCTATTGTGCTGTTATAGGCTCAGCTGCCTCAACAACATATGTGTGCATTATTTGCAATAGTTTTTTGCAGTATGTTTTTTGCAGTCACTTTCTTTTAAAGGGTAAAAGGTCCCTGAGGTCTTTTAAATTCTGTTGATTGTATTCCAGAATGCTGATTATGGAAACGCATGTAGGCATTTTTATAGACTTCAAAAGAATATTTTTTTGAGTTTATGTTAAACAGTTTGCCACTGAAGCTTTAGGAATATTTTGAGTAAATGTTTCATGCAGCTAGGCTATGAAATACTAAACTGAAGTGTAGCATTTCCAGTGCTACACGGCAACCGTGTTTGTAATAACCATGAGATTTTACAAACTCATCTCTTGACCTTTTGGTGTCCTTGAGAGATTTATAATTCAGTATTTGCTCACCATAATATCAAACTTTGATGTTTCTCCATGAGTAAATAATGACAGAATTCATTTTGGCTGAATGTTTCTTTCAGTATTTACATTAACATTTATGCATTTAGCAGAAGCTTTTATCCAAAGCTTACAAGTGCATTCAAGTTATATCTGATCAGTGTGTGTGTTCCCTGGGAATCAAACCCTCAACCTTTGCGCTGCCAACACAATGCTGTACTAGTTGATCTACATGAACAGACATATTGTCACTCTATTCTAAATACTTACTAAACACTAACTACTTAAGAATCAATTTTTTGATATATATGATACGTACCATTTGTAACATCTTATAACTAATGTTACTGCAAGAATGTTTTTTGATAACTTTTTTGATAACTAGAGAACTTTTAGAGAAGGTTAGCCAACATTCTGAGAACGTTCTTTGTTAGCTGGGTGGTAGTACAGTAGGTCAAAACAGGCATAGAAAACAGACAGAAATACTTCTGTCATCATTTACTCACTTTCATGTCCATCTGTATATCAGATTTTTAGAGCGGCTTTTACAATGGCACATCCCACTGGATTTCAAAGTCTGACCTATCTATTCGATCAAGAGAATCAAATCATTCCATTCATTGCTCTCCATACAACAGCTGTTTGTGCCAGCCCAGACTTGATTTGATGTTGCAGGTTGGGGAGAGCGTCTCCTTCCCAGAATGCAACAGGGTTTTCAGTGTAGTAATCAAAGTCACGGTCACTTTACTTCACGGTGACTAATCCTCGAGTAAAATCCGTCTGTGAGGCCAATCCCAAACGGAGCACAGCTAGACTACCCCTAGATGAAAGAGCTTTTCTCGCTTTGTGGAAAAAAAATCACTTTTGTACTCCCCTAATCCCTTAGAGAATTAGTTAAATGAAGCATGCGCTCTCTGATACATATATTCGAGCGGGGCCGCCCAGGGTTACGGAGACCTCACAGGGTGTCGCCTGCACCCGTTCCAGGCTACTTGTTGGAGGGGCAAATAAACTCTCCAGAAATCATGAGCTACATCAGCAGTGCTAACATCAAGCCATTATATCCTAATTGCGTTTTGAAGCATCATAGATTACACCAGAGGGTCATCTCCACCAGGATATTAGATTTCTGTGTTGCGCTTTAATGAGCACATGCAGTGGGTGGCCCAGTAACTGCCAATAACCTGCAGTGCAGTAAAAAGGACAGAAGAGACAATCCGTTTATTAGAAGAGATAGATAAGACAATACATTCATTTTTGTCAGTAATGCCAGAGTTTCTTAATAAACATTATGTATTTGAGTCACCTTTCATACTGGGTATTGCAAAATTGCACTGGGAATGCAGCTTAGCAGCACATGATGTGTCTGTGACTACATTTTATAATCGATTTTTTTTTGGTCTGAAAGTATTTGGTCTGAATTAGAAACTTGAAGCAAATAATATCAGAGCAGAGTTTTTATATAAACGCTGTACCATTTTCCAGTATTAAAGTTGTAATTCGTAACTTTTACTTCTCTATCGCCATCTCTGTCTGAAACATAAAATCGCTGGTTAATTGCAGAGTTAATATCTTAACGTGGATAACAAGTGCTGCACCATCTACAGTACCCAGACATGTGATATAGTAGCTGGATCTTCTTTCTCTTTACAGAAGAACAACTGCAAAATCGGACCTGACCGCTCAAATTATAAATCGTTATTATAAACTTGCAGTTACAAATCAGGGTTACAGTAAGGAGATCGTGTTGAACACTGATCTGTCATGTTTAAAAATTTCCATAATTCCTGATTTGTAATATCTAGATTTGATGTGATGTTCCAAAGTGGAGATTTATCAGTTTATTTATTCAATAGCCATGATATTGGTTATTGGTCATAAGATAAATAATGATCTATTATTGATGTACAGACATCAGGTTTGGCTGAGCTGCACGTCTCATGTAGCCCCTGCTGCCAGACAATGTAACTACACCAACTGGACCAAAAAAGAGTGTTTGAAAAATAACCATGTATTCTGATGCAATAAAACTGCATACACAAGCAACACACAAACCTTTATAAATAATACATGTTGCAGTAAATGTTTGTAAATGTTTTACCATTTTTCTAAATGTTTTACTCTTACAAGTATCAAGTGTGATGAACTATGATTTTGTGTGTCGCTGGTAAGAACAGTGAGTTAAAGCAGCAAATCTTTGTGTCTCTCTCTCTCCTTTTCTGCCTCTTTTAAACCTAGCAGGGGCTTGTTTTCTAGAAGCAGTTGCCTCGAATGTGAATGAAATTAGTTCTTGATGTATATTTACCTCTTGAGGAGAGTCTGTATAGGTCACCCAGCTGATATATCGATCTGGACTGGAGTAATTTGAGAGAAAATGATGTTTGATTGGGCTTTCAGAGTTTGCATGGAGTGGAGACGCAATGAGGAGATGCCTTAAGATACAAGTGAGAACAAAAATCAATGCTTAAACATTTTTTCTTTTCAACCGGCGCTGCTCAGAAGCCCGGAGTAGCAACGTAAATAAGGTTTGTAGCTTTTCACTTCATGCTTTCAAAGAAAGTCTGTCAGAATAGATTACCAGATAGATACTGCGTCTGTCAGATTGACTTTGAAGCTTTTCTCTTCGGTTGTTTTAGAGAAGAATGACGATCGACCTTCGTTGTAAAATGGAGCCCATTGATCAGACGATACATTTGAGTTTTAAGGCTTTAATCCATCATTTAAGCCAATAAGTTTGACAATTAGAGGGAAGGTTTCTGGTATTGTGTGAATGGTGAGGTAAATATAATGAAGATATAAAAGAAACGATAATATCAAAACAATCTTAATTTAAAGATAAAGTGCGTAATTTCTGGAATAAACCCGCAAGGAGCTTATAGTTGTGTTTTCTGCATATTAAGCTTCCATAACTTTTGTTATTTAATATAGCGCCTTTTGCAGTTTGGCATTGTTGCAAAGCAGCTTCACAGAGACTTTTACGGAGAAGTGGAGATGTGAATTATAGAAATAAGGGGAAAGGAAAAGTATAATATATAACTCAAATAATATAAAACACGTGCTGTTATGGAGAGCATGGTGTTACTATGAGGAAACTAATTTATGAAAGGACAGGAAATAGAATTTTGCAAAAATACCAAAAGATGTAGACTAGCATTTATAACTGTGAAGATAAGTAAATAAACGGATGAATAAATAATTGCCAGTGATATGATGTGAGAAAATGAATGCTGTCCAGCAGCAGGGCTCCGGTCCGTGAGCTCCCGCTGATTTTCTCTGCACAATAACATCTGCAACATGCATAACATCTGCGACCCTCTAAACTGTGTGAGATCGTTCTGGGGTGAATGAACAGTATCTTCTCGTTCATCAGCTGAAACATTAGTGAGCATCACTCAGGACTCTGAAGTGAATGCTGTTATATTTCAGACTGTTAAGTCATTTATTTCCTCTTTCTAAACCACCGTAACCATAAAGCTGGATAACAGATGTATTGTCTTGCATTCTAGTTTGTTCCCTGGATTTAAAAGCCGTCTTGACAGAAGGTAACAGAAAATCTTTTGATACATCTCTCCCCTTTGTTAGATTGTCTGTAAATAATTGTGTTATTTTTTTGATGTTTAGATGTTTGGTGCTCTTCACATACTCCTGTCATCCTTTCTTTTCAAAACGAGTTCAGTGCCAATTAAGCTGCATTCACAGACGCTAAAGTATGAAGCGATGAATGCTAGCTCTTAGAAGCTGATAGAAATGATGATTTTCTGACTCTGCTGTGAAGTAAACACCAGGAGTCGTCTTATTTCAGTGCTCATTTAATGGGCGTCATGCAGGAAGGCTCCAGAGAGCCGTGGCATTATGGGTATCGGTCTCGTCTGTGGCTCTTCGACTCGATGGTAACTACAGATTTTAGTTTGCTGTTTTTGTTTCGTTTGCTTCGTAAGCTGCTGGTGTGTGAAAAGGGCTGATGTCCCTTTAAAGAAGAGAGCTGGCGTTAAATGACTTGTCATTTGGATCCACAAGGGCTGAAGGTTCCTGGTTCTCTTAGGGCAGGGTGCATATGACAAAGTAGACTAGCAATATTTTGAGAGTTAAAAACATTGTAATACTAACTCAAATGTTTAATTAAAAATATTCAAAAATTAAAAATATTGTTATAATTGCTGAATGATTTTTCCCATTGCATTTCTGTCTGGACAACATGGCTGAAAGTGTAGGACACACATCTGTTTTTCTGTTTACCTCAGCAGATAAATTGTTTACTGCTTGTTTTGCTCTCCTGTACGTCTGTATCTAATATCTGTCCTTGAGAAGCATGCTTCTCCACAAACACACCGGTACGACACGAATCCTTTCACATATGCAGTCAGTCCTGGACTGAGATGAAGGAAAGTAGAGAGATTCCTTCATGTCGAGTCGGAGAAGCCATCTGCTGTCTGTGGAGAACTGGAGTGACCAGTCATCAAGATTCAACCATCATCCATCATACCAAGAGCGTTTGACACTTTCCAGGAATAGTGCCTAAACTCTTCAAAATGAAATCTCCCTTTTGCTTTAACGAGAAATTTATGAAGGTGTTTCATGCATTTAAAGTTTGCGTGAACCGGAGGTTGCAAACAAAATAAAACATGGAGGGCGTGGCTTGTTTTTTTCGCTGGGAAATGATTGGCCCTAAAACAGTAGGCATTTTAAAGCTCACAACAGACTGACAGTTGAAGGGGTGTGGTTAACGGCTCTGGCTCCGCCCATGCCATCAGACTGAGGTCATCAGAGAAGGTCTGCCATTCCACAGGGAAATACATTTTCAGATTTTGATTAAAGATTATGAGGGCACATTAATTTTAAAAAGGTTGTGCATGCATAAGTAATTTATAAGAAACACTGCAATATTCCATAAAAAAATTTGAGTAGTATATTTTGATTTCATGGTGACTTTAAAACTTCCTTGCTAGGTTCATTTTGTGTTTAATAATGGTTTAGCTAACATTATATTAGTTCAGGCAACAAGAAAATAAAATAAAATATATAAAATAATTTATTTGTACCTCTAATTTGTTTAAAACACCAAAGTTTGATTTATGGAGTATGTCATTAATTATGTGGACCGTTTGATGCAGGAAGCCAGCTGGCGTTTCTAAATTCTTTAGAGGCTAAACAGCTACAGTGCATGTGAGGGACAGTAAGGCATACAGTATATAAATTTCATATCAATTTCTTTTTGTCCTTGTCACTCTTTCAGCTCTAAAATGAAACCGAGCACCTTACAGGAGCTATAAACCAAATTCATTTAAACTCTTGGCCAGGTAATGCCTCTCGGGGCAATGTTACATAGACCAAAAAGAGAGAAAAAACCCTCTACATATTTCATCTTAAATACAATTGCCCTAGAGGAAAGCAAATTGGTTTCTATCTAAATGCAAATTTTTACCTCTGTGGTTCTGTTGTGGAGAGTGAGCACACGTGTGGGTTTTGGACCTTTCCGAGACACATAAAAGATCTCTGTCATGTATGACATTTTCAATATTTAATCTACAGTGACTGACAGGTCTGTTCTTAAAGAGTTTAATGAGAGGCGTTCCATAATTTATCCTGTAATATTTGCTACATACCAAGTGTTATAAATCCAGTGTTTTATGGATAGTGTTTTTATTTAAGATAAGAATTCTATAGAGTAAGAGAGTAATCTGAATATGATTTTTAATCGTTTGTTTGTTTTTTGTACTTGGTGTTTTGTACTTACGTGGTTAACAGTTTTAGGTTGTAAAAACGTTTCCCTAATGTTTCCATTAAGGAACCAGAAATAAATGAGCTATTTTCTTGGAATGTTAAAAATGTCCAGTTTTTTAGATATTGTATTAATGTTATTGCTTGGTTAGAATTGTCCCACTACGTATGATATATAACATTGTACTAACATTACTGCAAGAATTGGTTTTGAAAACCTTTAGAGAACGTTAGCCAACATTTTGAGAAGGTTCCCTGTTTGCTGGGGTCCTGTTTTAGCCCCAGGCTAAACTCTTCCTGAAGAATGGAGCAAACATCAAACAGTGTTCATTGTTTCTGCTCTCCTCAACATCTTTCTCAAAGCTTTTGCCCTCAGACAGTGGCATTCTCAGTTAAGCTCATTGTGTTTAAAAAGAAGAGAAGATGGGCACAAAAGCCCCAGGGTAAGAGATGAGAGACGCAGGATATCTGCTCCATCCAACAGATACCGTTATTGTGAAATTGACTGTTGCTCAGTTACCAGCAGAACCGATGAGGAACTAATCAATCATTCGTTCATCTCCAAGAGCTCATGATGGTGCATCATCTCCATTTTATGACAGATGTGATAACAAACGATTTCAGTTTAACCTTAACATGTCTTTAACATGACCTTTTACTTAACATTTCATGTGTTCAATCAAATCGAAGACATTTTCAGATAGCCAGAATATGTTATTACATTTTCCTGCTGATACTTTTAGGGCAGCTTCTGTTTTCCATCAAAGTTACGTCCGTTGTATTATCTCTGGTTATGCACTAAGTGTGTTTTTCTGAAACACGGCACAAACACATTAGGTTCAAACTTTTCTTTTTTGTCTCTCTTTCTCGTCCTTGACTAATACGGTGTGCGTTTTTGATAATGCGACACCTCTTTCATCTTCCTGTTTGTTCTCTGTGGAACCAACCTGCACGTCTGCTCCCTTCGTTACCCACGTGGGTGTGTGTGCAGCGAGTGTCGGGTGATTCATTATGCGGCGTGTTCACTGTGGAGTTGGATGGAGTTTTTGAAGAAAAAGAAAGTCTCCTGCTTTAAGCCCAGTTGATTGACAGTTCATTCCCTCACCCGGTTCCACACGCCTGCGTTTCCTCCCTATACTTCAGTGCTGTGATCCAGCCAATTGGACTGTCTCACACTCAGACACGCACACACACACACCGTCCTCACAATTAAACATGCCCTGTCACACCCGCAGACCTGAGGCAGATTTCACTGGTCGTTTCTGTTAACAACCACCTGGAACTAATGCCACTCAACAGATGCCAAAGCCATCAAATTGCGTTGATAAATTACAGGAAGCTGGTTTATTTATCGCTATGACAACACTTGCAAATGTACCCTTACAAAACTTTTTCTTTTTATATATCTCTTCACGTCCTGATAGCAATTGTTAAGTGATGTAAATATACTTTTATAAATATACACCTTCTGTGGAAGACAGGAACAGTTAAAGGTTCATCCAATCATTGCATTGGTCTGAATGCTTGTTGGGGGGTTACAAAGGTGACAATCATAGCAGCTTTCATAAAAAGACCAGGGCTGTGTCTCAATCCATTCTCTAGTTTCCTAATAAAACATCTGGGCCTTAGAGGAACATGCACTGGAGTCTCTTTTACACCCTAACAAGAGTTTTACTGGTATGCTATTTCAATACCGTAACTGCCATGCTTGCCATTGCCAGTACTCACCATTGTAAGGGAACGACGCATTGCTTTGATTTTAAAAAAATTATATATGTTGCCATGACAATTTATCTGTTTTTTCCTTGCAAATAAGTGACAGACAGTGTCTTTGTCAGCATTGTGCTTTTGTTCCTTATATTTGTCAAATTTATTGTGCTGTCACATAGAGTTATGGAGATACAGAAACTTACTCTGGTAAATCTTGCGGAGTTAAGAGTCCTTCTGTTGTGATGAACTGCAGGGCACAGATTACAGTTTCTCTGGGTTTGTATGACATGGTTCTCTGTTTGTATGTCACGGTACTGACTCTCGGTCCGCTCTGTTCTCAGGGAACTCGTACTCACGCTGGCACTGGGTCAAGTCCTGTCTCTGCTGATCTGTGGAATCGGCTTGACCAGCAAGTACCTGGCGGACGATTACCATGCCAACACGCCCGTTTTCCAGAGCTTTCTCAACTACATCCTGCTTTTCCTGGTTTACACCACCACGCTTGCGGTCAGGCAAGGTAAGAGTGCGTCCTCGCAGGTTTCCCAGTAGATATTAAAAACTATGTTGAACAGAAACATAATGTAAGGAAAGGTTATTTAAAACCCTAGATCTATACAAAGGCTATTTGATTATTTTGGTGTTTCATTTAACGTCTTTATTTTTCCTTGGCATCAACAACAGCGATTTCAAAACTACATTATGTTAAATTTTTTAAGGAAGAAACACAAACTGACTTTTTCCGGCTGAAGATGTAATTTATTACCCTGTAAAATGAAGAAAAGGTCATATTTATTTATAAAAGGTCAGATTTATAAAGATCTAAATCTAAGTGAATGTGGGCAAATATTTTGTAATGTGTTTTCATGAAAATGTTGATTTTACGGTTCTGAATGAAACATGTAGGAGGACATTATAAGCTACATCTTAATTCTAATGTAGTAATTGTTTTGTGTGTCTCATTTCACGACTGGATGGTGAGTCAGTATGTTGTGCTTATTATCAAGTTTTCATCTTAATTAAATATGTGTTGAATCTTGTGTTAAAAGGATAGTTTTTCTGTCACTTTTACTCGTATTTCTTTTGTTAGCTGTATGACTGTCTTTCTTCATGGAATACAAGAGTTTTTAGCACAATGTCTAAACTGCTTTTGTCATACAATGAAAGAGTAAGCATGAATCGAATGGATTGTTTATAATTATGTTTTATGATTGACTATTTGCTAAACTTCTTCTAAACTTCTGCCATTCAACAGAAGAAAGTTAGTTATAGGGGTGTGGAATGACACGAAGGTGAGTAAACGTTGACCGAATGTTTATTTTTGGGTGCGCTTTCCCTCTAATGAGTCCCAGCGAATGTTTCCACATGATGATTTCTGGTACACTTTCAGCAGGCTAAGAATAGATTTGTAAAAGAGTCAAGTTCTGAGCTGAGAAATGTGCCAACTCACAGTCTATTTATAAAAGACGGGCGTGAAATCATGTATACGTGGGTTTGCGTCTAACGCGCTGTTTTTGTAGAAATCTGTTTGTTCTAATAAGCTCTTTTAAGATCATTACCAAATGACTTGTGATGAGGAGATAATTATTGTAAGTTCAAATTAAGCTGTAAATTAGTTTTAATTATTACACGGCTGTCTGGAACTCTCGCATTCTGATTGGTCGATTGAGGCCAAATGTTTTTATATAATGACTGCAGAACTGTATAATTGATCATCGTCCCAGATTAAAGCATGCAAGGACAGTGCAAAAACGCGTTATTTTAAGCACGCCGCTCTGCGCGAGCCGCGGGGTAGAAGACGCGTCCGGGCAGATCCTTGCCAAATTGGCCCCACTCCGTTTGTTCCACCCGAGTGACCAAGGAGTTCTGTTAGAAGCTTCTGTAAACACGGCCCGTCGCTACAGAAAGTGGGCAGGCAATGTGTGCTTACAGGATAACGAGACGGTAGCTTGAACAGATCCCTGTCAGTCGGGTTGTGTCCACCAGCTCCAGCCAAACAGCGATCCTTATCTCCTTCTGCAGTCAGACGCCGTAGAAGCTGTCATCTTACAATAGCCTCGGTGAAGTGAAACTTCCTTTTCTCATTACCTTTCCATCCTCTCTTCTCTTTTCACCTCTTCTGTGTGTCTTGTAGCTGTCGTGACCCTTATGCTCCGTTTAAATTGGATTTAAAGTGCTGAGCTGCAGAATCTGAGGAGAAGTGCGGGCTGTCCATACTTTGTCGTCCGACTTTTTTTTTTTTTTTTTAAATTGGAGGCACAAATCCTACATTTCAGATTAGATTACATGCATTAGATAAACACACGGGCTAATTAAAAGCTAGTTTAAAAAACATCAAATGTGAAAACTGCAAGCCTCATATACAACAAAGAAAACAGACAAATAAAATATATTGTGGATTTGGGGAGACCACCTATACAAAAAGAAAATAGAAAAAAGAGCATTAAAAAAAAGCATTACATTTTTTCAGGCTCAATTTTGCACATTTACACACATTTGGCAGACACTTTTATCCAAAGCGACTTACAGTACATTCAGGTTATACATTTTTGTAAGTACGTGTGCTCCCTTGGGAATCAAACCCACAACCTTTGCGCTGCTAACACAGTGCTCTACCAGCTGAGCTACAAGAACATTTTGTACCTTATTTGTGGAAAACATAATAAAATCTCTCTTTCTCGCCTCTCTCACATCACTTTTCACAGGTGGATGGCAAATGTAATTGTCCTGTACTAACACGGCTAGACAGTTATTCATTTTGCAGGGCTAATGCTGATGGCTAACAGAAGCATTTTGTGCATCCATGCATTATTACGCCTGTGTCATATTACAGCAGTTTCAGAATAATGTGCTTCACTAATTGAAGGAAATATTAAAAACATCATTCAGTTTTACATAAATTTAGAATGTCGCGTGAACCCGCCAACTGACCAATGAGAAGCCTTTAAAATTTAGCCAGAACTGCCATTCGTGATGCCAATACACATGCCTTTTGTCAAAAGAAAAAAATAATTTTTTTATTGCATCCTTTGTGTGCGGCAAAACTTTAACCTGACAATGTTTTAGACGAATAACAGATTTGAGAGTCCAGGACGCTGTAATAGAATGAAGTTTGCTGATACATTAGCTGAATAGTTTGTTTTAACATGGCAGGAACATAAATGTATAAGCTCATCTTCTCAGTGTGAGAACACAAACCCACTCAGAATTGCTCTTGTTCCAAGAGGACGATGTCTGCCTGGCATATGGCTCTCTCTCCCTTTGTTTCAGGAATAGAAAACAAATGGAATTGCGTGCCAGAATTCCTCTTACCAATCTGTCAGCACTGCGCCATGGCTGCCAGTTGGACGCTGGCAGAGAGAAACGAGAACATGGCAATAATGATTATATAAATTAAAGTAAGTCGTGAGGGAAATGCTGGAGATATAGAGGACTGTTTGTGAAGTCCTGTTTGTTTTGACTGCTGCTTGTACAGTATGTTCAGTGTTTTGTTTTTTGGTCCTTCAAATTGAGTAAATTTCAGTCCATTCTACCCTGGAATATAATGTTAGTATAAGAAAATGACGTTTTAGTTTGGTGATTTCCAAAGTGGCAAGAATGTGTCAAGCTTTTACTTAATTTTGAAATATTTTAAAAAATACATGAACATTACAGTAAATAAACACAAAGCAATGCATTTCAATAGCAAAATGACAACTGGCACATGATCGCGATACTGCAAGTACATATCAAGTGTGTCATTTAAGACAGAGTTTGCTGCAAGTGTAAAGTTCATTCAGCCAATAAGACTTGGCCTTGGGTTATGGGGTGTGGCAGTGTAGAGCCATGTCCCCACACTCCATTCATCACTGTCATAATGTGTCAATAGAGCGTGCTTGTACAGCTTGTACAACAATTGTTGCTCTTCCCTACAAAGCTTCATTCAGTAACCTAATTAATCATTTTAGCGCGGTACCCCTGTTATTGATTTTACGCTGTTGAGATTTGCTTTTATGCTGACATCCACGCACATCTGAAGACCAGCATGGAAAACCTTTCGGATGGCTGATATTAGGGCATATTGTGTTGGAAATGTTTCAGAGCTTGATTTCCTGGTGGATTGCAACAGCAAAATGACTCATCTTGTCCATCTTTTCACAGCTTCCTGCAAAGAAACATGCATCTACAAAAACAGTTTTGGTATGAGTTTTTGTCAGGGTTTTGCACCTCCAAATGAATCAACTTCTGCCTTTATGGTGCTTGATGGAAATGAACGGTATCAACCTTGTTAATGCATCAAAAATCGAATGTTTCGATGACTTTCATGCTACTATTAGCTGGTCACCCATATCATTGCTGCTGTGGTTAACTGTATTTGCAACAACTAGGTTATCCAATCTGTGCAATTAACAGAAAAGCACTGACCATCTATAAACAGTTAAGGCTTACTGGAATTGACGTTTCAAACTGTTCTAAGCTGAAATGAAGACAAAATACGTGTGAATTTTGTTCTATATGTTACATGCATGTCACACAGAGTAGATGTGGCTTCAGTCTGTGTTTATGTGGACTCTAATCGCAGATTCATCACAGGCAGGCATCTTCATTATCTCCTGAGGAATCTAGTGCTAAGACCGCTGGGTAATGTGTGAGGTCACTGCTTTGTCCTCTGCACAATTACCCCTGAAAGCTTCTTTATTAGGTTTTTAAGGGCAGCTGTATGTGCTCTTTCTTACTGACACAGATTAGAAGGTGTTGAGGAGGTCAGAGTGAGGAAAGACATTAATTATTTGCATCGTTACAATACTAGACTGTACCCCCCAACCCCTCCCACAGACAGATAATCAATAAACTGTGTTCACTCAATGATGAGGTATGAATGTGTCCTCCATGCTGAGTAAAA
The DNA here is from genome assembly GCA_036877525.1 of Chromobotia macracanthus. Lineage (NCBI taxonomy): Eukaryota > Metazoa > Chordata > Actinopteri > Cypriniformes > Botiidae > Chromobotia > Chromobotia macracanthus. Next base: position 3,897,998 of record JAZGTH010000078.1, on the reverse strand, counting down.
AAGCCACACACACACACACAATTAGGTGCTTTGTGGTGACTTTCCATAGACATAATGACTTTTATATCTCTTTGGTGGTCCAGCATTTTAGAGCGAGTCTGGAATGGCATATCACCATATTACTAAAGCTTTTTTTTTTGGCAGTGCGATTTCATTTTATTTGTGGTAATAATCACTTGCAGCATCATACAGTCTTTATGTAAAATGCTACCTCTCATAAAAACATTTATACAAGCACTTTCATGTCTTATTGCGAGTAATATTTTGTGTTGCAACTTTATATATTTTATGGAAAAGACAGGCTAAGATATTCAAAAATTCATCAAGGTAGTCCAGTATCTCTGATGTAAACCTGCAAATACTGCAGGTCATGCAAGCCAATTATTAGTGGTTCTTGTGTAATTGGGGTATTTTAAACGGATTAATTAGTCGCTGGAAGGGTCCTGTACCCTCATGCGTGTCCATGTCAGTTCTATAAGGATTATAGTAATTGCAACAGTAAATTTGCTGTGTGGAGAATTTCAGTGTTATGTTTTGATATCAGAGCTGCTTTTGATGGTAAGTGCCTCATGTTTACTTGTCATGTTTGTGTGCTAAGCATGAAAATAAATATATAAATAAATATATATATATATAAAAATAAATGCATTTTTCTCTTGCCATGATTTTGGGCAAAAGAAATCACATCCTTTTCTCTGCAAATGTGAGACTCGCCACCAGCAGCGTTCATTCTCACGTCTGTGAGGACATACGGTCTCGACGGCTGCTGTGCGAGTCGTCTGGTGAGAGATCGTCTTTGGACCCTCTGGTAACGCAGTGGGTTTGTCAGTGCTATCTAGAGAGGAGATTATTATATGGTCTGTCAGAATGACCCGTCTTTAAGAGTAATTTTCTCTTCCCCATTCGACCAGCATGCAGTCCGCAGTCCGCAGTCAGTCTCTGTAACAAGCTCTGAGATGATATCTCTGTCACAGCTGCCGCCCGTGGTCATCGTGTGAGAGCACACCATTAACATTCTCACAAACTGGAGGTGGGAAGAGATCAAATAATTGAAAGGCAAAAATGATGTCACACAGAACAGTGAGGTACATTTTCAAGGTGATGTAGCCTTATCAATTAGATAGAGAGAGAGAGAGAGATAGTTAAAGGGGTAGTTGAAAATTGTCAAAAAAATGAAAGTCCTGTTCATTTATTCACCCTCATGTTATGGCAATATACTTTTCAGCCTAAAAGTATCTGCAGAAAGAGGAAAGTCATACTGGTTTGGAATAGGATGAAGAATTAATTTGAAAGAACTTTAATTTAATTTGTGAGTAAGGGGAAAACATGCCGTATACGGGAGAATTGAAACCATTATATTTTAGGAATATAATGGTTATAATTAACTGCATAAAAACCTACACCTGAGGTGAATTTAGATTAATTAAATCCAATACCTCTAGTTTATCAGTATGTTTACATTAGTCAAATGGTATGTAGTGCTGAGGTGGTGTGCAGTTTCCCACTTCACTTCCTCTCTAAAATCTAAAATGTTCTCCGTCCTTCTGATCCATCTTCTGAGTGGATTTCACCGCCTGGTTGACTTACTTTCACAATCTGAAGTTGTTTTCAAAGTGAAGCAGATGCATATAAATGATTTTTCTTTGACTGTCAATATCTGCCATTCCTGACTCATCCACAGATATTGTTATGGTCTCCAATACTGCAGTCGATATTAAACTGTGTTTGATTACCTTTGGGAAGACACACATTCTCTATGCGGGTTTATGAATGGATCTGATATCTGTAAGATCTGATTTTCAGTGATTCTGAATTACATCTGCTGGGCCTGTACATTTAATTTCTTTATTACTTTAGATTTGCATATCGATATTATGTTTTTCATTTTACTCTCTGAAACCATATCAGAAACCCACATTCTGTAGACGTAATTTAATTACCAGCTGTTAAAAGTCCTTGTGATGTTGTGACAGAGCAATCCGTAACTTTTGCCTCTCGGTCGGCATCTCTGTTTGAAACGTAAAATTGCAGGTTACTTTGTTTTTCTCTTTACTTGTTAAATTATAAATCATTATTATAAGCTTTGAATTGAGGTAAGGTACAGAGACAGTTTAAACCACTGATTTTTAACCAAAAACTGTTACGGATTGCAGCTTTAAGCAGTAAATGTAGTCCATAAGCATCTTTATTTTAAACTCCAACTATTCCAGAGTGAGCTATTAAATGGATAAAACAAACATTGTTTTTCATCATTTACTCACCTTCATGTCATTCCAAGCCTGTGTGACCTATAAGAGAAGATATTTTGAGAAATGTCTCAGTGGTTTTGTGTTTGTACAGTGGAAGTCAATGGGTTCCACTTTTGTTTGGTTGGGCAGTGTGGTAATGTGTCATGACTATTTAATATCTGCTTTCCTTCAGTGCGGTTGATGGAAAACTGGGTTAGAAGCAAGATCTGCAAGGTTCTTTGTGTTTCTAATACCCGCATGTACTCTGCCAAGTGTACTGCAGCTCCTGCTGTCAAATTCCTACAGAAAACTCATATTTATTTAAAGAAACTTACTGTGTCAAGAGATTACTGCGCTCTTTTAATGAAACCTGTGTAGGAAAGGAATAGATGTTTTAGTGGCTGCTTTAGTTCTCGGGGGTTTTATGTGGAATCTTTTTACCCCTATAGGAAAATGTATAAAACTTTTTATAGTGCTTTCGTGGGACATTTCATTTTGACTTTGTGTACTGAGCCTGTATTTTTGTTTTGCTCAATGTGAGGTCTGGATTGCTTGAAACAATGTATAGACCAGCTGATAGCAATGACGATCATGAACAACAAGGGATGGTCACTCTGGAGCCTGTGAATTGTGTTAAGCAACCTGAATCAGTACAGGAACAGCCCTCCAACAGGAATGCTTGCTTGCCTCCAAACCAGTTTTACTGATTGTCGTTTCCCAAAGTAAAGATGAACTGAACAGCATCAGACTGCTGGAACTGGAATGGTTTACATCTAATCCATGTTTTGGTTTTCACAGGAGAGGAGAATCTCCTGGCAATACTGAAGAGAAGATGGTGGAAGTACATGATTCTGGGACTGATTGATATTGAGGCCAATTACCTGGTCATCAAAGCCTACCAGTACACCACACTGACCAGCGTTCAGGTGAGTCACAACTAGTGTCAGCTCATGGGCCGCCCAAAGTTCACGTCCGACGATATTAATGATTACTAGAGATTCCAGCACAGAAGGTATTGATTTTCTACAGATGCTGTGTGCCATCACAGGTGTCATTAAGCAGAAACTTGTGTGTTTGAAAACCTGCTGGCATCTGGTCTGATCATAGTGTGATCCGAAAGTCTGAGACTGCTACTGATTATTTTTCCCAGTCCTGTGCTAATTTACTACAAATCTGAATTTTAAATGATATTTTCAGTGTGTTAATTCAATGAAAAACTGAACATGATTTTAAGACTCTTATCTTAGTATTTGGTATGTCCTCAGTTCGCTTTAGTGACAGCATGTACTCAAGCTGGTATGGAATTATTTCCATAATATAATAATATTGTTTTAGCCTGATTTGAGAAGGTTCTAATGAGAATTTAACATGCTTTAAGGAAAACATAGTCAGTGTAACAGTTTGCATACATTACATTAGTGACATACAATGATAATCTTTCTTGTACATTGTTCCCAAAATCCTAAAACTGTATTTATTTCTAGGGACAAATGATTTTTCCCACTGATTTTCAATGTGGTCTTGGACTTTTTTGGTTTTAAAGTCTATCTTAGATCTGATAAAAGTCTGTCTGGTGGTCATGCTTGTGTTGTATAACAGAGTGTATTCACACCAATCAATAAGGATTTTATAATGCTATAAGGATTTTCACAACAGAGTTACAACAGGGTTGTGTCTTGTTATTATTGATTGGACTGGATAAGATTGCATGGCATGATTATATTATTATCAGCCCAGACATACAGGTTGAAAACAGGCAGTATTAACTGCCTCTCTGTCACCATCTCTGTTTGAAACAATAAAATTGCAGGTTTCTTTACATACCTTTAATATGTATGTTAAATTATACTTAACAGCTTAAATTATAAACCATTATTATAAGCTTACCATTGCGGATCTGGGTGAGGAGGCTGTCTTCAATGCAGATCTGTCATTTACTTGCTCAATTCAATAAAATCATTTACTTGCTTTACTTGTAACCCTGAAGTTATGGATTGCAGCTTTAATTTTTGAGACATGTAGGCTAAGCATGTTTTATCTCGCCTAGGGGAAAAAGTGAGTCAGGGCTGCCACTGGTCTCCCCATAACTAATAGATGCATGATGGCCCTACACACACACACACACATACACACACTGGTTTGTTTTAAAGTGTCTGCTGTTTTTAATGCACCCATTGCGACCAATCGGCAGATAACATGGGTTCAGCACTTCTTGTCTGTCAGTAAAGCCTGCTACTGACTTTACAGCAGTACAGCAGCTGTCTGTGTGTTCTCTACCAACACAAAGGAGATGGAGAATTAGATCTTCAGATTGAGTTTGTATTGCTCAGGGCCAGTGGAGACAGCAGCTTCTCTGATTATACAGTGGAACCAGACACAGGCACTGCTGATGGTCAATCATAATTGGTACTGATCTACTATAGTACAATTTTGTATGCAAATACATATTCCCTGAGAACCCACATGGTGATGGTATTCGGGTTGGCAGGGGTCTTGTTTTGATATTGTATTAAAAATATAGCATGGCCGATATTCTGTACAACAGCACTGTGATATTGGTTTTAGCACAGACAGAATCGTCAGTTTATCCCCCCGGCTCAAAGCGCTCTGTAATTGCTCTGCTCCGACTCTTAAAAAAAACCCAAAAAAAACCAGCTTGTCACTGTGGTATTATGTCAGTTATCATGTTTAATTTTTAGGGATTTAGGTGGTACATGGCAACATAAAGCCCTGAGCCGAGAGTAATCTTATTATTTCATAAGTAAAAGCATGCATACACCGCCCATGCCTCTCCAAGGTTGAACCATCAATTTTATATAGAAATTTAAAATTGAATTTAATAAAAACGCTGCTTCAGTCTTAGACGAAGACATAACTGATAAATAAGCCAAAGGCTTTAACAGAACTTGTTTATTTTCAGCTCCAAATTAGTAAGAAACATTCTCGCATTTCCACCTTAACAAGGTCAGACGACTGCCGTTTACAACCCAATGTGGGGAAATGCTTCCCAACTCGCAAACTTTGTGCCGTTTTTCCCTTGCGGCTCACAACCAGCGTATTTTAACATTTTTATATAGACCGTAATGAGGTTACACATGGGCTCATCAATATTAATAGGCAGCGATGCAGAACCATGTGATGGAGCCTCTCTTTAAAACATTTGCCCATTAAGGGTAGATGATTACTTGTTATAGATGGTCATGGTGTTGGCAGAGATCCAGCATGCAAATGTACTGACTAATTTGCTTATATTTTCTCCCTTCTCTCTCACCTTCACTCAAACTGTAATTGTAACAAAAATGTACAGTGTAAACTTCTTAAAATAGATCTGATGCTGTTGTTAAAATTAGTCAAACTACATGCTTTAATTGCTCTTAATTTATTTCTGTTTCTTACTATATTCTAGAATGTACTATTGAATGAATAGTTTTAATTTACTTAAATCAATGTTTTCATAACAAAGAAATATTTAAAGCTGCAGTAAGTGATTTCTGAAAAACGCTGTTGAAAATTGAAATCAGCACCCAAACAAACAATTTTGCAAGTATTTGCTATATGTCTGTTCTGTGTGTGTTGATAAAAAATATTGTGTTTGCACATAGTCTTGGTCATGTAATATATTACATATTATAATTATAATACTATTCTGTAATGTTCCTCCAGCTGCTGGACTGCTTCGTCATCCCGGTGGTGTTGCTGCTCTCCTGGTTCTTTCTGTTGGTCAGGTATAAAGTGCTGCACTTTGTGGGCGTGGGCGTGTGTCTCCTGGGCATGGGCTGCATGGTGGGTGCTGATGTTCTGGTGGGCCGGCAGCAGGGTCTCGGTAAGTCCCCGCCCATTCACTGTGACATCACGGCGGCATAGCGGTACCATACCGTTTCCCTGGAGCAGTGTTCTGTTTCACATGCCATACCATGGTCCAAACATTACATGAGTGTAAAGCAGTACCCAATTCTCTGGAGAACCCAGAGTCCTGGGGATTGATTCAATCTCTGCCTGTTATTAAATATGAATGAACGGTAGGGTTTGTCCGTGTAATTTCACACGCAGCTTTCCCGAGGGGCCGGTCTAATGAAAAGCATACTAATTTATAAAGATTCTGCTGTTGTTAGAGTTGTCTGAAAATAATTTTCCCGCCGGCGAGTGGATATTATTTTCATCGTCTTGTATTAAATTGGGATGCTTTGTACGCTGAAACCGTACGCTCGGTGAACTGTGGGAAATTAGTATTTTTTTGCGCCTGATGGGTTCTTCCTCCTAACGGAGAGATTATTTAAGTGAAAAAATAAGTTATTTTACAGCAAAGTCAAATATTTGAATGGCGTGACAACAGATCCCAGAGTTTTTAAAAATTCCTATGCAGTGCTGGCTGAAAAATCAACACTGGATCTACATTCTAAGAAGAAATTAATGTGTCAAAAGAGAACGAAAAATATATTTACATGCTTGGCTGGCCTTGCAGCTTAAATATTTATTAAATGTATGGATTATATTGAGCTAATATAACACCCATCTCTGTTCTATACAGGTGACCACAAGCTTTTGGGGGACCTGTTGGTCCTTGCGGGGGCAACGCTGTACGGAATTTCCAATGTTTGTGAGGAATTTATAGTGAAGAATCTAAGCCGGGTGGAATTCCTGGGAATGATGGGGCTCTTTGGCTCTTTCTTCAGTGGCATCCAGCTGTGAGTCTCTAACTCTGAACAGTCCAAATAAAACTATAAAGCTGCAATCCGTAACTTTCTTGGGGGTTAAAAATAAACAAAAATCAGTTATTAAGCATGTACATGACAGATCAGTGTTCAACCCGATTTCCTTATCTTACCCCGATTCCCAACTTAATTAAGTTTATAATAATGATTTATAATTTGAGCTGCCAGGTCCGATTTCATGGAAAATCTTAGTTTGGCTTCATTTGACTTCAACATATATAATGAAAAGTATGTAAAGTAACCTGCAATATTTTGTTTCAAACAGAGATGGCGCTAGAGAGGTTTAAGTAAGTTACGGCTTGCAGCTTGAAATAACCTCTGAAATCTCTTGTTAATCATTTTAAAATGATGTACGCAATGCCTCATCATCATAGTTCTTTAATAATAGTTGTTTAGAAAAGATCGTAATGACCTCAGCAGGATTCTCTTGTCAGATTACCTGTTACACCTCCAGCCACCTGCTGTCTGTGTAGAGTCACGTACTGCAGATCTGTCATCCACTCTGACATTTACACACTTTGCATCTTTAAACGTCGTTCTCCACCAGAGCTTTCTGTATCTCCAGTATCCAGCAACACCATGTTTCCCCTTCCAACCTACAAATCCAAGGCCAGCTGGAATGTTCCCTCTCTCGTCTCTTTATCCGTCTGTAAACGAGGCCCATTTGGCCACCCGCGTCCCTCAGCGAACCTGCAGCCGCTCCAGCTGGAGTTGTTTTAACCACTCACTGTCATCTAGCATCTTTGTTCCACCACACCAAAGCTTGAATGTGCTTTAACATCTACATTTGTGCCATATTTACATAAACGCCAGCAACAGTGCTTATCCATGCCAGCTGCATCTTTCTTGGCATAATTATACTGAAAGGCATTTTTATCTCAAAGCAGGCTGGAGTTGTGGACGTTCTGTTTCCTGGTAGAATGTGACAAATAATCATTATCTGTCACTCTGCCGGTCTGAGTTGTAAAGTTTCTGTCATGGTTTTAATCACTCATATTTGTTTACATTTCCCCAGGAAATATTAAAGTCACCCTGAAATCCAACTATACTATTCTTATTTTTTAATGAGATACTGCAGTGTTTGTTATAAATGATTTATCTGTGCACATCATTTTTTTTTAATTCATGTGCCCTTGTAATCTTTAATCAAAATCTGAAAATGTACCTTCCCTCTGATGATGTCAGTCTGGTGGCTTGGGTGGAGCCAGAGTCCCTAACCACACCCCTCAAACTGTCAGTCTGCTCCAATCTTTGAAACGCCTACTTTCTATATCCAATCAGATCCTAGTGGAAAAACCAAGCCACGCCCTCCATTTATCCAATTCGCTCTGAATTACATCACAGCACTGAAGTTGTTTGGAACGTCCTGTTCACACCGACTTAATGTACATCATTCTACTTGTGTATTTACAAAATCTGTAAATAATGGATTTTTTCGCTTACCGCAGCCTCCGGGCATGAAAACCACACTGGATCCAGAATATTCTGTGCCTGCATCAGATAGTTTGAACTGCAGAGATGTGAGGGCTCCGGTTTCTGTCTCCCACTGATGTTTCTCTAGACACTAGTTGGCCAGTGAGACCTGTAACCGTGGCAACAGGATCATCGTGCAAACCTGTGATGGTTGTACAGTGGTGTCACATGGGGCTGTGGATTATTTCCTGTGCGGTTTTAATTGTGTGCAGGGGTGTGGGGTTGGGTGGGCCGATCTGATGTCATTGTTAAGAAGTCTGAAAAGCTCTGAAGAAACCGTTCAGGAGGCTTCAGGGAGAATGACCACTCTTTGGCCCAGCTCAGTGGATTTGTCAATCTTCCTGTTACTGTAGAGAACAACCACCTGTCAAAATGAGGCATGCTGTCGAGACGTCGCAGCCTCGGCTATTTATCTTGTATTGACATTCTCATTTCTCAAAGCCCAGCTCTGCTGACTGGTGGCTGATGAAAGTTGTGTTGTCTTTCATTTCAGGGCCATTATGGAGCACAAGGAGCTTCTGAAGGTCCAGTGGGACTGGCAGATAGGTAAGAAGGTTTTTACACTTGATGGTTTGATGGTTTGTTCCGTCATGAGTTGGAACTCTAAACCACTGTGACAGACAGACAGCCAGCCAGATATCAAATAAAATATAGGCATAAATATTATTTGCAAAACTTAACATATGAAAATGTGAAATGTTGCCTTGGCAATAAACTCAAATAAGTTTAAACGAAAAGTTTAAAATGAAAAGTTCATTATTTGTGTGCTGAAAGTAACTTTTTGCACAGTGATCACAAAAGTATCCGTTGCACATGTATTATATTACACTGTAAATTGTACATGATCATGGAATCAAAAACATTTGTACCATCAGTAATTAAATGAAACTGCACAGAAACATACTGGACAGATGTATTTTTAGATGCGCTTGGGGAAACTGTACTGGCTCACCAATAATCAATGGAGCTCCACACACGCTGGGTGTGTGGTGGTGAAGTCTTACGGCAGTATGCCTGACTGACCTTCTTCAGCTCTCCCTGAAGTACTGATGCTGGATCAGTGTGAACGTGCTTCTCATTCCAACAAACATGTCCTGCTGTGGGTGGGTAGGAGGGTGGAAAGTCAGTACCAACATGGAGGTCCAGATGTCATTTACCTGAAACCAGATTAATTATACAGAGCTTCCTTAAGACTGATTAGTCAACTAGTTGTTTGGGCAGCTCAGAGACTAGTAGATCTGAGAAATATGTTGTTTTGCATATCCCTGGTGAAAATGCTTTTAGGTACAACATCAGACGGCTGTGGAAAGACGGATTTAATTAAATATTGCTGTGCGCTTCTGACGAAGAGATACCGGGGAGACATTCAGCAGAAACGACAGAAGACATATTTAAACTGTTGAAGAGAATTAACTAAATTAATTGCTTATCTAGTCTACGACTGTAGAAATACACACACCTTCACACATGCTATACAGAACACACTCCCACAATTTTTATAGTAATAAGCATGCAGCTTAGATTTGCCTTTAAACCCTTTAACCATGTTACCTGTTTAATAATTAGTTTTAAATAAGACGACAAAACAGCCACGCTCAAATTTAGTGCATTTTATGACCCAGGAAGTCCTTTAGTTTTAATTCAGATTGATGCTTCTGTTTTTGATGAAGTGTGGAGGGGCTTTGCCAAAGGCAGCTTTGGGTTGGATCCCGAGAGGATGCTGGATTTTCACATTAGCGAAACCAGGAGTCGTTTGGGGGGCAACGTCATTAGCTGTCAATTCCATCGCAAGCAACACGCTTTGTGCCAGGAGAAGAAATACCTGCCGCCAAAGCCGCGATGCCCTTGAAAAAGAATGAGGGCATGTTGATAATAATGCAATACTTACAGCAATCCTTGAAATACTTTGCAGAAATATATTATATATTTATATTATATAAGAGAAATGGGAGACACCTGAGCTAAATTTGAAGTGTTGTTGCTAAGGGTCTGAATACTTTTGAAAACAATGGTGTTTTCACGTTGTCATTATGTCATACTTTCTGAATGCACTGTATATATATATATGATGTATATATATATAGATGATTTCCAGGGGACACACAAACAGATGAGGTACCCAGGGCACGCTTTGGATAAGAGCATTTGCCAAATGTATAATTGTAAATGTAAATCTTCCTATAGGCTAGAATTGAAGCATGGGATTCTGTGATCATTCATAATTCATTTGTATGCTGTGACTTTGCTCTGCTTGTCATCATTAGTTAGAAGTTGTCAGATCCACTCTGAATAGTTTCTGAAAACGTTGTCATCACCTCCAGCCAATTAGAGTTGTCTTTTAATATTCATTGTTTTTTGTTTTAACAGAATCACAGTTAAATCCTAGCCTAAAGATAGCTCTGAACTTTCTTCTGATTAGCAGGTGACATCTCATAACGTTCTTGCCAGACAGTGTTAGCCAGGCATCTGAATAAGTTATGAAGCCTTCTGCTCTGAAGCCCCGTGGCCAGAGAATAAACTCAGAGTGTGAGCTCTGAAATATAATGTGATGTAATCATGACATTGATTCGTCTTTGCTGGACACAAGTTAGTATTTGTTCTTCCCTCAAGGGGTTCAGAGGTGATCCTATCAGTTTTCTTTGATTATTTATAGCATCACTAACAAAAAGTATTAGAAAGTACAATGATGATGTGTATTTTTGGATGTGGTAGCATGGTCTTAAGGGAAAGATGAAAATCACAGATGAGATCTCTTTAATATCTCAATTATTTCTCATAGACAGCGGTGAGATTAAGTGAGAGCAAATGGAAATGTTTGCTCGAGTCTTCTGTGCCTCAGATGTTTCTCCCGAGAAAAAGGTCCAGAAATCTCACAAATGTCTCCATTAGAGTTTCAGACGAGATCTCAACAATGTCTCAAACTGAGCTCAGATTTGTCTGCAAATCAAAAGTTCAGTATAAACACAAACCTTACATCAAATGTACCAAATCCAGATTATTTTAGCTACAATTTACATTAATTTTACAACTCTGCTTGTTTATGTATTTTAACTATTGTCTCAGCATTTTTAGGAGAAACAGATAAATGAAGCATCAAATCAAAGGTCTCCATCAGATCTCCTGAACAATTATCAAAGAGAAACCTCTGAGAAATACATTTACTCAGGGGTGAAATCATGTTTTTGGGCATGTGCCACAGCAGTACCATGATTCTTGTGAAGCACCATGGTACAGAAGTATGACATTCAGTACCATTGTACTGCCACAAGACTGTATTTTTATGGGATGTATTGGTGTATCGGTTCAAAACTGTTTGTCCCTCCCAGCATTGGTTGAGCCAGTGCTGGTGTGGCTGGGTTAGATTCTTAAAGATACAGAGCACATTAAACTGGTTTAGGAGTTTGTATTTGAATATATAAAAATGACACCAAAAAAAAACAAAAATTGTCTTTAACTTATCGAAGTGCAGAGAAATCGGTGACGTGACTTGGCTGTTTGCCAAACAGGAAACGGATTTTGTTAGTGCTGACTGCTTTTTTCATTTCAAAACAAATTAGCGTTATCTGTCTCCATTCCTGCCATGTCTCCATCTGCGGAAATAAAACTTGTGTCCTTTACAAACGCATTTTGAAATGAATGACCTGGGAACACAAGTGAATAATTGAATTTTTCCGTGCCATCCAATTCCATTATATTGCAGCGGATGAATTATGAGCAGAATATCACAGCTGCTGACTCTATATCCTCTCTGATGTGTCAACCTGTGCTCTCGCTGCCACAGAGGGGAATGTATATATCCACTGCTGCCATATAAGAACACACAAGGTCATTCCTGTTATGCAGTAGCTGTTTAAATCTGTAACTTTTGCAAAACAAATGTGCATGAAGGTGTGTGCATGTGAAGAAGATTTTATGGTCAATCTTTAACTTTTGCCTCTCTACCACCATCTCTGTTTGAGACATAAAATTGCAGGTTACCTTACATACTTTTCATGTATGTTGAAATCAAATGAAGCTATGACAGAATGAATCTGGCAGATTAAATTATAAATCATTACTATAAACTTACCATTGGGAATGGGGGTAAGGTATGGAGACTGTGTTGAACACTGATCTGTTATGTACTTTCGTAGAACATCATTTTATTTAATAGTACTGATTTTTGTCATTTTACCATGACAGAATGTTTGGCAGTTTTGTTCATGTTGTTTTCCCAACCAAAATAAAACATTGGTTGCACTCGTGCTGGAATAGACACCAGAAAGTGTACAACATCTTAAACATCTTCTTTATTCATTGTGTCATAACTTTTTTTAAAAAGAACGGTATGAAATAGATTTTGAATAACAGAAATTCAGTGCTTTATGTACAGGTTCAGAAATCAGACTCACGGATGCAGCTCTGACTTTGTTTGTTCTCTCAGGGCTGCTGTATATTGGATTCAGCGCTTGCATGTTTGGGCTGTACAGCTTCATGCCTGTTGTGATCAAGAGAACCAGCGCTACGGCAGTGAATCTGTCTCTGCTGACAGCGGATCTCTACAGCCTCTTCTGTGGCTTGTTCCTGTTTCAGTACAAGGTTAGAATATGCTCTTTCTCTTTCTGTCTCTCTCCCCCTCACCAACACCTTTGTACATCATCTATAAGTTCTTGTTGCCACTAGCAACTCCAAGGTCAAGGGTTCGATATCCATATATAATATATATATATATCTCCATATATGATAAAAGGGCGTATCTACCAGCTGTTGATCGTTGCCTGTGTGGCATAGTGTATTAGTTATTTTGTGGGTGGAGTTATGAGGGGAGGGGTGTGTTTATCTGGTTATTGATTTTAAATATCAACATCTCTCAGCAATCGCTTACTGTACCTTTAAGACTTCTATATGTAAATGACCTCAGTTCCTCTAATGCAAAGTCTTTGCTGTCGGATCCAGTATAGTCTGTGCTGCCCCTTTCTTTAATAACAGCGTCCTTGCTAAATTAAATTACATCATGATAGGTGCACAATACAATAAAACCACTTTAAAAGAAAAGATGCTAAATATTCCTCCACTAAGATGATTTATCAGGGGATTTCTGAGGCAGTTTCCCCTCAGGGGAAGATCCAGCCACAATGCGAGACTTCATTTTTGAACGGCACCATTACAACGAAAGCCTTCACTGAGCAAAGCCATTAGTCATGCAGCACAATGAGCACAGTGTTTTAAACTCCCTTCCCCTGTCTAGTACAGATTATACCGTCTGGAGGACACAAAAGGTTTCTGCTCTTTTGAATTGTTTATAATAAAGAGGATCACACTGATTAGTTTTAATGGTTACAGCACTTTTAAACAGTTAATAAAATACCTTGACTTTTTGGCAAGGTGAGTGCATGGAGAAAATGTTTATTTATGAGACGCAGTAAGAAGGACGGATACAAAACTGGCCTGCGTCTCTGTTGCCGAAAGGCAAAATGCTGCAGTTTGTGCTCACTGGAAATAGTTAGAAGGGGCTTAACGAAATCACATTCGGTCTGAGCAGAGGCAGGGAAAACAAAAGCATCATCATTGCATCTAAAGCATTTCTGGCTTTGTTTTCAGTGCCCTTGTGTGAAGCAGCTCAACACAGCTGTCTGTCTCTTTTTGAATTGCACAGACAGAAACAGACATGGATTCGAGCTCAATATGTGATAGATGATAGCTAAATGAATTTAGTTTAGATGATCACACGCAGTCTGGGGGTTGTTATAGACTGTAAATAATGCATATGTGCATAACATATGTTGGCTGTTTGATGCTGCATTCACACCAGTTATCATAAGAGTTTCTTCAGTGTTTGTTAAAGTTGACATGAAATAGAAATTGTGTCTGTCTTTTCTTTCGTGTGGTGACGCGTCTAAATGAAGCAGCTTCTGAAATGAGAAAAATTGTAGGGCAGGACTTAATTTCATTCTTTGGGAATTGATTGGATCGTTGGAAGGGTAGAAACTGCCTGGCCATTGGACAGTCAGTATAGTCCCGCCCTCGGGGACAGGCATACATCATCAGAGAAGAGATGCTGTTTTGAGAGGGGAGGTTAAAATTTTAAAATAAACATTACGAGGGCACGTGAATGAAAAAAATGAATGATGTGCATGGATAAATCAGGTATAATAAATGCTGCAATATTCCATTTATAAAAGTACATTTTGATTTCATGGTGACTTTAATAATACAGAATGACCAGCACATAAAGACTATGGGGTTACACCAGTGCAGAAGAAGCCAGGAGACATACAGAGCCTCTGGATGAAACTCCGTCTGAATGTCAAAGCCATTTGTAATGTGTTCCGAGTTCTCCTGGATTCTCTGCACACCGTTCTTATTACTGGTCAGCAGTCAGCAGCTGCACTCTCTCCACTCACCTGTCCTTTACTCTTCTGTCTGGACTTTTCTGTGCCTGTGTTCTAATACCTGCTGAACCGTATTTCTTCTCACCCTGCTTGTCTTCCTCACAGGGCAAGCTCAAGGTCTTGAAAGTATAAAAATTCAAAGTGAGATCCAAAAGTACAGACTGCAAGTACAGCCTGTACACTTCACATTTTCACAGTCAAGATAAAGAATTGTTTGGAGTCCATTAAAATGAACCTGAATGCTCAAATTTAATATAGTTAATAAATAATGTTTAAACATAATGAAGCACTGCAGATGAATAATTTTCACTTTTAGTCGAGGCTGTTCTTTCTTCAGGTCCTTATGATGAGCTTTCTTAACTGTTTTTGTGTCTGTCATTGCCAACCTTCGGCTCTGGCCGACCTCACTTCATTTTTGAAGACACATATATTTTGTGTCTTTCAGCAGATTATTGCTTTTAGCTCTTCCCTGCCATCTTAAAAAGGACGGCTTATTTCTCTGAATTGAATAAGTGAGCTTTTCATGAGCCACATCAGCTAATAGTCCTGAAACCATTTCATTCTGGTCATAACCCAGACAAGTGTGTTTTTTGTACTTATGTTGTACTAGACCACATATCACTGATAATATCAGGACCTTTCCTCCTTAGGAAATCTGTGCGACTGGATCTTCTCAGATTGTATTTGAATTCCTGATGTAGTAGCACTTTACAATACGGTTCACAAAATCGGATATACATTATGTATTATAAACAAACTATAAACAGTATTATTTTACAGTATTTATAAATTTTGCTCCATTTTTAAATATATGATTGTTCATTTTCGTTTGTATACTTGTTTTTAATGAATAATTTATTCTGTTATTTATCATAGTATTTTAAAAAAAATGTTCCAAAACCCCAAACTATAATTTCTGGTTTAAATTGAATTTCTGAACTCAAATGGTCAATGTACTTTCAGACTTTTAAAGCTCACTTTATATCTGCAGCTGACAGATAATGCTGTTTACCCTCTTCCGTTTCGAACGTGCTCATGTGTTTTTCACAGTGATTTGCTGCAGCAGATGATAATACCTTTGAAATTTGAATCGAGCTTACACTGATTGCCACAATAGCATGAGATGTTCCAGTTCTGCCCGGCACTGATGGAGGCAATGCAGAAGAAAATGAGCTCTGATGGCTTCAGATGGAGTTGTGGGCTTGACGTGTTGCTCAGTTTCCTGAAATCTTGATACAGCCTGATGATGTCTGACAGATGCATGTTCACATTGCAGTTACAGCTTTGGGTTTCACTTCACTTTTGCTTTGGATTTGAATTCAGTGGATTATTTGCACTATGTTCCATAAGGGACAGTAGATGGTTTGATGATTGGATGTATCTTATTTTTGGCAGTGCTTGCTTTGCTTGTCCGTTAATGAGAATCTGCATGCTCACTTCCAGAACTAATCGCTTAGGAACCGCAGAGGGAGACAGAATCAGCAGATTTGCCAATATTCCTGCCATCTCGAAAATTGAATTGGAAGAATTGGACTGAAAGGTCTCTTAACTTTCTGACTTCATTTCAATATTCCAATCAATATAGTTTGAGTAAAATTTGGTGTAACATGCAAAGAAACATCTAACAATTTTAGGTTGCAAGACATTTCCCTAATGTTTCTGTTAAGTAAGAAAACCATTCAAAATATTATTTTGAAAGTTCTGGGAATGTTCCAAACATTTAGTTTTTTAGATGTTTCATTAACGTTATTGTTTGTTTATATGAACATTGTTCAAACATTTTTATTAATTCAGTAAAATGTTTAAAATTGTTACTGGAACAATTTAGAGTAATGTTTTTGATATATAATACATATAATTAAAAAAACATTCTACTAATGTTAATGCAATAACCTTTTTAATAACTCTGTGACGGTTCATTATTATGTATTTCTTCATCCAAAAAGGCTTTTTAACAATAATTATGTCACAAAAAAGCTACTGATTTATGCAGTTTGCAAGACGCAGATGAGGGCTGTTATCCTGGATATATGAACATGGTTTACCACTTTTGCTGCAAGCTCTCTTTTGTCTGCTTTAATGGTTGTGCTATTTACCGTCAGAATAACAGCAACCAGCAGCAGGAGAGAGGCTGTGTGAGCGATTACCTGCAGACCATTAAGTCAGCTGTGGAGTTTTAAATGCCTGTAAACAGGCCTCCATTCTGGACAACTGTTAATAGCTGACTAATTTTATTCATTGAAAGTCAGTGATTGTGAAATGTGAAGCTGACAAAAGCTTGCATGCTGAATGCAGACAGTTTTCAGCTATTTTGAGGTAATTTTGCCTCCTAGTAAAATTAATTACCTCGGATTTGAGGTTTTCAGCCAAACATTGGTCATTTGTGGAGCTTAGTGAGGGAAGACAGTATATTTAATTTGAAATAGCAGCTCACACAGTTTTTAATGTTTTTTGGGGGGCAACTTTGAAACAGAAGCCAAAACTTGTACTTGATTAAACGTCTAGTTCACAAACGCTGTTCTGTTTAGATTTCGATTTCACTATTTGCTGTTTGTAGCTGGAAAGCCACTGATCTAAAATGACTCTCTTTCTTCTCTTCTGAATCTTAAAAATGGATTGATGTACTACTCAATTTAATATACAGAAGTGCAGAAAATATATAGGGTTGCTGTTCGTTTTCTAGTTCCTCAAACACTATAAATGTAAATATTTAGAACATTTAGAATATTAAAAAAATCTTGCAGATATTTTCCGATAATCCCGAAATATTTGACGAATTAAGTCCCTGCTTAAAATTAAGGTGGCCATTGAAATTGTGGTTCTTTCTAGAGCCAGAGATTTGCTAAATACTTATTTACAAATTAAAAAAATAAAGGCTCTTAAAAGGTTCTTTGTTGGGCTGTATGGTTCCATATAGAACACCTAACATCCACAGAACCTTTCTGTTTTGTTTTGTTGAGGAAAGGTTGTACAGGCTATAAAAAGGTAAGAAAAATGGTTCTTTAGGAAACCTTTGACTGAAAAAGGTTATTTGAGCTCTTCTATGGCATCATTGTGAAGAACCTTTGCAAGCACCTTTATTTTGTTCAGTGTTTGCAAGAAAATCCTTAAGAAACCAAGTTTGTGTGCCAACAGTTATATTAGTTTGTGTTACTAATAGTTTGTGTACTAATAGACAAGTTTCATTATTTGGACACTCTTCTTCAACACAGGGCTATTTGAGGCAGAGTGTCTGGTACCGTACAATCCATCTCAGGTCTATAAAAGAACTTTCATTTTGAAATATGGCACTCAGGTTACCGTGCATATTACAGCATGATTTATTGAGAAAGTACCAGCATCATTTTTTTACAGGTTGTAATTACATCGCTATCCTTTATTGAAAATTCTCGCTCTCCCCAACACTTAGGAAAAGAGGGGCACCGTGTGTCTGTCTAGAAAAAACAAACCGCTTTATCATAGTTATGCCGCAATGTAGCACCTCTTGATATATTTAAATTAGCAACCTGACACACCAGCAATAAAAGAAGAATATATTTTTATCCAGCAAATATTACTCTTGCCGGATCTAATACCCTTCCAGTACCGGAAGATCGCTCCGACTGTGCTTGCTTTTCCGTATATTTGGCAGAGCCATCTGCCCAATTTGTGTCCTGTGGTCTGCATTGTTATGACTCCCACGTGTGCCTGTGCTGGAAATGCAAACACAGGATTTCATAACATTGAAACAGTCAGATGAGTCACTAAGTGTCCTGTTACAGTCATTTTTCTCCTGAGATGTTCAGATTAGAAGATGTGCAGTGATGATATCAACACTCCACTCTTGAAAAGAAAAGTTCTTTAATGGTAAATATAACATGACAAATAACCTTCTTCCAAGAAATAGCAGTTTGCTCTCTGTAGATTTCATGAGTTTCTGGAGTTCTCTCTGAAGGTTTCCTGAGTTTCTGGAGTTCTCTCTAAAGGTTTCCTGAGTTTCTGGAGTTCTCTCTGAAGGTTTCCTGAGTTTCTGGAGTTCTCTCTAAAGGTTTCCCGAGTTTCTGGAGTTCTCTCTGAAGGTTTTCTGAGTTTCTGGAGTTCTCTCTGAAGGTTTCCTGAGTTTTAGAGTTCTCACTGAAGGTTTCCTGAGTTTCTGGAGTTCTCTCTGAAGGTTTCATGAGTTTCTGGAGTTCTCGCTGAAGGTTTCATGAGTTTCTGGAGTTCTCTCTGAAGGTTTCATGAGTTTCTAGGGTTCTCGCTGAAGGTTTCATGAGTTTCTGGAGTTCTCTCTGAAGGTTTTATGAGGTTTAGAGTTCTCTCTAAAGGCTTCATGAGTTTCTGGAGTTCTCTCTGAAGGTTTCATGAGTTTCTGGAGTTCTCTCTGAAGGTTTCATGAGTTTCTGGAGTTCTCTCTGAAAGTTTCATGAGTTTTAGAGTTCTCTCTGAAGGTTTCATGAGTTTCTGGAGTTCTCTCTGAAGGTTTCATGAGTTTCTGGAGTTCTCTCTGAAAGTTTCATGAGTTTTAGAGTTCTCTCTGAAGGTTTCATGAGTTTCTGGAGTTCTCTTTTTTGGTGTCTGGAGTTCTCTGGAGTTCTCTGGCAAAATTGTACAGAAAATATTTTTCATATATTACCTAAATGATCAGCAAAAATATCTTTAATTAATTACCTACTGTAAATGATCAGAGAATATACATTTTTGGATGAGCTTTCTTTTATGAGCAGAAACTGAAGGTGGATTAATGAAACATGACAATAAATGATATTTGCTGTTATATTGATTTATAGGATTTTATCTTTTTACTGTAATAGCTGAAGGCAAACAAGGTGAACTGCAAGAAAGTTTCAAAGTTTATTTTAAATTCTCTGTGGAGTTTCTCTGGGCTTCCTCAAGCATCCCTCAGACGTCTCTCACGGCAGGGGCTTCAAAGTATGTTAGTATGTGTAAATATTTATGCTTGTGTGCACATATACACGTTTTTCTAATAGATTTGTCTCTTCTCAGCCTGTCTGTAGAACAGGGTCATACTGGTGACCTCATAGTGGTTCACATCATTAGAGCTTTTAGCCGTCATGTGACCATGGGATAAGAGCAGACAAAATAATTCCTCTGCATCCTGCTCTTACAGGCCAATGCTGAAAGCCATGTGTAATTGGTAAACACATCAGAGGCACCCTAGAGGGTTAGCACATAACCCAAGCTGATTATGTTGAAAGCTCATCCACACCTTAGACTCATGATACAAATCAAGTCAGTAGATTGTCATCAGTGTTTATTTATTTAATACTGGTTTTGTAGATCTGTGGTAAATGAGTCCAATTTTATTGTTATTTTGCCATATAAGTTTTCCTCACATTGAATCACAGTTATGCATGTTTTGTCATGCAATGTCATGCAATTTCAGCCATCAGTAAATTATTAAAAGATGTCCCAGCACAATAAAAATCACAGACTTACTTCCTCTCCTGAACACTCACAATAAGTGAGTCATTTGTCTTGATGTGCTTCACTTCATTACTAATAAAGCAGCATCTTGTCCTCATTAGTTTATTTTCAAAAACGGATTCTCTCTGTTGGGCCGAGTGTCGGGATCCCTTATGTTCATTAAAGCAATATGACCCTGATGTGACATTTTTAATTCCTCTTTTGAAATAAAGTAAACAAGGTCTGCCAAAGTGAATTCACCCAAAAATGTATCTTCATTAAAAAATGGAATACATTTTTAATTTTTTATGGAATACAAATGTAATAAATAATGACAGAATATTACACCATTCATATGGTTTATCTATGTTCAGTTTTCAGGTCTTTATTTGCTGTCCTTCTTTATCATCATGCTGGGATTGGTCCTCTACTCCTCTTCTTCCACCTACGTGGCACAGGATCCTCGCGTTTACAAACAGTTCCGCAACACCGGAAATGCCATCACAGACACGCCCACCGCTGGACCCCTGGAGCCTTCAGTGACCTATACGAGCCTGGGTCAGGACATGGAGGAGGAGCCTCGTATACGAGTGGCCTGAAGGGGGCAGGGCTTCTTTAAACCAATCATCCACTGCCCAGCCCTGCAGTCTGTAGAAAGTAAATGCTAATGATCACGCAATGATGTAATTAACCACGTAGCAAACGAGTACACTGTGATCACGAACTGTGAATAGGTAGCAGTGACTTCTGTATATCTGAGTTATCAGATCCATCATGTATAGAGATTTTGTCTAATTAAGCCCCTCCCCTTTCAGCCCCCACGAACAAATTAAGTGTTTAGAAGGATTTGTGCTGACTGTTTGTCCAAATACTCTGTTGTGAATGTTTTATTTTCTTGAGCACAAAGAGTTCATTGTAATTCATGGTTTGCATTACTACTGTTTAATGAATATTTTATGTCTTAGTTTTAAACGACAATATTCTGAGTTTTAAAATGCTGATTTGAGCCAGTGCCTTGCTATGTAATATTATTGTGGGTTACATAAGCCAATGAAAAATCGTGACTTCTAAATTATTGCCATCTGTATTGGACATCTTGTCACGATTATGTATTGTATCTGCTCAAAATTATGAATAATTCATCAGCCAGAACTGCAAAACAAAATGTAAAAAAAGACAAATGATTTTTCACCTTTAACTGTAATATCATACTTTTTTACATTTGTCATATTGTTTAAATTCTGCCAATAAAAAATACTTCAATTATATTAAATATAAAGCCTGTGTAATAGCAATTGATTGTAAACTTGTAAACTTTTACTGCACTGTCTTTTTGTTTTATAAACTGATCAGCAATTGAGGTTTAGTCTTAATTATGATCTTATTTGGATAATATTCAGTATACATGTGTAAAGTTATTCTGAACAGATCTGAAAATTGTTTGCTTTATTATTCTTTTTCCTCTTTTTCATTTTTCGGTTGTCATTTAAATATCAAAAATTCTTAATGTGTCTGACTTGCTTAAAATAAATATATTTGTCTCAAACTCAACTCAAACTTGTCTCAACCAAAAATGTGAATGAAAAATGTTTGAAAAACTTTACCAATTTTGTTCGTAACAGTGACCGATCATAATCACCTTATTCTATTATAAAAGTTTGTACTGTTAAGTTTTCTTACACATGCATTATTCCCTGTAAAATATTGTTGAGCTTTACACCAAACGTAACATGCAGTATGCAACAATACTTCTATTTTGTACAGGGTCTGAAAATGTACATTTACCCAGATGATCTATCTCATGTGCATGCTGCAATAAACCAAGATCATCAAACGTAATTTAAAAAACTCTCATTTGTTAAAACAAAAAGTATGCAGTTAATAACAATTAAAAACATGACAGCATTTGACGGTATGCACAAAAGCTCTTAAAATTACACAACAGTCAGTGCTATTCAGTGCTTCTTCATTGTAGATAATTATCCAAACCTGCAGACATCATTTAATGCATTGAGGTGTCATTTCAGCTAAAAATAACAGCCTCACTAATGCTCATAGATAGTGTCTCTGTTCTTCCTCTCCTCTTCTGTTCCTTACCTCCATGTAATCTCGTTTCTCTGTTGCCTTTTACCTGGGCGCTTCGTATTTATACGTGAAGCTGACGTCATTCACGTGACGTCATCACCAGCGTCTTCTATACGCGGATGACGATCGCGGAACAAATGCAGCACATTCGTGAACATCACAAACTATAACTATCTTCTGTAACTGTTGTTAGAGAAAAGGAGGCGACTTGTAAAATGCATGCTGTGAGTTTTTTAGATATATCTGTGAGATACATTAAGATTAACCCCCCCCCCGTCACTCACATCCTGATTCTGTATCGATTTCTCACTTGAATACCTTTCAAATAACCAAATCATCTGCACATACCACGCATTAGTGCAGGCAACATAATTACTCAAGAAATTACAGGCGAGAACAAGGAATAAATTAACATCACAAACGCAGCAAGCGGGGAGAAAAGGAGAGAAATGGAGAGAAAGCGAGCGCTCGGCTCATGAATATTCATGAACGCAGGTAGGCCTACCTGATTGGCTTAGCCAATTAAGGTCTTGCCTTATGAATGTTAATAGCGCCCCTGGAGTCTCCAAAGTGGGTTGCCAAGCAACGTCAGCATAAGCTCATTTATATTCATGAGATGCTAATATTCATTAGCGATTCGCCACCCTTTGACCTCTCAGTTGGTTTCTTCCGCACCTTTAACACCGGAGAGGCGACCGGCAAGCCGCGACACCTGCGCAGGTATGGCGGAGCTCAGCGCGGCCCTGCTGGAGCAATTCTCCGGCCTGACCGCTGCCACAGACGACGAGGTCGCCGCAGACTCGACCCCCGAAGGCAGCGACAACACCGCGGGTTTATTGAGTTTTAGCGACGAGGTCCTTCTCGTCATTTTGAGGCGTTTGGACCCGATGTCGCTGCTCCGGCTCGGCAGCACCTGCAGCTCGTTGTTGCGTGTGAGTTCCTGCAACTCTCTGTGGACGCGACACTTCCAGGTAGTTTGTGTGATGTTTTTAGTTTTATTTGGTGATTTGGCAGACTTTATGGCAATGCATTTCCTTTCCAACCTCCCTCAAACTCTGCTCGCTGAGATTGATTGAAAACTTTTCATGCATTTATGTCTTGTATGTAACGCAGTATTGAACTTGGTGCTGTCTCAGCACGTTGCGTTTTAAAGCATTGCCACGCACGTATGCATTGTTGCATTTTTTTTTTGCAATGAAAAAATGGTTTTTCTATTTCTTTTATTGTTTATTTCTGTTTCTTTTATTGTTTATTTCTGTTTCTTTTATTGTTTATTTCTGTTTCTGAAGCCCGTGCGCAATTTTACGCGATATAACCCATTATTGGCAGCAGTTTCTCATCTGCGTCCCCCTCAATCTTCTCCAAACTTCTCCACAGGACTCGTTCGGGGTCAGTCTGTCTCATACCCACGCCAGGTGTCCCGTGTCGGCCAAAACCGCCTTCCGCTGGGTGTTCATGTGGAGATCTCTCTTCAGAAACATCCACTGTAACCGGGCGCTCCAGGAGAAGCTCTTCGTGGAGGTTCCTCTCGGGCCGCACACCTACTGGATCCAGTGGCTGGTGCTGGAGGAGATCGTACCGCTGCCCGCCCTGAGACTTCCCTGCAGGCATGTGGAGATGCTGTGGGGCGTCACCAGAGATTTGTTCCAGGACAAAATCCAAGGTGATCGTATTATCAGTCTTCATAAAGTGACTGGTGAAACGTAATGCGCTTTACATGAAGGCATCTGCAGAATGCATGAATGTAGATGTACCGCTTCATTGTTCTTGTTCATGCAGAGAAAACTGAAGATTGTGAGGCCCTCAAGTTTGAATGGAAGGAGCTCTATCACCTTGCGTTGAAGCACCATGGTAGCATCACGCTGGTCTTCCAACATGTTCTCCACCAACAGCAGAACAATGGTGAGAAGTTATATTTTCAGCCTGTTTTCTGAAACTAAGTCAGCTTTTTGAAAAAAAAAGGTGATTTTGGTTGTTTAAGTGAATCCAGTCAACCAGAGTTCATTCTCTGCCCTTTTCAGCCATGCACTTCAGAGTGAAAAATGGCACCCGAGGTTGGCTTTTGGAACCAATAGTGTATTGTGCTTTTTTTCTTTCCTTTTATTTGTCCTTACCAAAAGGACATCATGATGTCTGGATATTATGCTTGGTGTGGTTGACCTTTCAGATGTCTTTGCTGTGTACTTTTTCTGTTGCCCTCTAAAGTAATGGCGTTTTTGAAGAAAAAACACTGTAATGCAGTTTTTGTGCTGGTGAGTCACTTCTGAGTTCAATGATGGACCGTCGGCTGGTTGGAGAGTTGAGGTCTGATGTGTCTGATGTGCTCTGAGATGTGGCTGGACTGATGGACTGATGGATAGTTTGTCCTCACCTGATATTTCCTATCAGATGCTCTTTTAAAACACCTATGAAAGATCAGTGTCTATATATTTACTTGTAGACACTATATATTTATTTATTTACTTGGCATAACTTACTGCATTTATAAATGTAATGTACTGAATGTTGAACATATGGTACTGTTGGTGCCTTTTTTATAAAAATAATTGTTTACTTCTGCATTGAATTTATGTGGAAATTGATTCCACAAAACAGTTGGTTAAACTAATGTTTTGAGGTGGTTCTTCATTAAGGTTTACATAAAGTTGCAATCTGTGAAAAAGTCATGAAAGAAAACCATTCTTTGGTTATTGAGCCAGTACATGGTTATTGAGCCAGTACATGACAGATCAGTGTTTTAATAATTTATAATTTCAGTTGTCAGGTCTGATTTCCCCGGAAATCAGTTTGACATTTTACGTACATTAAAGTAACCTGCAATTTTTGGTTCAAGCAGAGATGGCGACAGGCAGTTACAGATTGCAGCTTTAATGATACCACTGACGTCTTAGTAAATTTTCAGTCCTTCCTTTTTTCAGCCCAAAATTTGGGGCTGCAGATTCTTCAGACTGCAAACTGAGTCATGATTACAAATCCAGGTTACAGAATGGTGTTCTTTTGATTTATGAATAAATGTATATCCACATCACGTATCAGTTTTGCTTTTCATATTTGATTTCTTTGGCTGACTGTAGATCACGCAGAGTTGGAGTTCATGTACCATCAATATGTCCAGTGCCGCTTCCAGTGGCTCTTCACTTACTGGCTGTTTCGTCAGCCGGCACCATACAACAAGCAGCTGCGATCTATTTTCCTGCAGTGGAAGAAGCACAGCAAGAGCAAGGTGGCCACCTGGGGAGAAACCCTGTGTGATGTGAGATATCTGGCCTCCCTGCATCCTATCACCAGCGACTACTGGAGAGGCCGGTTAGCCCGAGGAGACGAGAGCTTGGGTAGGTTATGGGGTTAGGTTTGACCCTGAAGTATCATTTGATCGTGAAAACATTGACTGTGGAATTATGCAGCATTCTGTATTTGATCTCAATTGTTCTTTGTCAGTCTAGTACAATGTTCTCCCTTGAGGAACCTGTACTGGCTTCCCTGATGGGGAAAAAAATGTCAAAATAAATATTACCGCTCCAGGCCATCAGAATATCTGCTTCTCATGTTCTGACTGTACTTGTTTCTTTGCATCAGGGATTCAGACTGTTGAAAACTACTTCTCCATGTGCAAGTCTCTGGTGGCCTGGATCTTAGGCCGTGACTGGGGTCGACTCAAGCGAAGAAAGGTATGAAATTACTATAGAATTGATGCAGAAAATGAAACCGTATTTCAATCTAAAGCAGATATGACTTTAAAAATAATTGTTTTTCTTTCCGATCAAAATCTTTAGTCCCTGGCAGGCATTATGTATGAATACATTTTGTGCAGTTCCTTTTCGGTGAATAACTTCTGTTCGGTTTTCTTCCCATGTGACCTCTTCCTGTTCAATCCCAACTGATATCTCTCTTCCACACCTCGAATATTCCAGATAAGTTCCTCTGAGGATGTGATCTTAAATATTGCCGCAGTGTTCGGAATCTTCATTTCATTAGCCAGTGCAAATGATTTCACAGGTCACAGCTTGAGCAGACGCTCCTATCTAATGGCTGTCTAAATGGATTATAGACGTATCGGTGCATGTCCCTCTCAATTACGCTGCATGTATGCGCATACAAACTCTCCCAAGACTGTTTTAAAACACACGTGAGCATCCAAGGACACAGACAAGGTCTGCCAAGACAATAAAGGCAGGATAGGTGGTCTTTTCTAGAAGTGTTTTTTTTATGCTGTGGAAGACGCAGGACCATAATGTTCTTCCAATCATTGCATTCGGGCCGAATGCAATCTTGCTATTGCTAGCCTCTGAAATCGCCTACTTGTCAAATGTGTTTTATTTTTTTCAACAGAAAAAAACAATTAGCTTTGTTTCAGCGTTTTGGTTTGTGCTTTCCATAATCTACAGGCTCTACATTAGTATGAATGGCTTTAGCGTGGTTTAAACGTTGGAATTATGTAGTTTAAAATGCTAATGGCAGCATTGCCACAACAGCGCAAAACCTATTTTTATTGCGGCTGCTTCTCCTAATGTATGAATATGCAAATTTAGGCCTGTTCCCTGCCGTGCATGTGCTTGTTTGATTCGTCTTCGTGGTGTGTGCTAATGAAGCAACGTCTCATTGGCAGGTTTATGAAGACACGCTGGAGGGTGTGTATCTTCTGCTGAGACGAGAGATGCAGGAAAAACTCATCGAGCACGAGCGCTTCTGGCATGTGGCCAAAGTCCAGATGACCCGAGTGTGCACACTGGAGGAGACGGCTGCAAATTATGTCAACTGGAAGATGATTGAGATGCTCCCCTACTACAAGTCAGTGCTGCTTAAGTCTGCATGCTCTTACCCTGAGAAAACCAAATTAGGATTGTTATTTAATGTTTAATTTTTTAAAAGCTGCAATTCGTAACTTTTGGAACAAAAATGAGATATTGAGCAAGTACATGACAGATCTCCTTACCTTATCGTTGGGAGTTAGGGTAAGCTTATAATAATGATTCATAATTTGAGCTGTCAGGTCAGATTTCCTGGAAATGTAAGTTTGACTTGATTTCACTTTGAAAGTACACAAAGTAACCAGCAATTGTATGTTTCAAACAGAGATGGCGCAAGAGAAGCAAAAGTTACAGATTGCAGCTTTGTACATTTCAATCTAGAATTTGAAATGCTAGTGAACTCACTATCACTTCAATCGTTAATAAAACACCAATATTGGTGATTACTGATATGGTCCCTGATGCATTGTGAATCTGTTTCAGCATAACTTTACAGATGATATTCTGTGTGTTTAAATGAGGCTGCTATACAAGTGTTATTTTTGCTGCTACTCTTAAATTTGGCCATCAGATTACTATTCAAGCCGTAAAGTGATGCTGCGTGATTTGAATCGCTGTCACTTTCATTAAAAACAACCGAGGAAGGACTTGAGCTTTACTAGTAGTTGGCTTTCAGATTTGGCTTTGAAGCATAGAGCGCGTGCAGGGTGGAGATGCGGGTACCGCTGGCAGCTTCAAACAAACAGCCTGCAGTAACTGATGGGGTGAGATCCACAGCCAGCCGATGACATCTTTGAAGTGTAGGGCGACTGATCTCCAAAAGCCTGGACTGAACTGAGCTCTAAAGTCAGCCCAAATCCACTGCATCTATCTGCAGTTAACCAGGAACAGTAGTGTGCAAAGCTAAGTGGCATGAGTTGCTTGAGGGAATTGTATAAGTCGAGTGATTGAAGCTTTCGAGTGTACGCTTGAACACTGATTATTCCAATGAATGGAATAATTATTGGCTGATACAGATAAGCTGGTTAATAGGATGTCACTAGCAATTTCGTTTACATTTACAAACCAACTGTTGCAAGTCGTCTGTCAATTAACTAGCTGATTAGTGAGGTTGTATCATTTCGTATGTTGTTTTTTTTTTTTTTGGGCATTTTATGTTGCGGGTAGGACGAAGCTTTTTAAAGACGAATTTGTTTAGAGCTTTAAAGCATAGCTTTAACACATTTCCCACCTTAACAATAAATATCAAGACAAATGCTTCCAGCAGACAATTTAATGTCTTGTGCTAATGTTCCTGTTAAGCGTAATGTGTGCGAGAGCTGTGATAGTTTCATGCAGTAAAAGGTCTTTTAGCCTGTTTATTTCTTTCTTTATTGAATATCTGTCATTTACCCAATAGATGACATTTAGCCAAACCACAAACCTGCTTTATTTTTGGAAATATATAGTTTAGCACTTTTGTCTAACTTTTCTGCCTGTTGTATTCTGTTGGTTTAATAGCATTCACATACATCAGCCCTTCCTGGCTGGGTTTAAATTTAGATTTTTTTTTATTCATTGTGATGTTTACATTGGTTTTTACTAATTTTGTGCTAATTTAATAAACAGTCTAACCAGTCTCTTATTTTCAGTCTAACACAAATCATTCGAGTTTGTCTTGTAGCCACTTTCATAATGGGTTTCCAGCACACGTAACCAACATGTTTGTCTCTGTTTTAAGACTGTATCTGGTGTCTGGTAACTCTGTGTACCTGGATCATGTGCAAGGCTTCTTGCGCAGAAAGCGACTGATTCATGACTGGATTTACCTGGAGGAGAATAACTGGGCCAGACAGCTGCTTCCCGAGCCCCTCTACACACTGCTGGAGTTTCACACCAAGATCTCTCAAGGTGGGTTCAGTTAGCGCTTTATTTATGATGTATAAATTAATCTTAATGACCTAACAGAGCAGCTATGCAATTGTTCCCCTTTAGGTGGGTTAGAGTACTGCATCTTATTGTGGGTTCCTGTATGAAATTAACATTCACTGTTGCTTTTGTAATGTTGAGGCCCTTGGAGGCCCTGGTTTGTTCAGCAGATTTTTTTATTTGTTTTAATCTTCAGTCCCCTGTCACAGTTTTGAAGCACTCTAGACCCTCGTAACATTTGCATCTAATGTTCTTAGCAGGATCTTTCGTATCTAAATGACTTGCCATTTACACAATGAAAGAACTAGAACAGCCAAGAACCAACATCAGTTCTGAGTCTAAGGTCCTGAGCCAAGTAGAACGTCAATAGAATGATAGACTTCAGTACAGAGACGCCATATTCAGTTTGGCAGGAAGGAAAACGAGGTGGTAAACAAAGCAGTTGGGGGTTGAATGTGCAGTCCATTTACTGTGGCATACTGCCTAAATGGTCGACACCCAGGCCCACTGTGATGTATCTTCATTTGTTAAACGCAAGCAGAATAATTTTCCAGTGTTAATCGATTGCAAATTGTTGCATTAAAGGTAGGGTAGAGAGGTTAGCAATAGCAATCTAGCTATGAAAGCATAAGATCCAGCCCTTCCTTTAGAGTGCTCTTCACACCTTCTTTAATACACATGAACGCCCTTCATGGAGGTATGCAAATACCAAGCTATTTTTATTAAATACTGGTTTGATGGGCAAAAAGCACATTGTATTATTGAATTCTGACCGAATGCAATGATTGGACGAACATTTTATGGTCTTCCGCCTTCCACAGATGCCACGTTTAGAACACGTAGTGATTGCCATCAGGATGCGAAGAGACTTTCAACCAGCATAACAGAAAATGTTTCTGGAACAAATTGCCTACCCCACCTTTAAGTTTATACATTTGTTCTTTTTAAACGAATTGTACCGCCAAGATCAGGCATTCTTGCATAAGTTATAGATGCGGTGTCAGAAGCATCTCTGAAGCGCCATTAAGGCTGATAGAAGCTGAGGTGAGTGAGGTATCTGAACTATATCAGAATGCAGAGAGAAATAATAGAGCTTTGTGTCTCAAAGCCATCCATCAGAGCAATGATGATGTGATCATCCTGATGAGGATTTATGAGCGAGCAGTTCCAGCCCTCTGTGACCCACTGGGGGTAGAATGATGGTCAGTTTATTTGTGGGCTCAAAAATCTGTCTTGTTTACTGTCAGGAAAATATGGGGTAGTTATAGAGTTTCTTTTTCACTCATCCATATCTGCTGTATAAGGAGTTTAAGCTCTCATCTCTTCACTGGTGATGATAAAGGTTGTTTTGTGCGTTCTGAATTAGTCTTCAACTGCTATTGCTTTCAGGAGTCAGTCCTGATCTGTTGGTCTATATTGTTTTTGGTCTAGATTTGTTGTAGTGTGTAGTTATTAAAAACAACTTGTACTTGTTACTTTTCATCCGTGTTTTCCGCATCTATGTTCTTTGTTCATTTGCTAATCATGATACGTTATTAACTTCAATCAGTAACTTGCCTCCCTGTCGCCACTTCAGTTTGAAACACAAAATTGCAGGTTACTTTATGTATTGACTTTTCTGGTCAACCTGACATTTACTGGAGAATCAGACCTGATGGCTCGGATTATAAATCATTATTATAAACTTGGTTGCGAATCAGGGTAAGATGTCAATTTGAACTGATCTGTTATGTTCTTGCTCAGTAACTGATTTCATTTCTAGCTAAAAAAGAGTTACAGATTGTAGCTATAAATACAAACTTGTGGCATGTGGCTTGATTTGTGTTTGAGTAAATATTGTGTGTAGAGAGCTAATCGATTATCAAGTCTGTCGTGTAACATTGTGTTGTGTACAGAGAGTTTGCACGGGGACTCTCTAACAGCCCAGCTGAGTCGACTTACGTGGCTGTATCTGAACTCAGGTCAGGAGTTCTATCTTCAGGCTGTGAAGGGAATGGTGTTGCAGTGCGCTCAGGCCAGCCTGACCCATCTCAGCACACTGCCAGCCTGTCAACTGCGTGTGGCTTAGACCCGTTACATGTTGTTTTAATCAACTTTTTATTGACTTTTAATATGCTAACCCAAAGTTTTTTCGATTTTGTGAGGCATTTTAAGATTTAACATGGATGAATTTTTAGATGTTTTTTTCTTTTACTTTTTTCCTCATAACTGAGAATTGTGATTGTGTGCTTGTGAAGTGCAATAAGAAATTTTAATCTTGCTAATATGAAATATGGCAGTTTTAGATTACAGTTTAGATTACAGAATTTTTTTTTTTTTATTGTAACTGTCATAAATTGTACTTGGACTTAAATGTATATCATGGTAAACTGCAACAATGCTGATTTACTAATAAAGCACCTTCACGCTCCATTTCACTTTGTGCTTGTTCTTCTAAAATTGTGAAACTTATTAACCCCAAGCTGACTGTGAGAAAATGTGCAAAAGTGAACTACTTTTAATAGCAAAAAGACTAAACAAACCAATATAGAAAAATACTTTATTTGACGTTTGTACAAATGAAAAAGCATTTTACAAAATGCAAAAATAGTTAATACTTCTGAGACTTCGTACATAAATAGAACTTTGGCATTTGTGAAATCTAGCTGGAAAACTAAAAGCTTAAAGATTAAAAGATGAGAAATTCAAACATTCTGAAAAGCCAGCCAGTGGCTTTCAGCCCACAGTGAGTCAGTCATGTCAATCAATGCACGGTCCTTAATATTCTGCAGTACAAACACTATACACGAACTCCACATGCGATCAGATACACTATCCTGCACTGTACGACGATGAGCGCTGCACACACGCCGTCAGGTTATTAGCGTCTCTGCCTGAGAATAAATACGCGTTGCTTGAGTATATGGCTTAGCTTGCACCTTTATGAATTAAAGTCCTATTGAATTCTGTCTGCCAAAATACACAATTCACATCGCGGTTCTGCTGCATAGATTCATAAAGGCACAGAATCGTACATATCTGCAAAAACGTGTAACGCTGGTTAACGTGGGGCTGCATAGTCCAGAACAGTTATTGACCGTATCTATTCCATTATCTTTTACTACATTAAAAGGAAAAACTATGTACATGCACAAGATAATATGAGCACAATATGACAAAACCCCCATGCTAAGTATATTTAAATACAATGATAATATTACAGTCAAGATATAGAAGCAGAATTAATATAGATGTTTGTATATATCAAACATTCGTCACCTTGGTGCATTATACAGTATGTGCAAAAGTTGACATGACTGCACTGGACTTCACACACACATTACAGACTAAAAAATATCTGCTTCAGGTCAAAATGAAATTACTGATACACAAGATCACACAGCTGGCAAAGACTTAAATCCCTTCAGAAACAATTACAACCAAAAATCTTGAAATACCTGAGCAAGGTTTTGCATTGGTTTCTTTCAAACATTTCAAATTCAAACTGTGTGTGTGTGTGTATGTGCTGTCTGATATGGATATATACACACACACAAATATATAGATATATATCTATATCTATCTCTGGCCTATAGAGAATGAGTTTTTCTAAGCGCGTTCAGGAGGTCATTGAAGCTTAACGTTTGCTCAACATTCCTTCTGTCTTTGGATCTCAACGTGTGCAACTTGGTCTGAACTGTGCCGACTAAAAAAGAACCTTAGTTTTAATCTAATTAAAAAAAGTTAAACTGTGTCCTGAATACATTAACCTGGATTCCTCTGCTGTCTTTTATTATGAAACAGTTTTCATGGAAGACCAGACTGTTCATATCAAACACAAAAATGCTGAAAATATCGAACAAACACAAACACGTTGGGTGCACAAAATTCCGCTAAAAAGGAGGATCCTTTAACTGCTATGGAGCCATATAGAAGGTCTGCTTGGAAACGTCGGCCTGCGACCTGTAGCTGTTGGGGCGTGTGCCCGTTTTTTTGTGATGAAAAAAGTTTGTGATGAAGTTTGGAGGTACGCAGAAGATCATACAGACTAGAACATCACAAGGCACTTTGAAAAACACAGGTTGCTCCACTTTCCCTCGAAGACGAATCTTACCACTGATCTGAGCTTTTACAAGAACACAGTGCATGTAACTCAAGGAAGGACCACCGAGGTGTCCAGCTGTACTAAATGTAAGACAACACATCCTTGAAAACAGATTCACAGCTTGGTCCAACCTGTAGTAGTCACAGAGACTGCAAAGTTCTGCTTCATCATATGGACTCTATTACCTTTACAAGCATTTGCATTGGGAACTCAGTCTGCAAGTCCAGACATGGTGAAAACAGAAGCCCCTGGAGATACAGACGGACCGTCACGAGCGTCATTGTGTCACGCAGTTGTCACCCATGTCCTGAGCGTAACGGTCCGAGATCACCGTTCGCAGCTCATCGATGTCTTTCCTCAGCTGACACACCTCCACCAGCTTCCCCCGCAGGCCGTCCTCCATCAAGGGCTTCTCGTTCTCCTCTGCTGAGCAGCTCATGGCTGGAAAAAGATGATCAAGGATGTCACCAACCATGAAGACCAGATACAGGCCATTAAAAAAACCAGTGTCAGACATGACCGGGCTCAAGAAACGTTTGCTAAATAAAAGCTATTTATTAACTTTTATGTATGTTTATAAAAATATTTCTGTCTCGCGCATAAATAAATAGCTGAAAATGAATATTTTTATGATAAGCTCAGGAGATTAAAAACACTACTTAGTCAGGATTAACAGTTGATAGTCTAGGCTGACATTTATTTGTCTGTGTCTGTGCATTTATTTGTCAGTGCTGTGCATTTATGTGTGTGTGTATAAAAACATGAGCATTTCTTTCAGGGTGTGTGTAATTTCCTGTTGTTGTGTGATGTTGAGAGTCTGGAGTTCAGGATTTAAGAGCTCTACAGGCAGACAGAGAGAGAGACGATCCAGACGGATGAGATATGAACAGACAGTCTGAACAGTTCTAGTGTCATTTAGTGCTTTTACAGAGAAAAACGTCAAAGAAAGTCTGTGCTTCAGAGAAACCGAATGATCTGATAAACAAGACAATGAAAAATGTCCTAAAATGGCCCTTAAAACCCCAGGCAACATATATGATATTATTATATATAATATATATATAATTTGGTATATGTAATTCAATATATATATAAGATAACATTATATACATTTTATGAAATACTATATAATTAAAATTATTAAAAAATAACAACAAATTTTTTTTATAAAATTACAGAAATATACTATGAAAACAGAAGCACCATTTTGAACAACGCTGTACATAACAGTACAAATGTACTTGCCATTTGTACTGTTATATACAAAAAGTTATAGATTAACGAGTGCCGTTTTCTATAGCTTTTTAATTATATACAGTATGCTATGAATATATATT
Source organism: Chromobotia macracanthus (assembly GCA_036877525.1). Lineage (NCBI taxonomy): Eukaryota > Metazoa > Chordata > Actinopteri > Cypriniformes > Botiidae > Chromobotia > Chromobotia macracanthus. The sequence goes on along the minus strand of JAZGTH010000078.1, from coordinate 3,863,649 downwards.
TACATTTGATGCCTAGAAGTAGAGCCAGGTTGGGCTCTTTGCCTTGAGCTCTCTGGGTGAGGACACTACAGAGGCCCTTGAGATCCAGCAGACACAAGGACATCTCCTTTAACAGGGGCCCAGTCTCCTTCAGACAGGACCCAGGGGCCACACTCGACGATTCCTCATCTGTTCGCCTTTGGCTCTGTGAAAACAATCAGATGTACGAGAGAAAGCTTTACACACCTCCTCCTGTAAGACACAGCAAAGTGAATCAGTAAAGTTTTTTTAAAGGGGCAGTAAGCAATTTCTGAGAAACTGTCTGAGAAACACACAATGCAACACAGGCAACATCTAACAGCTGGTGGATACACTCCCTATTGCTGATTGGCCACGAGAGTGTTATGGTGTTGTGTGGATTGTACCCATCCACATTGTTTTTCTCCTATTTACACAGCCAGGCCTATATGTAAACACAATACATTTTTAAACACACACAGAACAGACATTCAGCGAATATTCACAAAATATTTGGATGTTGATTTCAATTTTCCACAGCATTTCTCAGAAATCCCTTGTTGCACCTTTAAAGGGGACTGATTTTACCTTTTAAATGAATCATTTTCCAATTTTGTTGGAACACAGAAAATGTGTCTGAAGTGTAATTTCAGCATTTTACCTGGTTACCGCTGTGTGTTATTTTGGGAGTGTACTTTGCATGGACCTCTCAGAAACCTGGAGTGGGACTACATCATCTGCTGGTGACTGAGATGTGTGTGTGTGTGTGGCCTAACACAGATTACCAGCGTGCACAACACACTCGCTGTATTTGTACTTTCAGAACATATTCAAATGAGATACAGGGTCTGAAGCAGCTGTTTGTGAAAATTGCCTGAATCATTGAACAGTAAGAGGCAGAATTAGTAGCACTTACACAGCAGGAAAAAATATCCCATACGCACATGAGAAAGTGTGCTAGCGGGCTCAAATCTGCCCCAGGTTGCCGCACACCACGAGAGAATGCATTCTAATTCATTTCTACCTTACCAGAGAAGGATCAGTGTGTAATACATTAACACAGACTTATGAGTGAATGATGTGGACTGTATAGGGGATGTGGATATTATTTAGGACAAGTGGCCCTTTATGAAAGGCTAATGGAGAGAAGAAACACAGGATATGCTGGTTATTTTCACATTGCTAGAACAGAAAACTTTATTTACTATATTTTTATAATGTTTTTACAAATGAGGATGTCCTCAAATGGAGGTTTTGCTCAGATTTGTCAGGTTTTTCTGACTTTTAGGTACAAATTTGTCCCCAGCATACAGCCCTTGTTTATCAAAGGTGAAGGAAATCATTCTTTCAGAAGGATACAGGACGTCTACCAAAAGTAAATAGATTTGTATTCTTTTGTACTGTGAAAAGTAACCATCATCAAAGCTCAAGTGAAATGACCCACAAATCTGTGGCTCACAGAAATGTTATTGTGAGCCACAGATCACACATATATGATTACATCCAGAGTGTGTCGGGAATGCTGCTGATTGGTGCTGTCGGTCTGTGTACCATTTGTGTCTCCATGCATTTTGAGAAATACAGCTCTGTTTTTGTGATATTTAAATAAAGCTCTGCTATAGAAATTGACCTCTGTTTCGTGCTGTTACATGAATACGCACAAGTTTGTGTCTTCCAAATGATTATTGTGTTCTAAATACTGAAAACTACAAGATAAATCTACAAAAAAAAGATTAAATCGTTGATGCTGCCCTACATACAACATGTGTGGATGTGTGTGTGTGTTTTGTTCTGTATGTGTTTACATGGACTGTGGTGAGACAGTGTTAGAGGAAGACTATCCTTGTTGTAATTGTCTTTCGTGTTTGTATAACAGCTGTGCAGTCGCGGTGAAGTGCGGCTGTATCACGCACGACTGCAGGTTTGTGAAAACCCCTGCTTTCTCTCACCTTCAGACGGCGCTCTGAAAAATGACACTCTGAATTCTAACAGTGTGTTGAAGGCCGGCTGGGTTATTCATGACAAGACTGCTGTAAAAAAGCAGGAGGAGAACCGAACGGTACAAAATAACTGAAGCTACAGCATCAAGAACATCCTGCATCCTTGTTTTCAGTTCTGAGCTGAAATATGTTTTTAGATGTTGTATTAATGTTATTGTTTGGTTATAAGAACGTTTATGTAACTTATTAAAAAGGTTTCACTAACAATACATTTTTTTGATATATGATATGAAACATTCATAAAATGTTCTACTAACGTGACTGCAAGAACGGGTTTTGATCATTTTGAGAGAACCGTTAAAAATTTTAGCCAATGTTCTGAGAAAGTTCCTGTTAGCTGGGATTCCTCACATGGAGGTCAAAGTGGCGTATGACGCCTGCGCTATGAATCATGGGAAAGGACCTTTGGGGCACTTTAGAGTCCCCTTGCAGGGATGGATGGAGGTTTTGGAGAACTGTACCTGCTGAAGGGTCGTGGAGAAGGTTTCGATCTCCTCCTCACGTTCCACAAGCTGTTTACGGAGTTCCTGCGTTATTGCCCTCTCCCTCTGCAACCTCTTCTCCAGCGACTGCAAGGGAGACGAATGACATTGTTTAGATCTTCAGGCGTGTGTGAGCGCATCTTAAGCAAAACTCCTGCCTGCCTCTCCTGATTACCCAATTCAACATAAGCATCATCAGGCTCTACGATGTCCCATTATCTCGCCTCACAGAACAGAAACCATAACAATGCAAATCAAGACTTTTGACCTAAAGCTTCTACAACAAAGGTGGAAAATAAGGCTCTCACCGACAACTCCAGAGTGAGCTTGTCGATTTGCTGTTTCTGGCTGTCAATCAACTGAAACAAAAGATGATGGAATTATTCCAAACTGCTTCAGTGTAGAAATGTATGAAGCTATTGTGGCATTATATTTGTCACACACAAGTGTCATGCAGTGCATTGTGGGATGTGCGAGTCTGTACCATTCTGTTTTGGCTCTGTTGTTCCAGTAAGCGTGTGTTCTCTCTCTCCAGCTGCTTCAGGTCCATCATGGGCAGCCGAACTCCATCCTCCAAACACTTCTCCACCTTCTCCTGCAGGCTACATGTGAACAAATGTGTCTAATCATTCAGTAAAAGAAAACAAGTGAAGACAGAATTCTCAACAGGCCTTCACCCTAAATCAAAGCAAAGCCTTTATTATATGATCAGTCTGAGCTGATGACCTCCCTAGTTAACAATTTTTGGTTGTTTTACCTCTGAACAGCAGACACAAGCTCCTTCTCTCTCTTGGATTGGGATTCTATGAGAGCGTCTTTCTCCTGAAGGATGGTTCGGTTCTCCTCCAGGTTCTTCTCCAGCTGGGCGACGGTGTCCTCCAGCGTCCGAGCCTTCCCCTGCACCTCCTCCAGCTGAGAAGACATGACACAGATGGATAAGTCGAGTATTTACAATGCATTTGACTGATGGTTTGGGATTCGAACCCATGTCCATTTGAGCTACGGGAGCACTAAAAAATAAACACCTTTTCAAAGACAGGTTTGCTATGCGATATTACCACTAATGAAATGTGGAAGAATCGTCATGCCCTATGACTTTTCAATATTGTGATATTTGATGGTAAACAAAATGTATATTTGGCTCACAGCTGCAGTAAGTGATAAGCAGGTGAGATAAGTGAGTTCTGAAATATTTGTTGTTGATGGATAATCTTAATCCTCTTGTGACCACAAATATTATGAAACTGTAGGAAACAATGATTTAATAAGCCACGAGTTACACTGTTCCCAAATATAATGATGAGCACACGCTGTCGCATTAGCAGCTGTGTGTTCTGATCTATTAGCAGAATGCCTCAGGGACCGGCACTGCTGTGTTGGTTTAGCGCTGAAAGGAGACGTTAATTGTGCTCTGATTAAGTGAACCAAGATTAGTTAAGATGTTTGGGACTCACAATCAAATCTGTGGTTTGCCGACAAAAGAGAAGCTGGTGGAACGTGAGGGGTTGCCATGGTGACCAGGTAAACGGGCAAGTAATTTAAATTATGCTTTTATTCAAGGTGATTTTCAGCACAGTTATCAGTGAGGAAAATCGGATGATCATACGAGTGCATGGTGTTCCTGTAGCTGAACGGATAGAGCATTGCCTCAGCAGTGCAAAAGGTCAGGGTTTGATTCCCTGGGGACACATACTGATTAAATGTATAACTTGAATGCACTGTAAGTAGCTTTGGAAAAAAGTGGTTGCCAAATGCATGGGAAGGTTTGAACCAACAACCTTTTGGTTACCAGCCAAGCTCCATGCTACCCCACGTTGAGAGGTTAAGCGCTGTTTAACCAGACGCACGGGTAGTTTTGTAGTTTGGATCTTTAGAATAAAGATAAGCAGTGATCCTTCATCACTCGGGGTGTTGTGAGGAAACAGCATGTACCTGCTGAGCCTGCGCCTGGACCTCGTCCAGTGAGGGAAGGTCTGCGAGATATTTCTCCAGCGTCTCTATACGCTGCTGCTTCTCTTGATTCTGCTCCTGCTCTCGCTGGCATTTCTTCTTCAGACTGCTGATGTAGCGGTCGCGCGTTTTCATCTGAGTGGAAACACAACACGTCTTGTTAGCTTCAGTAGGTGAAACAGCCCTTTAACCTCTACAGTGCTTTGTTCTGAAACCTAGTGAGTGCCCTACAGAGGCAGCATTTTAAGACATGCTTGAGATGTGAAGACTGTTCTAAAAGGATGACAAAGACCAATTCCTATCATGCACTGCAGTGAGCCCTTGAAAAGATAAATCAAAGATGGTGGACGAAAGAAAGGATGATTATTAATGCTTTTTGTTATCAATACTTACTTCATTCCAGTCTTCATTTGAACATTGGCTAATGTTTTCTACAGACTCTCTCAAAGTTTGCAGTTACAATAGCATACCTTTCTTTAAACGTTATATATCACATATATCAAAAATGTTATTCTTTTAAAAACATTACAGAATTAAAGAAATGTTTGAATAGCCAAGCAGTTGATGTTAATACAATGTCTAAAAAACTTAGACATTTTGACGTTTTGAATGTTCCTAGAAATTTCAAAATAACACTTTTCAACATTTTTGATACTTAATGGAAAAATTAGGGAAACGTTCTTACAACTTCAAAGGGTACACAATATACTGTAAGATCAAGTGTTACAGGCACTATAACTGCCTGTTGTCTAATGCTAACACTGGCTCCACAAACGTATGATCAAATGACTTCTTTTCTGTGGACTTGGATGTTCTCTGCACCAGTAAGATCTCACCTTCTCCTCCAGTTTCTTGATGTCTTCTGTGTACTTCTGCGTGTTCTGTTTGAGAAATTCGCTAAGGTGAATGACCTCCAGCTCGGCGGCTGCTAACTTGCGGCCCAGCTCTCCGTTCTCACAGCACATGGGGCTCACCCGCTCGGGCAGCTGAGACTTTGGGCTCTGGCTGGAGATGGGACTGTCATACGGAGAGTCCTAAGAACGAGACAGAGGTATCAGCAACAGACACTGACAAAGTATGTGCAAAATTACGTTTTTATAATCGACTAGTTGATTATCTGCATGATTAGTCAACTAGTCAGTTCTAAGGAAGATCTAAATAATTACGGTCCACCAGATCCCAATGAAACGTGTTTCTCAAGGGGCGTTCACAAATGACAGGCTCCTCAAAAACAGCCTGATGGAGCGTAACAGAATGGAACAGAATACAGGGGTCTCCAGAGGCACTTTTCAAAGTTGTCAGAGCACAACAACCAAAGACGCCCATCTGCATGAGCTATTGTTTAAAAATAGTGCAGACCGTGCAGTCCGTAAATACGGTTAGATATTAAAAAAGATATTCAGCAGCTATCTATATATAATCTATAACCTATCAAAATCTATAACCTTATATCCCGCAAAATAATGTAGCACACACAAAAACAGACACAGATTATGCTACAACTTGCACAGTTTCAGTTCTTATGCATCTCTTTTAAAGCACTACTGCTGAAAATTACTGCAAAAAACAAACTAAAAAATCTAGATAAACTAGCTGACCTCACTAATGGGTGACCGACTCATTTCTAATGCTCACATACTGACGGGGGATATTTTTTTATTCATAACAGTCACTACAATGTATTCTTTCTCATTTTCTGTAATATAAAGAGACATACCTTAGCTTTGAGCAGATAAGAGTCATCATAGCGCCCCCTCTGGTTCTGGAGGACTTGTTGCGCCCTTAACTCGTTTTCCCTGATCCTGGCATGAAGCTGAAGGATTTGTTGTTTTTGTCTAGAATTCAAAGAAATTGGAAGTCGGTAAGAAGCTGCATTTTCAAAGTAATTCTCAATTGTCGTATTCATTTCATCCGAATTCACAGTCTTTTCCCAGAGCTGCTACAGAACGTTTCCTGGTTTAAAAACAAGCGCTTTGTAAGAGGTTAGGACATGCTTGCTGGAGGCAGGGACTTTGATGTGGCAGGCAGAAATACTTTAGTAAGAAATGTTTCTACACATGTAATAACACTCTAAAGCGTGCTTGTTGTACTTGGTTTGGACATTTTCTGCCTTTCAGCAAAATAAAACAGGCTACGCGGTTAAACATCAGCAGATCAAGTCGAGAATACTAAAGACCTGAAAACTGATCACAGCGCCATCTTGTGGCACCTTACTGTTTGATTAAAAAGCAACTATAAATGAAAACAAATATATTAAACAGACGGCAGAATTGCGCCGTGAGATTAAGAAAAATGTCTTCACGCATATCAATGCAGATAAAAGAAGATCTCCTTCAAACAGCGTGATAGTGCTGTGACATTTTATACTTTCAATAAAATATTAAAATGCACCAAGAGTGGCATGCAACACATATAGTGTACATGTAGATTAACGTCTTTTGGTGCATCTTAAAGCAGCCACTGTTCACAGCTGGATGTGCCTGTTCCCTCACTTGTAATTCTGGCAGGTACGACAGCCTGACACTTGTGTTTGTGTGTGTCTGAGCAGACTGAACAGAGCCCGTCTGCTGTGTGGCATTTGTGCCATTCCTTTGTCTGTCACAGCTAACCTGAGAGCAAAGCATTATGGGTGACAGCAGGGTGCTATAATTACACCTGCTCAAGGTCACAGCAGTCACGATGAGGTCACAGTTCTTACCACAGCTGACATCATGTTAAATTAATGAAATAGTAGCGCAAGCTCGTCTGCCACCTGCCTGGAAACAACAGCTAATGAGGGGAGGAGAAGGGAACGGGTTCACGATAAGACGCGAGCCGGACTTGAACTTGCATCGGATGTGACTCACACCATTGTGAAAAAAAAAAAAAAAAAATCGCAGAATCAAATAATGCAAACCAAATGCACCTTATTTAAATATGATTGATAAAGTGTGGATAATCAAATCAGATGTCCAATACAATATGAATGAAGTTTTGGTGTTAATACATTTTGTGTTGTACATTTTCAACGAATAGCATTCTATTGACTATATATAAAAACTCATGCTGTATGTTTATATATTAAGAATAATTCATTCTGAATTAATATATTAAAGCTTAGTATAGTAGTATATTAAAAAATATATATTTTTTACATAGTACTAAATTAATACAACATCATAACAGATTTTCAGAAGCAGTAAACTTAAAATGTGATGAAATGTGATAAACAAAAGGCATTTTTAAGATGGAAATAAAATGCAGCTCTTTCGATGTGTAGGCGCTTACCGGTCAATCTCCAGTTCTCGCTGCCGCAGGAGTCCCTCCTTAATTTTGACTAGAGTATTGACAGGCAAAGACGTTCCGCTCAGCGTCTACACAAGACAATAATTACAGCATTAGAGCTCTTCATTCAGAACACGCGGGTCAGGCTGGTGTGTACTTATGCTAAGCACACTGTAATTAGTATACTTGGTCTTCATAATCACCATCAACAATGAACTGCACCCAAAGCCCTTCATCATTGCAGTCAATAACTGCAGGAGAATTTTTAAGATCTCACTCACACAGATCAGTGTTTTCCAACATTTTACAATAACATCCCCCTCAATAAACCACACTCTCTCTGGTCTCACACACGTTGACTTCAGTCACTATACTATATTAAGCATGGTATATATGTGTATATATACAATACTATATACAATATAGCACATATTGTTTAATATTATATATAGTACATATATTAATGTCTGTAACTTTTGTTTCTCTACTGCCATCTCTGTTTGAAACATAAATTTACAGCTTACTTTACATACTTTTTGTTACGTATGTTAAAGTTAAATGACGCCTATGTGACATTTCCCGGAATAGCGGACCCGACAGCTCAGATTATAAACCAGTATTATAAACGTACAGTTGTCAATTAAGGTAAAGTAAGTGGACTGTTTTGAACACTGTTATGTTATGTACTTGCTCATGAAGTAATTTTTGTCATTCAGGTCATTTTACTTTGTTCAGCATCGCATTTGGAGCACTGAGATGTTCGTACACAATGTTAATATGTTGATTCTCAGAATATTAATTAATACGATGGAAAACAACTGCCACAGTCTAAATATATATTTCTCCACTTGTCTTTCAAATCAATGCGTACACAATCTTCAGCCGCACATGGCTGAGTGAAGGGTGACAAGCTCTCCACCTCCTATATCATAAACAGCAGCAGGCGCTAAATGAAAGCTGTGCAAACGACCTGTTGAGGAGCTGTCAGGTGTTCCTGTCTACTGCTGAAGGCCCCTGTCACCCCCGGATGATGTCACCACAATAATACAGCACTCCAAAATAATACAGCACTCCAAAATAATAGAGCACTTGAGTTTGGGAAAACTGCCAAGACTTCCATACTTTTTAGATTTTCATACAGGAGGGAGTTAAGGTGAGATGTGTCGGCGTGTACACTGCGTCAACATCCTTTACGCAGGAAGCTGGACCCATTAATCTGGTTCAAATATACTAAAAATTGAACCTGTTTCTGGTTGGTTTAAAAAAACGTGCCGCAAAAAAACTCTAAAATGGGACACTGGTGATATTAAAGTGTTTTCTTTTTATATTTTTATATGAAATGTAAATCAATTGTGTATACCCAATGACTCAACTTGATGTTTCCTAAGAGGCACAGGTCTGTAACAAACAGGTTCATACAGGCTTGGAAAAACATGAGGGTGACAAAAAGATGTCAGACTGACGTTCAACTGATGTGGTCACTGGATGTTAAAGAGTAACCACAGACAACTATTACATGTTCTCAGATGTAATAACCTCACTTACATCAACTCTTTAAAATAGTCTGTATTGTTCCAGCCACCTCGTCTCCGCAGGCTTGTCCTGTCGCCAGGCTCAGGAATGCCAAGCCCATAAATGCTCCACAAATCAGTGGCACTCTTGAGTCTTCAAACATGCCTTTATTTGCCTCTGGAGAGGTTTCGGTCTCACCAGCAAACAGTGTGGTGATAAGACGCAGGTGGCACTTTCATTGCCAGCTCTCCCTTACCTCCTCACATAGCCGAAGATATTTTTAACAGGCAGTGTGGGGTAAACTCAGCAGGCTGCCTCACTTCTCCACAGTATGTGCGCTGTGAGCACCACAGTGCTGCTTGAAAAGACAGAGCGCTGCAGACGGGCTTCTTCGTAAGCCGTTGGGCGGCTGGCAGTAGCAATAACAAACAAAAGCTGGGCAGCAGATCACATGAGGTGGACTGAATGAGGGGAAGTCAAGAGCACAGATCATCACTGCAGGCTATTTTTTCTCAACTGGGCATCACACAGATACTAGTCATGGGTTATGATGGTTAACTGATCAACTAGTTGACTGCAACTGACTGGTCTATTAGAAAGGCTGATGTTAACTCAGTCTGTTTATCCGTCTATCTGTCTGTCTGTCAGTCTGTGCAGTAGTTGTTATTTTTCAGGATAAAACACTTAAAAATTGCCATCTTTACTCTCATCACTTTCAAGCTTAGGCTGTTGCATCATGTTTCAAAACTTAAAAATAGAGTTATAACATGAAGAAATCTGACTCTTTGTTAAAAGGAATGTGGTATGATAATAATGTTACCTAATTTTCTTGGCTTGTTTCTGTAATTGTCAGAAGCCAAAATTGAAATTGAAAATCGATTACGATTAACTGCACAGCCCTGTCTCACACTGTTGAGGCTTTTGTGTGTGAGTGTGTGTAGGCCAGGACATAGCTGTCATTCCCCTCCAGCTTGTCTCTTTAGGGGGTGTTGTCATTAAATGCCAGACGTACCTAACTCACCAGAACCTATTTCTCCTTGTGTCACAATGTATTTAAAGATATGGTTCCCCAAAATGACCCTTGTGTCATTCCCGACCCAAATTATTTTCTTTCTTGCGCTGAAGAACAGGAGTCATCTACCGCAGTGAAAGTGGATGGCGACTACGACTTTCTCTAGTCCCCATCCACTTTCACTGATAATAGAATTTTAATTTTGGGGTGAACTGTCCCTTTAAATCTGTCCCCCATGCAGGCGTATATCCTATTTATCCACACTAGCTTACATCACCAAGCACTGTCAGATGTGTTTATGAGGAAAAATGACGACAAAAGACTAACCAATACACATGAGAGCACATAAGCCCTGCTGAGAGCCAGACAAGAGAGCGGCTGTCCTGCTGGAATGTGGAGATCTAATGAAAATAAATGCCTGTGTTTATCACATTTTATGCCGTGGCATAAACTAAAAGCTTTATGAGTCGGGAGTTTGTCTAAACTTATTCCTCCACCTGCTCTTCAATACTCCATACAGACCCCAGACTCTCTCCACACAGCCATTCAAACAGTCTGAGACAGTAACAGCTGCAAAAGAAAGCAAACACATTCATTACAGCGGACTGATGCCAGAAAATGCTAAACGTTGTGACTTTAAATTAAACCCCCTTAGGTGCTTGGTGCCCTAGATCGATGTTTCTCAAGCTGGAGGCCCGGGCTAACACAGAGCCTCATCAAACTTCCAAGGGGGCCTCAAGATGATTTAAAATAAGACAAACAAGCATAAAAAGAAGCTAAAAATCAAGATATTTCTTAGTATTTGGTTATTTTTTATTATGGATTTAAATCTTTCTAGTTATTTCCAAGTTCTAGAATATTACATTGGGTACAAACCGTAAGTGTGTGTGGGGGGGCTTTAAATATTGTTGTGGACAATGAGGGGTCTTGAAGCCCAAAAGGTTGAGATCCACTGTCCCAGAAAGCAATGAGACTAGAGCAAACCTCTAAGCAATAAAACGTTCTGTTACTGTCTATATCCAATCTGGAAAACTGGCTTTAAAAACGTGGCTTAGCTTGGAAGCCAATAAAAAGAGCCTTTGCTTCCAAAGACGAGCAATGCCCTCGGTAATCAGGATAATCATATCCGCTCTCTAAAACGTTGTGAAGAGCGCAGTGAAGGTCTGGTGCCTTTCAGCTCCGGTACTCCACAGCTACTCTGTCACATTGCACAGCTAATCTGCTGCCAGTTCCCTGAACTCTATCACACTCTGCCACCACGTTCCCTCAATGGCCCTCCAGACAGCCGTCCATCTGCCTCCTGACACGCTGAAGCAACACAGAGACGACACGCTGGCACCACTCGAAATGACCGTACCCAGAACTGCAATAAATTCTGTGATATGTGTTATTTATGGATTGCATGCCGGTGGGATATTGAGGTGTTTAAAACCAGTCCAGAAAAAATATCTAGAATCATCAGCACATAAAGTGTGTTAAGACACACTTTAAATATAAAGTTTTTTTATAGAGAATTTAAGTGAAGCTGAAAAACATCTTAATGTTAATAAATGTTACGTTGCATAAAAAAACATTTAAGCAAGTGGCATTTTTAAAGGCAGTATAGCACAAATAGATAGATATCCAATGATTAAAAAGATGTGCAGTTCAAAATGATTACAAAATGTATTTTGTCATACACTGGCATACATTACAGCCATTTCAGTGAAACATGCCTTATAGTTAATAGGATGAATTACACCTGTTCCCATCTAACAATTTTAGGTTGTATAATGTTGTCTTAATGTTTTTATTAATTAACGTTATATTAACATTATTGCTTGATTATAAGAATGTTATTCAAACATTTTTATTTCTGTAACATTTTGTAAATTATTCTTAAAACATTCCACTAACAACTTAAGAATAACATTTTTGATGTATAGGATATAAAACCAAACAAATTCTACTAACTTTACTGAAGAACATTTATTTATAACTTTGAGAGAACTTTGAGAGAATGTTCCCTGTTAGCTGGGCTGTTAGTCTGCTAAGAAACCTGTGTGAACTAAAGGGGTCCTGCTAAAAATGACCTACAGGATTAGTTAGAAACTAGTACAACTCTAGCATCATTTGTTGATGCCACTTGGTTTAATCTAATGCAATGACATGCAGACATTTTTAAGTGTAACAAAAGAGAGTTTCCAAATACTTTTGGGTCCACTGTACACACACACAAACACACACCCTGTGCTGGCCTGACCTCCCTCTCTGTGGCCCGCTGACAGCTGTAAGGTCCAGAAAGTGAGTGTGCTAAGCTCAACAATGAATTGAGACCTGCATGCATTGCACCCAACAAACAAACTTTCCAGCACTGGCCAGAGGGCATGACACAGACAATTGGGCGATGTGTATGCGTGCACATGGCAACCAGGCTTTAACGTGCCATAAACACTCTGTAAATGAGGCACAGTGAGCAAGGTCACCGGTAAAGACTGACCTCCTCCATTTTAATGAGCTTGTTCATAAAGGCCAGCATGCATTAGATTAACAGAGCCAACTTTTGCTTCTGTTCCTGCCTACTGGGATTACGGTAATGGAACAACATTAGCCAACGTTCTGAGATTGTTCCTTGTTAGCTGGGTATGCTCTTTTTTAATTTAGCAAAGTGGTTGCCCCCAAACCTGGCATCTAGCGTGGGCATTTTAGGGACGGGTTTTGGTCAGGAGGTGGTAAGGGAGGCGGTCCAGACCTCATCAAAACCAGTTTGCACAGACCAGAGACACAGCTGCGATTGAATGTCATCGTAATGCCCTCTCCTTTCTGATTGTTGCCACTGCTGCCCTTTTCAATAATGCTCTCTAAGAGCTTTCCTGACTCCAGTGAAATGGACTTCCATATAAGGAAGAGGGAACGCTGGGCCATTTTTATCTCAAAATAGACCTTAAACAATGACAAAAAAGCAGAACTCTGCAGGAAGTTCCCAGCGACCCCTGAAGAAAGTTTTTAACCAAAGATTAAAGAGGTTTATAGAGGCTCCTAGACTATTAGGACGTCTTGCAAGCAGACTTCTCAACGGAACTGGTCATTTAGGGCATACGTTGTTCTGGCCGCAACATCAATAGAATATCTGTATTAATCCTCGGACTGTAATCTCCAGTGAGAGCTGCTGGGTACTGTTACAAAGTAAATTCAACCAGAGCTGAACAGTAACAGAGAGAGTATCAATAGAAGCCAATGCGGATCATTCCCAGCTAACAGGGAACATTCTCCAGAACATTGGCTAATGTTATTTAAAAGTTCTCTCAAAGTTATCAAAAACGTTTTGCAGTAACACGAGTAGAACTTTTTTATAACGTTATATATCATCATATCAAGGATGTTATATGTAGTGTACGTTATTAGTGGAACATTTGAAAGAGTTACAGAATTTTAAAAAGTTTAAATAATGTTCTTATAACCAAACAGTAATGTTAAAACAACATCTAAAAAACAAAGTTCCTAGAACTTTCAGTGTAACGTTTTTAATGTTTTTATTACTTAATGGAAATGTTAGGGAAACATTCTTACAACCTAAATTGTTAGTGACGATCTCAAGTCAGAAGCTAGTTTCCGATTTTCCGATAAATAATCAGACTTAATTCCATCTGTTTAACAAATCTAAAGTGTGATTTCTGAGTGCGACTGTGCATGTGTTTAGAAGTCTACAGAAGTAGACTAATTATTCCATTAGAGACTGAGTTTAGTATGCTATTCATATCTGAGGATAAATCTCCTTCCCATTAAAGATGGAAGAAAAAAACTGAGAGATCAGAGCCCTCCTACACATCTCATCCCCCCTCCTCATATACCCCACCCATTCATTTGTCCTACCATAAACGTTCAGACTCGCATCACGGACAGACCCTCCTTTTCTCGGCAGGAAAAATCAAAGCACCGGGACTGAAACTCAGTACCCTGTAGTGGCTGTAGTGTCAGGTAAGCAACTTTATCTCGCATTTCAATTACAGTTCCAACAGGTGTCTATGTTAATAAAAGTCACTTACTTCAGGTGACTGAATGCACTAGATATTTTTGCAAGTAAACAGAGATTCGCATTTTATATGGTAAAAAATACTGAGCGGCTAAAACGAACACAAGACTATTTGGGATTTAAAAACCGACAATCAACGGGAATGATAAAAGTAATATATTAAATTAGATACATTCATCACCTCTATAAAATATGAATGATGTATTGTGATTCTTTTCAAACATTGTATTCACATCAATTTTATCCTTTTTTATCTTATATTTAAATATTTTAGACGAGAGACTGATCACCACTCACAGTAGGTGTCCGAGAATATACACATCTTTTTCTGTTTACTTTACTGGCATGCCTGTAATATTTTACCTACCCCCGTTTCCCTGTTGCTATTTTTGCTATTTTCTGAAGTCAACTTCAGGGTTTAGCACTCATTGTGCAACACACAATATCCAATGAAGTCCAATGAAGATGAATGACAAAGAGCAAAACATCACAATACATCACAATAGAATTAAACATAAAGAATGACAGTATTATTGTATTGTGGCCCATATTGTGATATAACATCATCTGGTCTCTGCTGATCCCATCACATGCGCTTTATATTCATAACTGAACACAGTGCAGGATGAAGTGTCCAATTGGGGAGAGTCATTTATCACAGTTCTGGGGTTTGGGTCTGTTCGTTGGCTTTTGTACGGGCTGTTCTGTGCGCTTACGATAAACAGCGAGCCAGATGCATTGTTCAGAGAACACAAATCAAGCAGACGTGACCCAAAGTTACCGACCTATACAAAACATGCCACATCTGCACTCTGCAGGGAAATGGGACAGCCCCTCATCTCAACACAAATGAGCTCAGCGCAGTCACTGAGCTGAGTCATATGCGGTAAATAATACGGTATATAATACGATAATGCTTAAAAACGGTAGAAAACATGTCAAACACATCCGTCTGCATGCATATCACAGCATATACACACTTATATAGGTATGTACTATATATAATTTAAATGTTTTTTTTCTGTACCCCCTGCAAAAACGTTAAATTTAAAACTCTACCTGTTCATCAGTTCTGCCCCCGAGACGTCACCCAGCCCAGAAAATCTCCCCTGCATTACTCTGCCATGCCATCATGGAAAGTTCACTCACTGTGCCTCAAGTGGACTTATTTGTACAGGGAAATTGCCAGCGGAGGGTAGAAAATAAACGCACGTAAACATGCGCAGGCTTGGGAAAATCTCCGGCCAGCTTTTAACATCATTTCCTTCTTCGGTGTGATTCCATCTTATTTTTGCTCCACTCGGTTTATTTTTTCCAAAATTCTTGGCGCTTGCTGTGCATTTTAATGATGATGAGATGCTGTTTTTGCCAAAGGATGGCCTGAGAGATTTTAAAAAACAGATCTCACTCCAGTATCCGTGCACACTGAAATCTGCTCTGAGTTTGGGGTGGTTTAGGATGGTTGAGTAATTATTCAACAGACAACTAGTTAACTAGTTTATATAGTCTAGGTTTTTCCTCTAGTTTAGTTTCCTTTTTAGTTCATATTTTTGGTGGTGGTGTCTATCATGCTGCTTTTTAGATAATAGACAGTCGTGTAGTGCGTGTAGACGGATATCTTTAGCTGTTATATCATAACTTGCCCTGTTTCTGAGACCCTCATCATCATGAACATGAAATTTTAAAAGGCATGTCAACTTACAAACACATCTCAGAATCCCGGCAGTTTAACTCTGTTTAGCTGTTTAAAACACAAAAACTTGTCTATTTCAACCCCTAGGGACCGAATCGAGTGAACTCAATCCAAACCAATCTTATTATACAGCCCTCACCTAAGACACGTTCACTTGTTCATACAACTCATTGCTTTTAAAAATGTTGTTTTGCACATCCCTACTGTAAAATACCATAAGAGGAAGAAGAATAATCTAGACGTGTGAAGAGGGCAATAACCCATGCGATACCCTCCCAAGAAGATGTTAATGACATTATCATTTTCAGCAGTGATGGGGACGTGACCCTTGAGTAGTCACTAGGGTGTTGGAATGCTTGCGGCCCGTGGTGTTGACAAATATCTCTCCCCCAGCCTTTCGTCACAGGCAGCGTTAATCTCACCCGATCTCTTACGTGATTGCACGCCGGCCGCCAGGAAAGACCGCTTCACTTTAGACTCTTACGGTCACTCAGTCATCTACTGAAGCTTGCTCTTTATCCACACCCGCCAGATGGACACAAAATACCATTTCACACGTTGGACCTTTGGCAGGGAGGGTGTATTTGACATGAATGAAAAAGAGGCTGTAAGGGAAGGTATATACTGTTATTAGGTTGTGCTGTTGTTTTGTGATGACGAAACTTCTAAAAACATATTTAACAGAATCTGCGTTCATCTCTCATGGCTTTGTGTTCATTTAAATCAAAGTAAATATGCCGTCTACCCGGGTTAAAACCCACAGATGGCCACAAAGAAACCCAATTATCAGTATATCAAATCTTCTCACTTTTTTAGGTTTCCTCAAACACGCAATAAAAAGGATAAGTTATTTAAAGGAAAGATGTGCAAACTTCATGTTTTCAAAATTGAGTAGTGGGTAGGTTGCCCACAGTTGAAAAAATAAATAAAACCACTTTAAATCTTTAAAAAATACTAAAACAGAGAAACAAAAAAGCAGAACTACAGGCCTTCCCAAGAACACTCATTATCCAGCATACAACCATATCCCATATTGCAAAAAATAGACACGACTTGCACCTCCAACAGCAAAAACATCCCAGGCCTCCGATAACCTCTTGGCAATAAGCTGCAGATGAAACAGATTCAGTCTCTACAGGGATTCTGAGTAAGGGCTGGCCACCATTTCAATGGAATACTGTGACCATCAAAGGTCAGACCTAAGAATAACCTTTGGCGTGTACTGCGGGCAGAACAGATAACAGCCCATGAGAATGCAGGCCACAGGTGCCCCTGTATCCATCAAGCTAAAGGAGATGATAGCCAATTCATTTGTCAAAGGAATCCTGAGGAACCTCCCTGCAGATTTGAGAAGACAGGACTGAAAAACAGCATGAAAGAGAGAGATAAGCCTGTCTAAGACGAGAGCTCCTCTAATACGCAATGGCTTATAATCAAGGGCACTTCATCTTTCCACAAAACAGGTTTTTATCTAATCTTTCTGGAGGCGACGTGGTAAATCCTGGTTTAGGTTGTTTTGTAACACGTGTAAAATCATCCATTTAAAACATATTCTCAAGCCGTTTCCTGTGCTTACTCAAAGCCTGAAAAATGAAAAGCAACATTAGCTCACTCCTACGCAGCAAAAACAGTTATGTAAAAATCAACATGGGACCTAAATCTCATCTCTCAAGAGTTCAAAAATAATGAAGTGAAGTAAGTTAATTAGGTTACACGGATAATGTTAAAGATTAGGGTGGTTATACAGACCTCAGGTGTATTCACATACACAGTCATACTCAATCTTACATCATTGGGTTTTAAACAAAACAACCAAAATGTGCATCTTTTTTTTTCCTCCTAAAAAATCTACTTGTGAAAACAGAATTTAAAGATACTTAGTGCCCTATACATTTCTGATTTTAGGAGCCTGTTAAAGGGATAGTTCACCCCAAAATGAAAATTCTTTTACTCACCCTTATCTCATTTCAAACTTGTATGACCTTTTTTGCTTTTGAGGAACACAAAACAAGATATTTAGAACAGTGGCAGCCATTAACTTCCACTGTATAAACTTAAAACCACTGAGACATTTCTCAAAATATCTTTTGTGTTTCACAGAACCAAAAAGTCATATAGATTTGGAATGACATGAGGGTGAGTAAATGATTGATGAAAATTCAATTATTTTTGGGTGAACCATCCCCTACCACATATTCGAAACCACATTATTCGGAGCATCTAACTCCAGATTTGACCTTCCCGCACATCTTTTTAAACAAACCAAAAGACACCTGCATGACCTCCATGTCTGAACACTGCATGCTTATTCACTCTTTCATTTCCTTCCTCCCATCAGCCCCTGTGTCCGCCGGCAACCAGATCGCCTCTTCTGTCACCACGACAACCAGCATCTTTCCTCCCTACACGGCTCTCAGCTCCATCTAGTGGTACTGCCGCCCTTCCTCCCTTTCTCTCTCCTCCGCACCCTCCCCTCTCTGTGCACTAAAACTCATCTGCCGGCAGCCTGTGCCCGCCTCAGCATGGAGAAGGTGCAGCACATGACGCGGGCGGCCATTCGGCGGGCGTCCACCATGGAGGTTCCCCAGCAGGCCAAGCAAAACATGCAGGAGCTCTTCGTCAACTTCTGCCTCATCCTCATCTGCCTGCTTCTCATCTACATCATTGTCTTGCTAATGTGAGCAGGAGGGGCCACGGTTTTCCCTCTAGCCAATGAGGGCGAAGAACTGCAAAGAGGGGCCAATCACATTGAGGGGTGGGAGGGTGGGATGGGTGGGGCTTTTAAATTTCATACAGAGAGTTTTGAGTTTCAGAGTAGGGTGATACACTGCATGATTTTTATCATAATGATATGTTTGTAATTACATGAACAAAACAGCTATGCTAATTAGTGGTTATCTGATAAATATATATATACACTTTACATAGTCTATTACAGTATAATTACAGCAACTGATATACACAGAAAAACAGCTCTGTTACAAAATTTAACAGCCATCATTTCTTTCGCTTCGTCCGCCATCTTGGATTTTCTTTTTCACTGAGCTTGCTGCAGTGCATTCTGGGAAAGCTTTCTCTGTGAAGGATGCGTGAGAAGCTGATTTTTAATTTGACTAAAACTAAACCTGCCTTTGCAGCGGCGGCAATGCCTAAAAACGTTGCTTCCGTAGGCAGCTAACTAGGATTTGCAACAGAGAAAATGTTCACATAATATATTCAAAACTCACTAAAAATTTGAAACAGAAATGCTGCACTATCCATAATCACAAAGCTGTTGGTAGGTTTCAGTTCACTTTTGTTATTTAGCCAATGCATTAATCCAAATAGCCAAATATTGTCCAATATAAGCCAATACAGCAGTCTATCGCTAATACAAATAACTGACAATAACAGATGAATACAACAGGGAAATGTTCTTGCAGTTTAGCTCCATTATCTGGGCAAATTGAAACTGACTGGGGATCCATGATCACTGTGAATTGATGCTGCATGTGTGTCTCTCCATTTCCTATCAGCACCCATCACTGCATGTCACCCGGGGCCGAGAGATGGCGTCCGGCCTCCAGACCTCCTCTATGCACTGTGCTGAACTTAAGTTCACTTGCTTAATAAAAACATGATCTGATCACGAGTGTGCAATGAAAGTGTGCTGCGTTTGTGTTCCCACTTTACTAATTGAGTTTTCCACATAAATGACAAAATGAACAATCGATTATCAGGATCAGCTCACGGGAGCTAGTGGATTGGGTGAAGCTCATGAAACTGTCAGGAAAAATGTTTCAGTCACTCCAAAACAGAACAAATACTTTGCATTAAAAAAGGTTTAAAGACCTATTCAAATCTTTTGAATTATGATATTTTATAATTAAGCAAATTCATATTTCATAAATTCAATTCATTTTTACTGTAATAATGTTTTATATATTGTCATTACTGAAATTTAAAAACAACAGAAAATCTTAATAGTCCTAAATGTAGTGTTTCTCTCTCTCTTTCTCTCTATACATGTATTTATATATTTTTAGGATTGACCCAATATTTCTTGACAGGCTTCATGTGATTCAGGTGATAGTTAAGAGAACAGCGGTTATTATTCCTGAGAAATGTTCAAATAATGTTTTCTGCCTTGTCAGTCAGCTCATATCAGTATGTCAATCATGTTTAGCTCTTTCCACGGCATGTGAGAGATCACGACGCAATGTAACCTGCTCATCCCTCTTTCACTGGAAAACAAGTCCCGCAAGCATCATTCTGAAGAACGTCGTTCAAGCATCATTTTGAAGAACGTCCCGCAAGCATCATTCTGAAGAACGTCCTTCAAGCATCATTCTGAAGAACGTCCTGCAAGCACCATTCTGAAGAACGTCGTTCAAGCACCATTCTGAAGAACGTCGTTCAAGCACCATTCTGAAGAACGTCCCAAGCACCATTCTGAAGAACATCCCGCAAGCATCATTCTGAAGAACATCCCGCAAGCATCATTCTGAAGAACACCCTCCCGGGGCCTGAAGACCCAACGGCTGCGCCTAAAAACCCAATCCCAGATTCTCCAGGCCAGGCAGCTCTTCTTCTGCTCAGTATGGATCTGACCACTAACCGTGGACTAAACCTGCTGCTCAACTTCCTGCTAATCGTTGTGGCTCTACTGCTAATGCTTATTCTGGTCAAGCTCATGTGATCCAGTTCTGATCAACAAAATGGTCTGAATCCAGAATAATGAAGGCTGAGGTAGAAGAGAGTTGGAATGTGTTTTATATTCTATCTCCAAAATCATTTTAAAGGTGATGTTATTTTTGCTAACTTTAATCTCTCAGTCCCTCTCTTCAAAACAACGCCCACTAAGTAGGTGTCAGATCTATCCCGATTCTGTCGAAAATCATGACCCAATTTTTTGCTGTTTACAGAGACAGGTGTGATTTGTCAAGACACCGTTTAAGTGATAATTGTCAGACACTAGAGCTATTTTATGCGGTATTATTAAAAACATTGCTCACAGTACATGCTCAGCATTATCGAGTAGCTTATTGGAAGGCTTCTCGAAATTATACAGATCCATCTCCAGCAAATCACTCTCCAGAGACAAAGTACATGTGGCATTTGACCTATGTTTAAAAGAAGAAAAACGCATCATTTTAATTCCAGTTGAACTCAGATTAAGAGCACGTCACCGCTTCCTGTGTCACTGTGCTCTCTAGTGGCCATTGCCTCAAACTGCTATAAAAATCAACATCAAAACAGGATGGGATTAACAGCATGAATTCTCTCAAAATGAGATGGAATTTAATACATTGTCAAAAAAAGCCCTGAAGATCTAGGTGACCTGTTTGCATAAATAACCTTGCAAATCACTGAAACTATTTTTAAACTAAAACATTAGCATGCCTGCTGAACGTTAAAGGGATAGTTCACCCAAAAATTCTTCCATCATTTACTCAAACTCATGTAATCTCAAATCTGTATGACGTTTTTTGCTTCTGAGGAACACAAAAGAAGATATTTTGAAGTATGCTGGTAACCAAACAACAGTGGCACCCTGTGACTTTCCTATTTTGGGATTAATAGGTCTGAAATGACAAGTAAATAATGGGAAAATTCTATTTTGTGAGAATTATCCCTTTAAAATACACAAAGTTTATTTCTATTCACTAATTAAAAGTAAAATAAATAGAAATAATATATTCCTGGTTTAAATACAAAAGGAAGATTGCCAATAATAAGTATTCATTATACATTAATCACAAAATTGTAAATATACAACAGGCTCCAAAAGACTCAGACCAGTACAGAAAATCTTGCTGTTTCCCATCTATTTTTAATGCAGATACTAAATTACATTACATTATCAGCATAATAACTTGATCAAAAGATTGATCTGAAATTTTACAAATAGTATGATTTCTTAGCATTTGATAAATG
Source organism: Chromobotia macracanthus (assembly GCA_036877525.1). Taxonomy (NCBI): domain Eukaryota; kingdom Metazoa; phylum Chordata; class Actinopteri; order Cypriniformes; family Botiidae; genus Chromobotia; species Chromobotia macracanthus. The sequence continues at coordinate 3,841,811 of JAZGTH010000078.1, read as the reverse complement.
TTTCTTACTCATTTACCAACATGGTATTTCTTTTTTATTTTTTAATCCTAAAATTTATTTCCAGGTTTAAATCAGATTTTAGATTTTCAATCTGATCTCAGACTTTTGGACTTCACTGTATGTGTGAATCTATTACTGAAGTAGAGCTTAAATACTTAGAATGTGTGTGTTTATAAAACTGTGGTGGACTGATGATTTCTGCACAGTACTGTATCTTGAGAAGTAAGACAGAATGATAAGCACAATATAATTACAATAAAACGCTCACTAAATTATGGTGTTTGTTTCTCTGGGCTTGGTATGACACTCACAATTCACTGTACCAGTGTTTTTCCACCAGAGGGCAGTGTAAGCCTGCTTTTAAGACCCTTTTATGTTTTTCATTTAGAAAACCAAAACAACTCTGCAACTGCTTCCTTATGTACACAATCAGACACCCCAGCTTTCAAATTCCCTGCATATTTTTCTCTCCTTGCCTTTCCTTATCAAAAACAGTTTCTTTAAACTGACCTGTGAGAGCTCGGCTTCCTGTCGTAATCTATCTTTCTGCTGTTGTTCTTGTTGCCATGGGCCGATCCCACATCCCTCGGGTCCCGGGCGGTACTCCATTTGCTCGCTCAACCACATCTGAGTCCGTACGGCCGGCTGGATGGGCGACCCTCCCACGGCCTGGTGCCTGAGCGAGGGACTTCTCTGTCCGGGCCCCACCAGCCCGATTGTGGGGGTCTTGCTCTCTGGTAAGGCACTGTAGGTGAGATCTAACGTGCTAGGCTTGAGCGGAGAAGAACAGGACGAGTCTGTTTTACCCAGGGTGTTAGTGCTGCCCAGGTCATATTTAAAGTCTGAGTTGGTAGACAGCTTGTGTAGGCCCTGGGAGAGAAAACTGTCTGCATACAAGGGGTCCTGTCGGTAGCCGTTGAGCAGACCGCGATCCAAAGACCCGTGAGGGTCCATGCGGTACGACGGTCTCCCGGAAGGAGCGGGCTTTTCCTGGCCTGTGAGGCGGGTGAGGGAGGACCAGCGACGGACTGGCCGGGGGTCTTTCATATCCAGGGGACTGTCGAGGGGAGAGGGCAGCTGGCAGCTGCTCCAGGGGCTGGTGGGGGCAGAGGGCACGCTGAGTTTGGTTGAGGGCGATGGCATGACGTGAGCTGTGGGGATCGAACTTTGAGCACGTAGAGGCTGGAAGGACAACGTGCCACTGGAGCTGGAGTGATCTAAACAGAAAAGAAAGACAAGAAAATATTTTAAACTTTAATTTAAAAATAAACATACACTGGATATCATGGATTTGCTATACTGGCCACTTGCTTAATTTTTTAATTTCATATTTTCTTAAATGGTAAATCGTTAATAATGCATAATAAAAACAGCTGTAATATTCATATATGTTCCGCAGTAAACAACAAAGGTAACAAACACATTTGGGGAACTCAATTTGTAATTCCCTAAATGCTTTTAAATGATCACTCAAATATTTTACACTGGTAAAAACAGCTTCTGTAAGAGCAAAAACCCATCCACTCTCTATACTGCTTATTCTGTCCACCACAAGACAGACACAAACATTTACTGGATGTAGTCTGACCAACAGAAAGCTCTTATTAGTTCATTCAAAGTATTTCCTTTATTATTAACAGACATAATGCAATCTTATGCGCTTGAGTGAAGAAAATGGGTTTATTACCCTGATGCAACAAGACATGCAGGAGTTTTAGTGAAGAGTCACAACATATCTGTTACAATCACAGGAAATGAGACAGAATGGAACACAAAAGGAGCATTTAGTGTCTTATTCTTTCTTTGGCTGAAACTTAGTGGACAGAGAAGACCTAATGCTGACATCCCATAATGCACCAGGGTTTCCCCGGAATCAAATAACCTCTTTCATCCTTTCAGGAGACAAACCATGCCAGGCAACACGTCATGATAAAGACTGAACTCAGATAGACTCTGACTCACTTGGAGAACGCCACAGTTCAGTCCACTGAAATCACTGTCAAAGACACCCTGGAAATCAGAAAACTTTCATTTGATGAAGAAAGATTTAATTCAAGGTATCACTGCCTGTTATATACAGTTAAGACATGAGAAATATCTGTAATTTGTCTATAGTGATGCTGTAAGCTAGGTTCAGTGTTATGAAGCAGGCAGAGATATGGTCACATTATCCATCTATTTATTCATCCATCCCTTTTAAATATGACCTGATTTTTTCTGGTTTGTCATTATGTGAAATGAGACTTTATTTGTTCATAATTTTTGTAATTTTTTTCCCTTCTGTTCTTTACAAAATGTCCTTTCTGTTACCAGCTTTCTTTTCGCACACCACCTACTCTGTCTGAAAAAAATAGCTTGTGAGCACAAAACAAAAATCTCCTGTGAATCACAAGGTCATACTGGAGACATCTGATTGGCTTTTAGTCTTTGTGTCCAGAAATATTGAACTACAGATATGAATCTCAAGTCATAATTTATCTCGTTGACTAACTTCTATAGCCAGAATAAACGTCTCAGCTCTGAGATCTCCTCAGTGCATCTCTCTGGTGATGTGGGAGTCAAGAAGCAGAAGATGACCAGCTGGACGTAGGGGAGAACTGAGATGGCACATTCCACAGATGATATGCACGTGCTCACACGTACACACACACGCCAAACACGTTTACTCTATCTAGACTCCTATTGTTTTATACACCACTACTTAAAACACTATTACCTAGCCTAGTGTTACACAATTGCTGAACTGGATACAAATACCAATAATGGGAAACACCTGGTTTTCTAGGTAGAGTGAAACCACTTTCACTTCTGCTTTTAGTGTAATGTGCACAGAGCATATAAATAAACCTCCCATGAGAACTGCTTCATATCGCTTTGCATTTAAACAGCAAACCTGACAGTGTTTATGACTTTAAAAAAGTAACTTTGGGAAATACACACTGATCGCTCTTTCAAACAAAAGACACGTAAACCAAACTTTTCTAGTTATACACACACAAAACACGCCATGACAAAAGAATTTCAGCATAGAACATTTTCACCTCTGTATCCTTATATAGTCAAGAGGTCTCCAAAATGCCTTATACTTGAAATGCGGTGCTGTACAATGGGCCATTCCAGAGAGGTTGGATTAGGAGGCTCAGAATAACCTCATCTGCTTCTAATTTACACTGGAGTGAAGGAGAGAGAGGCAGAGGAAAGCAGGACTGCTGGAGCTCGCGGCTACGGGCGCTCCAGTCCCAGAATTCCCGGCGGAGGGGCGCGCCACCAATGAGTCTGCTGTCTATTACTGTTGAACAACTTGACAACCAGGTCAGAATCAGTCTGGAATGATCAAAATCCAGGTGAAGGATCAAATCATAGTTCAGATGCTGAAAATATCTTTTTGTAAATTTTATTTGAGTGCAGTTCATTAAGATGGTGGAGGTCAGGAAACACCAGAGTGGGCTGATCTGTGATCAGTGGTTGCTTCTTTAGGGTTGAGCCTCTGTTTGTTTAGATCAATGAACCCTGTGATTTAGTTTTCTCGCTGCGTTTCTGACAGATTCGCTGCGATTATAGCTGTGCTGTGTGTGTTTGCCCATGAGATCCTGAAATGTGGGTCACTGCGTATCTACAAAGCTATATTCCTCCTACCAGGTTCAAGCCATTTATTAATCATCAAATGCTTATTTACTAGTTAATGATGCGTCTAACACATTTGGATGGACTGATAGATGAATGGATACTTAAATGAAAAACAACAGATAGATAGACAAAAAGATATAATAGCCTTTAAAAGCTGAAATCCGTAACTCTCTTTGGTTAAAAATAAGCAAAATCAGTTATCGAGCGAGCACGACAGATCAGTGTTCAACACGATCTTCTTACTGTACCCCGATGCACAATAATACGTTTACAATAATGCTTTATAATTTGAGCCGTTGAATCTGATTTCCCGAGAAATGTCAGTCTGGCTTCATTTGACTTCAACATACACAAAGATAAGTACGTGAAGTAACCTGCAATTTTATGTTATATACAGAGAGGGCAGTAGAGAAGTGAAAAGTACTGGTTCTCCTGTAGCTCAGTGGTAGTGCATTGCGTTAGCAGCGAAAGAGGTTGTGGGTTCGATTCCCAGGGAGTACATGTACTAAGAAAATGTATAACTTCAATGCACTGTAAGTCGCTTTGGATAAAAGCGTCTGCCAAATGCATAAATGTAAATGTAAATTTACTGATTGCTGCTTTAAGCACAAATCAGCTAAAGAAAGCATATGAAAGCAAAGCACCGATCTATAGATATAATACACACAAAGACATAATTAAAATAATGCATACAGCTATAGACTAACTGCGTGCTCAGCTCCTGTGGCTAATGCTGAGTCAAAGCCTCCTGACTTTGCAGTGTGAAGTGCCACAGACACAAAAACTCACGTGGACAAACACACACACACAGTGTTAACATGCTGTGACACTTAACATGTCACTTCAGCACAGCGACCTGTCCAACATCAGTACTGCTGGCGGCCCCATCGTTTAGCACGACATGCGCACGAACGCGATCAGAAAACATCTACGTGTCTTTGAGTTGACACGTGTTATTGCAGCCGCTCTCTCTGCGTGCTGATCGACCCGTCACAGCTGGTCAGAGCGGGAATACTCATGTTTATTTTTATCTAGCAACAGGGAAAAGGCGCCTGCTAACAAGTGAGAATTCTCAGGTTGGTTACATAACTATGAGTGGTAAAAAACAAACAAAAAGATAAGAAACAGCAAGAAAAATCAATGAGAACAAAATTAACATGTTTTCCCAGCATTCCTTTATAGTGCCTGTTTCCTATCTTTTCCATTATTGTGAATATATTGTGACTGGGGTAGAGATAGATCACACTGGCCAACCTGTCATCCATCATACTAGTTAATCAGTGTGGTCAACTAGTTTATCTACATTTTTTTTATTTAAGGTCACATGGCACATTTTAAAGTGTGTCTATAGACCCCTATATTCTAATCTACGTTCTACACTTGACTAGTCGTTCCGGCAACTTAACTAGTGAGTAGTTGAGTTACTAGGCACAGCAGAAGTAGTGAGGCTCAATATCAGGCTGTTAGGTATCATTGAGCAGTCAGGCACATGATTGTGAATGAGTGTACATGTGAGTTCATCATATTTAGTGTATCAAAACACATCTTATGGAGCGTGTGATAAGAGTGTGCCACCTGCTGGTGGTCCTGCCACATTAGAACATATTTAGCATCTGCTCTTAAGTTTCACTTCTTTGCCCAACACCATCAGACTGGCGCCAAAAAGACGGTTACTAGTGACCAACATGTAACTTCAGGGCCCTCATCTTTCATTCTTGTGAGCACCCGGGGCCAACATCGGTCTAATAAAAGAACATATTGGGTGCTTCTTGAAGTAGTATTGGTTTCTGGTAACATCAGCGAGGAAATAAAAATTTAAATCAGGCACAGTAAATGCTTAAATGTGTGGTTTACAGTTTCTACAAACATATAAGGGCACAAGACCGAGGCTGTTGTGTTGTGCATGGTAAACTAACGTGACATCATCTCTTTCATTCTATTGGCTGTCTGACTCATGTGATCACTTACCCAAGCCTGAGCCAATGGTAAGCAAGTCAACAGTCGAGATATTTAAACAACAAGTTTAATGCATGTTCTCGGAGCCAAGACTCTGGAAAATTCTTCCTGACACTCCGGTCCTGTCAGCAGTCAGTATTTCCAGCTTTCTATTGCATCACCAACTGCCTAGAATTCCACAGTAACACGGTAAGAGCTGATGTAACGACTACAAGGGGAGGGTCACGGCCGGGCGCCTGAAACATGAGCAGAGCGGTGCAGAAATGGCACTCTGTCAGATGAGCTCGACTGATCCAGACTGCCAATTACTGCCATACACTGTCGCTCCAGCACCGGAAAAGAACCATTTTCAAATTCTGTGGCTTATATAGCAATGACCTTAGATAAATACGTAAAGGACAAACTACCGAGCGCAGGGTGATCTTTAGATTGCGATCATTAGATTTCGTGGCCATATGAATCAACCTCCGATTTAAAAATGCGTCTCATTTTTAGTTTAAGGTGAAGTGGAATTCTGTTTGCAACATGTAAATTAAAGGGACGGTGTACCCAAAAATGAAAATTTGGTCTCATACTTATGTCATTAAAAAGCCATATGAACACAAGAGGTAGATTTCCTGCCTACTGTTTTTTTATACAGCAAAGGTGTTCAGATATAACAAAAAAGCAACACAAAACTTTTACTTTCACTATACTGAAAATATAAGGCAGGGCTTTCTTTAAAAACTCAGCTTTTGCGTTACATATAAAAGACAGTCAAGAAAGACACACAAGCTGGTTTCCATGGGGTCAGTTGTGGCCTACTGGTTAGAGAGTTAGACTTGTAACCAGATGATCACCGGTTCAGTTCCCAGTGCTGGCTGAAAACAACTGAGGTGCCCTTGAGCAAGATACCTTAGTCCCAATTGCTCCCCAGGTGCTGCGGTACTGCTCCAGGGGCTCCCACTGTTCCTAAACTACCAAATTATTTTCCTAACAAAAACTATCAAATGTTTCTTCATGTTTATTGGGATTATTCAAATCACACAGCTTGTATCATGCTGTAGCTTGGTAACTGGACTGATATTGGGAGCAAAACACAGATGGCGTGTGGGAATATGGTGCTTGCATATGTAATCTCCTCCAGCCATTACACACTGTTACACAGTGCAGTAAAGATGCTCACAACGGGTGTAAACCGCAGTTGAAAATCTAAGCTGAAAAAGACAGCATTCAGCTTAATGAGAGATGATGCCGAGTGTGTTTTCAAACTGGAGAGGCTAATTATCAGCTCAGGGAAAAGAAATGCTGAGCCATTACAAGGTGTGTGTGTGTTGTGTTTGTGTGTGTACTCAAGGGGAACTGGAATGCTTACATGACACTTGAGATGTTGTAATGGAAAGAGGCAGTGGACAATCGCACAAAGTAAACAACAAACTATCAAAACTTCGCATTGTAAAAGTGCATCTGTGCACTTCAAAATCTTGAATCTTATGAATTCTCGAATCGGAGGTAAACAAACAGACAACATTTCAGCTTCACCAAAATGTCAATTTATTTTGGGCAACAATTTATAAGAATGTTATTTGAGCATTTTTAATTCTGTAACATTTTAAAGCTAAAGAATAACCTTTTTGATATATATGATATATAATGCTGACAAAACATTCTACTAAGGTTATTGCAAGAACTTTTTTGATAACTTTGAGATACTTTTAGAGAACGTTCCCTGATGGCTTGGGATGCTTATGACATTTCTGGACCTTCATTGAAACAAAGAGAACTCCAGCAGATCAGGACACACTCAGAGAATATCATGTAGCTGCGTATTTCATGATCACATAATGGTGAGCTAGGAGATGCTGCTAAGGTTACATCAAAACAAAACTAGACAGCTTTAAAACAGTCATCAGTAGAGAGACACTTATCGGCTCCAGATTGTGTAGTCACATCATCCACCAGCAGGAACTAACCTATGCTAACCAGTCAAACCTTTTAGTCCATAACTGAGCGTCACATGACAAGGTCACACGACTGGCTCACGTGTCTTAACATACAGACACATTCATAAAACATCATAAATGACAACATCTTGTATTTAACACACACACTCTCTCTCTCCGGTCTACTGTTTCCGTGCTGAAACAATCGATCTTTTCGCCTCAAAAGCATCTACGCTGAAATCACTTCCTGTGTGGTATTTTCATCCTGCCATAAGCATCTTTTTAAGCACTGGCGCCCTATGACTGCCTGCCTATTGATCTGTATCCATATCCAGTAAGCTTATGTCCGAGAGGCTCCATTGACTGGCTGCATCCGGTTACTCTTTTGACTATGATTAGTTTATCTTCCTTTCATTGAGATGAAGGATGAATGATTTGATAATCTTCTTAACAACTGATCTAAGATCAATGTTGTAATGCTGTACTAGCATGTACCTGTTTCTCATTCATCATACATGCTCTTTCTTACCCTCTTCTCTCTCTGCACCGCGGGTCTTGTTTCATTCATGAGTTGTGAGGTCATGTACACTATAGACAGTGAGATGGTAAAGCCAGGACAAGAGAAGCGACATGGATGAGTTCATGAAGTTCTCTGATAGAACTACAGCCGGGTCATTCTAAGAAACGTGTCATTTTCTCAGAAATGTGATTTTTACAGTGAATTTCTGTACAATTTTTAACATCCTATCAGACAAAGAATTGCTTAAAGTGTTAATCTCTAATGGAACACATACAGCTAAAATAATGTATTATTATTTAATAACAAAAGCATTAATAAAAGCATAACCTAAGATCAAGGAGATGAGCACAGCGCTAACAACAGCATGGTTATGGGTTCGATCCCAATGGAATACAACTACTGCTAACAACGTGTACCCTGAATGCAGTGTATTGAATACAAGTGTAAGCGTAACAAATAAGTGTAAATATATTGATATAAGTATATCAATAGTTGTTAGTATATAACAACACCTAAATTTCATTCATTTGGAAGACAGTTTTACTTAAATTGTTCTCCTGTTATTAACGAGAATTCTCCTGTTATTTCTTTTGTTTGTCAGCTTCCACACAACAAACACACTGATGTGACAGGGCATCACTTCAGACCTCACACTCAAAGGCTCCGCAGCTGGGGCCCGGTGACAGACTTTCCAGCCCTCAGGGGCCACAATAAAAGAGACCTAATGCAGAGCTTCCAGGTTCCTTTCTAGCACAAAAGGGCCATCAACACACGTCTAATGGCTTACATGTGACTCCCAAAGAGATGAAAGAAAGTCCACACAGAGGAAGGTCTATGTACAAGGTCTCTTTATTGTTAAGCAGTGCCAGAAAACATATGGAACAGTTTGGTTTAACATGGAAAAAGGGTCCAACAGGATGAGAATAAATCAGTCTGCTGTTGAATGAGACAGAATTAGTGACCTAATTCAGTTGCCACTGTATTCATTACAAGAGACATTTCTCTCTTTTTCTACATCTGCGGTCTTTTGGGAATTATGCTAAAGCATTTGAATTTAAAAAAAGACAAAGTTCCCAGATTCTCTTCTGCTTTATTGTTTGATATTTCTGTTGTCTAAACAGAAACGTCTGTCTATAAAGGTTACTTGTGAAATATAATGTTTATTATTAAACAGACTGGATGCTGACTGGTCGGTTCAGCTTTGCATAAATACAAGATCCTGTTACAAATACCCGTTCACTGTACGCTTCATGCCAACAATTGGAAATGTTACAGCCTATATATTTTAGAATGACACTTGTGAATTTACACAATGAAATTACATTTACCTTAAACTGGGTGTCCTTAATATTTTTTATTATGTAGATTTATATAAGCAAGAATACAGGACAGTATAATATACTGCAGATAAGGCTTGAAAACATGGTTCGCAAAACGTGGTCTCCAACAGCCACAAATGCTGAGCTTAACAGTGTCAAATGTAACTTAAACACGCCAAAATCAGCAGAAGTCGCCATGACAAAGTAACTGAGAAAATAAGTTTCCATTGTAAATGCATAACACTTGGAAAAGTAAACTAAAGCTTTGCCCTGAACGTGGAAACAGCCACTTTAGTCGGAATAGTTTCCTTCCTCTGTAAAGCACCAGATCACAGTGGATTTAATATAAATCTTTCCTAATTTCTGATCTCTGAAAGTTCAAAATGTAATGTTTAGTTTCATGTGGTCAGATATTTAAAAGGTAACCTGTAAAGTTACCCTGCAAAAATGCTCCGGTGTCACCCATTCACACTGAGTATCCCACTATGATGCCACAATGTCACAATCACAGCTGAAAATAAGATGATGTGATGAAATTATGATGATGAAAATATGTGAAGTTATAAAACAGGCTACGTTTTGTGTCAGAGCTATGTTCGGTAAACTAGCAAGAGGTGTTAACCTAGTTACTCAGCGGGTGGATTTTCGCGGACTACATCTTACAGTGTTTGAAAAGCTCAAATCTCTTATCCGTTACTTCTAAGGCAAGAGGATTATCTCTTTTGCAATGCATCACAGGGTTTATTTATTTCATCAAATATGAGTCATTTTTCCATGCAGCAATTAAATCAACAAGAGTCCTGCTTCAAAACATTAACCATAATCCAATGAGCAATAACTGTAGTCACCTAGAAGTGCAAAAACAAACCCAATGAGAGGCAAGTTAAAGACACACACACACATGTTGGCATATGTGGTTTATGGACACAGAAAGTGTCCCATAAACTATTTACGTTGTTATACACAATATACATCATTATGCACATTCCTCGTAAACCACATATTCAAACCCACACACGCACGTACACACTACACCTTTAACCTTATAACCAACACAAGTGGTACACTCCTATGTGCCCCTGTTCTTCATACTAAGATGAAGAAACATACGTGGGGACTTATGACTTTGGCCTGTCTTTTCCCAATGGTAGGGTTAAAACCTAAAGAGATTATTCATTAAAAGGGCAGGGCAGACGTCTCCATGTGTGAGTGTGGCTTCACTCCGAGTGTAATTACAAAGCCTCACATAGACAGATTTCCATCCCTTCCTTCTGTTCTTATCCATAAACTGCCGTATAATTAACAGCTTCTCCGAGATTTACATGGCAGACGTTTTGCGTTGATGTTACGAAGTTATAAAAGAAAATCCTATTTGTGTGAATTTTAATCAATGCTCAGCTTGACCCTTAATTCAGAATTGATTAAATCTGTGCTCACATGCATTAAAAATCCAGATGGATCTGCTGAAAGATAAATTGGTGGGTTATTTCTACATGACCCTGCGCTGGCAAGCGTTCTGAGATGGTTTGACACCTATACGGCATCAACAAACCCTAATACGTTAGGTGAGTAAACAAACGTGTGCTTTCTCAGAGCGCAAAATGACCTGCAAAATCTAACAGTGAGACTTCACAAGCACCCCAAATAAAAATCATGCACAACACAAAAGGCAAAATCCTCCCACATCTATAAGCTACAAGCTTCTTAAAATACTTACAGAGGCTGAAGACTGACTCATAAGTAAAGCTGTCTTTGGTAACATCACATTTGGCAGACTTTTGTGGCCTCAAGTGGACAACATTAAGGCTAACTGTCATGAACCAATAACTGCACAGCAGATAAACAAGCAAGCCTGGCATATATTCAGGAGGTGATAAGAAAACTGAATACATTTCATACATTCTATCATATATCTTAATAAATATTCATGAGTACATCAAGTAATCAAATTTATTAACATGCCCAGCAATCTGTCTGTTCTTAATGGTTTTGGTCTTTAAGTAAACTGAGAATGTTAATACAGCTTTGTGTCGAACACATTTCTCATTCAGGGTTTAAGCCATCATTAAAACGGTGGGTTAGGAGCAGCTGGCATATGAAATATGTTTAGGGGGTGGGAGGGGGTTACTGGGGACATGGCACAGAAGGCCAGGGGTAAACACCCCCCCACAAACACTGCTAACTGCATTACACTGCTCTTAGTCAAATGCTAATAAGCTTGTCCCAACTGGCTAATCAGACTGTGCCAGGAGCTAATCTAGCCCAAATCTAATAGGGGGTAACATTTTAACCCTTGGGAATAGGATGCAAGGGAAAGATCGGGGGGAAAATGTGGTTAATGCCTTTGGATTGGATGCTAGAGTCTTTCAATAATAATGACAGGAAAGCATAACTTAAAAAAAAAGTCACGGTTAGTCATGGTTATGCAAAAACAAAAAAACCTACACGTCAGCCATATCAATACACAATGTTGAGCAGTACTATTCTTTATTAAAAATACTAGTAGGTATATTAATTAAATATTAGTAGGCATTTATGCATACATACAATATTTTGAACTCTTGTCGCATTTCAGTAGTGAAGCTATTTTAGTGATTAGGTTGTCAGTTACTTACGCTTAGTGTTAAACAGTAACGATAAGTAATGATATTTAAAACACAAAGAAATGAAAATGAGCTGTGACTAAAGGAGCATTATGTAAACAAGTCATACATAAGATGCTTTATCTCTGAAATTATGCATTTTGCATCTGCTTTTTCAACACTGCAGTCACATCCCAACCAACCACAGACTAAATGAGACCCCCGACTATAGAGTAAACAGACTGACATGGAACATCTGACACAGTGCTGTTAGAGGCTAAAAACAATACTGAAGCACAGCGTGTGCACATGTCACTGTTGAGTTTACTCCTCGTGTATTTATGGCCGCGTCAGTGGTATCTAAAGCATGCTTTCCTGCGAATCTTAGGGCACCTCTGTGCTTATTCTTGGCTGATAAGTCATGCGACTCAGGTTTCCTTTCGACACAGCTGATCCTTACATAGCAAGACGACACCTTACGTTCCGGGCAACAGCTTCGTTGCGTAAGTGCTGGATAGAAACGCATGTACTAGGAGCACTTGGCAAACGCTCAGAGTACATCAATGTTCAGGACAGTTCGAAAAAATAACTAAAGCTGCAACCTGTAACTTTTTGAGGTTAAAAATAAACGAAAATCACTGTTCATCATAATCCCATTACCTTAACCTGAATCCTAATGGTACGCTTATAATAATGATTTACATTCGAGCTGTCGGGTCCAATTTCCCAGGAAATGTCAGTTTGGCTTCACTTGACTTCAACATGCATAAAGAAAAGTATGTAACCTGCAGTTCCATGTTTTAAACAGAGATGGCGCTACAGAGGTGACCATTACGGATTGCAGTTTTAACATCAAGCACAATCTGTCATCCAGCAGATTTGGTTAAAACAAGGATTTAAACAGAACGAAAACCCCCCGCGTGGAGCCACCAGCCCCCCAGGGGTAATTACGATAAAGCATCCGCCGCCCATAGAAGGTATAATTAGTGACTTGGGTCAGGAGGTGGCCTGGTTCAAAACTGTAGGAATTTCCTGTGCCTTGTTCTAGGTCAGCTAATTTGGAGAGAGGGAATTCTGAAAGATCCCTGGGTAATTTCAAGGTGGGTGAAAGTAGGTAAATTAATGTGGAAGAGGACACATCTCAAGCGCTTTTCTCAAGGTTAAAAGCATGTCACAGGAAAGCCTGAGTCTTTGGTAGGACATGGGTTTGAGAATTAAGACGTCTAACAGGCAACACACTCTGTCATGAGACCCCCAGTTACCCAAGGGCAAGATCACAGCTGATAAGTCTTAAAGGAACATTAAACCAAAAACAATTGAGCTAAGAATTGCATAAACATTCATCAAAAATGTATCCTTGTGTGTTTTACAATAATAAATAGTATGCAGCCATAAAATTAAGAAAATAATTATAGGATTTTAATATCTGGTTGAACTCTTCCTTTAAGCAACACTAAAGCACAACAAATTCATTCATATGCTTCATATACACATACAACTTTTCTTATTATATCAGTACGCAAAAATATAATCCATGTTTGAATCAACATAATATAAAAAATTTATTCCTAAAAGTAACAAAACGAGATCATGTAAAACATTATGGACAGCTCAGTTCAGCAGTCTTGACAAAAACTTCTGTGTAAGCCGAACTGAAGGCACTGAATTTGTAAGCCACTTCAAGCCAGTTGGCTTTAGACACTATGACAGTGCATTTGTCTGCATGCATCTGAGGACAATCAGAGTGTCCTCAATGCGGGACGCGTCTCCAGGCTCACAGATATACGGCACTTTCTAACCATCCGTAATGAGGCCGTCTGCTAATTATCAAATCCACTTGAGGACAATGTACTTACAGCACTAAAACGGAACGCTGAAAACTAGCTATATTGTTTATATAAAGCTATATATAAAGCTATATTGTTTTAGACATGCAAAGATCCAAACTACATCCCTTAAATCAACTTACAGCAAGTGAAATTGTTCTTTAAATACTTTTAACTTCATACTACATTTTCTGAAGAACGTGTTGCTTTCACACGCACAGACTGGTTAAAGAAAATGTAGAGGAAAATGAAATCACCTAAAAAAATGACAGCATACCTTTTCATCTAAAAGTTTAGAGGTTTGTTAAAATCCCTCATTTTCAGTGTAAGCAACAGTTAAACTGACACTGACTACAGGGTTCTGCTGTCGGTACATTATGGTGAATGTACCAGATTGTTTCAGTGTTATACTGGCTGAAAATGGACAGGAGAAAAGCCAAAAAAACAGATTTAGTGGTTGTGCAGTGGCTCTCAGAATAGTACCCTTCATCATGTGGATTATATGTGAGAAATTCTTCCTGAATAAAAGGTTTAGGAAAAGGTTTGCATTGAATCCATACTTGAGAACAGCGCAGCGTGCCGAGATTAAAACAAAGAAGCTTATTCTGGAGAATCACTCATAAGCTTGTCTATCAGATTTTCAGACCTACAGTTACTGCACAGGTTCCACAGCAAGTGACTTCAACAGAACAAACTTCAGCTGGTTTGTATCAGGACCATTTCTTTCAGAGGAACAGAGCGCACTGATACAAAAATAAGCCACAAACAAATACTTCTTCCCTGCTGACAGACTTGAAGTGGGTGGACTTAATGAAAAATTGACTTGCTGTATCCTATCTTAACATGCACAGATAACTTCAAATAAGCTATTTGGCAAATCAAATCACGCTGCTTGGTTTGTTTAAACATCCTGGCAACATTTAGGTTTGGGGGTGGAGCTATCTGTCCCACTATCACACATTTCAGTTTTAAAAAAGCATTAAAACCAGCGCACATCTTTTGTCTGTGTTTTGATGTGATTATTCATGTCTAGCAGTGCAGGGGTGGGCATAGCTGTTATCTCTATTGTGATATCACCGCTCTCATCCTACACAGTGATTACACATGTTATTATGGCAGATTTGCCCTACTTTTGATGCCAGCTCATGTTGACTGCTTCCATCCAAATTTGCTCTGCCTATGGCAATGAAACAAAGTTTTGAGGTCATGCTTGTCGGAAATAAACGATTCTGGCTTCTTGTGTCACCCGGTGCATTTCGTTGAAGTTTTGCAGCTCATGCGAGAACCATGAGACCCGAACAGAATGTATGAATAGTTTGTGGCTCTTTGCTTGACCTTGATTTTGGCCCTTATTTACCACACCAATGATAATGAAATCAAATCGTGAGCTGCGATCAATAGGAGGCAGTGAACCAGACGGCCGTCAACTGCCCCTAGCAGGACAGGATGTGGGGTGAGGATGGCGAGATGGGGTTGTTGACTATTGCCCGCTAAAAAGTAGGGCAGGACGGCTGGGAGCTCACACTGGAGAACTCATGATATTCTGGAATATAGCTTGAATCCATCACAGCTTCAGGCATCAATTATAAACCTTTGACTGCTTCTGTCCACATCAGTCCAACACAGCATCAATTTTGTGTTATTAGCTGTGTTTGCTAAAGCCTAGCATCACTGTTGTTTGTACGTTTGATTCGGGATTTGAGCAAACTCTTAACACTATTAAGACTAACTTTGCGCAACTGACGAACACTAATTTCATGAATTTAATTGTGTGGTTTGTCAGGGACAGGTGTGCTTACATTTCTAAGTAATCAGACTCACATTGTTTTATCTGCCGTACAATTAAACAGGCAAACAATCTAATAGAAGGACCACAGTAATATTTAGAGACCTACAAAATCTTTTCATTTTTGAATTGGGCCTTTCTAGGAACCATCTAGCAACACCCTAGAAACCTCCACAAACACACTAGCATCACGACAGGGCGTTAAAAGTATTTTGCAGGTGAAAAAATGTAAACAAATACATGTGAGTGTAGTCACAGCATCATTTTCCACTGGGATCAGTGTGTTCGGATGCAAACAGTTTTTTGGAAAAACAAAAAAACTAATGGATTTCCCTTTACTCATCATCTTATAATCTCTACCCATAAGCCCTTGCACACACTGGCCTACATACATTTCAGTGACACTGAAGCTTGGCCTATTTCTACAGGCTATCACACTGCGTCGCTTGCTCAGGATAACTTCTCTAATTGTTATACAATTAGTACAAAAGCCCCGATAGCATCAGTTTGTCTCTGACGGTGCATCAAAAATTTGGGCTAAATTTGAGCCGTGCTCTTTGGTTTTGCGTGACTGATGCAAAGCCAGAGTTAGGTCATGACTTTGGCTGCTTCTGTAATGAGCTTCTAGAAAATGACCGACTACAGAAACCAGGTCTGGTTTACAAGAGCCAATCAATAACATATTTCACACCTCACAAAGCAGATTCTGGTTAGTCAACCAAGCCCCCCTTTAATAAAGGCAAAGTACCTTCTACGCTGTCAGAACATGAGGTTCCAATGCCCGTGTCGCCGCTGTCCGAGGCGGCGCTGTGACGTCGCCCGCGGCTGCTAATGCCAGCGGAGGACGAGGAGGCTTGCCATGCCGAGTCACAGCCTGGGACCCATCCAGGAGAGGACGTGCTTGAACCTGGGAAACAGAAACAGTGGACACAAGGTCACCATGGAAACACGTGCCCAAAAAATACAAGATCTCAAACTACATCATAAAAAAATTACTTTGTTGTTTTCATTTCATCTCTGTTTTGAATACTAGAATGCGAACACATACTTGTGTACACAAGACAGGTGAACATCCTTAACAAGACATCCTTAAAACTCAACAACAACTCACTTTTGAAACTATGCAGTTTTGCACATACCAGTTACACAAATCCTAACTTGAATGGCAATAATCAGTTACCCTTATTGCTTTCTTGCACTGGATTAAATACAGAAGGACAAAACACGGTGAAGTTTGGCAAATGAAATGGTCAGTCTCAAGCTACAGCACTTG